>CM057008.1:12153096-12753096 GCA_029891345.1 Dryococelus australis | reverse complement strand
GACGTGATCACCTTTTAGTTTTAACAACATTATCAACAGAAGTGTGTACAACAGTAGTTTAACAGAACTTTGTTCCACTAAAAATTGAATGACAATGCAATCAACTAGCAGTCAATAATAAAACATTATTATGAACAATACACAAAAATACTAGTATAAATCATTCTTTAGTACATCACAATAATGATAGGTGTAATTTACATTAATGAAATAAGTGGGCCTGTGAACTGGTCATGTAGAATACGCATATGGATGAACCTGATGAAGTAAAAAAATTTACACATGGCTGCCAAATTATGGGCTTCCAAATTTTTAATACGACTATGAAAGTTAATGTTTTGTAAATTATCTTGTAGAAAATCGATCGCCAAAATGCATTGTTTGCAAATGATAAAAACAGTAACATAATATTTTGAATTATGTTTTGTTAAACCTTTTTAGTAATAACTTGAATTTTATGACAATTAATGCTTGGAGTTGGGATTTTGTTGTCCATTATTGTTTAGTTGGCTATTGTGTAAGAATACACAATGGCAGCTGGTGCGTTGTTTTGCTTATGTTGGTCTGTTAAAAGTTATAAATTCCCTACCAAATAATAAAGCCAAATATTGTGTGATGTTAATTTTTTTTAATGAAAAAAATGGTTTTAATACGTGTTACAGCTTGCCTAAAAACGTGTCACCGGTATTTTATTTGGTAAACTACGGGAAAAACAGCTGGTAGGATAATGTCACTAGTACAAAAAACAAGCTGTAAAAGAGCTGTAACTTCAGTTTATAAATTTTGTTGCCTGATGCTCTTGACTTGGTCGAAACCTTGACTTTTTAAATTTCTTTTTGATGCGCACTCCTTAGAATATTTATATTTTTTTATTACAGCATCTTTCGTGGTGTTTGTGTCCACCTCTTTCAATATTACTAATAGCCTAGCATAGCACGCATCTTTTTTCACCCTATCATGGTATTATTTATAATTCACTTGCCACAGATATGGCTCACTCTCATACATTTATTTCCAGTCTTCTAGAAACTCGTAATTCACTGATGTGTTTTCCTCAAAATCTGAAGGTGAATTGACGGAATACACATTGTTTCCCCACACACGCCAGTTCTGGCCTGCATAGGTCCTGGACTGCGCAGTGCACTGGTGACCTCAAGGCCATTACCACACATGCTCCAGACTTCCCTGAGGCCGAAACTGTGCAGTCCCGGCCTTGAGAAATTCCACATCTTGTGTGGGCACCTTAAGGGAGGTGAGGTGGCAAGGTGGAAGAATGTGACACATGACAGCTGCAGAGGGTATTCGGAGTGGAGCGAGCAGGATGGAGCTACGGCAAACAGATATCAAAAGCGTGCTTCATGCTGTCACAAAACTTTCTGCAAGCCTGTTTCAAACAATCTTGCCGTATATGTTTCTACTCATAAAATCACAATTTTTTCGTGGAATATTTTTGTGATTTTTTGACGGTTCCTCAAAAAGACTTCCACATAACCGTGTTCTCACAGTTACTGTGCTTGCTATTATGGGATTCTACTGGATATGAAAAAACTAACATAATTTGCACCATTTCTTGCCTCACGCTCGAGGAACAGACACATAGTGGCACACCTTGATTTCGTATCATAAATGTAAAGCAGTTGACCGATAACTGCCGCAAGTAAAATGTTTCCTACACAGGAATCTGGGAAGCTGCAAGTTCTGCATAAAATCAAGAATTATTCCAGAAACATGATGTTCTGTCATGCCCTGAGTCCGGGATGCTTCCAGAGAATTATAAAACTTCTTACTTCTTCTTTTATCACTATCGAGTTAGGACTGCACTGTCCTTTTGATGCTGGTGGAAATATGGGGGAGTTTAAGTATACTTTCTGGTTCCTCACATTTACTGCAGATGACCAAAGGAATAATTACAGTTTTCTTGGAAGTATGTCTTGTAAAAATGATATTTTGTATTGAGATCTCAATGTTTCTGTAGGAAAAGGTCATGCATAGTCTTTAACATCTAAATGTGCATTCAAATACTTCATACCCTTTCCCTCATAATGCATACCATTTAATGGAAAATTTTCATTGTGTTCATGTATTAAGTTCACAAAATTTTTAGGAGTTTTTAATGTACATGGTTTTTCCCCACATTTGTCATTTGCAATTAGGCAATTTTGACTAATGGAATACCCATTTCTGTGTTACAGTTCAATATTTAGAAAAGTAGCAAGAATTCATCGGAGCTTTGATTCGTCAACTCTGCTAAAACATTGGATGAAAATATTGCTTCATGTAGCATATATATTTACACCGACTGACTTTGAGAAGTAAAATATTACAGAAGGTATTTTTCTGCTTACCTATAGATATCGCCAAAAGCTTTTCCAGGAACAAGGTGCCCATCATAACTTGTGTAGGGCAAACCATGCAATTGTTTTGTTTCCACCTGCTACTGCCACGGCATTGTGGAGAAAGGAATATATCCTCCACTTAGTTCCTGACTCCACAGTGCAGACTGACGTTCCCTTCAGTTTATACCATACACAGCAGCTGGTCATAGTTAGTTTCGTTGCAGTAATGTGCATATTGGTTAGTTTAGTGCAACTAGGTGAAAATATACAAATGCCATAAAATATACATAGTTCCTTTCTCCACTGGACAATTCAATTGTGTAATGTGCTTACAATTATATTATTTAATGTTTGCCGCAATCTCAAAAAATTATCAAACCCCAAGTTAATTATGTAGTGAGCAGTATAAAAAATATTGTAGGCTAATTTGTGTGCATGTTCACCACTGTCTGAAATTTGTCACTGCTACATACAAAAAAAAAAAGTGACACGAGTTGCGTGCTTGAATTAACTGTCCTTTATGTTGGACTGTTTGCTTCTTCATTTAAAAATTTATTCCAACTGAGGCCATCCTTTTGACAAAATAACCCAACACGTTCTAATGTCGCAGACATCAGAATTGGCAACTGGAATTGCAGCTAGGGTTTACTCAATTGGTAGATACACGAGACTTAAATTAGGTGCCATATTAAAATAAAATAATTCAAGTCTTCGATTATTTCCTCCATCACAAACAGTTAGCTTAACGCGACAGTTGAAACACAAAACAGTGCTGAATTCATTCATTATGCACATCAATAAAAACTTTCATCGTGAGAAAATTATGAAAACAGGAGGGACGTCAGTTCCCTCTTGGCATCCTATTGTCGTCCCTCAGCAGCGGAAATAATTTAGTAGAATGAAAGTTGGCTGAATAATAGAAGTTAAGAAAAAAAGATGTACAGTCACAGGTGCTTGCCTGTGTGGGCGAAATATGCCACACTCAATGTGTCTTCTTCAAGCTGTGGTCGTCAACTGTTAGTGAGCTGCAGGTGCACCCGGTGTAAATCGCCATGGTCTCTACCCCCACTCCTAGCACCACGGTGCCAAAACCCTAACCATATAAGGGCATGGTATGGTACGGAATCCCTTCGGATACCGTGCAAACCCCCGTCGCAACCACTTTCCCACGCCAGTCGAACTGCGTAGTAGTAAAATTATTGAATTTCTAGAACATTCTCGAAGGAAAAGTCTACGAATGTGATAACAACCCTTATCTCAGATTGCTGATGTAACTTCAGAAAAAGCAAGCGCATGACAGATAAACATTCTGACACTGCCAAAACGTCAAATACTGATAAGCAATCACAATTCCTCGAAAAATGGAAGAAAATTAACTAAATGTCCCAATTAAATTATTATTAACTGTATCATCACACCACATCAATAACAAGAGATTAAATACTACAGTTCTTTTCTCCACTGTTGTAACAGGGTTAAACAGTCGCTGCAAAATATTAACTTGTACTATGTGAAATGTGCTAAATCTTGTATAACACATTATGGTAACTATGTAAAATAATAACCACAAAAACTATTGTAAATACAGACATTGTTAAAAAGTCATAAAGCTGACCTAAATATGGTTATAGGCCTATATTGCGAACACTCGTACAAAACTGTTTTTTATATACGGCAAAAATTCTTTGAACAGCTGTAAACAGTAAACAAAGCATTTGACAGTGTTTATGTTTACATGTAGTGGAAGGATATGTAACCGGTGACAAAAAGTAGAACTGAAGCAGGACTTCAGAAAAGTGTGAAGTAATTGTGAATGGCTTATACTCTCTATAGTTCCTTGTTAATTAATTGTCAATTGTTATATGTGTTGTGTAAACTGAATAAGCTTAAGTAGTTGTAGGGGTGTTGATAAACACACGTGTGGTTCAACCTGTGGCTGGTCATGTAAAAAAAAAACATTCCACCTACATTAACCTTTTTAGTTCTAGAAAGTAGTAGAAATTAAACCATTTTCCCTGCCAATTTGAGTACTTGTTTTGAGATTAAGTCTTGAACCCTGATAACTTTGGTGCCATACTTTGTGTGTGTGTGCATCTGCGTGGGACTCTGTGTATATATATATATACTGCCAACTATATCCCAATCCCTGCGTGCGTGCGTGCGTGCGTGCGTGCATGTGTGTGTCTATATATAATATATATATATATATATATATATATATATATATATATATATATATATATTTGCTTGGTTTTTTTCCGTTTTTATAAATTTGAGCGTTGGGTGAACTCAAATTTCAAACACGCTAGCATAGTGGAGTCAATTTTGTGAAAAATAGTATTATAATACAGAACTCAGTAAACTATCCCAGAGCTGCGAATTTGGAAATTGAGAGAGTTTGATAAAAGATAGGATTACCAGTGGGTTGAAAGACAGTGATGTTAAAAAAAAATTAGTTGAAAACTGGCAATTTAACATTAGTAAGGTGTCTCCAAATATGCAAAAAAGCAGAACTCACGAGAGTACAATTGAAGACTGTGATGCACTGTGGTAAGGTGGCGAGTATTAATGCAGTGAATAGCGGATTGTATGGCGGAAAGAAGACAACAGGGCAATTGCAAGAAAGGATGGAATGGGAGAAAAGCAATGTCCAACAACGTCCACAATGGCAGCAAGGAATGCGGTCTCGACGAGGATGATATTCACTTCAGCATCAGGTCCAGAGGATATCGCAAAATGAAGACTATACATACATACATACAGTGCACAAAATGTGGCAAGAGATATCGGCGAAAGGTAAGTGCTGCCTACATTAAAACTTGCATGAAGTGTTAACAATTAGGTCACTTTGCTAGGTGTTGCAAGAATAATGTAAGAAGTGTGTATCAAATTCATGAGCCTACGGGGGTAGGGACACCCAGGGGAAGAGACAGAAAATATAAAGAGTTTTGTGTGTAAGTGAGAAGAAAAACATTGACAAAGTAGATGACGGGGAATGTGTTCCTGATAATATTCTCAGTGAAAACATATTTTTGCTTTGTAAAATTGATGTCACCAACCTTGCTAATTCAGACTGGGTAAAGAAAGTACATATTAAAGATAAGTTTGTGGAACTAAGATTAGATACTGGGACCCAAGATAATAGGATGAACAGGTCTGACACAGGGAGGTTAGGAGTAAATATAAAGTAAAACTGTGTTAAAAAGTTTCCGAAGGGACTTGAAAAATAATGCTTACTAACCAAGAAAACTTCTTAAAAGGGTCAGATTACGCATCTGCAGATAAACAAGGTGCTAAATTCAACTTATTAAGCAGGCAAACTTCTTAACATTGTTTAATTATTACCTTACACGACAAAATAAGAGTATTATAGTGGATTACCAATACAAGTAATAGGAAAGTGTTTTTGTAAACAGGGGTGTAGAGTTCCATGTGGTGAATGAAGAGAAGAACACACATTCAGTCTTCAGACTACCAACAATAGAAGTGTACTGGTTAATTAAGAGAGTAGAAATAGTTCAGGAGCCAGTTAGTCGGACGAAACCAATTTTAAATACAGAAAGTAGGACAACTGGTAGTACATGTTGAAAGGATGCATTAAAACACTTTGTCAAGTTGGCAACTCTACTTGTGAAACTCTTGTGTATAGTGTGGTATGTCCAATATGGTGCCGTAATACTGTTTTATGTATAAACAGATGGTGAAGTAAAGCTATGAAGAAAGACACCTCTGCCTTGTTTTATTTCCTATTTCCAACAGGTTATGGGCCCAAACACATGGTGTAGCATTGTGCTAAAGGCAGTTGGGAAGTAATACATGGCAGCTTGTCATGGGAGGAATATGTGGCGGTAAATATTGTAGGTGTGTTGGTGGACATCTTGAATGTACGGTTTAAAACAGTTGGCCTTGCTCAGAAGAGAGCCTACTGAAAATGGAGCATCTGACAGGAAACACGTCGGAGACTGATATTAAGCTTGATGGGATTAAGAATATGAATGTGTGGAAATTTCAGGTTAGTGTGTTGTTATGGAGACTAGATGTCTATGGTGTTGTAGATGGCTCGGAGATAAAACCTGAGGTGGAATCTTCAAAATTAGAATGGACAAACAAAGATGCCAAAGCCTTCCAGAAAGTGCAATGTCGCACATAATCACATGTACTACAGCCAGCGAGATATGTGAGGAAGTTACACAGTGTTTATGAGCAGTAGAGTGATTAAAGTTTCTACAGGGTGCAGCAAAGCTTCTTCGCATACAAGTGTGATGAGAGTCATAATATGTCAATGTTTCTTTCAAAAATAGTAGAGTTTCAGAACAAGCAAAGGGAGTTGAGAGAGAGTGTCTCTAATAAATTCATCATAACTAAAGTTCTCATGTCACTGCCAGAAAGATACAAACATTTTGTATCTGCTTGGAAGTCAGCTGTGGACAGTAAACAGACTCTTGACAACCTAACTTCAAGACCCTCGGTGGAAGAGGAAAGGGTAAAGGAACGAGAACCTGCTGAGTGTAGAGTCCCTGTGATGAGAAAAGACGAGTGTGCTGCATGTAATAAACCAAGGACACTGAAGAAAGACTATGGAAGAGAAGCTAAGAGTAACAAACTATGCTTTTATTGTAAAAAACCAGGACATTTCAAACAAGACTGTGGGTTCAGATTTAAAAAAATATGAAAACAGCAATGCCTTTATTGTATCAGTATCAGCAACAACAGGACTTTCATTGAGCAACAAGTAGCTTGTATACAGCGGTGCCAGTGAACAGGTGTATTTTGAACGTGAAATCTTCTCCTATTGCGAGAAGTTGCCGCAAGAAAGCCAGTCATGATGGGGATGGGTCAGTAATTAGCACTATAGACATCGGCCAGATAATACTACAAGCTTATGATGGTCAGGGTTAGGTAGAAACTAGTCTGAACAATGTGTTCAATGTGCCTGACTTGAAAACAAATTTGTTTTCAGTTAATAGTGCAGTAAATAGAGGTTATGTCATGTCTGCTGATAACAAAGTATGTAAATTTATGGCAGATGGTAAATTAGGAGCAATTGCCAATTGCGGAAGGTAAAGTGTACACAATGGAGTTCAGATACAATGTTAATGACGTTGCTGCAGTCACCAGTCCGGGGGAAACCACCTCAAGTGATCAATTCTTACTGTGGCATGAGAAATTAGGCCACCAGAACTTTGATCACGTTACACAAGTGCTAAAAAGAAACTATATCAGAATTCCTAACTCTGCAATTGCCCAAACTCAGTCTATAGCATGCTTAGAACCATTTGTATAAACTTTTGTACATGCAATTTAGTTTCATCTTTGTGTTTCATATAGTTTCATCTTTGTGTTTCATAGAATACACAGACCTGTAGTTGGAGAAGTCATCCTTTAAATGCAAGAAATATCTGGAACCTCCTACGAACTTAACTTCCATAGGCCCACAGATGTCAGCCTGGGTTAAGATCACCAGGAAAGGTGGAACTAATTTACTTTCACCAAAGGGAATTGTATGCTGTTTCCCTACCTTTGCAACCACTGATATTCTGAATGTTTAAATTTGGAATGAGATGAAAAATTACATACAGATAACGGTAACAACAAAGTTGATGTGTTTCAGACGTTCACGTATCCCTTGTGCCTGTTTGTACCACCGCAAATGCATCACCACAACAGCAGGACCTGACAGATCGACATTAGGTCACAGTCTCGATCAGTGCAGGCCGACAAGAACAGTATGGCTACACTTTTCTTGGCCGCCCCACAATTTGTGGGCCACGGGCCACCATATTTTAAATTTATTACAAGAAAGTGGTAACTCTTGTAATAATTTGATATGTGACCTAAAAGGGTGTTTCCAGTGAAGTCACGACTGTTAGGCACAACAGCTATTGGAGGAAACATGGAGGTAGTCTGCTCCACTTTATCCTACGTCTTTCTGATGTGCGTGATGTCAGCAGGCCTTATGGCCGATACAGGTGTGCTATGTGGCCCCGAGAGTGTTCAAAAGGTGGGGAATAATATTCCAGAAGCAAGTGCAAAGTGACGAGCAGCTCCCTTCAGCATTAATTAGTGAGAGGCAATACAGCAAGTTTTTCCAAGTATTGCACCATAATTAACTAGGGAAGCCGCCCATTTTTCCATTTAGGGTTGAGGAAAACCCACGGAAGACAGGACAAAGTCACACCAACAAAGGTGAAATACACCTGACATCACAGGAAGTGAAATACGAATGCATAATCCCGTCCCGTTATTCGCTGTATTTCCCTATCCCAGCATACATATGTTAGTTTTAAGAAGGCAAATAAATTCACCTTTCGATACTCAGCCGTGTGAGGCCTCATTAAATTTAATATCACCCTTCAAGTGCTGTGACATTACCCGTGATGTCACATTCTTGGCCATAACAGAGGCTCCAACATTCATGAGTATGTCACCAACGTGTTTATAATCAATAATAATTATGTGCAGTGTTCATTCTTTTAACCATGTAAATATTGAAGATATGTTTTCTTATGTCTGGCATTTGGCGGCAGTCTCATCGAGCTCGACGAGGCTGTGGCCATCTTAAATCAGTCCGATCTCAGCACTCGACCGACCCAGCAGGACAGGCAGTAAGCTCTCACATTACCCCCCTCGGGACTTCCACTTAGGCTGATATTGTTCAAGACAATAGTTTAACGTAGTACCAGAACCTTTCAACTTATCTTTTGCCGAGGGGAGGCTTTACTTGCATCCTGATGTAATATTCCAGGACTTCACATGTACTGTGATGCTCTTTATTTATGTGACTATTCTTAAGGCCTTTGCCTTACTTTGCAGTTTCGACCACCAGCAGGTCAGGAGTGCCGGGTCCGCATTAGCAGGGTACGCATTATTTTGCAGTGTGACATTCTTTGTAGCCTTCAGTCAATAAAACTGTCACATATTTGAATGTGACTTTTATTGACTAATTCTCTCCTGAGCATCATCTGGAACTGCGCCCTAACGCAGTTTCAATCTTCAGTGTTAAAAGTATTGCTTTTACGGGCCTGCCTCCTACAAGCAGAGTAAGTTCAGTGTTAGCATCGGCTTGCGAAGTGGCCGACATCTTCGTCCCTTAGAAAAAAGTTTTATACAGAATGTAACTAAATTAATTAATCATCAAACTAAACTCTCCTAAATTAGACAGCGGATCCAGAGATTGCTGCAAAGCTGTCGGCCGTACGACCCTTAACAACATTATTCTCTACCGAACGTGGTGCCGGGCAACATCAACAGTTCCTGCTCTGCACCCGCAATACCAGGCATGGCACGATCACAGCTCATCATCTCTGGGGACACGCTGCATCAAAGTTCTAGAAGATAGTGGTATACAGCATCAGAGAACAGTAGCCTACTCACATGAGCAGAATGGTAGGGCAGAGAGGGCGATGAGAACAATTGTAGAACCAGCAAGAACAATGTACAATGATAAGAAGTTGAATAGAGACTTATCGGGCAGAGGCTTTAAACACTGCAGTTTTCATCTTAAATAGAACTGGAAAAGGTAGTGACGCCGGCTAACAGCCAGTGGCGCTAGAGCCCATGACGGCGCGTACCACATGTGTCACGTGTCCCGCACGTGCGCAAAGAGACCAATCATTTTGAACTTTCATATAAATGATATTTTTAGTGTAAAAATGTGTTCTATTGTATTTGCAGTGTTTAATATGTCTGAAAATGTGTTCAAGTGTTTGTACTAATTTTAAATTATTTGGTTATAAAATTCAAAGTGCCAGAGGCTCCAAGATTAAAAACACTTAATATTCCGGCATGAACGCCGTAATAAAGAGACCTTAAAATAATATTGAAATTCGTAAGAAAATTATAGAAATGTAAAAAAATACTTAATTTAATTTGTGCCACTTTATTTTCAATAATAAAATATTTTACTCGGTGTGCATAGCACTTCCGCTTATGTGAACCCTGTAGGTGGCCATGATAGGTCCGTGTGACGCTTGTCTCTGGACAGTCTGTCAAGGAGAGCTGGCGAGGTAAGACACTGTCACGTACGCACTACAACTTTTATTCACTGATGTAGGTTTCCATAGTCCATGTAGTTTACCGGTTAACCTCTGCTTGCATACATTTTTGCCAGACATTTTCCGCAGCATTCTGCACTCGCTTTATTAATTGATTGCGCCCTTGTGGCATTTTTAACTTAATCGAGGAGGAGGAGAAAGATGTCCGAAAAGTCACGCGACCCGCACAACTTGAATCAGGCGCCATCTTCCTATTTTTATGACATTTCATTGTAACTTCTACACTATTGCTACACACAATTTTAAGGGCTTTATTTTTATGTATGTATTTGAGGGTATTTTTTGTGTTTGAATATTTTACGGCAACATCACTTATAATCACATGGCCGACCGACGCCAAGTCTTTATATATGCCATTGTTGCATTTGAGAGCTTATTTATGTAACATTGTATGTGCAATAATTTATTTAAGGGTTCTATGTCAGTTTTATTCAGGGTTCAATGTATTTTTCATGTAAATTGATACTTTTTGTACTTTACCACGCGGTCACATTAATGTTTCATTTTACTGCTATCAGACATGTTACATGCATGTAGCCACTACAATCGTAAAGAGAATAATTTTCTCAGCAAGAATAACCTTTTGTCAGAATTTAATTTGCTGTTTCCATGCAGAAATATTGCAATTTCACCTACACCACATGGTCCACTATAAACTTCATTCAGCGGCTTCCGCGCCATGTAAGCTTGTTTTCACACATGTGTGTTTATTGCGAATATTCATCTTGTGTCCCATCTTATTTCATGTATCATTCAAGGGTTTATGGGATTTTGTAATTCATGTACGGTGCAATTATTTCCATCCTAGCCGGCTCTGTGTATAGGCCATCACCACACTACCCACGTGCTGGAGGGCGAGCCTCGACGAGTTTGCGTTAGTGATGCCAAGTAATCACATGTGTTAATATGTATGAAGAGTTTCATTTGTAATTCATTGTGTCCTGTCTTCAGGGAAAAACTGTCAGTTCACCCTAGCGACTGTTGGCCCTCTTCCCTTGTAAAGGCTGTGCTGAGATCATCCATCTAGGTGTGCGCTAGAGTAATTATGGATTGGGGAGCACCCAAGCGTAATTGGCTAGTCATGACCGAGATAATCATAATTTCATTGGCATGCTTATGTGTATGTATAATAACAATAAAACCAAGTCTACAGTGAAGTTAACTCTTTTATTCAGTAGTGACAGTGTCCTATCCACATATATTTTATTAAGTGTTAATTTCCAGTAATGTTAAAGTTTAGTCTTGCCTATGTGTTTGTAAGTACGCACGTGTGAGATGGACACACAGAATCCACAGCATCCCTGAGAACCCTGAGTCTCAATATTGCGGTGATTGGGAAGCACGTCTGATGGCCAAATTACCAGTAAGTATTTGTGTCATCGTTCATCTCATGTCTCACCTGACTGCGTCAATAGGACGAGTGGAAAAACACCATATGAAGTTTGGGCTCAGAAGGTGTTCAGTATTGAAGAGCTGCAAGTATTCGGCACTGAAGTGTATGCACATATACCTAAGGAGAAAAGGAAGAAGTCGGGTATGAAATCTGTACAGGGCATCTTTGTTGGTTACTCTGAAAATATAAAAGGATACAGAATTGACTTTACAGGAGAAAGGTATGTGGCGATCAAGAGGGGTGTAATATTCTCAAAGAAGAACAGTCTTGAATTGATGGAATCCTCAGGGAAGAGGAGGAAGGTACAGAAGAGAACGGTCGGTGTCATGATATTAGTTGTTCTGAAAATAAAGAGATAAATGCGAGTATGCAGTATGAATCAACTAGCCATCAAGAGGGAGAATAAATGAGTACAAGCAAGCAGCTTGAATCAGGGGGCAATCAAGAGAACAAAAATAGTGACTGGTTGGAAGGCAGTAGAGCTACAGTATCCTGACTCTTTGTAACAAAGGCAGCGCAGGGTAGGGAAACCAGCTTAGTTAAATGATTATGAAACATACTTTCTTAGTGTAAGCAATGAACCATCAACATATAGCGAAGCTATGAAAATAAGCGATGCTTGCTAGTGACCACAGGCAAGAGAGAAAGAACTTGAAAGTGTTAAAAGACAATAATACATGGTGTGTGTGGGATGTACCTAAAGGTAAGCCAATAATCAATAGCAAATGAGTTTTCAAATCAAAGTGTAATGGTGAAAAAGAAGATTACAAGACTAGACAGGATGTCAGAGGCTTTGAATAGAAATACCTTTGCGATGTTAGTGAGCTATATGCACCAGTTGCAAAACTAGCAAGCTACCTTTAGAGTCTTTGTTGTTGTTGCCACTAAGCTTAAATTACCCATTCATCAGCTGGGTGTATGAGGGCATATTTGTATGCAAATGTCAAAGAAGTGTTATCTGCAAACATTGTAGAGATAAGTTACCATAAGAGTGATGGTTAGATAGCACATAAATTTACAAAACCGTAGCAAAAGATCACTTCTGCAAGTTTAGGAAATTAGTAGGATTGTGTACATTAGTATCCTACTTGCAAGCTAAGCTTCCTGCAGCAAGCAACGGCTTCCTGCCAGGCTTGGCAGCGAAGTTAACTCTGTACTAACTCCACTGCATGAATACAAGATTGAAATAAAACAACTACCCTAAAATTGGAATATATCACCATTAGGCTATAGGCCTATACTTTACCAAGATACTGATGCAATTAATTAGACAAAAATATAAAAATTTACAAAATTAGGTAAAATATGAAAAATATTGTGCCACAAAAATTTGGTAACATTTTGCAACGGCAAAAATGCATTTTCCAAAATATACATTTTTTAACATTCACAACAACAAAGTAGCAGGCAAACATGTGATACATGAAAATTTGATCTAGCAGGTGGTCCCATAAAGTCACACACACACACATTTTTTTAAGTGTAAAATGGTTTTTAAGATTTACTTTCAATTTAGTCTTCACGTTTTAAATAAGTATATGTAGAGTATAATAAGTCCATTATAGAATATTTGATTAAATACTATGTTTACGGTAATTATTTATTTAATGTTTTGTGTTGACCTAATTTTTCTTGCAATGATCTTAACAAAATTTTATTAATTGCCGAAAGTAAGTAATTTTTTATTATCTATTAGCGTAATTCTTATTGGCAATTTTTCACCACCCATTAACTTTATTGGGAATATAATTTTCAGTACTTATAACCGAAATATTAAAATATTGTTTTTCAAAGACATTTTTATGTTGTGTGATTTCTTTTAATAATTTTGGATATTCATTAATTCTTTTTTAGTTTAATGTTACATTAATTATATTTTATTTTCTTATATTAAAAAATTTTAATTTTTTAGTTTTCTTTTCTCCATTTTCCAGAAGTTTTCTTTTTGTTAGTACTGCATTGGCAGGAAGTTGTGAGAAGTAACGCTTCTGGTGGAACCTTTGAGTTAGGCAGACATGATTAAATACCACTGCAATCGAATCTTTTCAATTGCTGGAGCCAACACAACTTAGATATAATTGGAGTGGTCTCAGATGTAATTTAAACTGTAGGAACTATGTGCTGCATTTAGAAGAGGGCGCAAGCATAATATTAGAGTTTTATAACTAGTTCCGGATGCTGCCGACCTCTGAAGCATCACTTAGCACCAGGTGCCATGTTTAATCAGCATGGTGCCATTATAATACAGAGTGATGCCAACCTTTTGCCAATGCAGAGGGCATCTTACCGTCTGAGCAGTAATTATTTGTTTTGGTAAAGAAGTTTACTAAATCTTTCTAATAGTTTTGAACACTTTTTTTAATTCTGAGATGAGTGTAATATGATCTTGTGTTCCGGACATTCTACAAACTTGAACTAACGCTGGAGCAGCTTCATTTTATTAATTATTGCTGAGAAACATTGACAGCATTTAAATTATTCTGAAACAAACAGTATGAGGGAGATAAGAAATTGTACTTCTCGTATAATGGGAAGATGAAGTTAAAATTCACTGCTCTAAGATGCCCCTCCAGATTCAGAAGAGTTGACATTCATTATGTGGTATTACATCAGTGTCATACTAATTAACATAGCGTGTGGTGCTAAGCGGCACCTCAAAGTTGACAGCATCGAGAACAACTTATAACTACCTGAATTAACACTTGTGCCCTTTTTCTCAAATGTAGCATAGTGTTCCTACTATTTAAACTATTTCTTGGTCCACTCTAATTATATCTAAATTGTGTTGGCACCAGGGATTGACAATATGCTATCTATCACTGTGGAAATAAATTGTATCTGCCTTGCTCAAAGGGCCCACCAGAAGAGGTACATCCAGCAAATTCACATCTATCCAGCACTAAGAAAAAACCACAATGCAAGAAAATGAAGTACAATTATAATAAAACTGAAAAAGAATTAATTACAATCCAAAAATGTTGGAATGAAATTTACAACAAATTTACAACCTCTTTTGAAAAACAGTATTTAAATATTTAATTTATAACTAGTTACTGAAAATACTGTTCCTAATCAGGCGGTGCAAAATTACCATTAAAAAAAGTTAATAGAAAATTAAAAATAACTTATGAACCATAATTAACAAAATTACTTTAAAATATAAACATTGCAGGAAAAATGAGGTAAACACAAAACATTAAATAAGTATTTACTGTAAACATAGTATTTATCAAACTATTCTATAATGAATAGAGTGGTTCCAATACCATGTTTTCCTATACTGATACCGTTACCTTGATACCACTGCCAATACCAAAAACAGATACCAGTGCCCATCGCACTGAATTTTAGAAAAAGTATTACTGTCAATAATAATTTTAATACATTTCTCCTAAACTCATTTAAGTGAAGAAAATAATATCTTAAAATACATGTATATCATTTATTGTAATCCGACATAAAATGCAAGCTGACCTAAAACTTTCAAACCCTCAGAAAATGCAAACAATATGGCACCAAATGCAAGTCAAATTTCCCGCGCATGCTATCAGCTAAGAGCGCACTGAGAAGTTATTGATTGGGCAATGGAAGGATGACCTCTCTACGCTGCTACCTGTTGACGACACCTTGCACGGTTGGCAAATATGTGTCATTTAAAGTAATTAATCACATTTTACTGCGAAGAAAACTTGTAATTTTGATACACAAATCAGGCGATTATAATTGAATTTTTCACTGTCTTTAATAATTAATCATTCAAAACCATGTCCTCTCATTTTCCCTGTCATTAGTTATACTGCACTCGGCTCGGTGCTTATCTGCCCATTATTAGACGGCAAAACGTGTCGAATAGGTATTTACATATTATCAGTTTATTCAAAGACGCCGCCACCGAACCCTCATACGTCACCGAATGGCCTGAGTGTCGTGAGACCGGGAGCCTAGACTCCCATAACTCACAGGGTGTTTGTGAAGACAAAATGCACCCCAACACGTACTCTAATCATTGGGTTAGGCAGCGGGGCGCCGTGTAGCTGTGGTTTCTTGGGCACTGGACCCGTGTTAAGGCTGTTGTAAGTTGTTGCCTATTTTTAAATTAAGTTATGTGTGGTTGTATTTGGCGGGGGAGTGAGGCTCCCCTCCAGCCTCACGGCTGGAGTGAATGTTAGTGTCGTGATGTCTGTCTAATATGTTGGTCTATTTGCAAGTGTGCTAATTAAACTTGCATTTCTTGTATAGGTGCGCGTCTCTAGTCTCTCGGGGGCAGCCCACAAGGTACGTTTCATCGTTTCAATGTGTAGTGTAGGAGAGAATTGAAAAATTCATAGTCATATGTGCTTGCGCTGATGGCGCTTACCCAAAGATATATTTTTTTTACATTTACTTTTACTTATACTTCTGGCACACTTCTGTTTTAGTTCTGGTAGCTTTTTATTTTTTTTATTTTTTTTTTTTTCGGTGCAGAAAATGACTCAACGTGAGTATCTTATTAAAAACTGATTGTAATGTTAATTGTGTGCCATATTTTCTCATTCTGCTACCTGAGAAAAAAAAAAGAATTTTTTTTGCTATAATTAATGGCGGTGGGGGAGTTTTTTCTTTTTCTTTTTTTTCCCCTATTGATTTTGTTGAGCACGGAGGGTGCAAACCTGAAAGAAAAGTTGTTGTTATTAGTGCATATGCTAGGGGGCCCTTAGTACCATAGTCCAGTCGGATTTCTGGTAAAAGCAGTGCCCCCCCCCCCCCCTTACCTGTTCCTTCTTGGTAGTCAGCTTCTCCCCAACCTGAAACAGACTATCAAGTCGGTGCGTCATTGTGCATACATGATAATATATAAGTATTTTATGGTATTTTTTATTTTTTAAATATGTTTTATTATTTTTTTGTTGTATAAATATAGTCGTGTCCCTTTTTTAATTTTTACATATGTAAACATTTAAAAAAAAATGATTTTCTATAATTTTAATAATTGATTACCTATCCCGGTACGTCCAGTGTTGAAAACTAATGTTCACGCAGTTGACCCCTGAAACAGCGCACCTCTACTTCCTTTTTGCTGTGTTTGTGTGTGTAAGAAGTTAAGATGCGGTGTGCCTCGGTGAGTGTCATCAATATATCGTGCTCAGCTTGGGTGGTGTGGTCGGCATGCGCGCTCTACCGTCGAATGCTTCATAGGGGGGGAGGGGTGAGGTCTGCGGCCCAAACGCATGCGCCGGGCTGTCTGTCCCGGGCTGCATGGTAGCTGTACACGCTTGTATGTATACCTTTCATTGCACAAGCAGCTCTGAGAAGAGCCACTCGGCTGTCTGTGCTAAGTTTGGCGCTTTGCAGCTGTCGCCTCGCGACTCACTGCTTTCCGAGTGCCGGATTTTTTGGTAGCGCAGTCATATTTATAGCCTCAGGGGGCCATGTGCTGTGATTGGCCAGCTTCATCGGCCAACCAGCGGACGGGCCCATTCAAAGACACGTGTCTATTGAAATAAATTAATATAAATCCATAGATTTCCCCGCAAGAAGTTACTGATAACAAACACTTATAATACAAGTCACTCTATGTTCAAACAATTTTTTGCAAACAAGTTGTTGGTCATGTGCTTTTGGGCATATAATTTTATTAGCGAAGATGCTGTCCTTTGATTTAAATAAATATAAAGTTTCAAAGTCATGTTAATATTATGCCAGATAAAACAACCTTTAAACACAAAAGAAAACATCTTTACAAATAATAATTCCTCGTTAAAATGTTATGCATAACATTTTCAGGTGAAACTATTTGCTTTCAAATATGTACAAGTGATGTTAGGTGCAACTATTTTGAGTGATGCATACTGTATTTACTCGTGTATAGCGTGCACTCGTGTATAGCACGCACCATGATTTTCGCAAGTTCCAGGGGGAAAAAATTAGAATAAAATTGTACCAAAAATTTGTGGCGTCCTGTTTAAGTATGGAACAAATTATTCTTTTTTGCATTAATGTGTGGTAATAGTGATATGTTTGGAAAATACTTTAATTAAATAACTTGGGTGCAAAAAGGCAATATAAAGAAAATTCCTGAATCCTCCTGCTCCTATCAACATTTCTAGCTTCGTTTTTCTTTTTTCTCCTTTTAGCAGTGACCTGCTCTCTTTGTTTTGCTGTCCTAGAATGTTGCGCTACCCTTATCTAAAAAAAAGGGGTCTCCTCCCCCCCTGTCTCACTAGCGTCTGCCATGGAAACAAAGAGGGCTTGGCGGAATTATCAACCAGCAACATCTGGGTGTTATTTGAAGAGCGGGAAAGGGGAATGGGAGGGTCGTTAACACATTGCAGCTCTTGTTTGTGCGATGACAGGATGTCGTTAGGAGGTAGGGGGGAGTGGGGGTTTCGACCTACACATAACTGAAGGGTCGCTGAGAGAGAAAGAGAGAAGGGAGAGGAGTGATGTAAGAGCGAGAGATGAGATAATAAATAGTCCCGCCACTTCTCTCGACATCCCTGGACAATTTAGGGCGGCCACACTCCACTTCATTGTCTACAACCAATACTAAAGTATCAGTATCAGCCCGATGCCATACCCAATACAGATACATCGGGAAAAAGCGAAGTAACAGCCGATATTGATACTTAGTATCGTATCAGAACAACTCTAATAATGAACCTATTATAAACTTCCTATTGCTTCTACTTTAGACAAAGACCTAATGTTTTTGGTTAGCGCATATACTTCTGAGCCATTTTGTTGTAGCTCTACTGCAGACCAGTACGTGACATACTACAGTCTGGTGAATATTAGGAAACTCACGTGCCAGAATGTTTGCTAGGTTCTGTACTCATATAAACGTTATGAAAAAGAGCATGCATACAATGACATTCACCAGGATGGAAATATTTCTCTAACCATAGTGTCTGCAGGCTCTGTCAAATTACGTAACATTTTCTGCAGTTAATTCTCTTGAGCCTGAATAATTTTATATTTCTTAAAAACATATTTTAAACTATAAGTAATGGAATTTTAATCAAAGTTTTAGATTGAAAGTTTTATTTCTGAGTATATTTTTTCATGGTCACCATCAATATTGCCAACATAAAAAAAACCATTCTGCAACAACTCAATAATTTACTGCTAACATATTGTGTCATTTGGTCACATTGCCTGTCAGGATTTGGGTTTTTATGAAATGGACATATAGCAGTTTGTGAGTCTATAATGCAGTCTAATATGTGTTTAACTCTCAGAAGGTAGACTAGCTGCCAGCAGGAAGTTAGAATTGTCTGTTAATAGTGATAGTAAGTGAAATGAGTGAGCATTTAATTTTATTACCGTCCTCTGGAAGCAGAAAGGGTGTGCTCATACCTACTAATTATTAATGTCAAGTTAGGTATAACCGTGTATGTTACTGGCATAGTTGCCTCTCATCCAGACAAGCTTTCATAATCACATGCAGAAACATGAAGGTAGGGGAGGTGAACTAAATGTTGAAGGAGTGACCAAAATTATAGTCTCTTGCAGAACATGTGCGTGTCTTCTGGTTTTCAAAACTCTCCTTTGAAAATACATCAAAGGTAAGACTTCAGTTTGTGAAACTGATCAGTAACTTACTGCAATAAGGCAAGAGCAGTCGGAAATTGAGGTTGTGTTCACTTGAAACCGGCAGTTTGCACACCAAACACACAGTCGTTATTGTACAAGCAACAAGCACCTCACTCCAGACAAGAACAGTGGCGTTTGTCTCGGGAACAGATATGACTATTGGGACATGTCATACTTTTCAACTGCTGTATCGTTAACTGCTATGGTAGTTATTAATTAAGTCTGTAATATATTCACAGTATAAATGTGTGTTGCAGGAAAAAAGAGAAATAAATCATTTGGTGTACCTCATTGCAGACTGTGTTCTATCATGACTCTTGCACAGCCGTGGAGATTGCCTGCAACATATCCTAGCATCACACACCAGTTATATTACCTACACGGGATACAGGCGCACCAATCATAATCACGTTCAGCTCCCTTAGGCCCAACACTAGCCTTGAAGGTAGGGAATGTCCAGTAGCTGTAAGAACATGTGTCACTGTCAATACAATTCTTGTGTGTAGGTGGGACCGCAATGGTTAAGTGGTTAATGTGCTGACCTCCCACCAGGGCAAATTGGGTTCAATCCCCAGTCGAGTCACTCCCAGATTCTCGCTAGTGGAAATTGTGCTGGATGATGCCGCAGATTGGCAAGTTTTCTCGGGGACCTTGAGTTTCTCCCACCCTTTCATTCCGGCACTGCACCATACTCGCCTTGCTGCACTCTCACCCAGCTCTCAAAACCTTAGTGTTAAGAGCTGACAAAATCTCTTCACTCACTAACTCACAGTGTTGGCTAGGCCTGGCTGTCTGTGGGTAGGTACTGTGTCCCTGTCTGGTTATTGTTATTGTGGTTATTGTTCCAGACAACGGCTGGAGTCACAGTCGAGCAGGAGCTGTGTGACATAACATTCCCAAAGATCAAACAGGAGTTTGATGAGCTTAAGGTAAGTGCGGTTTTATATAGTCTCTGTGTTTTTCTTTTAGATGTGCCTTCTTAGTTCTTGTATAGAATATTTTCATTGAGTTTAATCATTTTGTAAAGAACGTTGACAAAAGGAAAGTAACAAAATCTCTTTAAAAGTTAATTTTTGTAAGTGAGGAAATTAAAATGAAGAAATTTAAAAATTGTTATAAATGTGAAGGAAAAATTCACGCTAGCATTAACTCATTCAAAATCATAAAACGCGCAAAGGTTATTTATGTATACTCTGTTAGGCTCAGCGCCCAATGATTTCCCTTGTGAATAACTGATTAGTAAACCTTACAGATTTTCTAGTATTTCTATAGCATAACAAAGCCATCGCTCATAATTTTATTGACTGAGGTAATGGAACAAGTCCTGTGTCAGTTTAAAGTAGACCACAGACCCAAAAAAGTCTTATTTGTAACACTTGAAACAATAAATTAAGTGGGTTGGGATTCTGAAAGGTTTAGTTCTGTAACTGTTTTAAGTATAATTTTTAGTCTTGGGCTGCAAAGTAAGGATGTTATCAGCAAGAGTTTAATGTAAATGCACACTTTAGTAGAACCAGTCATTTTCAGTTCTACACTCCACAGCTATCTCTCAAGATTGCCTTTACTACATGCACATTATTTCAGGAATAGTCGTGAGTCGACAGTGGCTGATGATTCACAAAATTTCCAGGGCTCCAGCAATGTGTGAACGGTTTCTTTTATGTACCTGTATTTGAGATTACGTTTTGTCTGTACAGCTCCTCATGAGATAGGAAATTATAATTCAGAAAGAGAGGTCATCTTATAATACAGGACTGAGATGTATGATGATTTTTTTCAATTTACTTTTTTTCTTTTAAGATGGCTAGTCCTAGTAGTTTGGTTTTATCTATTACCATTATACTTTTGTTATATAACTGATACACGTGTCTATTTTGCCTAAGAATTAACACTTTAATTAATAAAAATAATATCTAAAAAAAAATGTTGAAATATTTGTACAGAGATGGTTTTTGACTAACTAGTTTCCTCTTGATGTACTGGTATTTTAATATTGTATTGTATTTATGGCCTTGCTAGACTTAAATATCCTACGTCCGCAACCACAACTTTCTTTGGTTATTGGCCGCGCATCTACATGAGAAGGCGTGTTCTTATTTGACAGGGCCAGTCATATTAAAGTACTCTGATACTGAACATTCATGATTCGCGGACAGACACTTGAGGCATGTGACGTTTAAAATCATTCAACCACAAACGTGCATATAAACTAAAGTCTTGTGGAGTGCAACTGGTCTTGAAATATTCTAGCGAAAAACACCTGTCTCTAGCTATTACTAATTTACCTTGTTTTCTGATGTATTGTTACGATAAAGAATTTAAAATCAGCTGCTTGCTGTATCTGACATTACTACTTGAAACTCCTAACGTGTTATGGCGAGGTTTCAGGATACCACCACAGGCACCCTGTGCTTGTCGTAAGAGGCGACTAATCGGGACGCAGTCAGGATCTGAAATTTGTTTGTACCATTACTCATGCTTCTTTCTTCATCTTATTCTCTTTTGCCATTATCCTTTTTCTTTCCATCTCACCAGATCCATTCACTTATTCTTTCTCTACAGCATCGTCTCTGGCCAGGTTGATGTCCTTCTTAATAGGGGTCTGTTCTCACAAATGAATGCTGCCACCAAATTGTGTGACCATACATCCTGCCTTTGTTAGTGATGGTTTAGTGAACCCTTCTCATAGTCCCAGTAGGCAATTGTAGGTGCGGAGCCCGTATCCACATACATGTACACCCATGTAGCACCAATTGGTGCCTCTTTGGCAGGAGAGGTGTCATGGCCGACTAGTCCACGTGCCCGAACGTGCTAGGAAGGCATTTTACCTCTGTACGGAGGGAGCCGGTGTAATCAACCACAAGTCCCCTAAACTGGCACCCAAGGGTGTCCTCTATAGTGGGAAGCCTGGGATGTTTTCCCAGGTAGGATAATAAAACTGGCCTCGCTCAGGATGTACAGTTTGCCCCTGGTTTGCCCTGGTGTACACTTCGGTGTGCTACTGGGGCAGTAATTAGCAGTGCATAGTGGCGAAGTGTAGCTGTTCCTGAGTACTACTAAGTCCCCCCTCCTAATGGCACAGCCAGTGATGTGTTGTAACTGCTTTTTTTTCTCCCTTCCCCCCCTGAACGGCTGGCTGAGGGTGATGAGTCCTAGTATGGAGGGGGGTGGGTGGGGCTTAACCATGGATTCTAAAAGCACTCCCAAAAAGGTTGGCACCCTCAACAGCCACTTGAAATGGCACCGCGATGTCACAGGTAGTGATTCGGATTGTGGTTTGGTTTTGCATGAGTCTACTCTAGTGAAAATACGTATGCCACGTTTTTTGATTATTCGTGGACTATAAAGGCACACATTTGAAAAAGTGTCTCCTTTCAGATTCCTACAAAAAGTTATTGATGGTGCAACTGGTGGTCCTGTTGCTGACTGCAAGAAGATCAGTGAAAGGCGCAAGCTACCAGTAGAGACATTGAATGTCTACAGGTGGGGGGGGGGCTCTTGGCGATGAAGACATTCAGTTGTGCAACTGTGAAGTTCCCTGTTGAGGTAAAATCCCATGTGTCCATCAACTCTAGCAATGGCGTCATCTGATGTCCTGGCATCATTGACATCCCGGAACAAGAGATCTAACGTGAGCTGCAAACTCAGTATGTCACAGATGTTCACAGTGTAATGAAAACTACTGATGGTGTCAAGTCACCTTCCGCTACTCTCATCTTGACTTTTGATGTGCGTGATCTTCCCTCCGTTATCAAAGTAGGGTACTTCAATGTGCGTGTTAAGTTCATTCCTGATCCTCTCTGTCTACAACTGTCAACAGTTTGGTCATTCTTCTGCAAAATGTCGGAATTCACCAGCTTTTCCTAAGTGTGCTGACCCACCACATCCAGATACTCCTGAGTGCAGCTAACTGCTGAAGTGTGTGAACTGCGCAAAGGCCATCTGGTCTGTTCGAAGGAGTGCCCTGTGTGCCAGGAGGAGCAGGCTGTTCAACAGATCCAGGCCACAGACGAGGTTTCCTTTTTTTGAGGCACGGAAATGTTTCCATACTCTGCAGGGCTCAAAGCCTTCTGTGCCTTACAATGTTGTTGTCAATGCTTGCCCAGCAGTTAAGGATGTGTGTACACAGACAGTCAATGTGCTTACAGAGACTGACTTGTCTGTGAGTACATCGAAGCCACAGGGAGTCTAGACCATCTGGACTACTTCTGTCGATACGCAGTGTAGAATAGCTGAAATAAAACCGTCCAAACGTTCTGTTGTTAGCAAATCTCGTCAGGAGACTGCCACGAAAAGAATAGACAATCCAAACACTCCATCTCTTGTATCTCTATACATGTGACTTTTTCCTAAGGTTGATTTCTAAAGTGCTCACTTCATCGTGAACAGCCTTTGCCAGTACTGACATTAAGGGTAATCAGCTGCTTCTACTGGACAGGACACTGGCTTTTATTTGACCGGATCTGCTCAGTGATGATGGCTTTCTTTATGGAAGAGGGTTGGCCCTACTTTGCCCATACTGGCTATTTGTTTTTCAGACAGATCTGGTTTTTTATGCTTTGGGTCTGTTTCAGTAGTTCTGGGTGGAAAGATTGTGACGTAATGATCCAGTACTTCCCTCAGTTTCTCCTCCTGGTGTTCCGGTATCAGGTGTTGGACCTCTGCCTATGGTATCTCTTCTACTCTTTTTTCCTGCTCTCTGGGATCCAGGGTATGGTCACTCTTTCTTGTATTCCTAGATGGTTCTTTATTTTTTTTATTTTTTTTTTTAACACGCATTCTTGTTTTTTCCATTCAGGGTAATTCCAGTATCATTTATTCCCCTAGATATGGAGAGACACAGAATGTTGCTTTATCTTTGATCTTTCTCCTTATCGGGAAGGTTAGCGGGATGATTCCTTCTAGTTTCAGCTTCCTGCCGGGCTCTTCCAGGTGAACCATTTTGTCATGTGGATAATTTGTCCTTGCTCATCAGAAGTTAACATTAGTTTGCATAAAGTTTGCGGTGGCTGCTGGGTCCATTAGGGTTTTAACTTCCCTACCTTCCAGTTCTGTCAGTATTCTTGGGTCATCATCCTTTTCTTCCTCACTTATTCCTCTAAGTTGGTTGAAGATTGTTCCTTAGAAAACCTTTTCTGGTTGACTGGGTCGGTAGTTCCCGTTCTTGGCCCGGTTGTGGCATTTACCACCTGCTCTGGTAGGGTTCGTTCTTCTCTTTGCAACCCCAAATTTTCTTTTGGTTTCCCTGTCTCGTTGGGGTCGTTTCATTTCCAGTGCCCTTACTTTTACAACCCTAGCAATTATAGTAATGTTTTCTGTTAGTTCCAACCCCCGAACCAGTCTTGCAAAAATTCTTTTATTTCTTCCATGTTTTTCATGAAATTTGCATATTTGTGCCACCATCTTTAGAGTTCTCTGAGCTGTCTTCACATAGTATCTACTCACTGTGAGCAAGGTGTGTCATTTTCTTCCAGTAACTACCTGCACATTTACATAAACGTCTGTTTGTTCTCGTGTTACTTTCTTCAGAATTCTTGGAAGTACCCTTGACATGTCTATTTGGGGGAACACGTGACATACTTGGGGTATCGTATGTTCTGTTTCTTCTCGCCCTTTGATTGGGATAGCTTCATTTAATGTAAGTTTGCATGACGGGCAGTAAAATTATATTCCTATCGTCTGTCTCGCTTCATCCTTCCAACTTAGGCATGTAAAGTGGAAATTATTCCCATTATTCTTGCATTGGTCTCAATATTCTCTTTCTCTCATACAGTCTCCTAATGCACATATTTTCCATTCTTCACAGCAGGTGTCAAACATGTATGCAGTCCCCTCATATTGTCTCACTGTATTTTCTCATCCTGTGCATGGAAGGTGACATTCTTCTTTGCAATCCGTATATGTTGTCCTATCTTCACTATTTCCTAAGCATGTTTTTTCTGAGCATGGTTCTCTCCTCTGATTCTCCTCGTAATTGGTATTGGTTGGTGCAACCAATACTCATCTTGCTGGGTGCCACTGGGTGTTTATCGACTCCTGGAAATCGTGTTTCCTCCATTTTGTTGTGGGTTGCCACTATGTTAGCAACTACAGTGCCCCACGCTGGGAGCCACTTTTTATTCCCATCTTTCATAAACGTATCACTAGTGGGTACCTGGACGGGCCTGGTGGAGTCTCTCTTGCTTGTGTTTACCCCTCTTACTTTCTTGCCTCATGTTCTCTGATAAAGTACACAGCACTCTCTTGGATAGAGATGGTGGAGTATGTCTATTTTCGACTGTCCTGGAGTCAGGGTGTTTTCTCTACCAATACTTCATGTACCTCGTAGTGCCGCTCAAAGATTGACGTAATCCATCCCTTTGGACTTGCTGCTGGATCATGTACAGGAAACAGTTCAGCGTACCCAGGATATATCCAGTGCTGGGAACACTCAGCCAATGGTGGCCTCTCCTCCAGTTGGATTTGCACCTGGCGGCGTCGCCAGGCCTCCTGGTCATACTTGGCTGGGTGGACAGGTTCTTTAGTTGGTTCCTCCTGCTGTTTAGAAACTAGTACTAGGGCCAGGTCTGTCAGGTCGTACTAGGGTCTGGTGGGGTTCCCCATGTTAGCAATGTTTTTCTCTATAGGCGGGGTAAGTTCTTGTGGGCAATCTGACTGAAGCATCATCGCAGGTGCTTGGCCTTAGAACATCTGGCACACAGATAGCCCCGATGATGTGTCCCAGGCATTCAGAGCAGATAGGGGAGGGTGTAGAAAACCGTGATGCATGAGCAATGTATACCTGACGGAGGGGAACACTACAGGCTAGCTCCCACATGTAAGGGGAAGGTTGTTGCCCCTTGGTATCTAGAAATATCGAAGGAGTCCATTCAACATTTGCTGCTCACAGAACTGCCTCAGTATTGACACTGGCCGCCCCGACCAGCGTTCTGGCCGTGTCAATCACTGAAGTGGTAGTTCCCAGTTAAACAAGTCATGTATACCAAGCGGAGGTGTACACCACAGGCCAGCACCCATCTGTAAGGGCAATCGGAGATTCCCTTAACACGGTAGCTTTCGTTTGGCTGGGGCCCGGCACTTCCCTGCTATTACTGCCAAAGAACTGTCGGAGTGTTGTCAGGCATCTTTTTATCTGTTCCCTGATTCAGTAACGGGAAGGAGGGTCTTTTAACATCAGTGGACCACAAGCTAAAAATTGGATGGTGGCACTATTGGCTTTAACTGTCCTCGTGATGGATGATGCGATTGTTTGGTTCGTCCCCAAATATTGCAACACTTCAAGTACTCTTTGACATCTTTATGTTTGAAGGCTTTTTTTTTTATTTTCTCTACTGTGTATAGATTCCCAAAGTGTCTCTCTCCTAGTAGTACATCTTTATGAGCTATTATTATTTATTTTACATAGTGTAGTTGTTGTGAGGCAACTGTCAGGTGTGTGTATTTTGTAGTATATTTGCCTATTAGATGTCATTTCAAATTTGTGCGTTAAGCAACATGTCGATGAGGGAGTATTGTTAGGGTCCTTTAGAGCTGTTTAATTTTTGAATAAATGGATCTTTATCTTATTCACCTTTAAAATGTGATGTGTGGAGGGTGTTGCAGGTGAAATATAAATTATTCTTGCTTCAGTTGTATGTTTTTTCCGTTTCTGGATTGCAAATTATCTGAATATAGACAATGTACATAGTTGTCTTTTGAGAAAGAGGTAGTCATGTTTTTTATTGTGAAGGCACTGTTTCTATATTTGTGTATGTGACGGTATCCATATTTATTTGGTACTATGCAGACACAGCATGTAGTATAGTATGATGCGGCAAGGCATTTATGTCTGGCGAGTTTCTATTCTTTTTTGTGGTCCTTGTTGGCTTGTTAGGATTACATAATTTTTGGTATTTATTCCAATTGGTGGCTACATAACAACTTAACTGTTTTTATTTTCTTCCATTTTATTTGAGTTGTAGAAAAATAGTAAATACAATGGCTCTGTATATGCTGTCAGGAGTGTGTTTAACCTTGCATAATATTTAATTTTTAATTTTTTTTGCTGTGTATCTAATCTTAACATTTTTGTTCTGCAGCTTACAAAAGCAATCTACAAATTAGATTGTTCCCCCCCCCCCCCCCTTTTTACAATCCTGGTATCAAAAAAATCGAATTGCCATAGTTAAATTTTTAATTCTGATGATATGCTCTGCCATAGCACATGATCATTTAGGGCATGCGTTGTCTGTTCCATAGCACATGATCATTTAAGGCATGCGTGGTCTGTTTCAATCTTAAAATTCCTCCTGTGCAGGTATTGTTGAAAATGTGTATAAAAATATTACACTGCTCCCATTTCACACTCAGTTGTTGACCTGTTGTATTAATTTTGTGGTAGACATATTGAACCTTATTCTATTACAACCTTTTACCGGATTTGCCTTCTTGTAACAATGCACCCTCTATTGCATATATAGATGCATCGCAAACTAGGATAGTTTTCCTATCATCTTTAAAGGTAGATAAAATTTGGCCTGATGTTATTGCTTCTTTTAATTAGTAAATTGCAGATTATTGTATAGCAACCCAGTAAATTTTGTATTTTTCATTGTGAGTTTCATTAAGTGTTAAAACTATTTTTGAGTAGTTTTAATCAACTTTCATAACTATGATTTCATTTCAAGGTATGAGCGTAATTGTTTTATAATTACTTGAGGCACCATATTGGCTGTAACTGCAGTTTTTTCCGGAATTCTCTTACAAACCATAAATAAATTTATGGCTTCTAATAGATTTATTTCCTGAAACACAATGTAACTTTTCTTGGGATTAGTTTTACTTTAAATTCCTTCATGCTTTGTAATAGTTTTTCAAGATTTTTAATGTTAAGAGCCAAGATTATACAGTTTATAGTGATAAATCTGAAATAATGCCGAAATGCAAGTTAACACTGAAATTTCAGTCAAAACATGAAATAAATTAAATTTGCCCAAATATATTATTTTATCTGTGAAACCATGACCAACAATCTGTATTCAAAAATGTATCAACTGCATGATAATAAGAGTAATTTCAGTTTTCAGATTAAGGGAGGAAATAAAATTAATTTTAAGCTGTTATCATTCATGCTGAGTGAATGAATAACAGCAGTAAATATTGAATACCATGTGGATGAGAAATGATCATTTAATGAGAACTGTAAAAGCAGATATAAAAACAATTTTATTTCCAGTATTGAATGTTTTTTCCCTACATAAGAATATCCAAGCCATTTGTGTTAAGACTGTATCAAAAAATCCACACTGTTTATGAAACTCAACATACAAGTTACGAAGATACAAAACCTTTAAAAAATGTATTTGTAACCTGTGGCAATGCTCTGCGTTACATTTGTTCAAGTAAATTGTGTTCTTTTGTTTAAACAATTGCATAAACATTATAAAATTTTAATGGAAATAAGCATTATAAGAATAAAATATCAATAATTTTTAAGAATATAATTTGCCTTTAAATTACACTAATAATTCACAATTTTAGTAATGACATTTCAATTTTTAAGACTTTCATAATAAAACTGATAACACCGAAATAAGGTTTTTTTAAAAACCAAATTTGCCCTAAAATAACACTACAAAATCTTGCCCTTACTCATTGGTTAGCAACAATGATGGAATAGACCCAATTGATCAATAGTAAACGTGAAATTGTGCCTATAATCTGTACTTATGAGTATTATATAGAATCCTGAAAACATATCCACACCAGTTTTATATTTCGTCTTTTGCAATGTTGGCAAAATATCTTCTGTGCCTGGCAATGGGTGGTTTTGATCTTCTATAAGTTTATTAATTTGTCAGAAATTTGTAAGGAAGTGTATGGGCCATTTTTTTGTGATCTTTGAATGAATTGTACTATGAGGGTGACTGACTAGATGGAGATTTTTGGACATTCACCATTGCGATGCAGATGTCTGTCATGGGAAAACAGGACTGAACATGAAAAAATACTTAAATCTAAATAAGACAAGCTATCTACGGACAACAAAATAAATATATGTATACAACACTGGAAAATTCCAAGAGGGAATGATGTCAAAAAACAGGACAGCAACTTATTACAATAAACATATGTACGTATCCGAGGGATGGCTCATATGAGGCTATCGGTTACGCTAGCAGTTTTCACTGATATTGAACTGAGGTACCAAATCAATAAACAAGAATGTTTGTAGTAGTTGTAACTTTAAAAAGTACCTATGTTATTTAGAGGGCTAACAGTTCATTCTGCAAATGGTCAGTTAAGCCGTGGTCTGGGTACAACATAGAAGGAAGAGCAGGTAAAGTTCACATAATGGGTTCTGTTGCTACAAGAATTCTCATTTGCAATTCAACACTGCAAGCTGAACCAGCTACCTGAAAGAGCTGTCGTGGGTCCCTGGGACACACAAGCAGGAGATGAAATGTATGAACGGGGCTGAATGTTACTGCACAACCAAGAATGGGAGCCGTAGTCTGCCCAGCATAGGTTACATGGTGAACCAACATTTGCCATAGCAGAAATTAGGGAAACCCAAGAAGCAGACCCTCATGCACCTAGTTCCATATCAGGTACCATAAGGAATATTGGTTGGACCAAAGGGGAATTATTTGGCCACTAACCAAGCATACCAACGACCCTAACTATTAGTACCGGCAGGGTGTAATGAACTTATTATCATGGTATACAACAATCATGCACTACCCGGCCAACCAGAGATAATGGAGACCACATGAGAAATTCTGGCGTGGTATTAGTGGAAATGGGTGCACAACCACATCTGGAGTTATTTGAGACACTGCTCTACATATCAGACTAAGAAGTATTTCTCCACCGCACATCCCTCCCCAACTGCTTGAAAACTGAAAATGCCCTGGAAAGAGATTGTAATAAATTTTAAGTGCCCTTTACCATAGAACTCGGAAGCATAATTAGTATAGTACATCATAGTGGTGACAGACTAATACATCAGTTGGTAGAAGCTTGAGACATACAAAGGGTGAAACTAAAATATAATCAACGTCCTAGGGTCGAAGATCTTTATTTCTATGGTATGGTTACCCCAAAATAATTCTCAATGGTAAAGGAACACTGTCCCTAGGATGAAAATAAGGAGAGTTATGTGACAGTTTGGAATGAAACACTATATCACTCCAAGCCAGCCAGACTGAACGTCTGAATCAAGAGCTAGAAAATGGGATTTACATCTGTATAGGAGAAATTTAGAAGAAAACATTACCGACACTTACCTAGGATTTAATTTCATTCTATTGATACTACAGTGATGTCATTTAAATTTTCTTAAGCTGTTGCCAGTGGGACAACAGCCCCAGAGACCCGGAACATGGGAACTGGGAACAGAAAGGAAATACTCTGGAATCCCATGACAACCAGCTAACACTTAACACCAGGAAGCACACCTAGCTCAGAAACGATACCAAGAGAAACATTATCGCACCTGCAACCCCAATCCAGAAATAGGACAGGGTATATGTCAAGTTGTAACCCATTTATAAAGCTGCAGAAGAGTATTGTGCTGGCTGTTCCACTGCAGGAAGGCCTCTATATTCCATGCAATATGCAGAGGGTGAAGTGTACTGAGCAGACAGAGCACACCGCAGTGCCCTGAGAGCCACTTAAGTCCCATACAGAAATTTAACAGGTAGAATAGAAACCCCCAAAAGGGAGAAAAGTAGAAGGCACTCCATGAATGAAAAAACTGTCACCAGAAATCATATTTGAAAACAACTGACCTGTAACTATAGGTCAGGGGAAATGAGGAATCGCAATAAAACAGGAATGACATCTGGTATCTAGACTCACACATAGTCTTGGCGGGTCTACAAACACTGGACAAATGCTCACCATATAGAATGTGATACCAATGTCAATTAAGTCCCCATTATATAATATCCTTAATGGTCCCATAAGATAAGGGATCTATAATCACTCAAGCCAGGGATATGAGGAAATGTCCTTCAAGTACTAAAGAATTACAAAAGGAACTCGAACAACCAGAGTTACTCAGGCCAGGTTAATAGGATAGTCGTCACTTCGTATTATTGGTAAGGAATTTCAGGGAATCTCCAGAAGAGGGAGTGATATCAAATCACACAATATTCTCACAGTGTCCCTCAATATTAAAGGAAATGTTACTCACCCCCTCCACCAAGCTCCATAGACCTTAGTGATGAAACACTTAATCATGAGGCAGAACCATGGGCCCTTTGGTGAATGTTGGCTCCAATTCAGAAATACCCACAACAGAAGGAAGTAATTTCCCACCCACTTTGAATGACTGCTGCCTCCAGCACTGGTGGAAGTGTAGATTACAGGAGAAAGACCATCTAGGTAGATACCGGAGTAAAGGATATGGCAATTCCAGGGGAAGTGCACATCCTATCAACCTGGGATGGTGTCTGAGTCCTGGAGGGAGGCCCCAACTGAGATGTCCACCAAGTCAGATACCATGCTAACATCAGATGACAGTTCCCCTGATTGAGCTCCTTCCACATCAGTGTATCACCCGCTGATGATGAGGGGTCTTGGCGAGAAGAGTCCATCCTGAGACGACGTCCGGGTGCCAAGCACTAACCACCTCCAGACCATCTGGTGGTCAAACAGGAGGTGAATAATGGTCTCTTTATGGGGTCTTTATTGGTTGCATCCACCTTGAGAATTCACCTCATGTGCAGCCCTGATCGCTGCGCTTGCTTGGTTATAGAAATGCATGGCAGGGTCTCTTTGGGTATTGCAGACTCCCATGGATGGGGTGGCTATGGATTTAGAGCCCTAGTCACTTTAAACTATGGTACTATGTTTTAATTTTGCCATTGTCTTTATTATGCATGTCATGCTGGTGACAGTCAACCTGTGGACCTCAAGTTTGTTCATTTGGGTTTGGGCCTGGGCTATTGGGAACTAATATGCCACTAATATGGATGATTCTAGAAGTATAAAAGTATAGATGGAAAAATTATAATTGTCAAAATTTCTCAATTAAATTTTTTTAAATTTGTGTAATTCCTAACAGCATTGTTCTTCACAGCACTGGCATTGTTAGTGTATGTTCTGTACAAGTATTCCATAAGAGAATTGACCAGAATATATATTGTGTTTTAATAACCGGGGGTTTATTCATATTAATTGGTTTCGTTTCCTTTCTGCAAAAATATTCTTTATTACACAAATTCTAGTTTTCTAATGAAAAAAGTGTTTCTAAGTATATTCTAGTGTTTGTTTGATGTCACTATGTTTGATAAACTTGAAACGATAACAAAGCCCGTCAGGCTTTCGTTATGGAGTTTTATTATGAAAACTTGGCTAGTGTATGGTATGGAAGATTTTTGTGACTGTGCAAGAAGAGAATTGTGAAATAATGTACCTTCATGCATTACAGAAACACAAAAATATATATTTTTAAATTTATTTTAAAAGCACTATTTAACCTTTCAATTTATTTGTGAACCACGTAAGCAGCAGTGTAGGCTGGTATTTTCGAGGGTATTTATTATTAAATTACAGTTGTTTATAGTAAAATATGAAAACATAAAAAGTGATTATTCAAAATTTTCTTTGAAAAATGTAGTTAGTACATTAACCCAAAGGTAGTGCTAAAGCGTAAATATTTCTTAGGAGTCTACAACCAAATTACTTTTCACTTGAAAATAATTGAGGGAAAATTGATACCACATTGGAATTAATACAATCGACTAGAAACATGACTAAATCTAGTTTGTTGTCCATCGTTTATTTTATAATCTTTGTATTAAAAATAAATAAATAAACTGTGTGCATGAAAATAGCTTGCAATGAAACAGCAAAATGCTAATGGAGAAAAATCTTTGTGCATAAGACGAACAAAGTTTTGTCTCCCCTCTCTTATTGGCGTACATGAGAGATCATTTTAACACAGTGCATATGAAATTATAGCATATTTATGTGCAATACTTTGCACATTCAGCCGAGTTAAAAAAATAGTATGTTGTTGACAGTAAATTTGACACACTTGATGATTGAAATATCCCTTTTTCCTAGAATACATTATTTATTTAATACTAACATTTATAACACACACATAACAAACAAAATATTTTAAGGGATATACAATATTGGTTTATTAATGTTTACAAGCTAAATTATTCGTAATTTATAAACAAACTGTTGTAATTCAGTTAAAGTTCATGTGCGAGGTGTTTCCATCTTGCATTTGCTTACGAAACTGCTGAAGTCTCGGAGGGATCTAATGAAATATTACTTAGGATACGAAATGGCCTTTCTCGAAAATTTCATCCGTTTCAAGAGCTTTTGAATCTTAACGAATAACTTGAATAAACGAGTTTTTAATACTAACTATAGAAACATAATTAAACCCATCGTCTTCATTGTCTGCAGAATTTTAGTGAATAATTTAGTTGTTATTTTGTATGTATCAGTAATGAAATATTTACATATAATTAATCAGTTATTCACCAGTATAGGTAAGTTATATGTGAATTAATAAGTTATTTTGTGTCTGTAAACAGCTTACTTTAATTATACTGGTTTCCTCGGACTTACTTGACCATTATGTGTGATTCATGCAGTAACGTGGTGACATTTTGAATTCTTTCTGGTGGTGTTCCACTTGGGTTTGCAGCCCTGTCACCTAATTTGTTTCTGTAACGAATTGTATTACTGTATTTCTTGGGTATTGCTGTGTTTCAGGTGGAGATCAAAGATGAAATTGACATATTTGAAGAAGGAATAGAACAAGAGACAGCTTCTCAACCACCTGCTGTGTCTGATGCATACAGTAGCAATAACCAGGTGAGTGAGGAGACTTCCGTCAGCCCAGTCTTCTTATTACAGTCTGTAAGTTGTAGTGTTCGCTGTCAGAAACCCATCAGCTTGCAGTTATTGTAGCTACCACTGTGTTTCCGTGGCACTAGGCATGTGTGTCCCATAAACATAATTAAAATACTGTCAAAGCTCTAAGATCTTTCGTGGTTCCCAAGAAAATTGCTGTTAGTTTGAAGGAGTTGTCTGAATTTGGGCAGATACTGATACACCTCCATCCCCTATGGGCAAAAATTGTATTAAAATTTATTTATCTATTTTTGCATGGTTTTAGCAGAAAAATTACATGTGATAATTGTTATAAACAGTCAAATGGTTCCCATGAATTTACAAGTCAAATTTACATTCTTGTAAGGTCAAATTAGACATATTTTGAAATCTCTAATCTCAAAATGTCAAAAATTGCATCCATCTTCAAAAGTTTCTAGAACAAAAATTACCTATTGTTTTAATGAAATATTAATTATTTAAATGTTTAGAAGTCTCCCATGAGAAATTATAACGTAGGTGGGCATATAGGTTCTCTACTTGTCACCAAAAGAAAACTAAACACAGCATGCCAAGTAGCTTTTACTGAGCATAGGCCACATTATCAGTGGCCTATTGGAGAAGAATCAGTTGATTTATTATTTAACTTATTATCACAGGCTCATTACTATGTCATACATAAGTATTATGCACACATGACATAAGTGTGGTAGAAGGTAGAAGAGCTTATACAGTTGCAATTAGCATGACTTCATTCTCCATCACTCTGAGAAAGCCATGTAGCAGTACAATGTGAGTGGGACCAAGCAAATGTTGCAAGAGTCCTTGTCAAGGTGAATGGAGAAGGGAAGGCCACTATGTCTCCAGCGGCAGAGAGAACTGTGCACACACCTGAACAATATTGGTGTTGTGTGCCTCGCAACGCCTTGCGTTCCATTCTCTGCACACAAACAGAAACTGCGGCAAGCAACTGTAGAGCAGGTCATAGACTGCTTGCTTTGTAAAGGTGCTTTTATCTGGTGTCAGTATATTCTACCAGCAGTATTTAATTATTTTTGTATTTGCTTTCATTAAGTATAGTTGAATGTTGGTACCTTTTTAGTACGTCTTCTTCAGTGAAACATAACATCGGCTCGTGTAAACCACGTGAAATAGCTTAATCCTTATTTGCTGTAACTCTTCTTGAAGCACAGCGTATAATTTATCTTCACAAGTTTAATTTGGTTAGGTTTGGGAAACAATTATTCTGCAAATTAATTATTTTGTATTAGTAGCAGACAAACATAATTTTAGTAAATTAACCATCCATGGATTGTTAAACAACTTGTTGTGTTCAGGAGATGTGTTTAGAATTAGAAACAGGTATTTTGTGCATTTTTTAAATAATATATTTTTATACAGTAACAAGTTTTGAATGTCAGAATGTACTTAGCCTAAAACATGCCCTTTCAATTTTTTATTTTATTTTAATGTAAGAATAAAATTGATTCTATAGAAAATATGAGTGTGAAATTAACTTCGCTGAAATTATGTACACCTACCGAAAGTGGCATGCCCTTTGTTCATGGTGTTCCTTGTTTCAGTTAGGTTACTTGCGGTCAGCTCTTAGTTATGAGATAGTACGGGCCATCATGTTTATTAATGAAGAAATAAATATGTGTTTCACTCAAACGTCTGCGTACTCATTTCTAAGGGTGTTTTTTGTATCCCTCTGTAGACCCACCTGCCAGAGTGAAGCAGGAGACAGCGTATTTTATCCAAACCATTTCCGAATATAGTGTAGGACTGCGGACTATATTAACCAGGCACATGTGAGTCAGAAAACACACACAGTCGATAGCCACCCGAACTGTGCATCTTGTGTGCAGTAAGGTTGAGCCACAACTATTAGTAACTCAATCCACAAAGTGGCTAAGTAGGCCAGCAAAGCCTTCACTCTATTCACCGCATTGAACTGTCGCTGGAGGGAGTGCGAGATGTGTTCTGTAGGTCTGACCACCTTTGTTGGACCCACACCCACTGTCGTCGGACGTCGGAGTAAACCCACCTCTCCGACCACCGCACCTCGTGTTGCCGGTTGGAGTATACTGGTATGACTCTGGGTCGGCTCAGCTACAGCTGTGGTTGTACACATAGCTAGGGACCGGCGTCGCCTGCTTCCATCTGACGAGGCTGGTACTTGTACCTGCCTTATGCCTTACACCCAGAGGAGTGGTAGTAAGTGGCAAGAAAGGAAGTCAGCCTCCGCCTCCAAAGCCAACAGGAGCTGCATCCCAATCCCACTGGAACAAGCCCAAGCCGTCCGCAAGCTGGAGAGGTCTCACCTCTCAGCTCCCTCCCACTCCTTATTTGCAGCCCTAATCAAGACCGAAGGACGACCACACCCAATTGTGACAGCTCTCCCCTAGGGCCAGCACCTCCCGTTCAGGTTAGCCAACTATTGGTTCCGGGTCACTGGAGCAGCAGCTCACCCTGGCTCACCACAGCACCACCAGCTGCTGCACTGCTGATGCACCAGGTCGAGAGGCCAATTACAGCCACCACCAGCAGTCACTCCAGGCACCTCTAACCAAGGTAAACACATTACTATGTGCCACCATACATGCCGGACTGTGACACCCGTGATTGACTTTGTATGTGCCGATAGGCCACACGCACAGTGTTGAATACCGGCTCGGGTCCGGTCAGCCAGAGTCAACCCTGTGTTACTGACCGCCATGACCAAAACCTAGCCCGACCGTGACGTCACCGCCAGCCACCCAACGTCACGCGTCAAGTTAAGTGTAATGTTTACTTAATAGAAGTAAACAAACATCTCGTACTCACGTGAAAATAAGAATGCAGAAATTCAGAATACGTTCAAACACTAGAGGTTAGTTTAGAATGGATTCCTTCTTTCCGACACACACCGTTATTGGTATATGATCTTCAAGTGTACCTGCGCACTAGAACATGGCGCCATCTATTGACATATTCCAGTACTAATATTTTTTTTCAATAGTGGGCCACCTTGGGAGCACGTGTCATCTTTGGCTCACCTACCTTGTTCTCAGTTATGTAGGTTGTATGTTTCACCACACACTTGAAACTCATTGTCACTGTTAGCAAAATTAAATATTAGCTTTTTGAATTTGACCTGTTAGCGCTACTAGTTTCTCGTAGCTCTGAAATGAATGTGGCGCAGACAACATGCAACTTTTTTGAAGCTCGTAAAAATAAATGTAATTAAGGTTGTATGCTTGATTGTGTTCAAAATATAAGTAAGTACATTAGAATCACACTAAACTGATAATGGTAAAATAAATTTATTAGAAGATATCTTTGTGATTAAAATCATACCCACAATGGTCAGATACGATTACTGACTGCATCAAAAGTTATTAATAAAAAAAAATAGTGACCTGACAAGACTTGGGAATAAGATAATGTTGACAATTCTTTTCTCTGCCCTATAGTAAAATAAAGTAATGTGTACAGGTGACTGGGCTGCAATAGCTGTCAGATTGAACCCAAAGATACCAGCAACCTGGCCGTGAGAAATGCTACTTCTCCGTCCCCTTCCCGCTTGCACTTCTTATGGGGACAAAGGGAGGTCGTGTTTACCCTTCTGGGGGTGTCATTTTATATGGAAAATGTCTGCCTGTTGAAATAAATTAATAATTTATTCATACATATAAAATTGTTAAGAAATCATTTTGGTAATTTTTTGTGATTTTTGTGACTGTAGAACAATTACCATTACCATGACCTTGAAACTGGTACTTGCTGTGAGGTCACATCCACGCCCATACAGATGTGTGTGTGTTGACAGATGGATTAGCTAGCAGGGATGCAGTGTGAAAAAAAAAAAAACAAAGGACTGCATTGGTTGTAGCCTGGCACTTTCATTACACACTGACATATCACCAGCACATGCTACATTTATTCATACAGAGTTCATATTAGATCAAAGCAGAATATCCAAGTTTTATAAAACCAAACACAGTTGAAAGCACAATTAAGTAAACAACTTTGGAAAAAGGGGGAAGAAGGGAAGGGCAGGTTTCTATTGTTATAGCAGCTTTCTTGGGTGCCAGTAAGGGAGGTGAGGTGGCAAGGTGGAAGAATGTGACTCATGACAGGTGCAGAAGTTATTTTAGGTGGAGCTACGGCAGACAGATAACAAAAACATGCTCCTCACTGTCACAAAACTTCCAGTATATGTTTCTACTCACCAAGTCACAATTTTTTCGTGGAATATTGTTGTGATTTTGTTACTGTTCCTCAAAAACACTTGCATATAACCGTGTTCTCACAGTTACCGTGCTTGCTACTATAGGATTCTACTGGATATGAGAAAACAAACATCATTTGCAATATTTCTTGCCTCTCGCTCAAGGTACAGATACATAGTGGCATAAATGTACAGGAATCTGGGAGAGCGGCAAATTCTGCATAATATCAAGACATATTCCAGAAACATGATTTTCTGTCATCCACCAAGTCCAAGATACTTCCAGAGAATTATAAAACTTCTTACTCCTTCTTTTATCACTATCTAGTTAGGACTGCACTGCCCTTTTGATGCTGTTGGAAATATGGGGGAGTTTAAGTTTACTTTCTGGTTCCCCACATTTACTGCACACATCTATCTGCGGATGACCAAAGGAATAATTACAGTTTTCTTGGAAGTATGTCTTGTAAAAATTATATATTGTATTGAGATCTCAATGTTTCCTTAGGAAAAGGTCATGCATAGTCTTTAACATCTAAATGTGCATCCAAATACTTAATATCCTTTCCCTCATAATACATACCTTTTGATGGAACAACATGCTTCATGTAGCGTACATATTTGCACCGACTGACTTTGAGAAGTAAAATATTACGGAAGGTTTTTTTCAGCTTACCTGTAGATATCGCCAACAGCTTTTCCAGGAACAAGGTGCCCATTATAACTTGTATAGGGCAAACCATGCAATTGTTTTGTTTCCACCTGCTACTGCCACGGCATTGTGGAGAAAGGAATATATCCTCCACTTAGTTCCTGACTCCACAGTGCAGACTGACGTTCCCTTCAGTTTATACCATACACAGCAGCTGGTCATATTTAGTTTCAACACAGTAATGTGCATATTGGTTAGTTTAGTGCAACTAGGTGAAAATATACAAATGCCATAAAATATACATAATTCCTTTCTCCACTGGACAATTCAATTGTGTAATGTGCTTACAATTATATTGTATAATGTTTACCACACTCTCAAAAAATTATCAAGCCCAGCAAGTTAATTATGTAGTGAGCAGTATAAAAAATATTGTAGGCTAATTTGTGTGCATGTTCACCACTGTCTGAAATTTGTCACTACTACATACAAAAAAATTAGTGACACGAGTTGCGTGCTGAATTAACTGTCATTTATGTTGGACTGTTTGCTACTTCATTTTAAAATTTATTCCAACTGAAGCAATTCTTTGAAGGAAAAAAAACCCTAACATATTATGTCACAGACATTAGAATTGGCGAGTGGAATTACAGCTTGGTTTGACCAAATTGGTAGATACATGAGACTGAAAGAAAAGTGACTTATTAAAATAAAAGAATTAAATTCTTGGATTATTTCTTAAGTATTTTATTTCAATTTAAAAAAAGTGGCAGTCCTCAATTTATTAATGCAGAGTCACAAAGAGTTAGTTTAAAGGGATATTTGAAACACATAACAGCACTGCAGAATTCATTCATTATCCACGTCGCTAAAAACTTGCATCACGAGAAAATTATGAAAACAGGAGGGACGTCAGTTCCCTCTTGGCATCCTATTGTCGTCCCTCAGCAGCAGAAATAATTTGACAGAATGAAAGTTGGCTGAATAATAGAAGTTAAGTAAAAAGATGTACGGGCACAGGTGCTTGCCTGTGTGGGCGAAATATGCCACACTCAATGTGTCTTCTTCAAGCTGTGGTCGTCAACTGTAAGTGAGCTGCAGGTGCAGCCGGTGTAAATTGCCATGGTCTCTACCCCCACTCCTAGCACCACGGTGCCAAAACCCTAACCATATAAGGGCATGGTATGGTACGGAATCCTTTCGGATTAAATCGGAAGAAAATTAACCAAATGTCCCAATTAAATTATTATTAACTGTATCATCACACCACATCAATAACAAGAGATTAAATACTACAGTTCTTTTCTCCACTGTTGTAACAGGGTTAAACAGTCGCTGCAAAATATTAACTTGTACTATGTGAAATGTGCTAAATCTTGTATAACACAACTATGTAAAAATATAACCACAACAACTATTGTAAATACAGACATTGTTAAAAAGTCATAAAGCTGACCTAAATATGGTTATAGGCCTAAATTGCGAACACTCGTACAAAACTGTTTTTGATATACGGCAAAAATTCTTTGAACAGCTGTAAACAGTAAACAAAGCATTTGACAGTGTTTATGTTTACATGTAGTGGAAGGATATGTAACCGGTGACAAAAAGTAGAACTGAAGCAGGACTTCAGAAAAGTGTGAAGTAATTGTGAATGGCTTATACTCTCAATAGTTCCTTGTTAATTAATTGTCAATTGTTATATGTGTTGTGTAAACTGAATAAGCTTAAGTAGTTGTAGGGGTGTTGATAAACACATGTGTGGTTCAACCTGTGGCTGGTCATGTAAAAAAAAACATTAAATCTACATTAACCTTTTTAGTTCTAGAAAGTAGTAGAAATTATACCATTTTCCCTGCCAATTTGAGTACTTGTTTTGAGATTAAGTCTTGAACCCTGATACCTCTGGTACTATACTTCATGGAGATATATATATATAGTACTAAACATATCATATTTTAAATTCTACCTTCATGCAATATAACGGAGTGTAAAGGAGAGTTATCTGAATACTAAACTTAATCAACCCTTATATAAAGTAGATTTGTGCTTCTAGCTTTTAAATGTGACAAGAAACACTCCAAAACAGATAAATTACATGAAAATTACTAATCTCCTGTGCATCGGAAATGTGTAAGTTTCCCTCTACTCTCTGTTAGAAGATATATTTTATATTCTGCTTTAAAGTTAGTGCAACATTCTTGTGCTCTTTTATTGCAGGAATTGAGTTATTCTGTCGTAAATACTATGTCTGGAGAAGAACCTCCAGAAACCAAAGTAGAGTGTTACAGTGAAGAAAATGACAGAGTGAAGAATGATTGCATCTCTTCAGACAGTTTCATGCCAGGAACTTCTTTGTGTGAAAGAGACTTGGTTTGCAAGTTGTGCAACGTGATTTCAACAGATGGCAAGTGTCGGCAGCATTGTGAAGCTGTCTACTTGTCTGCTGAATGTGTAGGTGATACTGGAGAACTCTCTAACTCGCCATCTCCCCAGTGCAGTGACAAGTATGTGTGTGATCACTGTGGGATATCATATGAGGTCAAAAGTGATTTAATAGAGCATATCTTCATGCATGGACAGAAACAAACTCTTCCGGGTGAAAAATCCTCAAGTTGTAAAAGTAATCTCATTTCGCACAAAACATATTCTGGCGTACGTCCTTTTAAATGTAATTTATGTATTAAATCATTTAGTCTGAAAAAATATCTTATTTACCACATAAGATCTCATTCTGGGGAGCGTCCCTTTGGCTGTGATTTGTGTAGTAAATCGTTTAGTCTTAAAAGTCGTCTAAATAGACATAGAAATACTCATTCTGGGGAGAGACCCTTTAGCTGTGATGTGTGTAATAAATCATTTAGTCAAAAAAGTATCCTTATTATCCATGCAAGAACTCATTCTGGGGAGCGCCCCTTTAACTGTGATGTGTGTAATAAATCATTTAGTGTTAAAAGTAATCTTAATAAACATAGAACTATTCATTCTGGGGAGCGCCCTTTTAGCTGTAATTTGTGTAGTAAATCATTTAGTCTGAAAAGTAATCTTATCAGGCATAATAAAATTCATTTTGGGAAGCACACCTTTAGCTCTGATTTGTTTAGTAAATCATTCTGACTAAAAAACTACCTTATTATCCACAACAGAATTCATTCTGGGGAGCGTCCCTTTAGCTGTATTGTGTGTAACATATCCTTTACTTTTAAAAGAAGTCTTAAGAGACATAGAAATACTCATTCTGTGGAGAACATGTTTAGATGTGATGTGTGTAGGAAATCATTTTGTAATAAAAGATCTCTTAGCATGCACAGCAGAACTCATTATGGTGTGCTGTCTTAGCTCTTAACTGTGTAGGAAATTGTCTAGTTGTTGAATTTATTGTATTTATGATGGCAGAACTGACTATGTTCAGTGTCGTTTTATCTATGAACTGTCTAGCAAACTGGTTTTTTTTTGTTAAAGTGAGACAATTTATCACTGCAGAACTCATTGTAGAGGATTATTTCTTATGTTTTGAACTGAGTGTTATGTAATTTAGTTGTCAACTTGCAACTGTCATGAGAAATCAAGCTAGGTAGCATTGTTTCAGTCACAGTGAAGTATTAATGTACCAGTTCCAACGTGAATAAAGTTCCTGCTAGCACCTGTGAATGTCATTGTCATTTTCTTCATTGTATACTTGATAATACTCTTAGTCTCATCTACGTTCTCATATATATTTCTCTTGGACGTTAGTGAGGAGGATGGGAACAACAGTTCATTTGGTTTATTTGTAGAAGTAAGCAGGGATTGGGTTGGTGCAATGTTGTGATGCTTCAACTGCTATCTTTGGTTCCTCACCTTCTGTCGCCATAGAACAGCCCATTCACAGTCTACCCTTGAGGAATAAAGTCATTGTGGATAAGCTCTTTGATGTGATAACAACTACTTTTTGTCATGGTTTTATTGACTTTGCTTGGTTTTTTTCCGTTTTTGTAAATTTGAGAAATGGGTGAACTCAATTTTGAACACGCTAGCAGAGTGGAGTCAAATTAGTGAGAAATAGCATTAAACTACCCAGAGCTGCAAATTTGTAAATTGAGAGATAGTTTGATAAAGATATGACTATCAGTGGGTTGCTAGAAAGTGGTGTTAATTAAAATTAGTTGAAAACTGGCAATTTAACATTAGTAAGGTGTCTCCAAATATGCAAAAAAGCAGAACTCACGAGAGTACAATTGAAGACTGTGATGCACTGTGGTAAGGTGGCGAGTATTAATGCAGTGAATAGCGGATTGTATGGCGGAAAGAAGACAACAGGGCAATTGCAAGAAAGGATGGAATGGGAGAAAAGCAATGTCCAACAACGTCCACAATGGCAGCAAGGAATGCGGTCTCGACGAGGATGATATTCACTTCAGTATCAGGTCCAGAGGATATCGCAAAATGAAGACTATACATACATACATACATACAGTGCACAAAATGTGGCAAGAGATATCGGCGAAAGGTAAGTGCTGCCTACATTAAAACTTGCATGAAGTGTTAACAATTAGGTCACTTTGCTAGGTGTTGCAAGAATAATGTAAGAAGTGTGTATCAAATTCATGAGCTTACGGGGGTAGGGACACCCAGGGGAAGAGACAGAAAATATAAAGAGTTTTGTGTGTAAGTGAGAAGAAAAACATTGACAAAGTAGATGACGGAGAATGTGTTCCTGATAATATTCTCAGTGAAAACATATTTTTGCTTTGTAAAATTGATGTCACCAACCTTGCTAATTCAGACTGGGTAAAGAAAGTACATATTAAAGATAAGTTTGTGGAACTAAGATTAGATACTGGGACCCAAGATAATAGGATGAACAGGTGTGACACAGGGAGGTTAGGAGTAAATATAAAGTAAAACTGTGTTAAAAAGTTTCCGAAGGGACTTGAAAAATAATGCTTACTAACCAAGAAAACTTCTTAAAATGGTCAGATTACGCATCTGCAGATAAACAAGGTGCTAAATTCAACTTATTAAGCAGGCAAACTTCTTAACATTGTTTAATTATTACTTTACACGACAAAATAAGAGTATTATAGTGGATTTCCAATACAAGTAATAGGAAAGTGTTTTTGTAAACAGGTGTGTAGAGTTCCATGTGGTGAATGAAGAGAAGAACACTCATTCAGTCTTCAGACTACCAACAATAGAAGTGTACTGGTTAATTAAGAGAGTAGAAATAGTTCAGGAGCCAGTTAGTCGGACGAAACCAATTTTGAATACAGAAAGTAGGACAACTGGTAGCACAAAGGTAAACAGGTTATTGAATGTACATAAATGTCTATGTAAAGGTATTGGGGAACTAAATTATACATATAGCATCGTGTTAGAGGCTGCACAACCACAGGTATTGAGAACAAAGAAAATACCTTTTCATTTAGTAGAACCTCAAGGGAGAAAGTGAATAGCCTGGAAAAGTATGGAATAGTCAAGTCGGTGTTGCTTAACCAATGCCATGGGTAAGTTCACTGGTTGTCATAAGAAAGCCAGACAACACCATAAGAATATGTTAAGATCCATATAATCTAAATAAAGTGATAGTTGGAGTATTATCCATTACCAACCTTTGATGAACTTGTGTCGCAGATGAATGGTGCCAAAGTATCTAATACCATAGATGGGTGTCTGGAAAGTAAAACTGGATGAAAAAGTCAGAAACTCACCACATTCAATACTGTGTTTGGTATTTGCATGTTTACTAGAATGCTTTATGGCTTGTGCTCTGCTCCAGAAGTTTTTCATAGATGTTATTCGCAAATTTTTTTCCGCTGTCTTAGAGGTGGCAGTGTATAATGACGACTTGGTAATACAAGATAAGGATCAGGAAGAACATAACAAGTGGATAGATTTGGTGCTACTGAGGGAAAAAGTAAATGGGGTGAGATTTAATAAATCTGCGAGTAAGACAGGTGTTGAGGTAAATTATGTTGGTCGGAAATTGGGTTCACCTGGCATTAGCCCAGATGACAAAAAAAAATCAAGTCAGTTGTGGATATGCCAAAACTCATCAACAGGAAATGGTTGTTAACTTTTCTAAAGGCTGTTCTGGATAAAGTGAGCACTTTAGAAATGAACCTTAGGAAAAAGTCACTGCAGATGCATGCATATATTTTAATGGATGCACGCACTGAGTAACATTCACCCAGTAAAGTTGGTAACGATGGATAGAAAATACTTACATATCTTAACGTCGAATAAAAAGTGTTAGGTAACCATTTGTGATAATTTAAAAGTATTTCTTTTGCTTTCTGTTTCTTTAATGCACCGAAGTGTAAAAATGAGCAGATTGTGAAGTATTTACTTTCTGAAGAATTTCACAGTTTCATTATACTGATGCATGAATAAAGTGATGAGGCCCATGGCAATGTTAATTTTACATAAGGTGGAGAAACACACAATGTGTATACAAGTAGATCTTAAGCAAGACTTTCAAAAATTATCTTTTTACCTTGAACAGCCTATTGGCATGTTAACGTATGTCTCCAAATTCATACTGCTAGGAGTGGAGTTAGGCTATCCTTTGAGATAATTGACTAGGAAAGCTGCAGTCTGACGTTGGACAGAGAATCATGATAAGACGTACCAGGGGTTAAAAATTTTTGTGAGTAAGCCAGTTTTACAGATTTTTGACAAAGAGAAACCAATAGCATTATCAGTAGATTCTTAGAGTCATAGTTTGGGAGTAGTTTTGTTACAAAATAATCTACCACGTGTGTAAGCCAACAAGTTTTTGTACCAAGCAGAGTAAAATTATGCTCAAAAAGAGATGGAAACTATCCCAGTTTTCTATAGCTCTGAAAGGTTTCAGCATTACGTGCATGTTTCAAACTTTGCAGTTGAAACAGATCGCTTACCATTGTTGGCAATATTTAAGAAACCCTTGAAAGAATGTCCACTAAGATTACGACACATGAGTTTGAGGTTGCAGCAGTATAACTTCACGCTAAAATATGTGCCTGCGAAGCAGCTCATAGCATATGCATTCTCTAGGTTAGGTGATAGTAAAGATTACAATTTTGAATTAGGCCAGGAAGTTAAAGCACATGTAGGAATGGTTATTAAGAAATTACCCGTGTCACAAGCTAGGCTGAGTGTACTAAGAGAGGAAACAAAATTCAGTAGAATTAGTAGATGTGAAGCAGTTGATTCTTAAAGGTTGGCCACAAAGTATACCATATCAGAATGTCCTGATTTGGCTGAACTCTACTTTAAGATAAGGAGTGAACTGTATACAGTTGATTGATGATATTTTCAAAGGGGAGCAGGTAGTAGTCCAAAAATCCTTAAAAAAAGAAATGTTGAACAAAGTCCACTACAACCACTTAGTAATTTCAAAATGTAAACACACGGCAAGAAAACATTTGTACTGGCCGCAAATAGACATGCAAATAGAAAATGTAGGGGCAAATTGTCAAATTTGTGTTAAGTATCAAAACAGTAATGTTGCCGAACCAATGTACATGTGAGCAGTGCCGGAGGGACCATGGTTGATCTAGTAAAAACTACATTCTGGTGGGTGATTATTTTACCAAATTTGTTGAGTTCGAGGAATTGAAAAACATGAACAGTGAGGAATTAGTACAAAAGTTAAAATACATTTTTTCACTGTACGGAATTCCAGAAACAATATACAGTGACAATGGACTTCAGTTCATAAATGCTAAGTTCAGGCAATTTAACTTACAAGAGGAGAAAGGGTTGGAAGTAGAAATGTTAGAGCAAAATAACACCATTAGAAAATAACTGGAAATCTCCAGTTGAAATGATGTTTGGCAGGAAACCCATAAGTATGTTGATATTCAGCACCACACACGTCAGAAAGGAACAGGAAGCTGACAGAGATAGACTAAAAGCAAGACAAATCTACTATAAGAGGGTAAAAACTAAAAAGATACCTAAAGCCACTTAGGTCAGGGGAGAATGTCACATACGAAACACAACAAAGGGGGTGTGAAATGACAGGGAAAGTAGTAGGAGTTAATCCTCAGTGACCACGGTTGTATAGGATATTGACTGATGGCATATTCCACGTGATTGCGAGAAACAATTTTATATTGTTTATGCACTGACAACAGGAACACGCCGCAAAAAAAGTGCAAAACATTTGCAACAACATACCTATCATCTTTTGGAGAAAATGCTTGAAATACGATGTTGATAAAAGGATTTCACTTTATGAAATTCAGTACAGATAATTTTCTCCAATTTCACTTTTTTATATCTGCAAATGTATGCACGAGTCGCTGTGTCAAATTAACCTCATCGCCGCTTTAATTACAAACAATATTGTCAATATACCAAGAGCATATTTGTTCCATATTAACTAATACGTTTTGTTACAATTTCTCTCTAGAAATTAAGTGGGCTATACCAAGTTCGTAAAGGGATGGAGGGTCTTGATCAAATAAAATTATTAATTATAATTATCTTATTTTATTTACAATAACTACAGCAAAATTCTCTGAACTCAAATTCTTACAATAAATTGATATCACTTTCTGTTCACAACTAAGTACTCCAATTTAATACAATTTATAATTATGACAAAGAAATCAATGAAATTGAATAATTAAAGATCAGTCCCAATAAACAGTGTATCAACCTATTCAATTATTTTATAATTTATGCATCCATATTTGACAGTTCGAATATGTACAATAAAATCAGTATTACACTTCCATTCAATCCCACCTCAGTTCAGTCCATGTCCCGCCAGTCGCTATGTTCTAGAGTCCTCCAAGCGCCCTCACATACAGTAGGCTTCACTTGTCTGTTTCACACCCTCTCATCCATTCAAGCCACGAACACCTCACTCGCCGTCGTCCTGCAGTCTCCAGTCGTCGTCCACACTTCACTTCACTCATGCACACTCGCCAGGCAGCCTCCGTCAAAGACTGCCGGCCTCTGGGTTGCGGCAGTATATATAGCATCTTAGGCCGCCACCTAAAATCTTACCCAACTCCCGTGATGCGTCACGGAGGGCTCAGGCGCCAGCCAGTCTCACCAGAACATTCTTGCGTCGTTGCTAAACGTATCGGAAACTCTAGCAGGCGAGAGGAGGTCTGTGACGCCAGCAAGTCCCGTCGCTGTCTGCATTCATGGGATTCCCAGAAGGGGGGCAACATCCATGAGCGTATCGTTCCAGGAAGAGGGGAGGGCGAGGTGGGTCTCCGATTACGGCACGGACCAGCGGAGTCTGCGCTAGCTGCAGCACGTAAAAGTATTATTCAGCTGCTAAAATGTTAGATATTGTAGAATTCCCAACATCGCAACAATTTTTGTGTTGTTTTCATAATCACAGGTTGCCACCATAGTGTTCTGATAAGCAGAACGGACTCCAGACTTGGTGCGGAAAAAATTACTCTCGGTGCGCACTCATTCAGTGCAACTCGCAATTGGAATACGAAAATCTGACTGCTCTCAGAACGAGTACCGGTAATTGGAACACGCGGCACTCTGCTAGTGCGCACAGAGTGCAGTCCAGAGCAGTATTTGGAATACGCTATGAGAAAGGCAAGTTCATACATTGAAACAGGGTAGAATTGCGTAGGGGAAGCAGGGAATACAAATTCAAGGAAAAAAATCAGGTTCACAGGTGCAGATGAGAGCGAACCAGACAAGCACTGGGATTCTGTAACTAATTTTCACCTCATCTCGATCGAGATTGTCTTTCAATTCAATCGGAATTAAAAATGCAATTCTGTAACGTGTTTTTATTTCATTTCAATCAATTTCCGGTATTTCCATTGAGTTCTTATTTCGATTGACAATGTTAAATCGTTTTCAACATGGCGGAAGTTTATTAGACACACATTAGATTAAGAATTAAAGATTTAAATTTGTAAGGGGCTGCATACGCACACACATTTCTGTTAAGAGAATGTATTTATGGATCTGGAACACTACATATACGACATTGTAATGTTTCACTCAGATTTGTTTCGCAAAATAACGTGGGAGTCTTGTACATCAGCCGTACCTTCCCTAGATTAGTACCAAGGATAATAAATTCCATTCATTACTATAAATTTTTATTTTGAATCGTATATGAGTATAAATTATTAAAATGCATAAGCATTATATGATAAAACATAGGAAGGTTTACAGAATTTTTACATTTTAAAAATAAAGCACTTTTCTTTAACATTAAGCACATTACGCTAGTATGTTTGAACTTTTTCATAATGTATTTACAAAATAGTACCTGTAACTGGAATCTGTATTTTCTGGATTAGTTCTAATATGTCGGGATTTCTTAGTTTGTTGTTGCGATGTTGTATGCTCATGTTTTTGAAGTTAAAGTAAGGGTTTATGTCGGTTAGTTCAATTAGCACATGTTTGCATAAGTTTGAAGAAGTGTGCTGTTGGTTTTTGAGTGGAGGTATACGAGTTTATTATTCCAGTAAGCTTCGAAAAGAGTTTTCTGGTCATAAATTAGTTGTGTAAAGCTTAAGTTGTGTTCGGGTGTCTGTACTGCTGTCACCATCAGACCCAATATACAGCTGAGGAAGGGGGGGGGGGGGGTCACTGAAAGCCATTTCCCCCCCATCACAACCAAGCGCTGGAAAAATTGGTCGAAGATGCCCCGGCCAAAATAGTTGTGTCTCCTTCCAGTTCTCCAACTCATGACCTACCTCACTCTCACATAAACCATCGTCACCAATACCTGACCACCCATAGAGTAAGTAAGGTGTATACCAGAGTGGCAACAGCAATGTTATTGAGCGGTCACTAATTTTTTTGGCCCTTTCCAGGCATAACAACTTAGTCGGCACAACTACTGCATCACTTCGAACTACGAAGTTGATGCTACTGAGTACTTAGGCTTCAGTGCTTCTGGTCGGTATCAAAAGATTTCATTTTAATGAGGGTATGCATGGAGAGGGCCTGGAAAAATAATTGATCTATTGTTCCCCCTTGTGACAACCCAGTTCGACCATAGTATCTGTGTAGATATCACACAAGTCGACTCTCAGCTATTAAAACTGGGTTACTGACATCTGAACTTCACTAGATACCAACTTAAGACCATCACCAACTATGTAACTTCAACATTTCTGAACTCATCACCATTATTCACATTTTGCTATCCAACCCTTACATTTTGTGTTAGTGTGTCTGATACTCAATCTCGTCACTTTTCCTAAGCAGGAGTGCCTCAAGAGACATTACTTAGCGCCACACTGTTCTCCATATATTTTGCCGACATTCCCATCATTCCAGACATCACAGTGCTCCAATACGTAGACAACACTGCTATTTTAGTTTCTGGAGAAGATGCCCAGATCCTATCGGCCAGAACTCAAAGTATACTTCGCACTCTATTTCAACGTTGGGATGTCCTGACTAACCCCAACAAAACAGCTGCCATTTTCTTCATCAAAATAAGACATAAACCATCTCTGCCGCCCTTTCTTCTCGGCCACCGTCTCTGCTGGACAACCTCTGCTCGCTACCTTGGGGTCCATCTTGACAGTACACTAACCTGGTACCACCACATTCACACATCCATCAGCAAATCAAAAACAGCTCTCAGAATCTTTCGTCCTCTTCTCACCACATCATATGCCATTTCAGAACACACACAAATTCACCTCTGGCGAGCCCTCATACTAACATTTATTCTCTAAGCATCCACCATCTGGGCATACATTCATCCATCCACATACAGACCTCTATCATCCGCATACAATGAGGGTCTATGCCATCTTTGGCAGGCCACGATACACACCCATCAAACTTCTGTATCACCTGGGCAACGTAGAGCCGCCAACACATCTGATCAGATGCCACACCGAGAAATTCTACTGCAAGGTGAGAAACCACCCAAACCCAACCATCTCCAGCATCGCATCCTACGATCCCGACATCCAGCATTCACACCGCCGACTCCTCGACTTTCTCCTCCCTCCTGACCCACCCTAACAACGAGATGTGCTACTGGATGATCCTTGAGCGTATGAAGTGTGGGAGTGGCACCGCATAGGTACACCTTGAGTGCGGGTTATGGTCATTTCATTTCCTTCCAAATTCAGTGAACCATGCTTTTATAAATTCAGTGCTCTGGTCTTTCCTTTTCAGCATTCCCTTTTAGTTCTCCTGTATTTCTATATTGAAATTTTTTATATTATATATAATCGTATAATCTTTCTTGTAATTTTTATTAACATAATTCCTGACCTCAAATTTTTTCATTCCATTTCACCCCTTTGTAAATATTCAAGTATTCCTCATTCTTTCATCCTTGTTAATATGTACCTCTTGTAAATACAGTAATTCTGTATAAATGTCTTTTTCATTTCTCATTGTACATATCATACCTGCATGTATATAGTCCATTCTTTTCCCTACATGTAGTCTTCAAATTTCTTAGTTTAAGTTCACCCATACGTAAATATGTAAATAAATTTTAGATATTAATCCCCCTATTGTAAATATGTAAATAATTGTATCGTAATTGCTGACCACCCCTTTTATTGATGTACAACATGTTTTTTCCCCATTGTGTTTTTCCTGTTGACTATAGTTAGAATAACTTACAATTAATTAGTTGAAGCCATCCGCTCTCCCCAAGCCCGTTTGCCCGCCATCGCCGGCAGCCGCTGCAGGGGTCAGCACTCTACCGGACACTCATGCGCACTGGTTGGGCAGTGCACTGCTTCGGTTACGTCAGTACATCTACTTCACGAGTGCGGCTGATGGGGCCAAGTGGTGTGCTTGTGTCGTGAGCGAAAGTGCAACTCAAAGAAGTGTAAGGTGCAGAGCAAACACGTGTGTCCATGTGCACGTGTACTATAAGTAGACCCAGTGAAACAGGGTGTAGTGCGGCAGGCACTCTGCCAACATTCCCGAGCACAGAGAGAACATTTACATGAAGTATTTTTCGCAACTTATCAAGTTCTGCGGTTTCTGCAGCAGGATGCTGTATCCGCTGTGTTACTACCTGTGGTGATTTCAGCACCGCGTGATCGTGATACTAACCACTTTTTGACGGGAAACATGTCCTGTTTTTTTTACAATATTTCAGCCCCATGACTCCTGAATCACGCGCCGTATCACATTATTTTCCCATCACATGATTTTAATATCGCACTTTGGGGTCGTGTGCAAAGTTTCAGTTCATTGGTTGATGCCCTAATCTTGCTCTGTTAGTGGCTGATGACTTTCCACACTCTGACTTCTCATTGGTGAGAAACTGCTCATGCGCTGACTTCTTGGTGGAGGGAGACTTCTCACCACTACATTCATGTTACTTTATTATGCCATGCATGGTCTGAAGACGCGAGACTTTAGAGGTAGACGCCAGAGACTGCACATCACCACCTGGGACAACTCGCCTGAACTGCGCTGAGACTCCACCTCATTCATCACCGTGGCTACGTTATGTCTTTGCTTCCAGTCACGATTTTATTTTATTTTATAATAATTTGTACCAAGTCATCTCTCTCTACATTGCCAAGTAAGTAGATGCATAATTGCAAATGTAGATGTTTCAGTGTTTCATTTTATTAAATGTGTTAAATTGACTTACTTTAATTCTTATTGAGTGTTTGTGCTCTGTCCTAGACGGACTGCTGTAATTGAACCTACTTCGAAGGGTTACAGATAGTAGGTGATAGGGGATAGGTGTTAGGTCATGGAAAACAGTGTTAGGTTATCCTTCACTAATTAGAATTCAGTTGTTTCATTTTATTCGCACGTTGTGTTATGAATGCAAATTGTGAGATTGTAATTGAGCTGAGCAATGTTGCTGAGTTGGACTTTTTAATGTGTCCTGAAGAGTTCAGGATTGTGCGCATTTCAGTTGACGAATCTAATAGGATAGTTCGTGAAAGAGGAGATTTTTAGGATTATATCGAACACGTGTACTGCAGGAAATCATATTGTTTTGATGTTGAGTATGTTCATGGACTTAAGAATAATTGAGTAACTGGTAGCGTTGATTGTCATGTAGATTTGGAAGATATGACACAGCACACTTGGGTTAGAGTTGAATATTGCAGAAATTATCTGGATTCAGCCCCACTTCTTTGCTGTATTTTGCAAAATCATTAAAGCATTATGCTAAGAGACATATTTTTTCTGAGGCAAGAAAGAAAGATAGTAGATTTTACAGTTTTGACAATCTACATAATGAGTAGTACTGAGGCATTGAAGGGTTTAGAAGAGCGCTCATATAAACTAATACAGAAATTTTTCCAAAAGCACACATCTTTTGACCTGTCTCAAGTACAGCCATTTTGTGCTAAGTTGAATGCATTAACTACAGGTTCAGGACTGGAAATTTCAAGGGAAAATCAAAACGATCTTTTCGAACTCCTTTTCGAACTCGTATAAAGTATACGAGTATGAAAATTCTTTTGGACTTGTAGTGCTGGAAATTGAAATTCGTATAGTGAAGAGGTTCATACCTCGAGATCGTGTTTATTCAGAATTCGAAATAGAAAGACTTGACTTGGTTGCGAATACAAAGTCTTTGACTTCGCAAGACGCGAACATAAAACACGAGCAAGCGACTACTAGTGTTTCACGTTCTGAACATATTGCTGTTCCTAAGAGAAAACATGTGAATAAGATCCATGAAACTAAACCTACAAGTAGTAGTACTCATTACGATACTCCGAAGAAACGGACTCATGATCGTAAGACTTGGATTCCTCTTTCTAAATTGAATGAATAAAGATTAATATGTTATAGTAGCACATTTCTGGTTGACATGGAGGACGAAAGACGTCGTCAACTAGCCCACGTGATACCAGCACAAGCTCAAGTGCCAGCTAAAGTTAAATATTTGGCGGTTATTTCATTAGTCGAGAAATGGACTGGCGAAAAAGGCTCGTTACCGGTACACGACTTTCTAGAAAGCGTAGAAAGCACAGCAAGCTTAGGAAATCTTTCATATAAGAACAAAGTAAAATTAGCGAAAATGAAATTGAAGAGTTTAACTTCGCGTTTTTTTGCGACATGTCCAAGATTAAGTGGGGACATGACATTAAAAATGTTGAAAGATGTGTAAAACAACAGATTCAAGGAAGATCAGCCATTGCAATTTCATTATTACATGTTGCACAATGTTAGGCATAAACATAATGAGGATATGCAGACATTTGCAGATAGGTGTCGTAAATTATATAAGAAAACAATTCAGCATTTAGATGACCCAGAGAAACAGGAAATTTTGAATCAGGAAGCTGAAAAGAGGTTATTAGCAGCTTTCACTGGCGGGTTACAAGGTAACATAGGTCAGAAGTTAAGATATAAATTACCACAAACCATGGACGAAGCTGAACGCATGACTATAGCGTTAGAGGTTACAGAGGCGCATCAGGAACGCAAAACAAAATTTGATGATCCTCAGAGGAGGAGAAAGTTGTATAACATAGTCTCCTAGCAAACAAGTGTGGCATGGGGTAATGCGAAAAGTGGCGAAAATACTTCCATTAACGGAGGTTTTGGAATTGGTTATAATTCATGTTACCGTTGTTCAAGTGATAGCAGTAACAGTAGAAAGAGTTTATTGGGAGCAGGTGTTTCTCCCAAGAACATAAGTTACAGACAACAAAACAATAACTGTAATATTAAATGTTTTAATTGCGGACGTTTTGGAAAAGTGATCAGAGAATGCCGATGTTTGTAAACCCCACAAGGAGCCCAAGTACCTAGGAACATAGGGCACTGCATTAGAGAAACTAGCGAGAATGTAGGTAATAATCACCCAAACGCGAGAAGCCGAGTGTCAGCCCCGGGCACCACACTGCGGTAATTGGGGGAAAAGTGTTGTTGGGGGAAAAGAGACCATAGTATCAGTTCTTGTCGAGGGCCAGTCTCACTCGTTCTTGATTGGCACAGGATCCGATATATCTCTTGTTCGACCTGGCGTTAGCGAGAATATTATTGACAAATCTCAGTTAGGAGCGAAAGGCGTAACTGGGGACTCTCTCCAGAACGTAGGTACCCAATATGTAGAGTTGTGGGTAAATGGTTAATGTTACCCATATTGGTTCCTTGTGTGCGCATCAGAGCTTCCTTTTGAGGGAAGACTTGGAACCGATTTTCTCTGTTATTATTATGCCAGAACGGACTTGAATGAACAGACGTTATATCTCAAAGATACTATTGATTTAGATACATATAATTCATGTACTTGCATAATTGAGGAAGAGCAATGGAAACAAGCTGAGAGCCTTGCCAACTCTGAACTTGGATCTGGATCTCTGAATGGTAGCCTAGATAAGGAAGTGAAAATGATACAGCACATGATTCTGCCTCCAAGATCGTAGACCATGATTGATGTTGCTTTGCCCACGGTGTGTTGGAACACTGACTCGAAATTGCTTCTTATCGAACCAACATTGATGAATGTACTAGGCATCTGTGTGGCAAGGGTAATATGCAACATACTTCTTACTGGTAGGAGCCTCCCAGAAGACTAGGTGTATTGTAGGAGCAGTACGGCTAGAAACTCTATAAGGACATGTAATAGATTCAGTGAGACGAATCTGGAGGACGCGGTGAATGACCATCAGGGTACCTGTGTAGTTGAAAAGAAGGCACTTATGAGGGTGAGTTACCAGTGTGTTATCCCCTTTGTTTAAGGTCAAAGGGATGCGTCCCAGTGTTTCTTTCCTCATCGCGATCACCTTAAAGGGGGCAAGAGGACATGGTGTCCTAGTCACACGGAAGATGCAGGAGCGACATGTGAAGTAGGCGGTCATGTAGAGAGGACTACTGACAGGGTAGTTCAAGTTGAGGGTTCAAGGATACTTCACAGTGAAGGTTCAAGGAAACCTCACAGAGCGTTAGTAAAAGCAGTAAGGGCAGTGACAAAAATCGTGAACTTTACTAATGAGACGCTTGTCGTGCCAAAGGGTATTGTAGTAGGATTTTCCACACTTGTCCGTGACGTTGCTGGAGTACTATGCGTAAATAGCGTACTCCGAATATCCAAGAGAAGTTGTATAAGTCTTGAGTTGGAACAAAGAGAGTTAGTGTCGCCACAAATAGATCCACCGGAGATATTCCTCGCAGATGTCCCTAGAAAGAATGAGAAAATGTGTTCGCTTCCAGGCTCCAAAGCAGTTAGAATCCCCTCGAGTTGTGATAGCCATTAAGTGAGTGAGTTATTGTGCGAGGTCACCGAACAGAACAGATTTTGTCGCTGTGTCCCCAAAATCCGCCAAGATAGAGTATGCTGAGCAGAGGCTGTTCTGATTCCTAATGAAAACCCCGAGTCCTGTCATGATGATTTCAAATGTGATAATAATGTAAGATGTCAAAGTAAATTGAAATGTCATATAAGTTGTTTAAGTAGCCAGAGAAATGAGACATGTGAAAATTAAGAATCGGTACCGATGTCAGAGTGTTCACGTGAATTGAGAATAAATGAGCAGAAATATGTACAAACTCAAGGTAGTCATGTTACCAGAACTACCAAAATATGAATTTATGGAGGTAGAGAAAATTGTCAGAGATAAATTGAAACATTTGAGTAAGAGTGATTTTAATATAATGTTCCCAGTGTTAATGAAGTTTGCGTGTATATTTCAAGTGGAAGGTAGTTCAAATTTCGGGTGCACCAATTTATTGAAACATAAGATAGATACAGGGGAGGCCAGGCCAATAAAACAGAATTATACAGAGTACCGCATGCATTGAAACCAGTAATTGCAGAGCAAATAAATGACATGCTTGGTAAAAATACTATTTCAGCGAGTAAATCACCTTGGCAGTTTCCCGTAGTGATGGTAAAACAGAAAAATAAAGACATTTCTTTTAAGATGAGATTTTGTACAGGTTTCCATTGACTTAGTAAAGTTACAAAGCAGGATACTTACCCTCTGCCGAATGTCATGGAGACGTTAGATTCATTGCACGGGTCAAAATATTTTTCTACATTGGACGTAGTGAGTGGCTACTTCCAAATTGAGTTGGAAGAAAGTGATAGGGAGAAAACGAGTTTTGCTACATTCATGGGGAAATATGAATTTAATAGACACTCGTTTGGACTGTGTAGTGCCCCAGCAACATTTGAGAGGTTAATGGAGAATTATGTTCTAACAGATTTGTTAGGTGATCAGTGTTTAGTATACCTTGATGTCATTATAATATTTAATAGAACTGTAGAGAACATGCTGAGTGCATGAGTAAAGTATTGGAAAGACTAGAGGAAGCTAATTTGCGAATCCAGCCTAGTAAGTGTTCATTTGTACAAGATAGTATAGAATACTTTGGGCATGTTGTAAGTTCAAAAGGCGTAGAACCAAGTCATAAATATCTACAAGCAATTAAAGAACTCCCCAGACCTAAAAATGTCACAGAAGTTTGCTCAGTGGTAGGTTTATTTCAGTATTATAGGAAATTTGTACTGAATTTGGCGGATAGATGAACCATTTATTTGGGGAACAGAACAGGAGGAAGCTTTCAAAATGTTAAGAGAAAAATTAATTTCATATCCAATTCTTGTATATCAAGATTTTTCACAACCATTTATTGTGAGTACAGATCTAGTGCTGTCGGCGCTGTCCTGTCTCAGATAAGGAATGGACATGAAATACCAATCGCCTACGCCAGTAGACAATTAAATTCAGCAGAAAGGAATTACAGTAAAACGGAAAAAGAATTGTGTGCTTTAGTTTTTGCTACAAAACATTTCAGAGTATATTTGTATGGACGTAGATTTACCGTTATTACAGATCATACTGAATTGAGATGGTTATTGAATTTGAAAATTAAGAAAGAACAGAGGGAAGACTAAACATGTCAAAGTATAATTAATAAAGAAGATAAGGAAAGTTTCTTTATTGATAGGGAAGGCATCCCATACAGAAGCGAAGAGGACAGAATTTTAGTAGTTGTTCCAAAGTTGCTCGTGACCAGAGTAGTTAAGTCATCACCATGTCACTCCATTTTCTGCTCACCAAAGCATGAAGCACACTCAAAACCTCCTCAAATCATTATACTGGTGGCCAACATTGAATAAAGATGTAGATGAATATATTGTGAGGTGCGGTGATTGTCTTAGGGAAAAAAGTATGAAAAAAACGAAAGCACCATTAGGTTCTTTATCGCAAGTAAATTCCCCATTTAAGTTGGTATCTCTAGATATTTTAGGTCCCTAACCGATGAGTGAGAAAGGGAATAAATATGTGTAGACATTTTATTGATTATTTCACAAGGTACTGTGAAGCCATATCAATTCCTGATCAAACTGCAGAGAGAGTAGCAAAGAATTTTGCACAGCAGATTATTTTAAGGCATAATTGTCCACAAAGCCTACTGACAGACCAAGGGAGAAATGTTGTGTCTCTGTTAATGTTAGAGACCTGCAAAATGTTAAAAATTAAGAAGTTACAAACGACTCCTTTCAGACCACAATGTAACGGACGTGTTGAGAGACTTCATTGAACCCTAGTTGACATGATATCTCATTGCGTAGATGAATACGGTAATAATTGGTAAGAATATTTGCCATATGCAGTGCACGCATATAGGATGGTTTCGCACTCAGTGACGGGTTATAGCCCACATTAGTTGTTATGTGAGAAGGAAGTTAGGCTACCCCCTTTAGGTGAATTGAGTAGTCAGCCAAATGTTTTAGAGGGAGGTATGACGGCCAAGGAACATGTAGATATTTTGAGTAACAAGTTAAAAGAAGCACATGAAGTAGCTAGCAAAAGGAATAAAGTAACTTTTGAGAAACAAAAAGAGTATTATGATAAGAAATCAAAATCACCAGATTTTGAGGTAGGTGATTACGGGTATCTGCACACGCCAAGTTTTGTGTTGGACCTCATAAAGTTTTGAGAAAACTGAGCTCAGTCACGTTTGAAGTATTATTAGACGAGAGAAAAGTTATTGTACACAGAGATAGATTAAAGTGATACTTGCCAACTTGTACGATTTGCTCGTAAAATGTACAGAAATGCAGGGTCTTTTACAATTGTACGACAGTGTGACATTTTTTATGGTTTTCTAAGTACCTGCTAAACAAAAGTGATTCTTTTATCATGTACGAGTTTGCAGATCCGCCTTCAAACCATGTGCAGTACTTAAACATCAATTTACTAGTACACAAAATAATAACTTTTATTCTCAATCGCCAAAAAACCCATTAAAATTATTATATTTTTGCATGTCGTATTTCAAGCCACCATACACAAACTGTGTTTATTTTTCACGAGTCTAGCAGTACGACCAGCGAAGATACATGAAGGAACAGTCAGGTTCCTTCGGTCTTGTGCCTTCGCTTTGTTGTTCCCATGATGCAGTTAGTTAAAATGGAGAATGTGTCGTGGTTTGTTTGATCATCGGCATGTACGGAAGTCTTCAAGCAACAATAACAAATAGTGTACTTGATTCCGTGTGCATGCGTGTTAGTTTTGTTTTTTAATGGTACATAAAATTTTAATACTGAAGTGAGTTGTGCAGGAAAAAAAAACAGTATTGGCAGTCTTTTCGAGAAATTATACCAAAGAATTTCCGTTCATTATTAAGTCTGACAGGGGCAACAAGTTTGTGTTCTGTAGTATTTGCAGGTGTGACTTAAATATTTCCCATGGCAATAAAAATGACATATCAAACTACATGAAGTCCAGCAAACATACAACCTATGCAAAAAATGTTGAAGCTAACCGTAAAATAAACAGTTTTTTTTTGTCTGTGTCAAGTCAGAAGTTGATAACGTTATTAAAGCAGAGTGTATGTTCACCTCATTCTTGTTCGAGCACAACATTCCGCTTAGTGTATCTGATCATGCAGCACCACTGTTTGCAGAATGTTTCCTGATTCGTAAATAGTAAAAAAAAAATATGCTTCCAGAAGAACAAAGACTACAGAAATGGCATGCCACTGCACAAGCTCTCAAGAAGAATTAAATCAATTCAAATGTTTTGAATAAAAGCTTCAACTATTTTTCTAGTGTATGTGCGCAATTTTTAGTGATCGAGTTTTAAATGTGAACAGACCTAAATTTTTCAATTTTTAAGTGTGAACAGATGTCTTTCAGAGAGCTGAAATATGAAATTTTGAGGTAAGAAGAGAAATTTGATTCTTTTTCCTCTGTGTGTGTGTGCATGCGTGTGCATGTGTGTGCGCGCATGCATGCGCACGTGCGCTCATGTTTTTTTAATATATTACTGGAAACTAATTTTTAAACCTTATTTAATATCTTGATGTGATTTTTTTTTAGGAATTTAAAATGTAGGAAATCTCAGATTTCTTATAAGAATTAGAATTGGCGCGTGTATTTTCTCAGATTTCTTATAAAAATATGAATTGCAGTGTGTAATTTATGCTAATATTTGTATTTTGGAAATGTTATACTGATTTCCATTTTGAAAAGTTGGCAAGTATGTAAATTTGTCTAAGAATTCTATAGAGTCAAGGAACTCGTGTCTAAGCAAAAAGACAACATGTAGAGAAAATGCCCTGCAAGTTATTGATGAAGTAGAATCAGTTGAGAAATTTTGCGATAGTGAAAGTGATAATGAATTAAGTGAGGAAAATATTGAAGAAAATATAGGCTCAAAATCATTTCCAATTATAGCAGATGTAACAGAGTTAACAGAAATAGGTGAAATAGAAGAAATATGTGTTGAATGCCCTAGGGATGACAGCACCCTCAATGATGGTGAGTGTTCATAATGTAGAAACTGACGATGTTTGGGAACCGTCGCAATATTTGAAAGGGAAAATTTTTGAGAAAAAGGGTGAACGTAGTGTCGGGTATAATTTGCATTCAAGAGTAAGAAACCCCTTAGTGGAAGAGGAGGAAGCAGAAATAAGTGATGCATAGCGTCAGAGTATAATGTAACTTAGAATTTAATAGTAATTACAAGTTCAATGCGAGAACTAAATAAGAGGTATATTGATTGGCACTGCAGAGCACACCATAGGTGCTGGCGTGATTCTGGTCCAAGAAATGGACGTCGTATTAACAGGAGACACGTGGACCATAGTGCTAGATGTACCCATGTGCAATTGTAGAGTATTAATCAGGAATTTAGGAACCAACTGAACATAATTAAAGGGATGAAGTTTTCTGGAAACCAAGAGATTGAAAGAACACGTTCAGAGATAGGTGTTTTTAATAGGTTAATTGCATAATTGGAGGAGGAAGTAAATGAAATAACTTTGATATTACCCGGATCCTCATCTCGTAAACGAGAGGTTTTATAGATGCAGGTGGTAGTATTCTGAAATTTTTATTTGGTACACTTACGAATTATGATTATGTCCATATCCACCAAATCACTAGTGAGTTGAGGACGAGGCAAGAAAAGTTTATTCATATAGTAGAGAAACAGTTAACTTTCGTGAAAGGGATGAATGCCAGAGTAGAGAAAAACTCGAAAGACGTAGGCATTTTAGCAAAAGAGTTATCGAAAGTGATAAAAACTTTGAACCACATGACTGCTTGGAATACTCTAGGAACCTCAATGATTGTAAGAAATCACAGATTAACAATTAGCAATTATGGGAAAGCACTTAATACATTAGTTTACTGAGAGAGTTAGAGTTAACTCTTCAGACTTATAAACAAGAGGTAATAAAAATATAAATGACGGATATCATAGCGACTGGTAGGTTACCCACTTCATTATCGACTTCAGTAAATTTGTCAGAAATTATTTAAGGTATTGCTCTTAAATTACCTGCGGACAAGACTTTGATAGCAGGAACTGATTTAGATCAGGTTTACAATTACTATGAAGTAACGACGGTACATGCACTTGCTACAATTGATAGTATACCGTTGATAATTGAGTTTCCTTTGAGATCCACGAATAGGTATTTCACAATTTATAGAGCTCACCCTTTTCCCGTGTTTGAGAGACATTTAGAAAGATACATTCAGATAGTGCCAGATGCACTTTATATCGCGCTGTCAAGAGAACAGGCAGTTATGTGCATTAATGTCTGAAGCAGACATGAGTCAATGTAAAGGCGAAAATAATATAGTTTGTCCAGCTAATGCCCCAACATTTTCCCTAAAGGATCCGAATTGTCTAGTGAATGTAATATTGTCACAATCTGGTTACGATCATATGTTATGCAAAAGAGAAATTTTAAGTGATTCATTCGTATCAGCGTTTATTAGATCAGTAGATGGTGATATTCAATACCGAGAAAGATGAAAATTACTAAAATGTGTCCTTATGAAAAGAGTGAAGCACACGTGGTGGAGGAGTGGATCTCAGCGCAGGGAGTCATGTCCCAGGTAAGCAGTTGTCTGATAATTAATGAGAAAATTCATTTGTTACCTCATAGTAACACATTAAGTACAAAGTTAATGAAGTCAAATTCTCTCCAGTTCAATCATTATTATCAAATAGTGAAAAAGTGTTCGTTGTATCCATGAAAACCGACTTTAATGTTAATCTGTCAGAGTTAAATACAGAAGAAGATGTAGAGTTGAATCATCTCATGTCGGACATTCACAATTTGAAACACAGAAATATTATAAGTCAACACATCAAATGCCGCAGTCACTTCTTGGTGGGGTTCGTTATGATGGGATGTCTGGTGCTTGTCATCTGGTTCCTGAAACGGCACCTGTATGAGACACTGGCCAGGTGTTTATGCACCTGCCTCTTACGTCGCAAGGTGATTTAGACCACATAGCCTGTCCAACTTCCCAAGGATCAAGCAGATGCCATGGAGATGAGTGCTGTTTCGAGCAATGTTCAAGCCCCGCAGCAGACATCGAGGATGACAGCCTCTACTTACTTTAAGAATTCTATAATACGTCAAAGTGATTGAGTGTTGATGCCCAAAGGTAAAAGTAGTCACTGAAAAGCAGAGTACAGTGCACGTAAATTTTAGAATTTTGTGCTACAGCAAGCAATATTTCACTAGGAATCCGATATTCCAGAGAGCAACAATCATAAAATGTCCTAATGTGTGTATTCATTTAATCAATTGTAATTTAAAGATTGATTTCTTTTTCTCTAATGTAAAGACAAATCAAGCAAGTATGTAACCAGCGGTACATGGGAAAAAAAGACACTTAAGTTTGATCAGTGGACATGAGATACGTTATGATATATATATACAGCGCGACATTCAGGAGTCATGAGACTAAAATATCATAAAAACAGGACATGTTTCCTGTCAAAAAGTGGTTAGTAACTCAATCCCCTGGTGCTGAAATCACCACAGGACAGCAGATACAGCGTCCTACTGCACGGCAGAACTTGGTAAGTTGCGGAAAATACTTAACGTAAATGTTCTCTCTCTGCTCTGGAAAATTGGCGGAGTGCCCGCCACACTACATCACACCCTCTTTTAGAAAAGTTTTGTTCGGACTGCGCAAAACTTTAGAAAGATATTTGGCTGAGGCTATATGTGAGTTGGTCACTAAAGTGAAGCTGGTTGAAGTATAGAGACAGTGGCCATCTTGGAGTGCTGTGATGTCATCCACGCCACGCCCAGCAAAATAAGGGTGCCTGAAGACCTCCCCCCACCCCCGTCGTGCCACGCGTCAAGGAGGACGGAAGGAACAAGAATGGTGGGGAAAGGAAATAAAATCTCCCTCTCACGCTACCCGCTCACAGTACGTAGACAATCATCTGTGCGCCCACTGAGTGTTGGCCCCTGCCTCGCACCGTGTCGTGCAGCCCTGCTATGCCATGACGTCACCTGCACCGCGCACCAACTGCATACCGCGCTCCCGCATAGGCTCTTCCACGACCACGTGACGGTGTTAGTAAACACAACATGACAGTTCAGACCTTCAGCGACTCACCGGTTTTGCTGTGTCCGCACTGCCTGTGTCTACTTCGAAAGATCTGACTACGAAGTATGAGCCAGGTACAAGATATTTTTAGTGTTAATGACAGTCCAGTCCTACGAACATCTGCACCGTGGTCAACCATGAGAGGGATAACGGACAGAATTTAGAGTCAGAATTACCAGAACAGAAATCCAGCATAAATTTTTCGGACATTGACCCAATTAATTGGTTTTACAACCTACTCTGCCCAGGTCAGGGCACACTTTTGTTAAATTGTTTACAGTGTGACAACCAGTACCCCACTGAGTATATAAACAGTCGAGAACAAGAAAGCATCAATGGACTTATGGTTAAATGTAAACATTGCAATGTGCAGCCTGTTGACGTGAACGCAGCATTTACTTGCGCGTCTCTGGCCGTTTGAACCATGTAGCCAATCCGGTGAATAATGCAACATAGAGGGGGAGTTGAACAGCCCCAGAGTGCATTGGTATGACCCGCAGAGGATAACATATTTGCTTTTCCTCTGTGACCCAAATCCCGTACCTATCTTACAATGGCCATTTTTGTTGATATACAGCAATAGGGAATTCTTGCTGTAAATGGACAAGCGGATAGTCGCTGTGCCCCAAATTAAGCCAGGACCATTTGGCGCAACAGCGATTGGAGGTAGGAAGTAAGCTGCCTGTGCAGCATTGATTTTGCGACCTCAAGATGTGCATCGCTTCAACGAGCCCCGTGTGTCAAGCTAGTTAGGTTATGGAAGAGCATATCCTGTTTAGGTGTTAGTATCCATCCCCACGGAAGTGAGGTTAATAGTGCTCTCTTTGTAGACGTACATATTGAATGTGTACATAGCACCTTTTAGCGCTCGGTGTATATCATACTGCACCTCATGGAATGCATCATGCATTGTCATAGGACATTACTTTATGTACAATCACACCTGTAGATTCAAAGTGCAATGCTCCCGAGAGCAGAACTGTTTACACGAAGAAATAAAAATGCTTTATGTAGGAAATTTTTAATCCACAAACATGTAAGTGTAAGCAGTGCAATGTTGTTTATAAAGTTTGATGTGCAATTTAATTAAGAGAAGTGTTTATGTTAATATTAGTGATGCTCAGGTCCCACCTTCTGAGCACGCCCCGGCCATCTTGAGAGCTGGCCGGCACCAAGCTCATAGTCTGTCTCCGCCACCAGAGTAAGTTAGAAGCATGTTCGTCACATGCTTTGTGCGTACCCTTGATACAACTACTTTTAAGCAGCAATCATTTAGCTGATCAATATATGTAATATACTCTAACCTTTTTATTCATTTATTAGTACTGAGGGGACAACTGCATATTTTCGTTTGTATGTAACAAAGTTATATTTATGGCTTCGCATTTTTCGGTTTTGGTTACTGTTGAACCTGAGCATCACACCCGTTTGAATTAGTGATATTTGCAAAGTCCGATCTTGTACATGGAAGGCAACAATAAAACATGTGAAAGCAGTTTTCCATTTGTTTCGTTGTCTTAACTTTGGGTGTGGCACCCTATAGCCGAGATGGAGAGTGTTGTCTTTATGGGACCTGCACCCTCTTGCAGAGTACTTCAGTATTCTATGAGTAAAGTGTTATCACTACGGGACCTGCACCCTCAAATGCACAGTAAGAGCTGTGTTTTCTTAATAAGTGCGTGCCAGGTACCGACATCTGGCAATTTGAAATGGCAACACATGATACAATTCGTAGCATCAGTGTTATCAAACACAACAAATCACTGAAAGCAGCACCCGCAATACGGCGACTCCAGGGACACCCTGTTGGCCGCAGGCCCGAAGCCATGAGGGGGGTTGTTTTCGGTATTCTGGACCCCCCCCCCCCCCCCCCCCCGTCAAGGAACATTGAACTAAATTGAAAAAAAAAAATACTCATGGTAACATTTATAGTGCCTTAGCTATTGCATTGAAATGCACTTAGAAGTAATAGATAATGGGGTGTTTGACTGTTTGTTGTGCATGAAATACTGTTATGTGATCGGGTTGACCTTGGGCACATGATCATTAACATTGTAGCTTTTGCCCTGCTTGCGCCTGCACGAGCTGCGACTGGCCAAGTTTTCCCTCCCCGCAGTGGGCTTGCGTGAATTGCGAAAGACCAAGTTCTTACTACGTCTAAAGCTCTAATATAGACACAGCTCATTGTGTGTACTGAAAATGTTCCAAAGTGTAAGGTCTAGCAAAAATGATGACTATAAACAATTTGGTGAGATACTCCTAAAGACTGTAACTACAGCAGATAACTAGTTTGGAACTGTTATTGAAGTACTGCGACAGACTAAGAAGCAGACCGAGGAATAATCATCCCCACAAATCTTTTGAACAGTACTATCTCAGATCAATTTTTCTGCCTTGTGTAGATGGATTTATTGTCAGTCTTCAAAGCAATTTTGTCAAAATAAGGGCATTCTCTCAGTGCTGGAGATTTTGTTACCCAAACACGCACATGGAAATTGTGTGACGGAACTCAATAAACTGAGCATCTTGACGTGTGTCGCTCCTCACCCTAGGCCATATGTCACACCGGCCACTCCCAAGCACAGCACACGCTCTCTCGGCGACTGATCACCGACGAGCAGTGTATTGTAGTGTGAGTTGTGAGTGCAGGAGTGAGACAGATCGGACAAGTGCAGTGCAGTGCAGCGAGTGTTGTGCGCCATGTGCGCCACCCAGCCCAGGAGAGCAGATGGAGTAATACACGAACACGTGTATTATATTAAAAATAAAGGTCGTAGCATTTTCACAAGCACATTTGTCGCCACGTGATAAAGACACATTGTTTTATAGTATTATTCTTTTCTTTCACAAGTATTTATTCTCACCATCACCAATTTTATGTCCACCCCATTTCATTTCAGTCACAAGGTAAACCTTATAAATAATTATTGATGTGTGTTTGAAAGTAATATAGCATGTAACTGTAAATTTGTTTCTCCACATGTGCAAGTTAATCCCTCCGCGGCACATGGGCCCGCCACTGCCAGCCCTTGCATCATGGCGGGAAGTCAGTCAGCAAGTCGCACCCAGAGGGGAGGCACATGTGAAACCACGCTCGCGCTTTTCCCGCCCAGATGGTATCAACGTTCATCACCGGTCATTTTTCAGCAATAGTTAGGTATATCAGGAAACTTTTCGTTTTTGCCGTCTGGGATACTCCCCCTAGCACCCCAGGAATTGCATCGCCTGGGGAGTTTATAATTTAATCAGCATACCTAACCATAATGTAATCCTAGTGCTTTATCTATTGCATAGCATTCGTCGCAGGTTCAAAGCGAGCAATTGTATATGTTATTCTTCTGGAGGGAATGTTCAAGTTTGCAATAAACAGCATGAACTGATGAGTGTGTTTATTCGATTGCAGAAAAGCGTTTCAGGGCACTGGCCCCTTGCAAACAAGCAATTTCCTAATGCAAGTGTCTATGCGTTTTTAAGGGTAAATATTAATTTGTATGTGCGCTGCATCCTAACCAATGTACCGCGAGTAGCATTTATGGGCGTGTGGTTTGGCCCTGACAATCCAAGCGTAGGAAGTTTTGTTTTGATTACGTCAACGTCATATTAATTTGCAATACCAAGCAGGGATTGGGTCCCCCGAAGACCCCCTCATTTAGAAAACACAGATGCCTCCACATCAGGGGAACTACTGCAAGATCTACAAGGGAATGTGGTCCGGATGATCGGCTCGCAGCACCCTGAGGTTACGAGGACTCAGCTCTACCACAACAACATCAGTGACGCCATCACAGCGACATCTGGCGCCTACCGGGTATACAATTCCTAACACCTTTTCTAAATTCTGTTCACTGCCTTTGTAAATCCCAATCAACCCCATCTCATCCAGTCAAATCACTTCACTCTACTTTGAAGAACAAACTTCTTGGACCACAGTTGAAGCAGAGTATCTTTTGTGCTGTGAGAAGTAGAAAGGCAAAAAATTTGACATGCCAATTGGGATTATGTCCATTTTGGATGTGATGTGTGCTGCCCTCACCCCGAGGCCGTTTATCACACCAACCTCTCCCAAGCGCAGCACACGCGCGCTCTCGATGTCTGATCACCGGCAAGCAGTGTAGTGTGGGTGCAGGAGTGGGCAAGAGAAGTGTAGTGCAGTGTAGTACAAGGAGTGTAATGCCATGTGCGCCCAGCAGAGCAGGCGGAAGAACACACAGCCATGTGTGTTACGTAAAAAGGGTCGCAGCATTTCCACAAATACATTTCTGGTCACATAATAGACACACATGAGACACAAATGAGTGAAATATGTTTACACAACCTTTATGCCGAAAGTTATTGTTTTAAAAGTGTTATTGTTTTATGTCACATTTGTTTATTTTTATCACCACCGATGTTACGTTCACCCAATGTAATTTCAACCAAAAGGTAAGATGTAGAATCATTATTGATTTGTGTTTTGTGCAATATTTCCGCATATGACAACATGTAATGGTATATTTGTGTATCCACGTGTGCCAGTTGTTCCCTCCGAGGTCTGCGGCCCGCCATCGCCAACCCTCGCGCCACGGTGGGAAGTCGGTCAGCAAGTTGCACCCAAAGGGTAAGGTACGTGTGAAACCGTGTTCGCGCTTTTCCTGCCCGGACTGTTAAGTTATGAAGGTTGCCAAAATTGTAATGTTTGTTATACATATCTATGATCCCTTCCTGTTCCTGTTGATAGGTAAATGAAGGAGATGATGGAAAGGTTTTGTGTGTTGCTATTGCAGGTATAAGGTTGTCAATATTGCTGTTTAAGTCTTAGTATGTTCTATGTAAATAAAAGGAAGATCAAGAAAATAAAGAATACATTAAACCATAACATAGGAGTGAGTATTTATTGTTTTCGCTGTGTTCAAAAGCAACAGGTTATGGGCCCAGAGCGCGATGCACAAGCACATGGCGAAAGTTTTGAAGAAAAGCTGTACGAGTGAAGTATCACTGCACGGAATGACCAAGTTATGTGTTAAGATATTTGATAGTGAGATGTAAGAGTTAGTATTTTTTGTGCTAAGTGGCTATTTAGAGATTAAATAAAATGGCCATGCCACATAAAGTTGGTTATATGGTAGAGCCACTAAATGGCTCGAATCTCTACAATTGGAAGTTCAGAATGCTTATATTACTTGTGGGAAATGATGTTGCTGAGTATGTTAACAAGGAATATGTTGAAATTGAAGATGGGAAACTGACATGTGCTTCAGATCAAAAAAAAATCGGACTAGAAACTTCATTGTTCAATGTGTTGATGATTCTCAACTAGAAAATTTGCAGGATAAGGTAAGTTCATACCAAATGTGGAAATGCCTAGAAAATATGTACGAGAAGAAGGGATTGCCTGGGCAATTGTATTTAAAGAAGAAGTTACAGTCAATTATGCTAAATGAATGTGAAAGTGTAGATGGTTTCCTGAGGCAGTTGATGAAGTGGTAAGAATCTTAAATTCTACTGGTGCAGAATTAAAGGATAATGATGATATATGCCATTTATTGTTGAGTTTATCAAAGTCATTTGATGTAGTGGTTACAGTCATTGAAAATATGCCACCAGAAATATTAACGCTTGAATTTATGAAGAGTAAGCTGCAAGCAGCAGAAGAAAAATGCAAGTGCAAATCTACTACGACTGAAGTACGAAATGTAGTGGTGTCATCAGCATTCTCATCAGCAACTCAAAGTGTATGTTATGAGTGTGGCAAGAAGGGACATATTCGTCGAAACTGTAAGCAGATACTCAGGAACAGCTTAAGAGGTGCAACTCAGCAGAGCTACCAAGAGGGATTTCACGGACATCATCGACCTGGAAGGTATTATGGAAATATTCACCAGAGCAGACATTTCCAAGCAGTTGGTCGTCAGGAAAATCAATCTCAACATTTCTCAACAATGGGTGAGCCAAAAAGCAATTATGTTGACATGGATACTCAAGGTAAATGTCAAACTAGTCACCCTAATTGTAGCGAAAATGCTATTGTGAGTTTCTGTGTAGATTCAGGGTGTACAAATAATATGGTAGGGTCCTACCCGAGTATCGCACCGCTCTCGTCCCGCTACTCAATAGCAGACTTGAAGAATTTATGTGGACTGCTATCAACCTGGAGCGCAGCAAATGTGTACCACGATATAAAACAGGAGGGGTGCCATGAACCTCGTGACTTTGGAAACAATTATGGTGAACAAAACCGAGTGAATCAACAGGACTACCAGCACAGAAGACAGGACCAGCCACGGACAAACAATAACAGTTTGCATAACCGCTAGAGGCAGTGGTAATGCACCAAATGCGAGTGTGTATCGGGGTGCGAACAGGTTCGTTCGGTGGGGCAGGTCGCAGCCACCTCCAGTGCCATGTCAATACTGTCGAGGACAGCTCTTCCATTGGTATACCGCCGCCCTCGGAATCCACACCACAACGACAGATGGCCTGCCAGCAGTGAAGACCAGCATGGAAACGGGTTGTAGGGGTAATCTCGCCTGCTGTGAACTTTACCCCTCTCCAGGACAACAGCCCGATGGTAACGCCTCAGCAGACATTAGTAAACAAGGTCAGTAGTCAGTGTGCCAAATTTGAAAGGGTTCTTGTACATGTGAATGATCTACTATGTCATTCTTTGATAGATACAGCAGTATCCCATAATGTGTGTCACCATAGATTTGTAAACAATAGTAATGTAACCTCAACCAGCTAGCCCATACAACTTGCAAATGGACAATGTACAAATTCCACAGTATGACAGGCCACCATTACCACTAAAATCAGAGATCATGAAACAATAACAATAGCCATAATTACAGATTAAGTTATAGGGGATGCTATTTCGGGTGTGCCATGGTTAACGGAACAGAACACGATCGTGAAAACAGCCGAACGAAGTATTAGTTTTGGGTCTAAAGAAAGGTGCACCGTTTATAATGTTGACACCCGTAAAGCAGAATGAGTACTTGAGGTACAAATGATGGAATTTGAAAACAATATCCCCGTAGAACACCAGGCCGCATCAGCACCATTAAAATGAGAGAAAAATTGTTTTTGCTAACCACTGCCAGAACACACGATACTGCTTACTAAGGTAGAACCAATTTATAGCGGCCCACACAGTTACCTTCCTCATCAAGCACGTATAATAATATCGCATATCACAAAAATGCTAGCGGACGGGGTTATCGAGCTGACTAGAAGTAGATATAACTCTGGTATCACGTTAGCACCGAAAAAGGATGGGACCTGGAGGATTGTGTAGACTTCGGACCCATAAATCAGGTCATGTGTAGCGCGATATCCCCCCCCCCCTTCTCTAAGTATAAAGGATGGATGCATTGAGTTCTTTACAGATGGCCAGGATTATGTCATCACTCGACCTGCGTAGCGGCTACTGGCAAATACCATTATGCCAGGAAGACTAGGAGAAGACCATTTTTTAAAGTCCCCGACGCTCGGAGATACCAGTTCTGTGCTATGGCCTTTGGTCTCAAATGTGCCCCGGCAGAATTTCAAAGAATGATGCTTATAGTGCAGGATGGACTAGTAAGCAAATTCCATTTTGCCTACTTGGATGACATGGTGGTTTGGTCCGAGACGTGTGGGGAACATCTGCATCACCTCGCATTAGTACTGGAGAAGTTAGAAATCAACGGTCTGACATCAGCCATCAACAAGTGTAATTTGGATAAAATCGACCTGGAGTTTCTATGCCACGTGGTCAGTGAGTCAGGCAACCGGCCAAATCCCGAACAGCTGGGACTAATAAAACAACAACAAGCACCGAACACACAGAAACAATTGAGAAAATTCATTGGCCTGGTAAACTGGTTGCGGGAGCACATAAGCACTTTGCCATAATTACCACACCCCTCACGAGCTTGCGGTCTCCACAGAAGCGGTACGTGTGGGGTAGCGTGCCGGAAACATCACTTCGAAACATCAAGGAAACATTCTGAGTGTGCCTGCAGTGGCAAGATATGAACCAGTGTGCCACTCGTACTTGCAGACCTACGCCAGCAATGAGGGGCTGGGAACCGTCCTTAACCAGTTCAGTGATGCATGCGAAAAGAGAGTAATTGACTTTGCGAACGCGAAACATGGCAATGCAGATATGATGTGAAAGAGCGAGAATGCCCCCCTGTAATCTAGGCAGTGAGAAAGTACCGGCCATATTTCTAATACAGGCATTTTACTCTTAGAATGGACAATTGCTACCTAGTATTATTGAACAGCATGCACGAGGCTCGAAGCAAGCTTACCCAGTAGGCACTGCTATTACAAGCTTATTATTTCATTATCGAGCACATTCCAGGAAAAGAGAATGAGTTCCCGAACACACTGTTGGGAACTCAAAACATAGCCGTTACAGTAATTGATGACGTGGAGTGGGAAGAAGTGTTGCCACCCATCATGCAAGAACCGCTCTCCCAGACATGCATGAATAAGGTAAACATTGTGGAAAGGGACGAGCTTGTGTCAGAAATGTATAGTGAGGTAGTAGTGGTGCAAGAAAATTGTGTATTCGCCTGGGAGACGAGAAACAAATGTGAGGAAGAACATGAAGAAGGATGGCGTGTAATGGAGAGATGTGTAGAGACATGCTCGCCACGTGTTCGAACAACATTGAGGCTCTACATACCTGCAGCATGCAGGGAGAAAGTTTTTAAGCATGCACACTCAAGTATGACAGCGGGACAACCAGGGGCTGAGCAGCCCATGAATAACGTAATGGAGAATTTTTTTTTTTTAGCCGTGTCTAACACATTGCATGCGAAAATGGGTAAGGAGGTGTAATAAATGCAGTTTTTTTTTTTTCAAAACATGCAGGACAGATGGCAACCAACAGACGAGACAGCCGAGAAAACGGTTTGACACAGTGTTTTTGGATCTCATGGGCCCATTGAGCAGACTGTTTGTGTTTACATTGTTTCCTCTAATGACCATAATGCAAGGGTGTGCAGGTTTATCGTTTGATTTGGATGGATACACTGATGCATGCTCTTCTGGCTAGTGGCATTGAACAATGCCATGCGGCCAGCTTGTCATACAGTCGGCAGCTACATCCCCCCTGCCCGCCAAACGAATTTTTCATGGTGGTTGGCAAAAACATGCTATTGTGACTGTGTACGTGTCACTGTCATGTTGCTGCACCATTATGATGGGAGGTAATGGCAGTTCGCATGGACCTGCAATTCCTGTTCCCCCTTCTGGTGTCGGAAAAAAGGTTTCGAAATTTGGTCTTGTGAGCTCAGGCTCCCGTACTCGTACTACTAATTTTTCCATAGCAATCGCGAATGGGCTTGTTTTTGCTGTTGCTGCTTCGCTGATGCACGTATGTGGTTGCAGCATAAGACAGTGTGGTCTAGTTGAGCATTGCGAACAGCCTGAATGCTGTGGGTTGGTGCCTACAACTCTCAACCGGCCAATGCATAACCTATATGTCAACTGGTCACATGGGCATTCAAGTGTTGCTTCTTGTTTTGCTGTGCAGTCATTTCGACGAGTTTGCAGCTATTTTGCCATGTCTCTTGTCGCGAAATACCTGTGTTGGTGCATTGCGGCTTTTCTCGGAACGGTTTTCCTCCACAATTTTGTGCACAGTTGTTGATCCTCTTCTACTGTGTGCTTCCGTTTCCGGTTGCTCCGTGGTCTGTCGTCATACTGGCTTGGTAGTGTGAAGGTTGCGGGTGCGAACCCCGATGCTTGTGAAATGGGCGCTGGCAGTGTGGTTTCCTCAGAGTTACTTTGGGGATGAGTGTACTGCAATCCTGCCCTCATTGTGTGGCACACATCACATCAGTAATCGGTAAGAAATATGTTATATGTCTCGCGCGGACATGATTTTGGCTGTTGATACTGTAGGCTGCAACAATCGCATGGTGTTCTTTTGTTCAGAAAACAGCACCCCATTTTCTGCTGGGTTATATCTGGCTAAAAATGATGCAGTTACTAACTGTACCCATTTTGTTTCTGGTTTGCAGTTGCATATATGAACATGGCTGGTTAGGTTTCATACTGATGTAAATTGATTGCACAATGTACAAAGTGACTATTTTATATTGAATTCGAAACCCTTGTTGTGCGTGCTTAGGCGCATGATGTTACCTGCACGTGTTCAGGGTCGCATGTAGCACTCAGCTGTCTTTCGCAGCCATGTGTTGTGGAGCATGGGCTTCAAGGTCAAGCATGTTGATGATGCAGTATGCGGCCGGTCCTCAGTACAACACAACGCAGGGGCCGGGGGGAGAGTATTGATTGCTCCACCCGGTACCTTGTTGTCCTGCCTGTTATCACACAATTCAGCTGACTGTGTGGCACCTGTGTTTTTCCCGCACTATAAATGCGAAATCCTGAAAGTTTTGAAACAGTTTTTGAAAAAAAAAAAATTAAAGTTTGCTGTTGGTTTTTGGAAAACGTTCTTCGAAAAGCTGCAAAAAGTTTTGAAAAGTATTTTGGAAAAACACCGTAAGTTTATTATACATTAATTTTTTTTTTAAATTCCTGAAAATTGTTGCAAAAATTTTTTTTACTTTCTGAAAAAAGTTTCTGAGAAAAATAACATAAATTAAAATTTGTTTTGAAAATAACTCAAGTTGACTGGTATTGCTTGAAAATACTGCCGCAAATTTCTTGTTGTGGTTCCTGATGGGCAAATACTGCACATGCTATTATTGGTGGTTGTGTATCTCTTGAGAAATGACTCATGCTCATATTTACGAAATACTATTGTGCTTACTTGGGCATACTTGCTAGGCTGCTCTGCTTTTGATGTGTGGCAGTAAATAAATATACCTTCAAAATACATACATTACCCTTTTTTTACTCTTTCAATGCCGAGTGATCGCTTCCTGGTTTGCATTAATTTCAGATTACAATTGGAATAAGATGTTGTTACGTGTTGCCACATCTAACCAATGTATGGCAACAATCTTCAAAAGACAGCTGACATTGCAATGGAAAAGCCCAGCTCAGTAGATTGTTTGTATAAATGAAAACCCACACGGAACATCTGTTGATGATTTTCAATTTCCACTCAGAACACTGTATGTCTGTTGACGTTACACACAAACAAAGCACTTTTTACTGTAGTGTAAACAAAGCTGATCAGTTGTGTTACTATTGCAAATAATTTTATAAAGAACAGTAATGAACAAAATGCACTTAATGAGAGTGTCAGTATGGTCCAGGATGGAGTGGGAGGTTATGTGGATCGAAATGATATTTCAATGTAAATTTTTTCCAGGGTAGGCGCCAGATCGCTCAGCAGCAAACATGATGTACTCTTAACCTCTGGTCGTACGGCCGACCACCCAAAGTGACTGCATCTCCTGTACCACCGTCCGCTGCATCCACGCAGCTGAGGTTGATGACGGTAAAGTTTCACTATAAATCCTGTTAGTCCTGGTCTAGTAAGGGCTGTTGGCCTCCCTTAAATGCCGCTAATAATAGCAGAAGTTATTCTGGCCACCCAACACCATTGAAATTCTTGTTATATATTTAATCAGGTAAAACCAATGAAGTTGTTATGTGGTCAGAATGACCAATAAACAAAGTCGTTTGTAATAATTTCTCTGTACATAACAGTTTATTCATTAACCATCGTTCGAGACAGAAATCATTAATGTCTCCACTTAAGCTCGGAGAGCTCTGTGGCTGTGAAAAAGGCCCGAAGCCGGAATAATAATTAAGTTGAAAAGTTACTGCTCAGCTGTGAACGAAATGGACCGAACGGTGATGGTGGAGCATGCTCTGGGGTTATGAAAGATTTAAAATGTTCTGGTAAATTAAAAATGAAAATATTGCAGCTATATGGTTGATGAGAAAATTGAAATCGCAGGAGCAGGCCTCACGCAAGACCTGCTCCATTACTAACGATGATGCTACTGGTAAAAAAATCTGCACGGACACCAGCGCCAGAACATCCACTTCCCATGAGAGACAAAAATTCCATTATTTAAATAAATTATATTATTTGAGATGACGCTGGACATGGAGATAATACACTAATGACAAAATAATTCCTGGCAAAATAAAAACTAATTGTGAACGGCATAAAGTATGTGTTTTGCACATAGGGTGTGTATATCTTTGATGCTGAATCTTAGACTACATTTATTTATACGTCCACTTATAACACTGGACCTTCTGATGCAATGTGTAAAAATGCCTAAAATATTATAAAAGAAAATAAATGCTAATTGGAAACATCTTGGTGTCATCTGCGTACATTATTCTTAAATGTACTGTTCACAGGTGGCCTCAGCCTCTTGGCCCTGCTGACCAGCCTATAGGTTTTGTCACTTTAAAAACAACACGTTGCCACATGGGTATTAAGTAAATAAATATACACTCTACAACTAAGAAACAAAATACTGCAAATTACACTCTTAAAATATTTCTAGCGTACACGACTAGTGTACACGACTTGTGTACACTACTTACCTTAAAGACTATGGAACAACTTTATTACACTGAGATGATCAACACATTGCATGATGTACTTTGCAAAATGTAAACAAACATTACAATTACCTTTTAACTACGAATAATATTTACTGCCAGGAACTGAATATTATATACGCACATTAATTTTGGAAAACAATATAAATAAATACAATACACAAACATGAATGTCACGTGACCTGTAGTGCTCATCACGTGAAATGTAACACACATTGACACATTTGAAAATGTAAGCAAAAATTGCAAGTGCTCTCGAGACACAGAAGAATGACAAACTGCAACGAGACAGCGTGCTGGGCAGGTTGGCGGCAAGCAGGCCATGCTGACTATTTAATTACACCAATTAAATTAGATGGCACATACACGTTGCTTCCATACCTGAAATTGTTGCATCATTAAATACACACAACACAAGATCCCTTTAATGCAAAAAAAAAACACTGAATAAAATAAAGTGAGGATGAAACATTTGAGAAATGAAAAGTATAGAAAAACATGAAATATTACTCTAAGGCCAACGAGGGCAATAAGACATATAAGGGCGGTTCTTATGCATGTTGCATAACTTGGCATCCCTGAGCGCCTCATAGTTAATGCAAATCAATTTAAACCCATTTTCACTGGGACTCCATTTGAAACACGTACGTGCAGGCACACATGTCTGCTCTGTACTTTACCCTGACTTGGTTTGCACTTGCGCTCTCGACACAAGCGCTTACTTGCCCACTCTGGCCACACTCGCCAAGTAGCTTGTTTCGGTGACTGATGCGGTGCACTGCTGGACCGTTGTGCACGAGCGCCCAGTAGACTGCTGCTCCCTGAAGCTGTCGCTAGTGACGGCGGACAAACGAGCTTGGGGCAAGCAGCTGGCGTCACCTCAATGGAAAAGCAGGTGGCTTCTCTAGTAAGATATGGTGCAATATGTGGTAAAACTCACTGTATTAACTCTGATTAATTACATCTGTTAGGGGGCTGCTCGCCACTTTACACTTATATTGGAAATATTTCCCCAACCCCCTTTTGTACCTCTTGGGGCCACGTAGCACATTGGGTTTGGCCACAAGGACCTACTGACATCACACACATCGGAAAAGTGTGGAATGAAGCAGCGTCGCATACCTCCGTGTTCCCTCCAATGGCTAATGTGCCTAACGGTTGTGACTCCACGGCTAACAACGTTTTAGGCCACACATAAATTTATCACATGAGCTACCTCTTGAGATAAATTTCAAATATAATAGTCTGCAGTGACAGGTTGCAGGGCACCAAGAAAGTGTAAACACACGGCGACCTAATACCGATCGGCCGGGTGTTGTTGTTGTGGTTGACGCATTTGTGGTGGAACAAATGGGCACAAAGGATACATGGACATCTGGACCACATTAACCTGTTGTGCATACAAAGCTTCCTATGAAAGAGATGGAGCTGTGACGAACATTATGGGGTCAAGACCGTAATTAGCAAAATATATGGTCCTGAAATTCTCAAAATCTATGGTATCAAACAAGTGTCCGCACATTAATATTGTGTGGCATACTGCAACATGTATATGCATTTCTATAATAAGGGTTATTTCATTGTAGTTAGATAGTAATTCGTTAGGTGCGTGAATCATATACATTTTTCTGTGTGTTGTGTTGATTTGAAATAAAATATGTTCTGTTTGTAACATCTCGTGATTAAATACTACGGGTAATTGTTCCGTATTGCGTAAAGTAATGGGAAAAACCACACAAACATTCAGTGTGTACTATAAAGTATCTATCCCAACTGTTTACATTGTAGTCTAGTGCCGTTTTGCATATCCAGCCTAGTTCTGTTTAGCGTATCCGAATTCGGCAACTATTGTTCCGTAACGCGTATCCAATCATTTTCTCCCATAAATTTTCTCTCGCGAATCGCAAAATGATGTGCGCGGGATGTAAAGTTACAATGTTGAACGCCATGCAAATTATTCATTCCTCGCCAGACATAAACACGTTTCTCATCGAGAACGACATTCTCAAATCGACGATGCGGTGCGAAAAATGCGGGGAAGGCGAAGCGAAATTGGTGGAAAACAAGTGCTTGTTTTACTGGTGCCGACGGCGACTGAAGGACGGTACCAAATTCAACTTTAAAGTGTCGGCGGGACAGTGCAGTTTCGTGGGTGATTCAAACTCGTCTCCAGACGAGATAGACGAGTTGTGTATACTGTGGTGCCTCATCAAACAGCATCGACAGCAGACTATAGTTAACGAACTTGTGTGCTCTGGAAAGACGGTCGCCTGGTCAAGTTTCTGCCGCCAAGGTTGCATGGACTGTGTGCTGATGTACAGGAAACGCATCGTCAGGTTGGGCAAAATGGTCGAGGTTGACGAGTCAAAGCTGGACAAACGAAAGTACTGCAAAGGATGCAAAGTTCCCGGACAGTGGGTTTTTGGCGGAGTGCAGCGGAACGATCCAGCGAAATTCTTCCTGGTGCTGGTGGGAAAGAGGAACACGGCGTCCCTGACTGAAATCATTCGCGAGTGGATCGCTCCGGGCACGACGATAATTTCTGACTGCTGGTGTGGTTACAGCAACTTGGACATTCATGGCTACCATCACATGCAGGTGAATCTCAGGCGGGAATTTGTGTGCATCGAAAAGAGCAGAATGCTAGACATTCGAAACACGCTAAAGATGAAGAGGGGCGAGACGTTGATGGTGCACATTCAAAACATCGAGCGAAGTTGGTGTTCTGTGCGATATAGCATTCCCTGCTTTGGAGAACGGAAAAAATCTAAAAATCACGGGTCGGCTACCTGGCCGAGTACATCTGGAAAAAGAATCATCTGTATGGTGAACAACTTCATGCTTTGCTGATTCATACCGCCGACATGCACCATCGTAATCGGTGCAGAGAAGATGGCAGCGAAGGCTATCCCAATTTCGACAGATATCTGTTTGTCACCATTGTTATTAATTTGCAGACACAAGCGAAATTGAGTTACTATTTCAGTTAAAGTTTTTAAAAAGTCGATTGAGTAGCTGTTGCCATTACAGTATAAAATTACAGTATGATTGACTTTCTGTTTGATTCAAATTAAAACTAATGTTTAAATGAGTTGTTGTTTGAGTTAATTTACCGGGGCGAATGAGACAGTGTAGCTGCTTGTTTCAGTTAATAAAAAATTTAATTAACTTACCGTTTGTTTTGGTTTAAAAAAAGTTTGATTGAGTTACCGTTTGTGTAAAAATTCATTCGCAATCTGGAAAATACCCCGAAAGAGTCGAGTGGGTCGTGATGGGTCCGCCCGGCGACGATGGGTTACTAGTATCTGTTGCATCCGCAAAACTTGGATCTGCCAGATTCAATTATTGAGGTAAATTGATTTAATAGAAAATTACATTCATTCGCAATCCCGAATAGGAATAGCCTGGTCGTGTCTGTTATGACCAGTTCGCCTGGTGGAGGATGAATTTACATACGCTGTTGCTTTCGCGGACTTTGGACCAGCCGTATTCGAGTGTTAAGGAAAATAAAAAAAAGTGATGATGAATATATAAAACATAAAAATCTATATGGTTAAATTCACGATTTTACCATACACTTTTAGTGATTGTGTACATATAATACACTGTGTATTATATTGTTATAGTAATAAAAAATTTGAAATTTTAAAAAAGGTTATCCTTTTTGGGTACACCTTTTGATGATTGCTTACATGTGTAAGATTGAGTATTATATTGTTACATTTATAAAAAATTCGAAATTTTAACTTTACATTGTTTTACTGTACCCTTGATGTTTGCATACGTGTGAACCTTTATATAGAAAATGGTTTAAATTATTTTTAAAAATGCTAATGATTAATAAATATTCGCTTTAAAATAAATTAAAAAATTATGCATCACGAATCGTGTGTATTTAAACAGGGATGAAAAAATGGCGAAATAATTTTTTTTTCGAAACGCGATTGGAAACTTTTGCAATACAGTGATATGCCATGGGAAACAAATGGGGTCTTTTACCCTATATTATGATTTCGGTTTGGATAAGCTAGAGGAAATAATTGGGTGTAGGTACATAATTCTCCCCCAACTCGACTGGTTACACAGTTCGATACAAGCGGGGTGTGGCAATAATCCCCACCCCCCTCCCCGAAAATAATTACTTCATTTGATATGCGGTGTCGTCCTTTTCGGTCCTGCCAATTTCGGCACCTGGATATGCCTTTTCAAGGTGCGCTGAATACACAGGCGGAAACTTTGTATTTTATTTGGACTTTTTACCAGTTGTGATTGGATAAGTAATTGGCAGTTTTTTTCGAGACATTTATATTATTGAATACGCAATACAGTGGTTTTTGAGCGATTTAGATACACAATACGGAACAATCACCATACAATGATATATGTTTCACTTCGCCGGAATAGAGGCAATCCTATTCTTTGTTATATTAAGTAATTATTTCGAATTACGAATTTCCTAACTCAGCTGTTACACGTGTCTAGAGTTTAGTATAACACAGGACAGTGAGCTGGAAGATAATCGTCCCTGGGTAGCCCTCACCACGTCAGCAGATTATAAAGGTGGTGAGTGCTTCTCTGGGCTGATGTGCTTGAAGTGTGAGTTTGCTCTGGGCCAGGAAGGATGTGAACGCACCCCCGAATCTGCCTTGGAATGTGTGCACGAACTCTCCCCATGCTAGTATGTAGTGATTTAGAGAATTCCACCACACTTTTGCATTACCTTGCAGCTGGCTGTTTACACAGCTGGTCAATTCGTCTTCCCAGACTACGTTACTCTAGAGTCGGTCCTTGCAATCTTTTGGGAATGCAGTCGAGTCTTCACTTGGTGTTCCAGCAAAAGTTGGTAAAATTTGGATAGAGAAGTTCTCCATTGCTACCCCTGCATTATTAACTGGGAATGGTATCACTGGTGTTCTGGTAGGAAAATGAGTTACAATGAATGGCATGAATGGCACTCTGTTGATGTGTGACAGTTGCTCTGTTCTCGACCTCACTGTGCAGTCGTGACAAAAACTGCGCTCTCTTTGCCGACAGTCTCTTATGTGAAGTTTGGCACCACTAATGTTCTGTAATGTTGCAGCTCCGACATTTGTTGATCACACTACCATTTTCACCCATGTAGTTAGCTCATGAATATGTGTTGGCATACCGTTTCAATTACATGAGGCAATCGTTCCAATTGAAAGGTGCACTTGTGGTTTGTTAAAATTTTGGTTAAAGTTTTTACACACTTGATTATTTCCTGATACGATATCGACTTCAATTTCATCAAGGCACTTGCGAAAGCAGTGTTTTGCATTGCGTACAGCTTAGTATGAGTGTACCTCGCCATATACATAACTATTTGTTACACCAATATGGTTTCGGATTTTCTGCAGGAATTTCACTGTTGACATTGTCCAAAACATTAGTAGTGGTATTGTATGTTTATTCACTTTCCTGTTTGATTTCTGTTTTGTGGTTGTCCGATACATGGTTGTTCGTTGGGCTGGACTTGCATTAACATTGACAGCAGTTGGTGCCAAGTGCATATTTGTATATACAATACTGTAGTATAGAATGAAGATAATGTGGACACAAGTGCTGGCAAGATATCTTGAGCCCAGCAGGCCTTGTTTTCAAACACTGCCATGTGATCGCAGCATGGATGGCCAGGTCGTGGAAGCAAGGTGCCTAGACAGAAGGGAGGTGACACCTTCCTCTCTCACCGTGGACCCCTATGCACCCATTAGCGGATAACATCCAGCATGGAGGAGGAGCAGGGGGTGATGGTAGTGGCGCCCATATCATCCACCCTCACTGCGGTCGATGCGGCTCCCCAGCTGATGGTGCGGTGTGAGTGGAGAAGTGGAAGTGCTTTCACACTATCCCCTGGCTCAGGGGTGAGGTGGTGGGCGGGTTTAAAGTCACTTGCCATTCCAAGATGGCAACTCTCTGGCATGTGCTCCTTCTTCGTCGGCACAATGGCAGTGGCTCACTGTTTTCTATGTGTTTTTCCTGCTGACCATATAGTGTACTTCCCAGCATCCTGGAAGCATTTGGAAGGCGTCCAAATGTTGTTGCTGTGCTGATGTGACATCCATGTTGCTCTCTCTATGAAGGGAGTGGAAAAAGTTGGCTGGAAAACTTTTGTGGGAAAGAATATTTTGGAAAAATCTTGACAGAAATTTTGCAGTTTTCAGAGTTCAGAAATTTGGGTAGTGGAAGGACTTCGCCACTGAGTTATGCAACATTTGAAAGTGTGGTGTTGGATGAAATTGGGTTGTTAAAGGTTTTGACGAGCGGTGAGGTCAGGAGTGAGGAAACATTTTGGAAAATGTTTTGTTACCCGGGAACCAGTGTTATCCAGACAATAATGCTATGAAGATCTCTTAAACGTACGGCCGAAGACCAAAGGCAGCAATCGTTCCATGTGTGTTGTTCAAGCTCCTCAGTAAATAATATTAATTACACATGTGCTATGTGGTGGACTGTCAGGTCTGACCACACACACATAAATATATATGGCTATGTGGTAAAAACACATGAACAATTTGAGACTCTGAAAATAAGAACAATGATGCTTTTGGCAGGAAGGTGATGGCCCACATGTTCCTCTAGAAAAAACTCACACAGGTTACAAAGCTTAAACCTGTCGGCGGCTGTGAAACTGTTGATATGGTACAAAGCCTTACAATACATTACATGTGCATATACATCATCCTGATTGCTTCAAAAAGGGCTGGTTGCCCAGCCATGCGTGAACCAGGAAGTACGGTGACACACGTCCGACCACTTAAGAAACTCTGTGACTACTGAACTTCCAACATGGCAAGCATGCAATCGTTGGTGGGCAGGCGGACCACGTGTAGAACTATTTGCTATGGCACATTTGTATTATACCCTTGCACACTTATCTTGCGTGCATAAAACACAACACAAATTTCTCTGTACTCTGGAATCTGTAATACATGTGAAACAAAGGGTGAAACGAGATAAGGATGAAAAAAGTGTTCAAACTTACATAATGAAAATATATAAGCATGCACTTGCAATAACCTCTGGGCTATAAGGGTGCTTTTGAGGGCGTCCTTATTTACTAGAGCGTCTCTGTATTACACTGCCCTAGCCTTTCAAGCCCTTTAGTAATATCTATGAATGAGTACTATACTTACGTATCACTGCGCATTTCGGTACCATTTAATCGGTACGTATCACTGCACGGTACCATTTCACATTTGATGCACTTTCTTGCTCAGCACTTTCCCTAAATATTGTAATATTCTGGCGTGTTCCATTATTTCATGCTCATTCGTTTCATGGTAGCACTGGTGTACCAGTGCAGTCGGAAGAGTGTGGCACTCTGTAGATTGTTTCCATGGGGAATGAGGAGTGCGTCCAAATATATTTGAGTAATGTAGCCATCTCGCATTCCCTAACAATGGCCCAGTTATTGGTGAAGTTCGAATGGGCTAGGACAAAATTTAACATTTTAAATTGAATTTCTCGATTAATTACTTTGCTTCAAGAGCTTTCGCATCACACGAATTATGATCATTGAATAATATTATATATTCTCCCTTGATTTGAATGTCTAACATCCAACCTACAATTAGTTTCCAAAAGTAATGATGTGCTGTTGTAAAACAGCAATTCAAAATTAAATTTTCTCAGGAGTTGATAAACTTAAATGTAATTAATACTAACGCGATTTGTACCTATGCCATAGAATGCGTAATGAGAGCTAAAAATGTACCGAAATATATTAATATTATTATATATCGTCTGTGTAATAATACATACAATTTTGGACCTTATTTAATGTTAATTAGCTTTTGGTATGTAATGTTATGTATGGATGTTAACTATTTAATATTTGCAATAAATGTTTTAAAAGATTTAATTATTATTTAAATTTTTAATTATTTTTTACACTTTAATAATAAAAAAATAAAATGACTATAATGCTGCTAGTTAAAATTTATAATTTGAAAAAAAATTTTTAATAAGTGGTTGGTTTTTAACTTAAATAAAGTTGATAAGCTTATAAAGAGTATTTGTTGGCAAAAACAACAAACAAAAATTAGTGCTTTAGAAATTACTTGCGCTTATTTATTTTTGACATTAACTGATATGAAAAACATCGCTGTTATGTCTTTGACATGCTAATGGTTTAAATTATATTAGATCTCATTTTCAGCAAGTCAGTGATAACGATTGCATAAACTGTATAATAATACAACCTGGTAAATGTAACCATAGTTTACGATGTAGTAGATACTGCACTAAATAAAGTGTAGTTGAATGTTGCCATAACAAGGCTTTGAGTTGTTTACATTAATTATGGTTTTAATATACAGACGATGCGATGTAATATCAGAGTTCGTAATAAAATTGAAATTATAATCGTCGGGAAGTCATTTGAGGGAATTTTCACTGATGATAAAAGCAAATAAATATACCTAATTTATGCCATTGATAGGAAGTGCGTGAAGCCGAAATTTAAATGTGTATGTTGATAAAGTTTCAGACAACGTATTGCAAACATGTTTTCTAGTACTGTGCGAATATTGGAATTTTCGAATAACGGAAGAAAACCGTGTTCCAGTGCCAGAAAATTTTGCTCATTTTATCGTGTTTATTCCAGTAACTTGGTGTATCCTATGTTGTCAGAAATTCTAATGTTACACAGTTAATAATTTTGGAAGGTGCTTTCATTAAGCATGACTAGTTGCAGGTACGGTGCTTACTTACTTAAAGTATTTACATTTCGAAGGTTTTACGTATGTTGGTTTGAAATGGACAAAGTGTTGATTTTACTGAATGATTATGCAAATATATTATTTCATATCAGTGAAGAACAAAAATGGTAGTGAAGTGTTGCAAGAACTACCAAATAAAAACCTGATTTGAAGAAGTTGCGTATAAAAAAAGTATGAAAATTGGGTGTTTGTAAATAATGTATTTCAAAACAGTTTCTATAAAGTTTGAATTGCTTGTGCTCTAGAAATACAGCTCTTTCAACTCTTTTGTCTTGTGGAAATCATATTTCTTTTCACTATCAAGTATGTGTTGTACAGCCAATGAGTATATTGTTAATTTCGGTAAAATTGGATTTATTGCTGGATCATTGTGCAATTCAACATTTCACACTTGTTAGAGTGCGGGTTTTCTAAATAATGTAAATAATGTAAACCATTGTTATATGATAAGAGAGTCGCCTGAAAAAACCACACTTTCAAAACTTTTGTAGTGTGTAAATAATATTTGTTTATTTTCCTATATTGTGAATGTAACGAGAGTGTAGTTAACTTATGCCAATGTGTGTCTCTCTCTCTCTGTGTGTGTGTGTGTGAGAGAGAGCGAATGAGTGAGTGTGTGTGTGTGTGTGTGTGTGTGTGTTTGTGTAATGCTGCATCTATACGAATACGAACAGTCATGTATATATCGTGTTTTGTATTTTCATTGAAGTTCAAATATTTTAAATTACATTAATTTTAATGCTATGTACATACAAGTAAAATTGACACTGCTCTATCTAAACAATATGCAACTCAAAGTTCCACACACTCGTAAGAAATGCCAAACAATGCCATCTCACAAAAGACGTTAAATTAATGCACCTACAAATCCTCCCGCCCTCCCAAACTAAACACAATTTTCTCATTGAATATTAATTAAAGAAAGCCCTAACAACAAAAAAAAACCATGTTGAATGTCAACCTAGCATTTATTCACTACACTGATTTCTTGATGGAGGTTAGCTAACATGCCATAACTTTCACGAGTCCTCCTACCTGAGCCTGCTTACAAGCAGTTACACTCCAAATACTGCGATTTTCTGTTCTGACTTCACCTGATAGTTGTTTTTGCACCCAGGAGTCACACAGTAATTAGGCATTCTAACTATTAATTTTAAATGTTTATCATATTTGCTTTTACATTCAGCATAAAGAGAAAGAAATAACTTTTATCGCATTTTGCGAAGTATTTGATTTGTTGTTGCGATGTGAGGATTTAGTAACAAACATGATTTCCAGCCACCATTGAAATAATGAATTTAAGAAAGTAAATCGAGAATACAGAAACAAAAATTTGATGGAATGATGTACAGACAAATACAAGCTACGAATTCATAATTCATTATTTGCAAATATGCAGTTTTAGTATGCGGCATCATTTAGGGTGTCATTTTTGTATGCTGACTGGGAAAGAGAGTGTCCGGGCCTTCCTTTCTTTGACTGTGATGGGTGTATAATATTATTAATTATTTTGTTCACTTTTTTTATTTATATGGTAAATATTGTTTTTAATCTCAATTGTGCATCTAAGATTTTATTTTGTAATTAATTGAGTTCTATTTACGTGCTATTTATTTATGATATAGCTCATTTTGTTAGGTATTATATATTTGTATTTAAATACTTTTCAAAACACATATATGAATATATTAACATATTTCAGTTGTCAGGAGTTGCTCTTTGATCTAGGAAGTAAGGGGGTAGGTGGTGTACTATTGCAGAAATGAATTATCTGTGTTCTATGATGTGTGCTCGCATCCCTCGTCATCATACTATTTGCTTGGCCACGCACATCTACATCGCCACAGCAGGCATCATAACTCTAATATATTTTAATTCATAGTGCCACGAGTGCGGTAATGCAGCAAGTGTAGGGAGTGCATATTACTGTAGTAAAGTGCAAAGTGAACAAAGTAGGGCGCCCAAAAGGACTTACTGGCTCACACCTTGTAACCCTTAAAAAAGGGAAGTAAAGAGATAACCCTACTAGTTTTTACTCTGTGTTATTTTGTTGTTACAATGTTTATTGTTAAATGTAATTGTTTTCATTTTATGTGTTCATGCTCATTCCATTTCAAAAGTTGTGGAAGGGTTATGTTTTGAAATAATGTGTAATTACTTATGATGCCGTGGTTTTTGCAAGTTTTGTTAGTTTGTAATGTAAGTGTGACAAAACATAGTCCCAGTGTATCGTGCTAACTCTCCAAGCCTGCAGAGCACGCCACGCAGAGGCATTCAGTAATATTTGAGCTCTCCTAAGGGGCTGTCTGTGTCCATCGGACAGTGCTCCGAGCGGTATTCAACCTTTCCATCACCGGTAATTGGGTTTATCAATACTGTTATTTCTTGGAACCTTGTTGAATAAGATGCCCAGTGACACTACCCCTTCTTCCACAGAGGTTACATCACCTGGGGAAGCATAAATGTTCACGTAAGTTACATCGGCTTTGCACATTTTGAACATAATTGTCCAGCTGGTGGGTCAAACTCTGCAAACTGTGTAAAGTGTTCACTGAGACTGATAATGTAGTACTCTTCTACAAGTAAAGATACATCGGGTAAACAACCATATAATTTTATTCATCGCAGAGCCTTAAGGCATGTCAGGGAATGGGGCCATTAAAATCCAGCCAAATGTTTTATCGCCTTTATTTGACTAGTTTTGAGTGTAATTTTCTGTATAATATAACTTAATGTTAGTAGGTAAGTCTTCAAATGGCCTATGCAGTAACTAGTTCAGTATATGGGGCAAATACAATGAAGGAAAATCTATATCCAGGTGCATGTCCCTCAGCACCCTGTGGATGCCAAGTGTCTCCAGCTCATCAACATTGGCACTGGCACCAGTTGACGTGAATCTGAATTTTCCTTGACCATTTGCACCGCACAGTCAATAATCGCAACTAGATCATGCCGAGGGTCGACAATAACAGCCAATAGTATGCTGGTGTAGGTCGCTGAGAACAATTCAAGTAACTTTTCTCAGGGACCTAGATCGCGCAACTCCCAACAGTCGATTTAATCATTTTCCTTTTAGAGGTAACCCCTGAAGAAAAATATTTAGTGATCTGGCACGGTTTCCCGCAAAGCCACGTCTGCCAGGTAAAACATACATTGGTAGGAGCGAGTGAATTTCCCGCACAGTAATGTAGTGAGCTCCTACCACGTATTCTACTTAGGCAGGCCTGTATGCCTTTATAAAGTTCATCATGGTCCCTATGTAATTCCAATAGGCAGGGAATAGCATTACCCTACCTATCTTCAAGTATATTCAAGTTTCGTCCATACGAGTGCATAGTGGTAAGATTCTTTTGTAGTTCTGGCAAATTGAAGTTGCCATAGTCCCCTTTATCATGCAGAAAACATCCTATATGTAGTGATGCCATGAACATGGTGTGAGCAGTGCAGAAGTGACGTTCTGCAGCACCATGGTGGCGGAAATGACAATTTTTCTAAAGGATTTTTATATAGCAGGCAAGGCTCTATATGTATAATTTTTTAGTTGTAAATTCATTGCAAAGCAACTCTATTAAAATTAAATGCACAGGACAGTTATGGAGCGAATTATTTACATGCTAAGTGCGGTGAAATTCACCATGTAGATGTCTTTGAGCAACCGGAGGAATGCCCAGAGGCTCGCGGAGATGTCACCAATATGTTTGTTTTATTCATAGTGTGAAATTTATAATGTTATGTTTTTAAAGTGCACATATCTTAAATCATGTAGTTAGTAACTTGATCTCAGTGCGGGCTCTAGGAACCCTTATTGCTGCCATTTTGGCATCTTGGCCTGGGCAGATGAAGAGAGTGGTAGTGTAGGAAATTAACTCCATGGCCATCTTCGGTATGCTTAGTTTAGGCCTTCAATCTTTTCAAAATTAGTAATAAGTTTAATCAACCAGAACATCTTCACTTTGTAAGTACCGAGGGTCGGACCCACTGCATTTCCCATCACTGGGAACATAAACTCAATCTAAGCATTAAGGGCCTTGCCCAGTTAAACAATTATAGTTCATCGCCAGATCTATAATTGCCGAGACTGCTTCATACATCCCATTAACCAAATGTGTTGGATTTGTTCTGCATTAATAAACGTGTTTTTATCAGAAGTCATAATTATCATTACTTTACCTCTCAATGTAATTATTGGGCATGACGTCCTAAATGCCGAATTGCAATAATGTGTGCAATTGTGATAGGGGCGATATCTCCCAGATAGCACAGCATCATTGTAATTAAATGGTGTGTGGAAGACCTACAGCCATTGCTTTTGGGATGGTACAAACCACCACCTTAAATCCCATGTGAGAAAGTACATGTGGTAATCTACGTCTGCAACAGCACGATGCAGACCCCATGGACCTCCACAGGCCATCAGTACATGACTCCCAACGCAACACTCTCCAAAGAGGGCTAACATCGGGCACTCTAACTGCTTTGCCTGTCTGAAAAGTCAGCCAGGCAAAAGGATCATCCCTTAAGCCTGGGAACCATACCAAGTTGGTGCCTAGTGCTTACTCGGGTAATGTTATCCTCAACAAAATTTCCAATCTTAAACTCACCACCCCTCAAAATACCTTTCACCCTTAACCATGCACCTTCATAGCATCCAGTTGTCACCTTCCATCCATGAAAATTCCCAGCCAACTGAATCTACAAACCAGTCAAAATTACACCATTCAAAATTTTCCTACTTGGAAATTTTCCTGTAATTTCCCAACAATACTTCCTATCTGATCGCAATGGGAATGCCAGCAAACAGTACAACAGGCCAACAACATCAGTCTGACATATTCCAGACAACTTCCAGATGCCTGGAATGATGCACCACGTGTTGTGATAAAAGTGTGCCAAAATGGCATAGTGACAGCCATGCAACAACAAAACAGCCCACACGCAGGACAGCTGCCTATTTTAGATGGCGAGGCGACTTCACCCTAACCACCACCTTTTCAGCACTGTTCAAAGGAAGTTGAACTGCACACACCAATCCCCGAAACGCTACAGCAGAAACACCAGCTGGGATTATTGATCACCTCTCTGCAGGTAGGTCCTACTCTTAGAATGTGCAGATAGTCATCTGTGTGAGGGGAAGTCATGTCCACCCTCCAATGCCGCACCATACTTCCATGCAGAGCACGCAGTCACCATGACTAGCCAGACACGTGGGTGCACTGACACCACTATGTCTGCAATGCTTACACCCCATCCCACAGGATGTGGTAGCGAATTATGATTAGGTGCTGATCACTGTCGTTACTATCTTAAGCCCAGCTTTACTCTCAGCCGCATTACGAGCAACTACTAGGAAAAAGACATGACAAAATACATGGGATACCCATCTAATAAAATGTAGCAGAATTATACACCGAAGAAGTGCCCTAACTCGACGTGGCATGGATTCCACAAGTAGATGGAAGATTTCTGGAGAGATGTTAAGTCATGCTGTCTGAATAGCTGCCCAAAGTTCCTTGATATTTATAGGTGCAGTATCTTGGGTGCGAATGGCCCTCCCGCCATGTCCCATAAATGTTCGATTGGGTTAATGTCGGAGGAACGTGCTGGCCACTCCATTCACTGGAACTTTTCAGAATGCTCTTCGAACCAGTCCTGGACATCTGCAGCCCCACGAGACATTGCATTATCGTGTTGGAAAATGCCATCGTTGTCAGGAAAACTGAAGTCCATGAACAGCTGCAAATGATCGCCAAGGAGTATTTTGTAGCTTGTGGTTTGTCTGTGCATGAACCATTGGACCCAACCCATGCCATGTGAACACACCCTATACCATTACATAACCACGACCTGCCTGCATGGTGCCTTGTTAACAACTCGGATCCATCGTCTCATTGGTTATGTGCCCTACCGAAATCCTGAAATCAGCCCAAAAATACCTGTATCGTGACTCATCGGAGCAGGCCACATGTTTTCAGTCATCCAGGGTACAATTAACAATCTCACGAGCCCAAGTGAGGCACTGTAACTGGTGCCAAGCTGTTAAAAGGGGCACTCTGGTGGGTCTACTGCTTCCATATACCATCCAAGCTAATGCATGTTGAACACATTTGCTAGATACACATCTGGCACTTCCTGCATTGAACGTGTCTGTGATATGAGCTCGTGTTCTTGTTCTGTTTGCACAGGCAAATTTTAACAAACCGCTGTTGGTCACGATCATCAAGTAAATTCGATGGCCACTGCGTTGCACACGGTGAATTGCAATGACTTGATTCGATATTCCCTGTACATATGTGAAACCATGGACTGAGGAATATTGAAGATCTCCACAACTTCTGAAACTGAATGTCCCATCCTTCTGGCACCCGCAATCATGCCCTGTTCGAACTCTGATAACTCGTGTCGTCTTGCCATGATCATGTAAACAACAGTAAATCCTAATGAGATGACCACTTGTTCACAACCGAGACCAGTTTAGGCCATGCAACATTGTTCTGCAGCAGTGGTGCCATGAGTCATTCAGTTACATAGTGCTATATCATTGCGTTGGTCATGGTAGTGTACAACCAACAAAATTTGTGCAACAATTTTCTGTGTGCGGGCCAGGGTACAATCACACTCCGTTTCAGCATGTGCCAGCTGCATTATCATAATGTGTAGCTGAATGCGAGCAAAATCGCAACAATGTAGTGCTAGTGTCAACATCAGAATACAATTTACAATTGAGATGAATTCCTCACGGGACTGGTTCAAAGAGTCACAACCAGTAACAAAGAGGAGTGTCAAGGAGGTGAAGGAAGTGAAATAACACGGTGTGGTGTTTGTGAAATGTAGGTCTATGAGTGATGTTTGAAATCTGGAAAGAGACTTGCAGTGCAAGGGGAGAAATTCACGTGTCTCGACTGAAAAGTTGCGGCCAGTGTCAAAACACAGCTGTCACATGCCCACAGCACACATATGGCAAACATAAGATAAAACACGACACACATCCTGTCAACATCGCAACTGTATGCTTTGTACCTTGCACCTCTCCTGCTCCTAACATAAGCCCCATACCTCTCACAAGTACCGGCTTTTTTTATAACACCAATAATTCCACCAATTTTACCACCAGCAATACTAAGCATGAAACTTCCTTATCCTTTTGTGCAACACGTGACACCATTTCCACAAAGCAGATATGGACAAACAGCTCTTCACAGCTGGCCACAAGCGAGCAGAAGACAACCTGAAACCATTGTGACCTACACAACACATGCCCCAAGGCCGACTGCTATCTCAACACCAGCAAAATTCCCGATATTGCCAGCCTTTGCTGGGGCACCCAATGTGGTTCCAGCCACCATTTTAAGCAGTTGCCCCTCCCACTTAAAACTATATGAGGTATGTGAAGAAGAGTGGGTAAGCCATGTCGGAGCACACCTCCATTGAGAAGCATGCTGTTGGTGACACTTATTGAATCACTGTGTTCTGCAATGGAACAAGTTTCTCCAATCATTCCAGTGCCACTTTGAGGGCATTCATCTCACTCCAGATGCAGAGTAAGCTCACACTGGAAGAACAACAGCCAAATGAATACTGACGCCATTCACCATGAGAAAAATTCACTTGGTTAGTCGCTTTCACCCACACCTGCCCGAACAGGAGGTTCTCCAATTTGTAGCTGAGACTGAACAACCCGCATTTCGTGCAGCATTGCTGCCTTTACTGAATGGTACTCATGATGAACCCATGTTCACAGTGATCATTATCGAGCACAAACCGTGCCAACCATGCTACGATCCATGTACTGCATGACTGCACAACGTGCACATGAGTGAAAATGGAAAGGAACATTGTGAAAAAAAAAAGAAAACATTTCGGACAATATCGGGACAAAATTAATAATTCAGGACCCCACTCTAGTCGAAATAGTAATATAAACAACCACTAAGAAAATAGTGCAGTAAACAGCACATGATACAAAAATACGAAGTGGGATATGGACAAGCCACCACCATAATTGTGCCAGACACTCCCGACTCTTCAGTCCCATCAAAACAACCGGACGTGACACCACATCAATACCTCATAAACAAGTTTAGTAGCTGCAAATCACAATTTCTCCACATACTTGTTACTGTCAATGGTCAACAATTGTATGCATTGATTGACACAGCAGCTTCAAATAATTTCTTGCAAGCACATATTGTGAATTCAATGGATGTCATATTTTCCAACCACATGAGGAACACATTAGCACTTTCAAACACATTAGTACAGCACTAGGGCAAGCCATGGCCACCATATGAGTGCAAGGTTTATTAACAATAAGAACAGCAATAATCACACCAGAAATCAGAGAGGACACAAATATTGGAGTGCAGTGATTAATGGAGTAATACACAATTGTCGATCCCGTGGTATGCTGCATAAATTTTGGAGTGAAGGAATGATGCTCTGTTAATAATTTAGATTGGCGCCCAGCAGATAGCTTACCCACAGTATCCCTAGAGGAGGTCGATAATGACATACCGCTCGAACTTGAGGCAGCTTTTTAGCGATTGCTCAGTGAACGTAGGGATGTCTTTGCTACACACTATGCCTTACGTCGCATGACAGTCGCAGAGCATAAGAACTCGGTAATTAAAGAAGAGCCTATATGCCGACCATTTCGTAGCTATCTGCCACATCAAGCACGCATTATCGAGCCACAAATCCAAGAACTGCTTAGTGATGGTGTGATAGAACCCACAAATAGCCAGTTCAACTCGCGAGTTATGCTCGCAGCAAAGGAAGGCTGTACCAGCAGATATTGAGTGGATTTCTGACTGATCAACCAGATGACATAAAGTGCACTACCACCATATATAAGCTTGAAGGACGCGCTTAGCTCACTCAGCCAAGCAAAAGTTTTGACTTCACTAGATCTAATAAGTGGGTACTGGCAAGACCCCATTAAGTTAGAGGAGCGTGCAAAGTCATTTGGGCTCAAGTGTGCACCTGTCAACTTCCACTTGTCTATTGTATTAGAAAGGCTATCCATCAATAGCCTAACCTGCACCACAAGCCACATAAGAAGAACCGATTTGGACTTCCTCTGTCACATCGTAAACGACAACGGCAACAAGACGAATCCGGAACAGCTCAGGTTGATTGATGAAAATCCACCACCAAGCATGTGAAATTAGCTTAGGAAGCATTTCGGGTTAATAAAGGGGCTCCGGGTGAACGCTGAAAACATCGCAGTCATCACCGCACTCCTGACAGACTTGCTATCACTCTAATGGCTCCTTCAAAAAAGTTGGTTCAATGACGATGATTTCATAAAAATCATACAGCAATTCACATTGTGCCTGACTTTGGTGAGGTACGACCCCATTCAGCATTTGTATTTCCAGGCTAATGCCAGCCGGGAAGGACTCGGGGCTGTGTTGTATCAGTGTGACGACAACGTAGATCGCCACGTCATTGACATCACCACCACCCAACTCGGTCAAACCGAATGGAGGTATGACGTCAAGTTCATTGACGTCATTGGCTGTTGTCTGAGCCATCAAGAAATATAGAGCATATCTCGAGTATCAGAGATTTACACTGAGTATCGGTAACTAATATCTAGTATGGTTACATACCATGCACAAGGTGAGGAGCAAGCTGAACAGGGGGGTGTTATTCATGCAGGTGTATGATTTCACTGTCGAACACATCCTGGGCAGAGGAAACAAATTATTAGACTCACTTTCGATGTATCTCAGTACCGACAACATAGTGCAAGATGACATGGAGTGGGAAGAGATAATGCTGCCTGTACAACAAGAACTATTGCATGAGGTGAGTGTACAGCAGCTAGACATTGTAAGCAATGTCATCTTGGTGAATGAACTGTAATGCGAGGTAGAGCAGGCACAGCTAGGATGTGCACTCACCAAAGCGAAAAAGAACACTTGCTCACAATAGACAGTCGAATGTTGGCGAGTGGTGACATTCGCCTTGAAATGTGTTCCCCGAACGAGCAACAAATATTGAAGTTATTTGTTCCCCAGTGTGCACGGGATATAGCAATAGCATACACACACAACAACAGTGTGGCAGAGCACCCGGTAACTGATAAGACAGTCCAAAATGTAAGGGAACTATTTTTTTGGCCATACCTCACCAGGCAGGTGAATCAACGCGTCCAAAAGTGTCAAAAATGCAATCTATTCCAAGCAAGGCGAAGGATGGAGTACAGCAACAGACATCATACCTACTGCAAAAACATTTTGAGACAGTTTGCTGGGGTCTTATTAGGCCTTATTCCAGATCAGCAGTGGGTAAGTGCTTCGTTATAATCGCCACAGACACTATTTAAAAATGGTTGGAGCCATACCCTTCCAGCAGCACATAGGCGGCCAATATAGCACGAGCGTTAATAAATTACTTTTCCTTAGATGGGAATACCCGAAACACCCATTAACAGTTAATGGAACTCAGTTTACAGGAAAAAGGTGGCGAGAGCTAAGTACCCAGTGAGGCGTTAGACACATAAAGACGACGGTATACCATCCAAGTGCGGACGAACTCCACGGAGTGCCGCTATCAAGAATTGAAGATGCAACTGTGGCTCCATGTGGGCGACAAGCTTACCACATGGGCTGAACACCTGCCTGCTGCCCTCTTTACCCTCTACCGGTGCATCAACACCACCACCGGCAAAACACCAGCAAACGTGCTTCTCGGACACATTACATTACAATACCGTGCATTTTTTTTCATGGGACTCTTACCAGTAAGGGCTTACCGCGACAATGGCTTCCCAATGGGCGTGGGTGAAGGTTCATTCTGCGACAGTGCTGCAACACTGATGTGTATTTTTTTTAGTGTCCTGTGAATACCGATAGTGGTGCCAGAAAGTTTTCGCATTGGGCTGCTCGGATTCCGATTTCCTCGTCCTTGTGCCTCCCCCCTCCTTCACCACTCATTGGAGAATCATTAATTTGGAGGTGATCAATGGTCAGCTGGTGTGTGCAGCTGAAACCCTGCTATTATTCTACTCCTGCAAGCCGGGCCGACCATTTCTGCGAGAAGTTAGAATTCTCCGTATTGGTTGGGGCCTAGAGTGAAGCTAAATTGTAATATTTGTGTTGGACACTTTTTTATTATTATGCAATTGTGGATTAATCTAGTCGGCATTGGCAGAAGGTCTTTGTGAGTCTTGGGCTGCAGTAATTTTGTTTGGACTTAAGTTTTGTGTATTTCATTAGTGTTCACTTTTGTAATATTAGGTGGGTGCAAATGCTTCTGCATAGCATACTATAGTTTGTTTGTCAAGTTGTGTTTATTGAAATTGGTTTCCCAGGAAGTTTCCTACTAATTCCGAACGCATTTGCTACTCATATGTGTAGTATTGTTGCTTGTATCGTGCCCCATTTGGCTTGCCTGGCTGTCCACAATTATGTTAGTGCAAGGCTGTCCACAGTTGACATAACTGCAGAGTAGGATATACTTAATTGTGTCGTTAGTATTTTTTTTTTACGTTAGTTAATTTGTTCGGCCCTCATTGCCTTACGGCCCCGCTATTCTAATATGTATTTTAATAGTAAATTTTCGTAAAATATTTTAATATGTTTCGTTTCTCATATCATTTGGCAGACCATACAAATAGTGTGGCATTGTGAGTCAATATTTTTATGTTATTTTGGTGTGGCTCTTTCATAATTCGCTGTTAATTGTGTTACATGAAGGTAAGTGGCATTGTAAAAATTATTCTTCTGCTTGACTTTAAACTCTAGAATCTCTACATTAAAGCTGGTTTATTTATGTGTTAGGTTTCTTTTTATTGTTTTAATTGAGCCTTGATTGGATACATATTTCTCGCGTGAACAGATGTGCGGGGTGGCGATTTCCGTCTGTTGAGTTTTAGTCGTGTGATATAAAATATGGTTAGTAATTTTAATAACAGAATTGTCCCAGACTAGTGAATTGTTCTGCCTGTAAGAAGGCAATAATTTGTAAATAAATAAGCTTCTCTCTGGAACGTGTGGGTTGTTTAAGATTCCTTTCAATGGGACGTTTAGGTTTTTTCTTGCTTGGGATTTTTTTATTGTCATGAATTCGGATGGATCCGTCTTAGTTCATTTGGTACGCGTTAAAGGATTACTTGCTCAGAGATTATAAGAAGTGCCTGGCACTGTGACAGGAAATTGCTCTGCTCTTGTAACATGACATCTGGCGATATATCAACTGACTAATATTCAGTGCTTTCTTATCCATTTTGTTTGTGTACAATATTATATGTTCCGTTTAATAAATATTATACTACATTCTGTGTGCCTGCTGGGCAACATTTTGGGTGTGCTATTTCTCAACAAACGAATTTGTCTCGTAACGTGTGGTGGAATTGCACTATTTTTTATCATTAATTTTTCTACATTTTGTAATTTTAAGGTGTTTATCACGACTTCCAGTATTGAATTTGTTTATGGATCTCATTTGTAAATATTCAAATTATGATATTTAAAATATTAAAACGTATGTACTTACTTTTGTACAATTTTACCCGTGTTGTAGGACAATTAATCTGCTCAAACTCTGCATTGTACTTATATTGTGTTTTCGATTTGTTTCATATTTTCAGGTGTTATGAGCTTCAAATTTGCCTTCATGTATGTGCTGGCCCAGGACGAGTTGGTGGCCTTTCTCCACGACATGGCTTTGGATTTTGACAAGGGTTCTACATTCGCGCAAATTCGTCGCTTGACCATCCAGTGTATACGGCAGGATTCAGCCACTCAACCGACTGTCCTGGTGAATCAGCTAGCAGTGTCTACAGTCAAATTAATAATGTTGGCAGTCCTTTGGTATCACTAAAGCCGGTCTCGATTTAGACCTTTTTTATTGCGGTTGCTAAGGTTGCAATTTTGTGTCTTTGTATGGAGGATATTCTTCTTAAAGTTCTGTCCATCAATGTTGAAGGCCGAATACTTCAGTTATTGCAGGAAGAACTGCTTTCACTTCCAGGCAGCAACGTTGTAGGATTCAAACTACATTTTTGGTCAGGTTATTACCTCTGCCGGGTTTTGTAAAAGCGGTCTTGTCCTGATCGTCTTGGTATAATGATATTTGCCAGTAGTCGCTGTATAAGTCGAGTGAAGGCATTATTTTAGCTTTTCCCAATGATCTCAAGGCATCCTTTACACTGATCTAGGAGGATATTACGCTTCACATGACCTGGTTGAAAGGCCTGAAGTCCACACAAAACCTCCATGTCACATCCTTTATCGGCGCTAACATGATAGCGGAATTATACCTGCTCCTGGTTGGCTCAATTACTTCATCTGCTAGCATATATGATGTAGGATCTTTATAGATGCAGGCTTGGTGAGAAAGATAGCTGTGTGGGCTGCTTTAACAGGTCCCTCCTTAGTTAACGTGATTTCATGTTCCACCATAGTAGTTCGGTGCAGCACATCGTGTTTTGAAAAAAACAAATTTCCATTCATCTAGTAGATGCTGGAATGCAGCCTGGTGTTCTACTGGTATGCAGTGTTCGAATTCTGCAAACTTAACCTTTCATCGCAGCATTTCCGTATTTCGTGAGGCTCATGGCGCCTCTGTATGCCTCCCGTTTCGCGATACCGCAAGTACGTGCTGTGCTAGAATATTATTATAGCATGCATGAACTCCTCCAGTCGGTTGTTGAGTAGTGGAATGATAGTGAATCGGTATTCAGGTAGGGCAGTCTCGGTGATTACCTCCAGAATTTCGTATTTGACTAGCTCTGGATTCAATCTTCTTACCAGGTGAATCTTCCTGTTAATGAAAGCGGCCAATGTCTCTCCATCCTGCTGTTCCTGTAATGTAAGTCGGCTTTGTGCTTGGATGGAGATGAAGGTACCTCCGAACATGCACTGAAATTGCGTAAAATCTCCACCCATGCCAGACCATAATGAGTAATCAACTTCCACCAGTTCTGCATGTCACCCTCCAGTTGTTTACATACACATCCTGGCCACTTGTCTCCCGATACACCGTATCTCTGCAAACATGTGGTGCAGTCATGCACGAACACAGAAGGATCTTCATTTATCAGTCCAGAGAATTTTGATAATGGCTGAAAATGTGGTGGTGTTGGGCGACTGGGAGTTTCTGTCTTGTTGTTTATGGTTGACGTAGTTTCCGCGGTATTGTTTACACTAGGTTGCACAATCATGAGGGGTGTGGTTGTGTGAAAAATATTCGTTAATTTTGGCAACATGATAGGGTAGTGCGAGTACATGGGCATGGAAAAATATGTTGGCATAGTTGGAACATAGGGTGTTGTGATATTTGTGGTAGAGACACAAGTGGACGGGCAGGCATTTGTATGTGTTGGGATTCTAGTACAGAAGTCCTGGCTGATACAATGCGCACTTCCTCGTGGCTGTACATACTGACAAGTAAATTACTCCCCATGGAGTGTGTTTTGCTCCACCTCTGATTGGCGTTTGTTGTTTACAGTTGTTCTACATGCTGTGAATTTCTGGATTCCTCCACTGATCTACCCCATGCATTCCGTACGGTCGTATGTGTTAATTTTCTATTATTCATTGTAAAATGAGCCCCAGTTGTACGTGGTCGTACTATTTGTTGCCTGATTAATGTTCCACTGTCTGCATTTAAACATGAGTCAGTCTACTGTTTTATGTTCTCTGGTATTTATGCACTTGGTGTGATACTGACTGTGGCACTTTATGAAGTTCTAGAAGTAAAATGCCTTGATTTGTGCAGAGTAGGCCATGACACCAACTAACTTGATTACTGTCTGTAAGATTTATTTTTGGTTTTTGTTCCTGTGAATTTTGTACAAAGTCCTGTTTGTTTTCACTGTCGCAGTTGATCATGGCGCTTGTGCTCCTCCGGCTGGTCTTTCATTTGCATTGGCAGTACTTGGTGCCCTGCTTGTACTTCGCAATTATGTTTTGTAGAAGTAAAAGAAGGCAGTGTTTACCACCGGTGTGCTGCTAAATGTCCGGCCAGCAATGGTGTGTTGACAAACAAACCCACATGGTCGCGTATAAACCGGCACGGGAGCATGATGCATTTGAGCAGAGTCGGGAGCATGCGGTGTTCAGCGTGGTGTGGGTGTTCTCACAGCATGGCTGTCCCTGCACTGTGTGGCACAAGGAAGGGGTCAACGATCCACTCAGCTTTTAGGCAGCAGAGTTTGGATCAAGGAAGGGCGGCTTATTCCTTCTTCTTTTTGTTTATCCTTCTCCTCCTTGTGGCAGGACACTACGTGGCAGTGGGGAAAATCTGCATGTGCACCGCCTTTTTTCCTGTTGGTGGCAGCTGACATCACACCGATGCCCCAAGATGGTCTCTCTTTAGCTTGTTCTCTCTCGTTGGTGCTGCAATGGCGGTATCCTTCCAGTCCTCACATACTTTCTCACTCTGACCACGTGCTTCATTGCCCGACATCGTGGATGTAACTAAATTGGATTCCATCGCTCCGGTTGCACACTGAAGTGGTTTTTTACATTCCCTTGACGAGGACACTTGTCAAGATCTGTGGGGAAGCATCTGGCAGGAGTTTGAAAAATTTTGATAATGGTAGGAAATTCTGGAAAATAATTCTGGTTTGAATAATGCTCTGAATTTTTGCCAGAAGGATATCGCTACTAAGTTGTTAGACATTTGATGGTGGATGGAGGAGCAAAAATGGGTTAAATTAACGTTGGAGTTGTGGTAGGATAGTTGTAAGGAAAATATGTTTTGATTCTGATGTACTTGGGCGCCAGGTATTGCATGGGGTGCAATACCAGCCTGTTAAGTAGAGTTTAGTGCTGTCCAGGGTCGTTTGCCGATGGCCAAAGGTGACATCCTTCCGGTGATGAAGAGCTGTTGCTCCTTACGTAAGAATTATTAAAATACGTATCCTATGTGGTGGATTCTTGGGGCGATCCACACACTTACACAAAACACGACGAATAAACACTTGAAAAAAATTTCATAAAAGACTTTGAAAAGGTACTCAATGCTGTTGCAAGAAGGCGGGGGCCTGTGGCCCTAAACGCCCATAGGCAACCCGAATGAAGATGCTCGCAGGTCATTTGCATAAATCAGTGGGTTTTATTAACACTCTACTGCGAGAGATACTTTACATGAACACCAGGCTTAACCTGCCGGTTAGGTTATGCAGTACAATGTCGGCACGAGGCCATAAATAATAATGTGAAACTTATGCCTCCCCTGTCGATGCAAACCAGTGAGTGGAGAAGGGTGGAGAATCTCGTGCAGCTAATAAAAAAAAAAACGAACTTTACGCTATTGCAGTAAAATTGTCGGTGATCAAAAGTCACCCGAGTGCGCGAAATGTGATGGAGTCGGTCTGAACGTCCACACTCTCGAGACACAGTACAATGACTAAATCTGCCAGCACGGCATGCCGGATGGTGTTGGTGGTCAGGCAAACTCCACAGTCTACATTCTTACACCACTTATTTCCAAAATGACACACACGTTGATCACCTGGTTACAATTGCTTCTTGGAAAAACACACAAAAATACAGAACCCTTGTTTATGCACACTACACTGAATGAAATGAAGTGTGGATGGAACACGTGAAGAATGAAAATTACATCATTTTATAAAATACACTTTGATGGCCTGTGGGAGCACTAAACATAACAGGGGTCTTCTGACTAACATTACTTGATGTGGCATTTTTATCATCTTAGCTATTATGTCCATTTACTGAACACCCTTCTGCACAGTATCTATTTTATGTATGCATGTGTGCGAGTGCACGTGGCTACTCAGCCACCCTATACCTGTTGTACTGCACTTTCTTCGCACTACTCAGCGCTGATTCTGTCCCCACCGGTGTCGCACCTGGAACAACATTTCTGATGTGATGCATTTCTTAACCGGTGCACATGAGCCCTAGAAGAGTGCGGATACCTGCAGCAGATTAGATGACTGTGGTCAAACGAGCTTGGGGAAAGCGGATGGCATCATATAATATAAAGACTTTAGATAAATATATCGTGGCATTGTAAAATGTATTAACAGTAACTTAATAGTAAATAATATATCTAACTCTCCCCTCTTAACATAACGTAACTTATTGTTCAGAGTTATTTTTAATTAGATGTAAATGTTATATTTTTAAAGCTCTTAAATATATATTGACGAAGTATTAAAAAGTGTATCTACCATCTGTCAACGTATCTCCACTTACTTTGTATGGCCCCATTTATAGGACCGTTAACATATGACCTTCTGTAATAGTTTCATATTTTCAGCCATGAGTGGCCAAAATATTTTTTTTTGGTGTCGCTTCGTGTGGGACGCGATATGTTTCCTTTAGAACCACAGATAAAAGTCACGCCACACCTTTGGCGTCGAATTTTTCGCGGCAATATAGATCTAGTATACCTGCTCTCTAAATTATCAAAAAAGTGCTTTCTGTTATAATACTGACCTAATAAACAATTAATGGATTTGATATTATTTCTTTCTAGTGATCGCAACCTACTCTATCAACTGTAGGATGGAAAATGTTTCAGTCCACGGATTCGAAAATTCATAGGTGCATCCAACAATGTACACCGGAAACTTGGGTATTTCTGTTTCTGATGAGTCCGGTTCAACCAATCGATTCATTAGTTCAATCGTTTTGAATATTCGGAGTATCTGGTGGATAAGCACCAAAACATCAAACAATAGGTTTTCGAACGTTTTCTCTGAAAAAGTAATGTTAACGCATCCACATTTCGTCATTTACAAGAATCCCCAAATATACTAATGTAAATCGGACGTTAAGTGAAATAGTTTTAATAATGCGTCTGTACGCATATGAAAAGAAAAAAAAAATCAAATATGATTTTCAATTAATACCTCAAATAAAGTGCACTATTGTTTTATTCTCTTGTGGATCATTTTACGATCTCTCGAAGATATGGATAGCGTATCATTTAAATCCACGCTTGATTTTATCTATGGCTGTTTATTTATTTTTGTTTGTGTGAAGTGTGGGTTTTGTTAGGTTTTGGGACGTTCTTTGTACGACATATCTTACTTGTTTTGTGGTTTGGAGATATATAATCTATAGTACTGCGACTTTCGGTAAGGCTTTACGAGGTTCTTTATAGTATATATTGCAGTTCGTTATGAACTTAGATGATAACGCATTACTTTTAGCAGAAACAGTGCTGGTATGAGTAAGACCCACACATTTATTTATTTTTCTTATGTCTTTTAAAACCATCCGTGTACAACAATTTCATTGGCTAGGAGTGGTCAAGCGCCTACATTTATTTGTGCAATTTAATACTGGATTGAAATTGCCTCTCTCCTCCGGCCCTGTTGATGGCTCTACGCCCGAGCGCGTGAGACAAGAACCACACATGTGCTTTCGGGACAATAAATAAATAATAAATACACTCGCAATTAACAAACGCTCGTTGGCGAGCTCTCTCACTTCTCCCTTACCCGCCTAAACTCCTCTTCTACTCCCTGTAATTTCCAACCCCCCCCTCACAGATAATTCCTTCCACAAAACATGTAACTCCCTCACAAGCATGGACTGCCCATTGCGTTCCGTTCTCCTCCAAACACTCTGAAACTTCTCACTGTTGTTTCCTGCAAAACTAATGAACTGAACACTACCTAAATTGTCGATGTCACCAATACAATTTAGGGAATACCGTTGGGGCTTTTTCGAAAATCGGAAAAATAATACCTGTATATCTTAGATATGATTATTAGTCCTAATCATAATTACTAGGGATTTTGGAGGGGCTTCAAGTAGTTTTCGTAAAAAAAAAAATCAATCGTAGTATGGAAGAGGGTTATCAAGATTGCTGTTTTTATGCTATAAAATACGTATGATTTACGTGGAATATATTTATATCCGGTTGCTGAATTGTTTTACATGTAACAATACAGTTGACAATAAATATGTATTGCGTAAAACGTCATTTACGGGGGGATATTTATAGCTTGTGGTTCCAATAATTTTTAAATGTTATAAATTTGTTTATTGTTTGGACAAAGAAACTAATTTTGAGTTTCATATCCTTTTTGTACAAAATTTTAAGCTTAAGTTGTTACAAAGACATATTTTTTTAATCATTTACACTCTAGAAATATTTATTCGTTATACTAAATGTTTATGAATTTTAATTGTTATCTATCTTGAATTTTTTTGTGAAAAGAGAATTTATTGATTTATTAAATTTAAAGTTTTTCTGAAAATCAATTTTTTTTTTAAATGATAGATCTCCCTCCCCTCTTTTTGGAATTTGGTTTAATAACTATCTCTTGAGACTATTTGTTTTTGAGAGTGATTTTTTATCCATTAAATTATTTGTTTTAATTTGGCATTTAATTTTTAATTATCCTGTCAGTGACCTACCTGTCTGAAGATCGTGTACTACTTACATCTTGCATAGATTGCCGAGTGTTACTGCTATACCGAAAGTGTGATGTTTTAGTTTGAAAGTAAAGGGCTTCAAAGGCCGGCCCTTTTTCAAGAGCGTTGTGGTTGATGCCCCCATATTTATGTGAAGATGGGTCTTGGATGTAGGATTGAGACATTTTATTTTATAGGGCTTGCAGTGTCTTTGTTGGTGTTTATTTGTCGCTAAAGATGAGCTGTGGTTTACTTTTTTTTGTGGAGTTGAGACGAGTGTTTCATCATTTATAATGGCCAGGTAGTATATCTATTTGTAGGTTGTGAAGGATATATTACAACCAACAAATTATGAAATTTATAAAAAGAAAACATAAATATCTAATTACTCTTCAAATTAAGAACCGCCCTTCGCAACACGGACAGCAGCTAGACGAGCTGGCAGGACTCAGTCAGGTGCTTATATGTCTCCACGGGTATCTGGAGCCATGCTGTCTGCAGTGTCTCCCACAACTGTTGAATGGTGCGTGGCAGAGGAGACTGGTGATGAACATGATGATCGAGGTGGTCCCACAGATGTTCAATTGGATTGAGCTTGGGACTGTTTAAGGGCCAGGGAAGAACTTTGAAGTCTTGATCATGCTCTTCCAGCTACGTGCAGATACTTCTAGCTGTGTGGCAAGGCGCATTATCGCGCTGGAAGATGCCATCCTCCCAAGGAAATACAATCATCATGTATGTGTGGACGCGATTGCAGAGGATGCTTCATAACCAAATAGATCAATATTGCCTTTCACATGGTATGATGGGACCTAGAGAATACCACGAGAACATCCCCAGGACCATAACACAGCCCCCACCGCCTTGTGTTCATCCAGCAATGGGTGCAGGATGTCGGTTCTCCGACATTTCTTGCCGGATACGCTGACATCCGTCCATTCTAGGCAGCTGAAAATGTGACTCGTTGGAGAAGGCTACCCTTTGCCAAATTGCTGTTTTCCAGTCGCAATACTGTTGAGCACATTCTAGTCATTTTCGTTGATGCACCTGTATTAGCATGGGTGCAGTCATCAATCTGTTTACTCTGGAGCCCCATTCTCAGGAGCTTTTGCTGAACAGTTGCAGTAAACATGTATCTGGATGCCCACTGACTCATTTGGACTTTGAGCTGTTCCACAGAACTAACCTGTCGGTTGGCCTTCACGCACTGTCGTCGTAGGACGTTCACCTTGGATATCAATGGCGGATGGAGCTCTGCATTTTCCACATTGGTTATTCCCAATCGTACCATTCATTCACTCACGATACACCTTTACCACAGAGGTACGTAAACAGTTCACAAACGTTGCTGTTTCCAAAATGCAACCCTGTTAAATCGCTTCCTGTACCCATGACAGCAAAAAGCACAATGCATACAGCCAGCCTGTCAGTCACATTATATACCCGCTTCACCAGCCCACATCACAGGCCATACGTCATGTGCTATGCGTTGCAGATGGCACTTCAGCAGGTTGTAATAATAATGTGATTCGACTGTGTATTACACAGTACAAGCATCTGTTGAATTTTAAGAAAGCAAACTTTGAACAATTCAACTTGATTAAATTATATTCAGACACTGTTTGATTATAGTGGTTTATAGCTGTATAACCTTAGTACGTTGGCCAAAACATACCCTGTGCCTAACATTTTGTAAAATAAGGTTTTGTTTCCAGAGACGTTCACACATTAAATACATTTCAGCTACTCAAAATAAATGTATTTGACATAAGTTGTATGTGTTTTACTACATGTTCATTGTGATCTCGACAGCCCTCCTCACCATCACATTTCATGGTATATACTGCAAATTACATGAAGGCCCAGTAACATTCCTATTAAGTGTGATTAGTACTGACCATATACACCATTTGCTGGTATTATTTTCCCATTATTCGAGAAGTACATATTCTGGATAGTTACCATGTTCTTTGTAAATTTACTAAAATGTAAAAATTTTACATTTATTGTCTTTTCTTCACTGTCTTATATGCCTGAATTTTTTTAAGATATTATTTCATAATTAAGTTAAAATTCAAATTAGCATAAAAGTGTCAATCAGTAGAACATAAAATTCCACATCTCAGGTTGCTCTTTGGGTGTGCTACACACGACAAAACACAAACATGCACCTTTTTTGAAACAGCTTAACACTACGGAGGGATTTTTCATTTAGAATATTCACTTCTGTTGCTGTGCTCTCATTAACTTGTGTAGCATTGGTAGTAAACACATACTAAGGTCTACATAGGCCCTACTATACCATTGTCTTTGTGGCGCTTATATTAATCTCTTGATATTCCAAAAAATAAATATTAGCTGCTTTAACTTATAAAATGCTTGACGTGTACTGGCATTTTTTTTTTACTCTGCCTCATTTGCGTGCAACGTCACGTCACCCGAGCAGTTTTTGAACCCAAGACTGCCTGCCTCCAGAACCAATCAACACACTCGCTAGCCAGGAATACCCAAGGAAACGGCAGTCTACCTCAACTATGCTAGACGCCATGTAGTTTTGATCCCCCCCCCCCCCCCCACGTGCAGCAGAAGATAAAGCCAAGCAGTGCCCCTGCGCACGTGGCTGATGCAACCTGCACACGAGGTTAACAACCCTGCTTCCAGCCTTCCCCAAGAGAAAGCGGCCAGCACTGCGAAGGGAGGGGTTCGCCCACGAAGTTACCAGACAACCAAAGGTAACCAAAGAGGCAGTGCGGGCCGGACTCTATATGTCTGCGCGCACCGCACAAATGGCAGTTTATCTCAGCACCTCACTCCACCACTTTGCTGTAGCTGTCTGTCAGCTGCTCTCCTCACAAGGGATCACCACAGCTTTGCAGAAGCCTTTGAGACCAGCTACCAGCGAACCCCCGAAGAAGTCTTCTCCCCCTTAACCTCACTTACCACTCTGGTAATGACCCCAGAGGCCCTTCAGGGTAACAGTGTAGACAGTTAGGGTCCAAGTTGTTGTTCTATTAACTACTTAGCTCGCCTGCTTTTGTTAGTTTTGCCCCACATCCTCTTCCGCTGGTTACAGCAGCAGTTTGATAGTTAGGAGTTAGTACTGTTCACCATGTATATTCCTCAAGGAATAAACCTGTTTCTTCACCTAATCTCCAATTACTTCATTCTAGAGTGAGTGTTCACAACCTCAACCCTAAAGACATCACCTCACCAAGGAGAAGCAGACGACCGCTGTTTGTCTAGATTTGCAGATACTTCAATAGGACTGCGGGCTACTATTAACTGGGTGCACATATGTCAGTAAACACAACCAATTCGATGGCCATTCATACCTTGAACCTGGGTCTTCGACACTTGAAACACTGTAAGGTAGAGCCACGACTAGGAATACATGTGACGAGGTGGCTAGACATTGAGATCAGTTAACCCACTCCATCAGCTGCGTTGAGCTTTGCCGGTTGGAGTGTCAGTACTGATTTCAGGTTACACTTTTAGGTAGGGAACTCGTCGCCTGCTTGTAATTTGTGTGGCAGACTTGTAGCACATAACCCAGGCCCTTCACCCATAGAAGTGGTGTAAGGTGGGGATGTAAGAGGGCTGCTACTGCTGTCAAACCTACCAAGTGGTTCTACAACCCCTTGCCTGCTGCCTCTCCCCACAAGACTGAGCTCAAGCTGCCCGCTGACTGTCGAGGTCTCACCTTCCAGTCCTCCCTAGTGCCCTTTTCCAGCCGCCCCAGAAGATTGCCTCAGAACCTCATCCCCTGGTGGTCTGTCTATGCTAGGGCCTGCTCGTTCCATCGGGCATTGTCTGCCCATTTTTCAGGCTACCAACACCTTGTAGGATTCCGAAGCAGCCCTTCACAGGGAGCCTGGGCTGTCCTACCCAGCTGGCCGTCCTCAGCCGACCTACCCTGGGTGAAGGTAAAGGGGCATAAGTACCTCTTGTAACTCAACTTAAGACACTTACTGTCATACCTGACTGTGTACTCTGTTAGCCTACCTGCCTGACCTGATATTGAGGGATAGTTAACGCCCGACGCATCGTAGTGCAAACTTCCCCTCTGTTAGTTTGTGAGCCAGTGTTTCCGTCCGGCACTAAGTGAACCCTTGTTTGATCATGATGTTGGTCCCTCAGATGGTCACACATCATTCTTGTAATGCACCACTTTGTGCTTAAAACTAATATGCACTTTGCAGCTGACAGTTTATTTTCATTACATAAATCGCTTAATTAACAGGAGCATATTTTACGTCTTGTCATCTTGCGAGTGCCATAGTATGAGAGAGAAAAATCAGTTAAGACTATTCCTTCCGCCTATAAATTGGTGGTAACAAAGCGACCAATGACAAAAAAAAATTATTATTCATATGTATCAAAGATAAATCCAGCTGATTTGGTGCAGTGAGTTTAACAGCTCAAGGCTGTCTAATAGAGACATGCAAAATTTGCGTTATTATTCGGCACCTTGCCAAACTTCACCGTACTGTCTGTACTGGAGCTGGAGTCGTTTCTCTATTGGCTGCTGCATAGATGTGAAGCCCCGCCCTTCTGACTGAACTGCACGTGATTGGGGCACACAGTTGTTAAGTGTTCATTCATTGGCACAGAGTTACCCAGGGCATGTCAGATTAAGAATGATCCAATGACAAACTTATTGCAAAGATACACGTGTTTGAAGTTAAACTTGTCCCCAAATAATAACGTGAATTTTGCAGGTCTCAACTAATAATGTTTATAAGAACACCTGTCATATCACAGGTACACGGAGATGTATTTCTTTATACCACCATTCAAACTGTTGTAAAACTTAATGTTTTTTAAACATAGCCTTCTTTAAACATCATAAAACCATGAAATATCATGTTTTTAAATTACAATTCCATAAACACTCGTGGTTTTACTGACTTTCAGAAGTAAGCAAACACTTTAATGAACTGTCAATATCTGTTTGGTCAGCATAGTCTTATGTATAACACAAATGTGGTGTATTAAAACATCTGAAAATAATTTAAAAAAATAGTAATTTATGTATATATGAAAATAAACAATTACTCAAATAAACAGTACTAGTGAAGATATGAATGTGAAATGCAAGGAAGTAAAGTAAACACAACATAAATATTTATATTACCAATATCCTGAGTTACTTCACTAAGTATAATGATTTCCCTAATTTACAAATAAATTCCCTAGGTACTCTGTGTACGACGTAGAAGTGAAGGGCCTGTTATTGTGACAGCTGGTCGGTAACAGAACCACTACCTTAAAGAGAGCACTGACTGATACAAGTTACCTCCTCAAAATGGATGCAGTGTAGACACTCGGCTGCCATGTGTGTCTGTGTTGAGATGAGATGTCTACGGTACCTTCTTCCAGTGTATGTGGTCTTTGTCTGTTTCAATGCTGAGTAAATCAGAAATTCAAGTTTTCCTGAACTACGACTATGTTTTGTTATGAGCTGTGTGTTCAGATAACTGATGTATGGTACTGACTTGGCACATCACTGATAGCATTTAAAACTGTTCTTTTTTGTAACAATTTTCCTAGATGATTTCGTTGAGCTCAGATGTGTGTTGAGTTGTCGGAAGGGTCCCTTTTGGCAAATCTAGTGTCAAGATGTTTGAGTTATAGTATAAGCAATTTTTTGGTTGCAGTCTGAATCAGTTAAAACATAATGACTCAAACTACAATAATTAAATAACTCATTTTGGTATTACATGCTTTGTCGCATGTGTGCTTCCATTGGAATTCAAAACCTTTTCTTGGGTAAATATATAATATAAACTACACTTGTGTATTATTCTGTAAAATGAAGTGATTTTTTTATTGGCCCAGGGATGATAATATAATGTCTTGCTCATTAATTTTGCTGTACTAGTTTTTGGGTTTGGAATCTGAGTTCGAGACAGGTAGTGCAAAAACTAGGCAGGGCTGACTGCAGCCCTGCCTAGTGTAGATAAATCTGTTGTTGAGTGTGTACTGTGTTGTGAGAGTGTGCGCTCTTGTTGTAGCAGCGGCCGATGGAGCTGAAGGAAGTGTTCCACGTGGACATACTGCCGGCGGCTGTCGCCTCATTTGCAGCCAGCTGGTCTGACGACGACCGTGTCTCCATCCTCACAGAGGGTGGCGTCCACATCCTGGTATGTACAACATTGCTTGTGCTTGTGAGGTGCCATTGCAGAGTTCTCGTACAAACTATTAACCAAGAATTCTCTTTACTTTCCACACTGCCACCTTAGTTCTTCTACTGAAATGCACTTAGCTGGTAGAGGGTTCGTACGGTCCTTAGAAGTTGTTACAAAGTGCCTTAATTGCTATTTTGGTTTTTAAGGGTACTTAAAACCATTATCTTCTTACGTGGTCCTTAAAGTTCATATTTTTCACACAACCCTTCAAAGTTCTAAATTTTTTGATAATTGCTATAACGATAGTAGTTCAACAAATAAGATTTTTGTGTCAGCTTCTTTTTGTAAACAGGTAGCGTATTTAGCTATTGCCTATTGCGTCATGCATCTGACTCTTCTGTCAGCCGGGTTACAGAGATGTTACACATACCTGCCAATTTCTTGGGACAAATATTGGGCCTAGTTTTCAGGATGTCGTACTACATACCAAAGTACTTTTGTACTTGTACGTAAAAATACTAAGATTGTGGCATTATCAGCTGTTTTATGTAAAGGCTGTGTGCCACAGTAAAATTTTCCATACAGACTTGCACATAAGTGTCCATGAGACTTGCTACCTAAACCTTTGTGCAAGCAGGTATGGAGGGTTCTATGACATAACCTGTCTGACGATACTTGCGGCTGCACAAGTGGCGAGAGAATTTTTAATGATTTTACTTTAACTTATGCAGAGAATGTAATAGTTTAGTTGTTATAACTGAATCTTTTATGTTAAATAAAAAATATATGTTTAGCATAATTCTCATACAATTGTATTATAGCACCAATAAATTTTTTCGTTGTTGTTTCATTTACTATTTATTGTTGTTTGATGATTTTAGTGCTGTATTTCTAAACAAAATAAATAAAGTTACATTTATTGTCAATACCACATTCCACCACACACTCTGATTGACTAAAATTTTAAACTTGTAAGAACCTTCCATCGAAAATGGCACCCGAACAACTACGAGAACGTCCATGAAAATAGCCAGCAGATGGCCAAATCTTCCATGGTACCATCCACAGACCCTGCCATGCAAGCTGGCATGGAATCTTCCATTGTGGCACATAGGCTTAAGTCATTAACTCGCACAGTTATCAGTTTCTGCACGTTATTTTCTTGTGCACCCTTAGTTCCATTTCGATTCGTGTAACTTTTCATGTTCTGTTGAAGTTTCATTAATCATTTTTTAATGTGCCTATTATTTTGAAAGTCATTTTTCAGCTAATTGATTTGACCTGGAATAGATACAGGAAAAAAATAGCTTGGCTCTTCTTGTTGCGTGAATCTCGTATGACATGCCAGATTTCTCGTAGAAAGTAACAGTTTTTTTAAAATGCATGTAACAGGATTTCGGAATGGTTCTAAATACCATATAGCTGAGAGTGCTAGTAGGTAGCAGAAAGTAACGGCAGTGTGATGGTATTTTATAACTGTAGTTTCGTTCTTTAATGGGAATTTATATCTACGTGTATTTTACCATGTGATGTTTGTCTTCCAACATGCCAAGAAAGTGTGTCTTTAATATACTGTGGCTCGAGAAAGAGCGGTGCGAAAAATGCCTTTCTCGGGATACAGACAAGGGAGTACGAACCATTTATTAGATGCCAGATATCAGCACATCGTTCCTGCAATATCAAAGGTTGTAACAAATCTATATCATCATATTTTAATTTTAATAAAATTTAAAACACTGGTAGAGAGAAATTTTGTTGTTTGAATTACTGGGCATCTTTTCTGTAGATACACCGGTAGTTGAGAGTCTTGCCAACATTTTCAGTGATTTTGATGCTGATGAAATCAACTCACCTCAGTGAATATTTGTAACAGTCGTTATCTCTGTCACAAAAACTGTGTTACACTATTCTGGCTTGAGAAGAATCCCTGGTGAACGATGTTAGACGCCTTGAGGTTGTGTACGACCACAAGGAAGCATTCAAACAGCAATGGAAAATAGCATAAACACGCTTTGCATGGGTTTTGTTTCTGCAGAATTTTAAGTGATGATTATAGGGTTTTAATGCTGTGATCTGGTTGATAAAGATACTGTATTGTTGGTATAGTTTAAAATACAGTTTTACGGAAGCTGATCGTATACCGAGGGATTCTCACAGGGTTTGTTTCGCTGACTTTAAAAGTTTTCAACAACTAGATTTGTTTCAATAACCACATTTGTGAATGGACAACATCATATTGACTTTCATTTCTGTCCTGAAAAACTATTTACGTTGAAATACTTGATAGTAGTCCTTAGGTATCTGTATGACAACTAGAGTTGCCTCTTAAGCTGCTTTTACGGAATCTAGAATGTATTTCACATGAGGCCTCGCATGATAAATCTTGTGTGATGTCAGGAAAATCCTTTGAGAATGGTCCACTACCTCCTTGCTCATGAACAAGTGCTGTTTTGTAGTGGCTGTTAATGAAAACAGGATATTTCTTGTATTTGTCCAACATTTTCACAACATTCTCTGTACTCCACTTTGCAATTAATATTTTTTGCCTGATTCTTCTTTGCACATCTGTTCTCTGCTCTTCTCCTACATCTCTGTTAGATATATTGGCGGTCACATGTTTAGCACAGAACAACCAATAGAATTTCTCATTTGGTTCATAACTGTTGTGAAAGTAGGACATACTTTATCTCCTGCTTTCGTGCGAGATCTGCTTTGTACGAAATATTCTCACATGAGATTCAGTATGAGAGTGCCATCTTGCACTGGTTGTTCATATGTCTTCCATCGTGTAAAAACTACTGTAATCTTCTCCTTCGTACTTGAAAAAAATGCTTGCATGTGTTTTGCTTTAGAGATGGAAGATGGTTGGTTTTGCTAAATAAAAAAAAAATAGCTTGAGACGTGTTCATGTACAAACTTTGCAGCAGTGTGATACATGCTCATATTCTTTGTTAGTGTTTCCTAGTAATCTCCCTTCATAATTGATCCCACATATTTCTGTGAGCTCTAAAGTTATTACAGAGTGTCCACCCACAAGGAAAACAAAGGAAAGTCAGGGAATTTCCATATAGGTCAGGGAAATTGTGCTACTATGCAAAAGTTGTTATGTGTGAACACAGGATAATGTAATTATGATCACATGCATTTTTAAATTGAAATTTTTTAAGTTCATGAATGGGAAATAACATATCTTTGCCAAGTGATATAGGGCCTATAAGTACAAAATAAAGTATTTGTCTGTGTTACTAATGGGAACTCGTATGATGTCAATAGGGTCTATCGTGAGAAATATTAATGGGCTGAATAAAATGTTGCCTCTGCTTGCTTGGTCTGTTGTGGTATAATTTAACTCAACTTCACTGATAACATATTTGTTGTCAGCGGTGGAAAAATATGGTATTGGAAGGTTTCGATCCTGAAAATAGGCCAGAAAAAATGGTGAGATTGTGCCTGGAAAACAGGGAAAAATCAGGGAATTCCAAAATGGAATTTCAGTAGACGTCTTGTATTAGACAACATTCTGTGTGGAAGAGTACTTGAATTTTTCCTACATTTTTGCTTAGGGATGCTAAATATTCTGGAAGGAAAAAAAGAATGCATGTTCGATACATCTCATTTCTGGCACACCTTCAAGTAAATGCATAAGTGATGCACATTAAATGAACCGTACTGGGAAACTGTCCGTCATCCGTCCGTAAATCATATGACCAATAGTCAGTCACAAGTAATCATTAATTCTGTCCATCTGTCAAAACCTTGGAAAGCTTAAACTTTTGTCGGCCAGTGTGTTCAGTGTTTTGTTTTGCTAGTTTTTTGTTTTCGTGTTTGGTTATGGAACTGCAAAATGCAATGGTGTTACATTTTTCTGAAGAGATGTTGATAATCACTTATGGGTACACGAGTTCCTTCTGTGCAAATGTAATAATGTATTATGTTATGTAAAGAAATTATCATTTTATGTATTTATACACACCCGCAATACTGCTAATAATTGTCCCTTCTAACTAAGAATTTATTCCTGGTTCTCATCACTTTTTTTGTAGTGTTAGTTTGCATTTGCAGCAATGAACTATGATGGAAGTACAAAGTCTGATTGTAAATTGCTCGGCTGGGAGACGGATGGAAGTGACGATCCACCTAATGCATGTACTGAATGGAGCCAAAATATTTTACAAACACAAACATTTGTAATAAATACTTGTTTGAACATGCCATGGGGATAATTTGTTTGCAAGTGCCACTTTATGTTGATATTTTGTTAGGTAATGCAGTTAAGCTAAAAAGATGGAACATTGAATGTGTTATGACAGGCAGATACAGTACGCAGAACAGTACGTGCAAAAACTAAACTGTTGTGGGTAAAACAGTTCATTGGTAACCTTATTTTTGTCCTTTTGGCCGATATTTGGCAACCCTGGACACTCAGCTGGTCTCAAAATTTTGATACTGTTAAAAAAACTGCTGTCGGGCGGGGAGAATGTTCGCTACAAGCCTTGTGAAGCCTTGCAGGGGTTTTGGTTGTGGGTGTATGGGAACTCCATTGTAACTTGATGCAGATACGTTCAGATTTACTGAGAGGAAAATTGCATGGACAAGAAAAGTAATGTGTATTCACAGCACAATGCTGCTTGGTTAAGTAATGCAGCAGGATTTCTCTAACTGACCTTGATTTCCCGACTGTGGTCCAGAAACTTTGCAGTGGCACCTCACATGTACGTATTGTGAGTTGTAGATGGTGGCACGTGGCTCTTGTGTTCTAACACTTTGTTAAGTATTGTATAGGCTGGTCATGGTAAACTAAAGACTTGTGGAAGACCACGTGTACTCTTATACAATAAGTGAAATTAACATTGTCATGGACCTGATCACATTAGTACTCGTACGTCTGTCAAGTGAAACTTTGAAATTGTTAGGAAAATTAACATCTTAAAAATTTCCTGTCTCTTACATTTACATGAAAAAAAAAAAAAAAAAAATAGAAAGCAAAAGAAACGCGTAATTTTATTATTTACAAGCATTTTCCTAACACTTTTAAGTAAAGGTCCAGGCATGGAACTACTTTCCCTCCATTGTTACCAACTTTACTGGGCGCATGACAGTCAGTGTATCTGTTGAAACATGAGCAGGAAGAGGCAGTGACATTTTTCAAAGGTTAATTTCAAAAGTACTCAATTAACTAAGAATAGCCTATACTCTTTGGTATGGGTCAGCAACATATGTGTAGGCTGTTCACTGTAAAATGAGCACTTTTGAAAGCCCTGTTTAAGATCTACTTGTATACACGTTGTGTGTTCTTCTGCCTTATGTAAAATTTAACATTGCCATGTGCATCATCACTTCATTCATGCATTGGTCAAATGAAACTATGAAATTATTAGGAAAGTAAATATTTTACAAAGCTGCTAATTTTTACGTTTTGGTGCATTAAGAAATACAGTGATGCCATCCGGTGAGACACGAGACGAACGATGACACAAATACTTACAGGTAATTTGGGCACCAGCGGTGCTTCCCAATCACCGCACTATTAAGACTCAGGGTTCTCAGGTATACTGTGGATTCTGTGTGTCCGTCTCACACGTGCGTACTTACAAACACGTATGCAATACTTAACTTTTACTAAACATCACTGGAAATGAACACTTAATAAAATATATGTGGCCAGGACACTAAATTCAGGCAAAAGATTATTTTTGCTGAGAAAATTACTCTCTTTGCGATAGCAGTGTTTACACGCGTGTAACATGTCTGATGGTGGTAAGATCAAACATTACTGTGACTGGGTGGTCAAGTATAAAAGCATCAATTTACATGAAAAATATATTGAACACTGAATAAAATAGACATAGAACCCTTAATAAAATATTTCACATACTATGTTACATAAATAAGCTCTCAAACACAACTATGGCATATTCAAAGTCTTGGCGTCGAACGGCCACGTGGTTATACCGTGTGTTGCCGTAAAATATTCAAACACGAAAAATTGTCCTCAAATACATACATAAAAATAAAGTCCTTAAAATTGCGTGTAGCAATAACGGAGAAGTTGCAATGAAATGCCATAAACATAGGCAAATGGTGCCTGATTCTAATTGCGCGGGTTGCATGACCTCTCGGACATCTTTCTCCTCCTCCTCATCAATTAAGTAAAAAATGCCACAAGGGCGCAATCAATTAATAAAGTGAAAGCATAATGCTAGGAAAATGTCTGGCAAAAACGTACGCAAGCCAGGGTTAACCGGTAAACTACATTGACTATGGAAACCTAAATCAGTGAACAAAAGTTGTAGTGCGTACGTGACAGTGTCTTACCTCGCCAGCTCTCCTCGACAGACTGTCCAGAGACAAGTATTGCACATACCTACCATGGCCGCCTACGGGGTTCACGTAAGCGGAAGTGCTATGCATGCCGAGTAAAATATTTTACTATTGAAAATAAAATGTCAGAAATGAAATTAAATATTGTTTTAGATTTATATAATTTTCTTATGAATTTCAATATTATTTTATGGTCTTTTTATGATGGCATTTTCACCGGAATATTAAGTGTTCTTACTCTCGGTGCCGCGGGCACTTTGAATTTTATAACCAAATAATTTAAAATGACTACATGCATTTGAACATATTTTAAGACATATTAAACACTGCAAATACAATGGAACACATTTTACACAGAAAAATAACATTTATACGTAAGTTCAAAATTATTGGCCTCTTGGTGCACATGTGTGGTGAGCGCTGTCATGGGCTCTTGCGCCACTGGCTATTAGCCGGCATCAACAGAAAGCGAGAGAAATAATTTAAGTTATCACGAATGGTTACCAAACTCTTTTTGTTCAATGTTGATTTATGGAACTACTTTCCTCTCCATTGTTACCAACTTTACTGGACACAGGTCACTGATTGCACCCGTTAAAATATATGCAGTCAGGGCAGTGGCTTTTTTCTAAGGTTGATTTCAAAATTGCACACTTTATCGTAAACACCCTTGACATGTCTTAGTGAATAGTAATGTGTACTGAATTAGTAACAGTGTATTGTTAAAAAGTGGAAATCATAGCTGAACATTAGTGTCAGACCAAGATAGATACAAACTCAACACACTACTAACAACTTCCATAGCTTTTACCTTTCGGGGGGGGGGGGGGGGTTAAGGAGCGGCCTGAAGCTCCATACTCTAAACTTAAAAAAAAATTGTAGAACACTAAAAGATGAAACCACTGTACTATGAGATGTCACTCGCTTGAAAGAGGGATCTCATACCGGAACACTGACTTACTAATTCATTCAATTGTCAGTTTAATGTCTTAGAACAAAAGGAAAACATTAGAATGACTATTACACACCATAGGGAGGATTTATACGTCTACGTAAAATAAAATGTTTGATATTCTGAGCATCAATTTTACTATTAGTTTTCTTTTCTCAAAACAAATTTTGAACGTTACTTGGTCTCTACATAGATACTTTTTACAAACAAAAATAAGAGCTGGATAGGTCTCATAACCTCTTATAAAATTACCATAAAAGAAAAAGCCTTTCTAAAAGTAGACTGTCGTTTGCTGAGCTGGTGGTACAAAAAGAACGAATTGTCTTGTGTGTTACTGGCAACTTTTTTTAAAACTGAAATGACTGGAAAGGCTAAACATCTAATTAATTATAATGACTTGTTCACAAATTAACCACGAGGGGAAAAAGTCTTAGAACTTTTAAAATCTCTCGTCAAACATCTAAAATTAGGTCAGTCAACAAACATTTAGCAACTGCAATTACAACTATTAGGCCTTAAGAACATAATTACTTCAACAATTAGCTCCTATTCATTAGCAACATTATTGCCACGGCTCTGAATTTCAACATGTCTCAAAATTGAGCAACTCCTAAGATCTAACTACTTGTACTCCATACTGGGGCCCAGGAACCAACTTCTAGCAAATACAACTACAAAGGCAAGGTTCACTTATCTTTACTTGGCTACATGCTGCAGAACCACTCCAGGCTCCTCTGACCTAACTCCTGGCTTCTCCTGCTGTCCACCTCGTGCACATCCTTCTCCCTTCGTAGACCAAGAACTACTCCCTCGCGACCGCGTCCTCACTGCCCCCATGCATTGCTACGTCACTGTTGAGGCGGGCGTCAGCGGAAAACACCACTAACAACGCCTCTGCCTCACCCCGCTGTGATCTGGCCTACCACTTCCTTACTTCTATGGTGCCCTAGATGCATGCACTGCCTTCCTATCGCTGTGCATCCTCAGCGAGTTCACACCGCACAGCCATCCACTTTTGCTGTTCTCGCATCTGGTCAGCCATGGCTCACGTGCATACATATTGGCCGGGCTGCGCACACGAAAGCTCAGGTCAACACCAACTCACGGCCGTGATGTGATTGTAAAAGTCCTGACTATCCTAATGTCCCTGGCCCAGCCATCATGCTATAAATGAGTGAACTAATTAAAAATTTGGAATAAAGCTACATTTACTTCAATTAACAAATCGCAACTAACAATTAATACCCAAAAAAGGTCCTAAATCAAACAACACTAACCAATACCGAATGACTCAAAAACCAAGAACAACTGAAAATTTCTAAAATTTCAAAAAACATCAAATAATGTCCTGCATCCGTATAAAAAAAAGGACGAAAGTTCTACTCAAAACGCCAACAAAAGAAAGTGTGGTCTAAGATCAGTCTTTTAAAAAAAAAACTCTACCTCTAAAATTAGCTTCTTAACATTCGTTGACAATTTGAGACCTCGCAAATTATATTCCATCTTACCAATTAATTATTTTCAACTTCTTAAAATGTGAGGTTCGCAAAATACTCATGTTAACTTCATTCAATACATTATCATTCAACTCTCAATGTAGAAAATATATCTCCTCGGCAAAAGACAACTTTAAGTTTACAAACAAAAGATTTTTTAAAAATAGATTATCATTCTATAGTGCTAAAATAATCCTTATATTACAGTTATGCGGCTCAGTACAGCCTTTCATCACCTCCATAAGCATCTAGTTACTTCAAAACCTTTAGGTTTTGGGTCTTCACAGAAATCATATGGCATCATATTCTTATCGTCTAAACTTAATACCAAACATTACACTAATACATCTTGGCTAGTACATCTTACACCTATATGATTTTAAATTAGCGGCAAACAAAATGGGCTTATGTATAAAAGGTAAACCTTGGCGGCTTAACATTGCAACGTTGTCAGCTGCTGTTTCTTCTTAGAGACCACTCAAGTAATCTCTAAGGAACAACTAATGGCTATTTGCTTCAAAAACACAAAACACACATATGACAGCTCTCAGCAGTTCCAATTAAAGACTCAAAACTTTCATTTATAGCATCAAATAAATTTCTATTCGTCTCTTTTTTTTCATCACAGCTTCGTTGTTATCACAAATGATTACCTAACACTTCTTATTCAACATTAAATAAGGACCTAATTTTCATCCATCGTTACCAACTTTACTGGGTGCATGTTACCCAGTGAGCCCGTTGAAATATATACGCAGGTAGGGGCAGTGACATTTTTCTATTGGTGATTTAAAAGGTGCTCACTTTATCGTGAACAGCCTTTACCAGGTAACACATGCATAAAATTTGTTCACTACATTTGAAGGGATTTGTAATGTGTAAACATGTTATAATAAGAAAATTCATTTATGAACATGCTATAATAAGAAAATTCAGTTATAATTATGCTATAGTAAGAAAATAAGTTATTTAATTGAGAAAGAAGTTTTGGCACACAAACAGAAAATTTAGCATTGTGGATGCAACAGAGCCTTAACCCACTGAAAATACTTCCCGTAACAAACCGCTGCTGCTGCCACCACCGCACTCACCAACATTGTACAGAAGATGGTCATAAACGTTTCTTCCCAATCCAAAGAAAACCCAAGTTTCTTCATCAGAAAAAAAAATCTAGCAACCAGTGTCAGGCATATCTCCCTTCCTAGTTCCTGTCCTCTTCACCTCTTCAAGAAATTCATTGCTTAGAGGAGCCGTCAGTAGACAGCGGACATGCCAGAAGACAAGCTTTCTTCATATAGACGGTATAAAAAAAACTATTACATACAAAGAAATAAAACATAAACTCCAATATAACACCACATATTTTATTTTTTTTTACAGGGAGTATATCCTTTTCCCCCTCACTCTGCAGAAAAAGTTCTAAATATTCTAGCTATCGCCCTAACTAAAACAACATAAAGTGGCACATACAATCTGGTATTTAAAGTAAAACAAGAAAATAAAACCTTTCAAAAACTGCAGAAAATAACAGTATTTGAAATTGGACTCTTATTATTTAACAACAGTAAATGTCCACTAGGTGACTAGTACAGGGGGGCTACAGACAGTGAAAACTTGGAAAACAGGGAAAAGTCAGGGCATTTCAAACAGCTAGAGAAAACAGGGAAGTTTTGTATACTTTAAAATGTTTAGATTACTTTTAATTCTCCTGTGTAAAAATGTGTGATGTTCCTACAATTGGTGACGTCAACGCGACATTTGCTGAATGCCGGCTGGAGTTGGAGCATCAGTATTTGTGATGTACTAGAAACTGGAAACCAGTCTTTGAAACAAAGGCTCTTTATGAGGTGCCACAGAAGTGATATTTCATAAAACATTAAATTGTTTGCAGACTTAGTTGTACGACTATGTTAGCTTGGCGACGAATGGCTTTACACCTAGATAAGGATCCTCGTCACCTGCTATTCCTTAGTGTGGCTGACTTTAGTACGTTCCTTTATGCCATACATGCATAGGAGTGGTGCAAAGTGGCAAGCTAGGAAGGCAGCTATTGCCTCAGAGTCCAACTTGAGCTGTAACCCAGCACCAACTTCCCCCTGCAGTCTAACACCCCAGGAACGAGCTAAGCCGCCCGACAACTGGAGAGGCCTCACCTCCCAGTCCCTCCACCATGCTCCCAATTTTAGCCTTCCTCAGACCTCCGGCGAGCCGCATCCAGTCCTCGTCGACTTCTGCCGGGGACTCCCTGTACCACTGTGTATAGCGAATCTGTCATTCCAGCCCAGCAGGACCAGCACCGCCAGCCTCACCACCACCTTCGTCCAAGGACTGGGCACGAGTTAGGAGCTACCCCGGGCTGCGCCCACTTCGGTTATACCAGTGGATGTGTGTAAATCAGTGTTGCAGGAAGACAGCTAAGCCCACAGCAGACTTTGTGCCGTGCAGTCAAGTGATGTGCCTCAGCTTATATACCGGCCGGGGTATGGTTAGCATCCAATAAAGTCAGCCCAGTCATATCGCCATTGTCTCTGACACACACACTAAAACCTTCCCGACCTTTATATTGTTGCCAGTCATCCGATGTCACACGTCAATGTATTACACGACTCTTAAAATTTCTCTCATTAAATGTATAGCTGCAAGAATGTAAGTTCATAAACATTTATATTAGTTTGTCTACAAGGCTTCAATTAGATAAAACTTATAAAAAATGTGATTTTATTTCATTAGTATAGGTCACGGAGAAAATGTGGTAGACAGGGAAAACCTGGAAATGTCCAGGAATTTGGTTTTATGTTTTGTGTAGCCACCCTGTAGTAATAAAAGAGTAAAAAATGCCGAACACTATAAAGGGATAGCCAACTGTACAACCTCTGGAGTGAAGTTAAAATTGAAGCAGAAGAGGAACTGAAATTGCAATTGCCTCTAATTTTGACTTTGTCTGCTTGAGACATGCAAGGTATTCCTGTAACCCAAAATTATAGTCGACTGTGCAGCAGAGAAAAACTTGAAGTAGGCAAGGTAATTATTGAAACTCTTACATGGAATTGACATCTGAAAAAAAAAAAAAAAAAAAAAAAAAACGGGCAGTTTTGAAGTTTGGAGAATAGGGATAGTTGAGATGAACTCCTCAGAATGTGAAAAGAAAAATACACATTGTAATGTTTGATGAGTTTTTTTGTCTATTAGACACAAGAACAAAATCTTGTTTACAAGAAGTATTAAGTAAGTCACATTTCTCCAAGGTCTTGGTTGGTACATGGAACTGGATGTCTAGTGAAAAAATAAAAAGAAGTGATGTCAAACAAGCTGTCTTATATGGCTGGCTGGGTTATTAGAGTAGAGGACGTGGTGCAGGTAGTTGATGAGGGGAAGCAGGTGGATCCCTGCTTCATAGATTTTGACAAGGCATTTGATAATCAATGTCCCCATGGGACATTGATGAGGAAATTGGAGGCGCTGATACCAGACAGGAGGGTAGTGGAATGGATAGGGGACTTTCTCAGGGGATGAAGGCAGAGGGTGAAAGTGTGGGAGGCAATATCGGAGGAAGAGGAAGTTACATCAGGAGTACCACAGGGAAGCGTGCTGGGTCCTTTGTTATTTACCATAATGGTAAATGACATGGGTTTGGGGATTAGGGGAAAAATAAGATTATTTGCAGACGATTGTGTTGTGTATGCTGAAGTGGAGGGGGGGGGGGGAAGTGGAAATTTTGCAGGCGGACATTGACAAGATATGATTGTGGACCAGGAAAAATAAAAATAAAGATAAATGTAAGAAAAACTAACGTAGTGAGGTTTACAAGTGAGAAGGTGATAAGCAGGGACATGTACAGATGGGAGGGACAAGAGATAGAAGAAGCAGCAGAATATAAGAATCTAGGGATTGTACTGCAGGGAGACCTCAGGTGGAAAAAACAGGTAGAGAGGGTGGTTGCAAAGGGAAGAAGGGCTCTGGGTATGCTGGGAAGGGTGCTGAATGGAGTCAGCTGTGAGGTGAAGGAGAAGGCGTATGGCACAATGGTACGACCAATGTTAGAATATGCTGCAGCAGTATGGGACCCGTATGTGGAGGTGCAAGAGCTAGGAAAGGTGCAAAGAAAGGTAGCAAGATGGGTGAAGGGTAGGTGGAGAAGGCAGGGGCAAGATGATGAACTATAGGCCATCAGTGATGATGAAAGAAATGGGGTGGAGCTCATTGAAGGACAGGAGGAAAGTTGAACAGTTAGTCAGGATGTACAGGCTGGTGAATGAAGAGGGAGGATGGGGAGGGCTACACTGCAAGCTAAGTAAGGGGGTGTTTAAAGGAAAAGGAAACAACAGTTAGAAGCTTCAGAGGGTGTGAAGGAGAATGGAGCGGGGTAGGCAGTCCATGCTTGTGAGGTCTGTGAGGGAGTGGAATGTGTTGAGGGAGGAATTGGTATCTGTGAGAGGGGTTGGTAAGTTCAGGAGGGGAGTGGAAAAGGAGTTGGTTGGGTGAAGGAGAGGTGAGAGAGCTCGCCACCGGGCGGTAGCCTAATTGCGAATGTATGTATGTATGTATGAAGTGTTGTGTACGTTGTTTTGGTTGATTTGCTTCCCATGTCATTCATCTCTGAAATGCAGGCACAAATGTTGCTCAACTGTTGAGATAGAGAATTCTGTAACAATAACTTCCTTGTTGTAAAAATGGCTTAAAGATATCTAGAAGCCTTCATGATAATATGTGTGTGTATTTTTTCTGTGGCTCTATGACTTGAACCTGTGGGTCTATTATGACTGCGATGCTAGGAAACGCAAAGCAGTTTTGCATTCGATCACAACACAAAATCGTACTTTGCATTAGTTCTGATTATTACCACTCAGTTTGCAAACGCAAAGTCTGTATCAACCATAAAAACAGTTGCACTCGTATTGCAGGAGGCATACACCATACTAACCTCTTTACACCTTGCGCAGCAAGAGAAAATGCGGACTTTTTCATGAGTGGCCGTAACCTCGTGTACAAAAAACTGTTGTAATTAAATAATGGAACTTAGAAACAGTATCTTCCATATGTTAAATGAAGTATTAATTTTAATTTCCGAAGCAGTTTAAGGTTACAGAATAAACTGATATTTGTTTTCAAAATGAGTATGTATATTTTCAAGCTGATGTATCGCACAGTAGTGTGGAAACTACTTAAATCTATTGTGAGTCACGTTGTTCCCAAGTGAACTATAGCATAGTGGATATGGTCATTGCTTATGCACTAGTGGTAGAATGTTTGTGATTTCATATCTGGCAGGGTCTATCTTTTTTTAACTAATAGTTGTTTTTCAGCATTTTAACTTACTGGTTCTTTTTAATTTTTTCTCGCCATGCACACAAATTATGAACATTTTAAATACCCTAAATTTATGTCCACGTAAACCTACGCCTTTTGTATATTATGTATATTTGTATATAATGAACATAACTACAGTTTTTGTATTATATATTACGAGTTACAAATTACAGTGAAATTAATTAAATGTGGTTGATGGGGTATGGAGCATTTATTATGAAATAAAACTCTGAAGAGAGAATAAGTATGCGGTTCGTTAAGTTGCATTATTTCAATGAAGTTCACGTTTCTAAATGTTTTATCTTCTCAAAACACCACATCTATTATATAACTTCTTGATTTTAACGTAATTTTTTTTTTGAATATACTAGAAATGTTAGCATTTATAAGCTATGATTATCAGTACACAAGAACAACACGTGTAAGAGTATATGCAAAATATGAAATATCACAGTTCACAACTTCGTGCTAGATGACCACGTTAAAATATTTAGCTTGATATTTGTAATGTGTGTATTTTTATATTTGTTTTATCCTTTGCGTATGTGTTATTCATTTACATTACTTCAAAAATGGCTTTTGGGAAACTTGAAGACAGAAACTTGCTTCAATTTTATTCAAAAGGGAGATATTTTTCATTGTAAGTATTGCCAATAATTGTCGCAAAGTCTGTGTTGACATAAAGTCTTTGCTTTGGAAAAAAAAAGGTAGTGATCGTCGCAACTAACGACTTTTGAAATCAACCTTAGAAAAATGCCACTGCTCCTACCTGCATATATTTTAATGGCCACATTGACTGTCATCCAGTAAAATTGGTAACAATGCAGGGAAAGTAGTTGTGTGTCTTAACGTTGAATTGAAAGTGTTTGTGAAACATTTGTAAATATCTTGTGTTGCGTTTTTTTTGTAATGCATAAGTATAGGAATCAGCAACTTGATTAATTATTTACTTGGTTAATAATTCCAGAGTTTCAGTGGAAGTGATCAGACCCGTGGTAATGTTAATGTTACATATGGTGCATACAAGTAAGCAGTGCATTCAAAAGTGTACACCTTACTATTAACAGCCTACAGAAATGTTTGTTATCTATATTTCTCAGAAATACTGCCATGTTAAGAATAAAAAAATGTTATTCAACAATCTTTAGTTTATGTTGAATTTTAGAAAATATACTAAACATTAAAAAAAAAAAGTGCAATATTCAATTGCTTAATGTGCCAGAATTCCCTAAGAAATGTCATGTAGACAAATTTTTGTTTGAAGTGCTTATCGTTGAAATTGATGCATGGAGTAGGAATTTCTTCTACATTTGGTCCCTATTTCAGTTCCGTGGTTGTGGGCTTGCTATGTCAGTCAGGAACCTTAAAGATATTTTGCATGTTATATGATAACCACTATGGAAGACTTGTGTTGCTAGTATAACCAGTGCAGGCAATCCACTTGCACGGAAAACTTCCTTGGACCCAGGCTTAATGTTCATTTATACTTGGACAGTTCCCATAAAATATACGAGAGTGAACATCCTCACTAATTGTAATGTATGTGTGCTCGGCCCTATCACAGTAAACAGAACTCACATTCACTGTGAACAACGTGTGCCCATTTGATTCCCTTGCACACGTAGTAACATGTTTGTGCTTGGACTATGACATGAGCATGAATTGCCTGTCTTGAATCCAGTTGTGAACTACATAATATTGTTTCACAGTGTATAACATTATTTGAAAAGGAAAGCTTTGTTAGCTGGAATAAATTAATTTAAGTTTTTGTACCATCCCAAGTTATTAGAAAGATGAGATGTCGTTACAGTCATTGCTGTCAAAATTTTGATTGGTGTGACATTGATGTCAAGTTGTCAGTGGTTGTTTAACTGTCTTGTTGTGACAAATTATGCCCAAGATATGGAGTTACAAAGAATATCTTCATGGAGTTAAAATTTCTTATAAGTGTGAAAGAGAAAAATGTGTGAAATTAGTAACAAATAATTCGGAACTACGAAGGAATTTGGTTTGCATATTACAATACCGTTCAGCCAAGAATTGGATTTAATGTTTTGCCAGCTTGTTTGTGTAGAAAACATTTGTTTTTGTATTGTGAAGTGTGGTATTTTGCACACAGAACCCCATTTTATGTGTTACTGTAGGAGGAAAGACAATTCTTGGAAACCCTTTGACAGTATGGTCAGAATTGTGTTTATTTCTGCTTTATGTGAAAAACTTGAAGAGCTATTTTATATCATAGTTTAAAAATGATTCTTTAATGTTACACTGTTTTTGGTTCAAACTGTAAAATGAACATGCTATGGTATTTCATGATGCTTTGGTAGATTGTTAAATACAGAAAACCCTTGATTTTCTGGGATAATGATTGGCTAAGGGTTCACATATAACTGATATTCATTGTTAAAACAATGAGCAAATATTATGTTTACGTACTGTACACATAAGTTATGTAAACAAATAGTATGTAGTAAATTATACACTTCCTGAGTACTTTTTGGCAGCATTTTCAGTTGTGAATCAGAACAGTAAACAAATTAAAATGTCCAGTCACATTGAGTTACACACAAGTAACAAAACCAGAGACAGTCTATATTATTAAAAACATAACCGTACCGTCAGTCACGCTACATTATAATAGTGTGTCAGTGACGCAAGTCGCTAATAAAGGAAATGTCTGAGTAAAACACTATGGAGTGGTGAATGCCTTGCAAGCCAGCCTGGTTTTGGTGTGCTAACAGATGATATTGTTCAGGAAGCTAAGGGCAAAGAGAACGAGTAAGTGAAAATGACAGCGGAGATTAACAGCCTATAAACATAGTGACACACTCGCACAAAGTTAATTCAGAGGCTCTTCTTGACTACCTGGAAATGGAAGAAAATAGCCTCATTACTGACACAATAGTGCCAGGAAGGATTCTTTCTAAAATTAGAAAGGGGACGGCATAATTGTGAAAGCAGAATCTATCAGTTGATTTTACTTTTTTTCTTTAAATTGCAAACAGTTTGCTTTCCAATGCAGTATTCTTATGAGAGCTGTTTTGCAATCCTCTCTCTACCCAACAGTTCAGTTATTATTTGTAATTTTTTTGAATATTGAGTAATGCTCATTTGCATATATTATCAGACATATTAAAATGCGTGTAAATAGTACCCAAAACAATTGCTGTTCAATGTTTTACTTTAAACTGTTGGCTACACTATTTAGCCACCCCTGGTAAAATGGGAGTTGGCTGCAACATATATTATGGTTGTGTGTTACCTCGTACTTCTTTCTCATCATTTATAAAAAGTTAGTCTATGAAGGAAAATTATAAGAAATTTAAAGTTATATATCTTCAGCAGTATATACAAATAGTTTTAAACCGAACACAGTTTATTTGTGTAACATATTACAAGTTATATGGAATATTTATTGATCAAAACATTTAGGTATTTTCTGAGGATTTTAGTACTGTCTACATGAACACATGTTCATGCAGGCACACACACGTGCTCAATAGCACACACACACATGCATTGAATGCACTGTCGTAAAGCAGCAGGCAGTCAAGTAATATTTTAAGAACAATAACATGTAAGGTTTTAATTAATAAGACACTTTATACAGTCAACTCTCATTGTACCGAAAAAGCATGTTCCGATAAACCATATCTACAGTTAATTTTCAGTGGTCCGGGCAAAACTCCTATATAAATAATGATAAAGCTAACCACTTGTATAGTTTATCGGATGGTGTGTAGATCAAAATGTGTTTTGGTCCCATCACCTAATATTTCCTGCAATTATCATTTTAAGGTGGTTGTTTATGCGTCTAGTACATTGATATGAAATATGCCACGTGTGCCACCGTTTACTACTGCTCTGAGCACATAGTCTTCCCAACACGTCTCGCCTGCAGCCGTGGCATGATGAGACTGTGTGGCTTGCTATCTAACCTTACATGCTTGACGTATTGGGAAGTGGTTACCTAGCAACAAGCGTGGCGTCCTATCTCTCACTCCTCTTTTTGTCTTTCTCTGCCTTGCACCTTCCTTCCTCCCTCCCCTTACTTGCCTTTGAGAGGGGAAACTGTTGTCTGGCAAAATAAAAAGCATGCCCTCTTGCCTTCATACACAGGTTACAGAGCAAATAAAGTGTTACTTGCAATCATAGAAATTTTATCAAGATAGTTGCACCTATCAGCACTTGTATTTCAAAGAAAATGGTTTTGCATGAAAATGTTGCGCAATGCATTTTAACGAGGAATCATTATTTGCAAAGATTTTTTTATTTTATGATTTAAGGTAGTTTTTTCCCGGAAAGTTGGTGTTTTCATTTATATCTGACTTTAAATCAATATGATTTAAAAATGCAATATTAATTTATCTCAATGGATAGCATCTTCGTGAATAAAATTATATGCCCAGAAGCATATACTTGACCTCGCCTAAGCATATACTTGACCTCGCTTTGTCGCCAAAAATTGTTTGAACATCGAACGACTTGTATTACCAAGCGTTAAGTTCATATTCAGTAACTTCCTGTGAGGATATTGAAGGATTTATATTAATTTATTTTAATAGACATGCGTCGTTCAAATAAACTGATAAAATTTAAGGGCCTTTGGTTGTCTAATAATGGGTAAGCACTGAACCCAAGTGCAGTGAAATTTGCGACTGGGAAAATCAGAGGACGTAGTTTTGAATGATTAATTATTAAACACTGTGAATAAATAAATTATAATTACCATATTTATTCATTCCTGTCTCAAAATTGCAAGGCTTTTTGCAGTGAAATAAAATTAATTACTTTAAAAGACAGACATTTGTCATGTGCGCAAGGTGTCGGCAACATGTAGTCAGTCCCCTGAAAAATGGTTGATAGGGAGTCGACTATTAATTTTGTATTATATGTACCATGTTTTGAGAATTAAAGGAAAATTTTTTGTATCTGATCTATGCACATAATTAATTTTTGTGACACTATTGAGAGTGTGTACCAAACACAGCATTTAAAACCATCTTGAGTGACAGGTAAATTATATTTTTTGTGTTAATGCCACAGATATAACAGATCGTGGTAGTTTTGCTCTGCTTTGTACTATCACCTCTTTATTTAAAAAAAACATGTTTCATATTTGAGAAATGGTATTTGCAGGAAATTGTTTTCTAAACGTGTAAATTGCAATTGATGACATTGTAATGTAATTGTCATAGCATTTATAATTAGCTTTGTGCATGACAGTGTTATTTTGGGTAAAGTTGTAAGTAATATGAATTAATAATTTGTAGGGGTCATGTATATTAAAAGAAAAAGAAAATTATGATGTATACATATACTTTCATAGAGCTTCAAATAATCAGGAAAATGTGTGTTTTTTTTATATGGCAACAGCAGTACTGGAACATAACAGATTTTTATTCTTATACATATGTATTAGATTACTGTTTGATGTGAACAGAAAAATCTTTAGTTAATTGGACATGTTTTAAATATTCCCTATAAATATATAAATAAAGTTAATGTACTGTATTCAGGGGTGTAGGAAGCAAATATTCCAGGGGGGGGGGGGGGAGTAGTGATGATCAATCACCCTAATAAAGCAGGGGGTCCGGGGACCTCCACCTGGAAAATTTTGGTTTCAAGAGGTGTAAAATGGTACTATTCAAGCATTTTTTGTACCTAAACATTGAACATATTGTTGGTAAAATTTGTAATATTTTTTAAGTTAAAATTTGTTTTAGTGAACAATTTGACAAATAGAGCTTTGTCCACTAAAAATCATATTATTGTAATATAAATTAGGAAAAACATAACATACTGCTATTTAAATACTTGTTTTCATATAAGATAGCACCTTAACCGAGCGAAACACATTTATTTATAAAATTTATTTTTTTATCATATTACGGACCTGATGTTATAGGGTAAACAGAGCAATTATGACTATAGTTATTCTGTGTGGATTAAAAAAATTCACATATTAACATGGGAAAATCAGCACAACAATAGAACTGGCTTCAGATATCACACAAATGACACAACTACTTTTTTTCTGAAGCAATAGTGAGATACCCGCCATCGTCATTTTTTTGTCGAGTAAGAATGCTAACTCCTTACTGCTGAGTGCTAGTTTAGGTCAGAGAAGCTAAAACACAGCTTATCTATGGTTGATTAGGCGTAATTACGTACACAGCATTAATATACTATATTTCATGTTTCTTACCAGATTATTATGTGGTAAGTTAACTCCTCTGTCCAGTATTTTGTTATTTTGCAATGTATTACTGTCATAGCCTATGTCCCCTTTAATTTAATTTACAATCCATAAATATTTTCAACGCAGCAAAACATTCTAATTATTTTGTTGACAGCTACAGAGCTTCTGGACACTGCATCTTTAATGCTGGTGTAAGTGTAAATGAGGGAATGATTACATGACATACACTTAAACTGCTAAACCTAAATAATTATGCAGAGTGGCTTTCGCAAAACACAACACAAACTTTTCGGGCCAGTCACAAACAATGCTTCTTGTTTCCGTGAGTAGTAATACGACTTAAACTTTTCCAAAAACTCACAATAATTAAGTGAATTTTCCCCGACTAAAAAGAATATCGCTTGAGCAAAGTTGGGCAAAATTGCATTAAATGTAGCCTGTATGGAAATGATTCTCACATAGTAAGGAAAAATTATTTTGCAATAACAAGACGAAAAAAATTGCGCAGTTGTACCATGCAACTTTTTACATGCTTCTGTTTTAGTCACAGAGGCTTCGAAATGGACAACTTGCACATTTTTTCATGTTAGCTGTTTTTCAACCATTTTGTACCAACATTGTACCTAAGAAGTGTTTTGCAGTCACATGATAATCACCACATAATTAGATACTTTTAATTTAAAATAACTTGCTGTACACAGATTTTTATGAAAAAAATGATGCATGTATACTTTTATACGTGTATTAGAATGTGCCCCTTCCAATATCAACCATATTTATTACATTGGCATGTTGCCCATTTTATTTTTAAAATCTTTGGCGATTTGGAAAAGGTGGGGCATGAACAAACATCCCTTTCATTCACATTTCAGTAGGCTAGTCACTACTTTAAAAACATATTTTGTCCTCTCATTATGTTATTTTTACGCTCTTATTTAAAATCATGTGCATTGTGGAATGTCAAATTCAGATGTCAAGATGTTCACTTCCATGCCTTATCCAGGACTCGAACCAGAATTTCTCTCTCTGGAAGCTAGAACACCTGTGTTTATATAAATTATGAGTCACGTGGTTTTGTGATTAGCAACATCCCAATAAATAAACTATTGCTCTCTCATGTAGTTGAGCCAGATTAACATTCCGCAGTACAATTTCATATTTGAGTCGCATGAACTGCTGGAATACTGTTAACGAACTTGACATCCTTTATAGAGTTTGCAATGACATTACAAGATACAAGAGGATTTAAATAATTTTGAAATGCAAACACTGCAGAATAGGTCAGTGAAGATGCTTAAAATAACATTATCGAGGAAAACAATCATTAGTTAAGGCGCTGTAATATACATATTAAACTTACCCGACTAATAGGCATTTACCGTAAGGCTGGCTTATGAACTAATTTAGCCTAACCTTAAAACTCTCATGATATTTGGGATATGAGCTCACGCACTCATAGCTGCCAAGTAGGCGTATAGACGCCCTGCACAGTCGGGAACCAGTTCGATACATAACTCGTCTTAATAATTTCCAGTTAAATTATTTGTAGTTTCATACTGATAATTGTAAATTATGCCTACTCAAACAGAGTAATCACACAGAGCCAAAAATATAAATTTACCAACGTACTGGTACTTTAATTATAAACATATATTATATACAGTTTTTGAGATCACATGCAGTCTGGACTGCATGTCGGAGTCACGCGACCCGCGCAACTCGAGTAGGTGCCATCCGCCTATGTTAGTGGTATTTCATCCTAATTTCTGCATTATTGCTATGTGCAATTTTAAGGGTTTTGTTTTCATGTATGTATTTGAGGGTATTTTTTATGTTTGAATATTTTACGGCGATATCACATATAACCATGTGGCTAACCGATGCCAAGTATTTGTATACGTCATCATTGCATTTTGAGAGCTTATTTATATAACATTGTGTGTGCAATATTTTATTCAAGGTTCTATGTTAAATTTTTGTTAGGGTTTCATGTAATTTCCACGTAAATTGATATTTTTGTGTTTGGCCACGCTTTCATGTTTGATTTTTCCACCATCAGGCATGCTACACGCCTGCAATCACTTATATCATAAAGAGAATAATTTTCTCGCTCCGAATTATATTTTGTCTGAATTTAATTTGTTGTTTTCACAAAGAAATATTGCAATTCCACCTGCACCACATGATCCGCTACAAACTTCATCCAACAGCATCCGCGCCATCTAAACTTGTTTTCACACATGTGTGTTTATTGTGAATACTCATCTAATGTCCCATTTTGTTTCATGTATCTTTTGAGGGTTTATTTAATTTTGTAATTTGTGTATGATGCAATTATACCCGTCGTAGCCGGCTCTGTGTATAGTCTGTCACCACACTACCCACATGCTGGAGGGCGAGCCACGACGAGTTTGCGTTAGTGATGCCGAGTAATCACACGTGTTAATATGTTTCATCAAGTGTTTTCATTTGTAATTCACAGAGTCCTGTCTTCAGGGAAAAACCGTCAGTCTACCCTAGCGGCTGTCTGCCCTCTTCCCTAGTGAAGGCTAGATTAATTGTGGGTTGGGGAGCACCCAAGTGGAATTGGCTAGTCATGACCGAGATAATTATAATTTCAATGGCATGATGTGTATGCATAGTAACAAAAAAAAGCAAGTCTACAGTGAACATACCTCTTTAATTCAGTAGTGACAGTGTCCTAGCCACATGTATCTTATTAATAGCTTATTTTCAAAGTGATGTCTAGTAAAAGTTTAGAATTGCCAACGTGTTTGTAAGTACACACGGGTGAGACGGACACACAGAACCCACAGCATCCCTGAGAACCCTGAGTCTCAATAGAGCGGTGATTGGGAAGCACTGCTGGTGCCTGTATTACCAGTAAGTATTTGTGTCATCGTTCGTCACGTGTCTCATCCGACGGCGTCAACTTGGAAAAGTCCAAATTTCATAGTAACAACAGGAGTGATCAGCTCATTCTTGAAGTTGTCTCCGGAGATGGTGGGCAGCCAAGTGCAGAAGCAACTCGGCGCCAATGAGCCGGTCTCTTCTTGAGCACTAGGTACGGTGTCACGCCAGCATCAGAGGGGTTGCGGTAGAAGAAACCATCCGAAACTCTGCCTCTTCCAGCAGTTGACACGCCAGCACTTCTGCTGCACAACGATGTCAACTCACTGTGGACTCAGCGCGGTATGGTGGGAAGACGGTAACAAGGGATTAGAAAAAGGGAAACAGATTAACACGAATTACATAGGATAAGGGATAGGTAAACGTGAATTTACAATATCAAACCAGAACAGCCAAACTGTAGGTACAAACACATAATAATTAATAAAATTAACTCTGTTGCTGATAAGGTTTTAGCTGAGACACATGCGCCTTTCTATATGAGCGATTAGAGCTGGGTGAATCAAGGCTAACTGTATTAGGACCTAGAAACTTACCAATCTTAAAAGGACCAATAAATTTTGGTATAAACTTCACAGTTATATTGTTTCTCATATCTGCCAGCATATAATTTTTACATAAGACCTGGTCTCCTAACTTGAAATTGGCCCGTCTTAGCTGTTACCTACAGCGTTGCTGCCCGGAGCCTACAGCGGACCTACCCAAGCAGGCAATCATGGTCACCGTCACCAAGGTGGGTGTGAAAAGGGGGTATGTTCCATATATTAAGTAAGGGATGGCTGAGAGGACAACCAAGGAAATGGAGTGAAGGAGGAACTCCCGTGGAATCGCGCAAAGTGCTGTGGAATCCTTCATTAATAAAATACAAATCCTGTTCCCACTTAGTATGATCCTGATTATAGAAAATGGTTAAGCAAGCCATCATATTCTTATTAAATCTCTCTACGTGATTGCTTTTGTGATAGTAGGAACTGGAAGAAAAATGTTTGATAGCCCAGCGAAAAGACATGTTCTTAAAAGCGTTAGAATTTGAGTACTTAGCGTTGTCGGTAACAACCTAAACAGGAGCACTAAAAACCTTCCAAACATGATCAGTGAGCGCTTTAACAATGGACGACACTTGCATATTATGCAGTTGTAACAGAATAACAAACTTGGTAAACATATCAAACAACATTAAAGTACACACATTTCCCTTCTTAGGTCTAACTAAGGGTCTAAATATATCAAGATGAACAGTGCTTCAGGTTGCGTGGGGAATTTGCATCACTGCCTGCCCGATGTTAGCATGCTGAGGCTGCTTACGCTTTGGACACAGGTCACATGAACACACAACATTGGAAACATTGCCCAGTAAATTTGGCCAGGCAAACTGTACAGTAATTTTAATGAAGGCCTTACTTATTAAAACCTGGATGACCACCTAAGATGGAATCGTGAAAGTATAACAATACCATAGGCCTCTATGATTCCGTTACAACTATCTTACGAGCACTTCCACTTTTACCAGTAAAATACAAAATCCCAATTCCACGACATAAGGAAGTACACTGCTACACCACTGCTCAAGTTCCTCTTAACCTGACCACAGAAACCATCCTCCACCTGGGCTTGACGTAGCTTTACAAATGACTAGAGGGAAACCCTGAATGATATTAAGAGAAGCCTCTGAAGCTGTTGGATTTTCCGTCTCAAAATTCGCCAGATCATACATTCTATGTAAAGCATCTGCTACCTGATTTTCAGAGCCTCGGACGTGATGATCCTTGAAACTGAAACGGCACAGTCGTAACACCCAGCGACCTAGCTTGCCCAACTGTTGAGGATGGTTTAGGACCCAGCTCAACACTTGGTTGCCCGTGTAAAGATCATATTCGTCATGTTCTATGTGTGATGCAAATTTTTCTAGCGTATAGATACATGCCAGGGTTTCTTTCTCATAGATAACCAATTTTGCTCCGTCTCGGTGAAACTCCAACTTGCAAAAGTCACTGGCGCCAAACCTAACTCAGTCTGCTGGCTCAGGGCAACATTTAAAGCCAGTGACGAGGCATCTACCTGTACAACAAAATAGTGCAAAACTCTGGTAGAAGAAGCTACCGGAGAAGAAACTAACTTCTGCTTTAGCTGGGAAAAGGCAGGCTCCTGCCCCTGACCCCACTGAAACTTAACTCCCTTCTTTTTTAACGAGTTCAAGGGGGTTGCCAATTCTGAAAAGTGCTCTATAAAGCAGGAGTAATAGCCCAGTAATCCTAAACATTTTTGCACTCGCTTCAAGGTTTTGGGCGAGGGAAGTTTAATATTGGGGCCACACAATCAGGATCAATCGTCGGTGGACCTTCGCAGAGCAGAAAGTCCAAGAATTTAACCTTGTTCAATCCCAAGGTGACATCAGAATTAACAATCAAACATACTTTCCACATTTTGAGAAACACCAGAGACAAGTGGGACAAATGGGACTCGAGATTGTCACTGTACAGAATGATTTCATTGATATAATTAAAAAGAAACGTAAATTTATACTCTAAAATGTAATCTAATACTTGGAACAAGACTTGACTGCCAAAATTAGAACCCAATTAGAATATGTATGAACTCAAACTAATTCCATGGTGTGCTAAAAGCAGCATATATTTCCTGCAGGAGGGATCCAACAAACACTGGGGAAAGCAAGTGCTGAAGGACACAATCAATAATGGGCAACGGAAAAGGGTCTTTATGAATTTTTTTGTTTACAAGAGAATGGTTAACTACCAAACAATACATGTCACTATCCCTTTTGCACACTAAAAACTTTGGTGAACAGTTATGCCAGATTCTGACAATATATCTATGATTTCCTGAAAGGCTTGGAGCTTTGGGGGGGCATTTTAAATGACAGTCGCGCACCGGAGTATCATCAAGGAATATTACGAATAACCTGGAAATATTTTGTAAACAAATAGTACATATTATATTTGCTAACATGAAATGGCAAGTTGAAGAACTAGAAATTTTGGGAATAAAGAAAAAACAAACTTATTTAAGAAATTTAAAAAAAGGCATTTGAAATATCAATACAAAGATTGACGTATAAAAAATAACATAAGGTTTCATAATTTGAAAGTGTTTTTCAGTTTTACTATAAATAATTTTATGACTATACGTTAGAGCTGGTATCACGTAAGTAGTAATGTAATTTTGTATAGTAAATGTATTTGTAATATGCTAAGAATGATGCATGCTTCAGAATAAGGTCATTCTGAAACTTTAGTATCATGTTGTCATTTTTTTCTAGTCATTAGTATTGGGGGACTATTGTTTGTACACCTTTATAAATAATCTTTTCTGTTAGTATTTTTTTGGAAAATAATTACATTTAATTTGGCAATTAAGAATTAAATTGGTCATTAGAATCTGGAAAAGTTTGGGGATATTTTCAGCTTGAAAGTGTGGTCACCCTGTAATTTACTGTGCACAGTACTGCCCTGCTATCAGAGCCAGCACCACAAATGCAGGTTGGAGTTGATCTGGGCGGACCTTAACAACATGGTCTTGAGAACAGATGAGTGTGAAATAAGGTGATAATGGAGCGGTGTGGGAATGCAAGGGCGGGGGAAATGTGAGATCCGGCCGGGGTTTGACCTGGTTTGCCTTGGTGGTAGGCAAGCAGGCTACCTTTCAGCCACCATGACCCCTGCAGGTTGGAGGTATATTTGATAAGAGTGAGCGTGATAAGGTCTGAGCAAGACTGATTGTTATGAAAGTATCTGTCAAAAGTTTCCAATTTATAAACTGTGAAACTTATTTTACGTCAAGTATCCTTACTACTATATAAATGTGAAAGTATGTTTGTTTGTTTGTCCGTCCTTCTTTCACGTCAAAATGATGCAACGGATCAACGTGATTTTTTGCACAGATATAGTTGGAGGTCCACAGAATGACATGGGCTAATTTTTATCCCAGGAAAATATCTTAAATGGTTCCAAAAAAATGGTGATTATGGATGTACATAGGTACTGGATTAAACTTTTCTTAGGATTACTGCATAAAAAAGCATTGTTAAAAAATTCTCCTTTTTTTGTTTATGGACTGTCTTACATTCCTTCCTAACAGCTGCAGTAGCTCAGTGGGTAGAGAACCCAATAATGGGGCAGCAGTAGCTCAGTGGGTAAAGAACTCAATAGTGGGGTAGCAGTAGCCCAGTGAGTAGAGAACCCAATAGTGGGGCAGCAGTAGCTCAGTGGGTAGAGAACCCAATAGTGGGGTAACAGTAGCTCGGTGGGTAGAGAAGACAATAGTGGGGCGGGTAGAGCATAGTAGCAGTGCAGTGGGTAGAGAACCCAATAGTGGGGCAGCGCAGTAGCCTAGTGGGTAGAGAACCCAATAGGGTGGCGGGCAAGCAGGTAGCCTCAGTGGGTAGAGAACCCAATAGTGGCGGGTAACAGTAGCCTAGTGGGTAGAGAACAATCAGAATAGTGGGTCTGGGTAACAGTAGCTCAGGAGGGTAGAGAGAACCCAATAGTGGGCGGCCTAGCAAGTGGCCCAGTGGGTAGAGAACCCAATAGTGGGGCAGCAGTAGCTCAGTGGGTAAAGAACACCAATAGTGGGGCAGCAGTAGCTCAGTGGGTAGAGAACACAATAGTGGGGCAGCAGTAGCCTAGTGGGTAGAGAACCGAATAGTGGGGTACAGTAGCTCAGTGAGTAGAGAACCCAATAGTGGGGCAGCAGTAGCTCAGTGGGTGAGAACCCAATAGTGGGGCAGCAGTAGCTCAGTGGGTAAAGAACCAATAGTGGGGCAGCAGTAGCTCAGTGGGTAGAGAACACCAATAGTGGGGCGCAGTAGCCAGTGGGGAGAACCAATAGTGGGGCAGCAGTAGCTCAGTGGGTAGAGAACCCAATAGTGGGCAGCAGATCAGTGGGTAGAGAACCAATAGTGGGGCAGCAGTAGTCAGGAGTAGAAACCCAATAGTGGGGGCAGCAGTTAGCTCAGTGGGTAGAGAACCAATAGTGGGGCAGCAGTAGCTCAGTGGGTAGAGAACCCAATAGTGGGGCAGCAGTAGCTCAGTGGGTAGAGAACCCAATAGTGGGGCAGTAATGTAGCTCAGTGGGGTAGAGGGAAACCCAATAGTGGGGCAGCAGTAGCTCAGTGGAGTAGAGAAAATAGTGGGGCGCAGTATAGTGGTAGAGAACCGAAGTGGGCAGCAGTAGCTCAGTGGGTAGAGAACCCAATAGTGGGGCAGTGCAGTAGCTCAGTGGGTTGAGAGAACACAATAGTGGGGCAGCAGTAGCCTAGTGGGTAGAGAACCAATAGTGGGCAGCAGTAGCTCAGTGGGTAGAGAACCAATAGTGGGGCAGCAGTAGCTCAGTGGGTAGAGAACCCAATAGTGGGTCAGCAGTATGCTCAGTGGGTAGAGAACCCAATAGTGGGGCAGCAGTAGCTCAGTGGGTAGAGAACACAATAGTGGGGCAGTACAGTAGGCTAGTGGGTTAGAGAACCCAATAGTGGGTCAGCAGTAGCTCAGTGGGTAGAGAACCAATAGTGGGGCAGCAGTAGCTCAGTGGGTAGAGAACCCAATAGTGGGGCAGCAGTAGCTCAGTGGAGTAGAGAACCCAATAGTGGGGCAGCAGTAGTCAGTGGGTAGAGAACACAATAGTGGGGCAGCAGTAGCTCAGTGGGTAGAGAACCCAATAGTGGGGCAGCAGTAGCTCAGTGGGTAGAGAACCCAATAGTGGGGCAGCAGTAGCTCAGTGGGTAGAGAACCAATAGTGGGGGGCGCAGTAGCTCAGTGGGTAGAGAACCAATAGTGGGGCAGCAGTAGCTCAGTGGGTAGAGAACCCAATAGTGGGCAGCAGTATGCTCAGTGGGTAGAGAACCAATAGTGGGAGGCAGCAGTAAACTCAGTGAGTAGTAGAGAACCCAATAGTGGGCGCAGTAGCTCAGTGGGTAGAGAACCCAATAGTGGGGCAGCTAGTAGCTCAGTGGGTAGAGAACCCAATAGTGGGGCAGCAGTAGCTAGTGGTAGAACCCAATAGTGGGCAGCAGTAGCTCAGTGGAGTAGAGAACCCAATAGTGGGGCAGCAGTAGCTCAGTGGGTTAGAGAACCCAATAGTGGGGCAGCAGTAGCCTAGTGGGTAGAGAACCAATAGGGTGCTCAGCAGTAGCTCAGTGGGTAGAGAACCCAATAGTGGGGCAGCCAGAGTAGCCTAGTGGGTAAGAGAAACCCAATAGTGGGTCAGCAGTATGCTCAGTGGGTAGAGAACCCAATAGTGGGGCTAGCAGTAGCTCAGTGGGTTAGAGAACACAATAGTGGGGCAGCAGTAGCTAGTGGGTAGAGAACCAATAGTGGGTCAGCAGTAGCTCAGTGGGTAGAGAACCAATAGTGGGGGCAGCAGTAGCTCAGTGGGTAGAGAACCCAATAGTGGGGTACAGTAGCTCAGTGAGTAGAGAACCCAATAGTGGGGCAGCAGTAGCTCAGTGGGTAGAGAACCAATAGTGGGGCGCAGTAGCTCAGTGGGTAGAGAACCCAATAGTGGGGCAGCAGTAGCCAGTGGGTAGAGAACCCAATAGTGGGGCAGCAGTAGCTCAGTGGGTAAGAACCCAATAGTGGGGCAGCAGTAGCTCAGTGGGTAGAGAACCCAATAGTGGGGCAGCAGTAGCTCAGTGGGTAGAGAACCAATAGTGGGGCAGCAGTAGCTCAGTGGTAGAGAACCCAATAGTGGGGCAGCAGTAGCTCAGTGGTAGGGAACCCAATAGTGGGGCAGCAGTAGCTCAGTGGGTAGAGAACCAATAGTGGGGCAGCAGTAGCTCAGTGGGTAGAGAACCCAATAGTGGGGCAGCAGTTGCTCAGTGGGTAGAGAACCCAATAGTGGGGCAGCAGTAGCTCAGTGAGTAGAGAACCCAATAGTGGGGCAGTAGTAGCCAGTGGGTAGAGAACCCAATAGTGGGGCAGTGTAGCTCAGTGGGTAGAGAACCCAATAGTGGGGCAGCAGTAACTCAGTGAGTAGAGAACCCAATAGTGGGTCAGCAGTATGTCAGTGGGTAGAGAACACAATAGTGGGGCAGCAGTAGCCCAGTGGGTAGAGAACCCAATAGTGAGGCAGCAGTAGCCAGTGGGTAGAGAACACAATAGTGGGGCAGCAGTAGCCTAGTAGGTAGAGAGACCAATAGTGGGGTAACAGTAGCTCAGTGAGTAGAGAACCCAATAGTGGGGCAGCAGTAGCTCAGTGAGTAGAGAACCCAATAGTGGGGCAGCAGTAGCTCAGTGGGTAGAGAACCCAATAGTGGGGTAACAGTAGCTCAGTGGGTAGAGAACCCAATAGTGGGGCAGCAGTAGCTCAGTGAGTAGAGCAACCGATAGTGGGGCCGCGCACTATGCAGCGGGTAAAAGTTAGTACTCTATAAAAAATTGTTTCTTTTTCATACAATGTTTTGAACAAGGAATATAAAATGTGATGCATAACTATATAGAAACATTTTCAACTGTGCTTCACTGGCAACTAAATAAAAAAGTAAATCAGAATGTCACGGGTGAAGTGACTACAGAACTCAGATTGTGAATCCATGCAGCTGTCTTAGACCAGTACGATTAGCCACAACTGGACTTATCCTAAGAAACATGTAGATGTGTGTAAGGGATGATGTGGGGACAGAACAGCTGCTACAGAAGTAGCAGCTGTTCTGTCCCCACAACACTTCCTATGGGCTGATTACAAACATTACTTATATTGTTTGGTAACAGGCGCAAATTTGTAGAGTACAAACCAGAATCCACACCAATGACAGGATCTTATAACTAGTAAATTAGAAGCAATGTACACAACATTCATGTTAACCATTTTTATTTCATAAAAGTGGTCTGCAATAGAAATACTGACAATTCCTTTGTGTGATTAAAAAGATAATTGCAATGCGTTGAAATAAAGCTACACCTGTTAGCATAGAATGAACACTTAAAATAAAAAAAATACCAGGTGCAAAATTCTCAGGTACAAGGTAATTGTGATTCTCACTGATGATTCATGTAAAGTACAACAACTTTAATAATGACTCATTGTCCGCATGTTCTTATGCTTCTCAACTATAATGTAGTTCATTTGCTCAAACCACTTGTGCCTTGATCAGTAAATGGCATGCTTTTAATTGACAAAATTTCAAGAAATTATTGAAGGCATGTTCATGCCTGTGTGAACTGCAGTGTAAAATATATAGTGCTGATCTTACTAAGCACTTTTCAAGTGCTCCCAAATTATCCTTATACATAAACATTAAACAGGGCTCTCACATGATAGCTGGACTTGCAGGTTAGAATAATCATTTACACTTTGCAACTTTGGGTTTTATGTGAACTCTGCTGTACTCTTTTCCATGTGGTATGCGTGAGCCAACAAGGCTGGCCGTTGGCTTTCGCACTGCGTCAATAGGCGTGGAAAGAATTGTCCAGACCCAAGCAAATATAAAGCAAGGTACGCGGGTCACCTTACAAGATGCATGAGTACACTTCCATTACCCGCTGCAGTACTTGTCCATTTGTGCAACGTGAGGCACTTGATTGGCTTGATATAGTGATGAATTTATTCACCAATAAACATGTTTCTGGTTTTTTGGACAATGAATTTTAAGTTCTATTGTAATTACATTTACCAAAACATAAAATAAATTGTGTTTTGATTTGTTAAAAATTATTCTTCCAATGTAATAATTTTACTCAGAAAGAGTTTCTAGTTATAGTTCTAGTTCTATTTTGCCACATGACACCAGGGTGTACTGTTACCTGAACAGTATGCATTTTTTAAAATACTACATGAACAATTTTGGAGTTATGAAGATTGCTGGATATCATCTACCAGATTTTATCAAATTGAATAATTGTGTGGAAAAGCCTTTTTTGAGTTACAGGATGTCTCAAAATTTGTGCCCATGTAATTCACAATTTGAAACTTGCAGAAAATATATAACATAGTTGGTAAATTTTAGTCATAAAAAATATAGAAGCTGGAAACATAATAGGTGACATAAAGTATGTTACTCACTTATTATTATTATTATTATTATTATTATTCTGTAATTATATACTTTTAATTGTTTAATAAAATATAGGACAGTTTACACTTTTTAAATAATTTGTTCATTAGACAGGTTTTTTATTGGTCATAGCAGCCTCAGCTATGGTACCATTTTAGATAAAGTCTGCAAAATGTGATGTCTCTCATATAGTACTTCCAAATGATGGAAGTGAAATTTTCTGTAGGATAGAATTTTTCACCAAGATTTTCATCTTCATTTAGCCGCATGTTTCACATGGCATAGAGCACAGGCACCACTGACATACTTTACAGTAAGAACTTATGATGCTAGTTAACTCTTGCACAGTTATGTTGTGCCCATGTTGCCAGGATAGTTGTTAGTGATTGTGTTGGGGAGCTTGTTGGATTGTAGCAGCTGTCACTTGTCATTCCAGAGCAAGTGTGCTGCACAGCACAGAGGCGCAGCTAGATCCTGGCCGTCCACCATGAAGGCGCTGGCTATGTCTCTACTGGTGCTGTTCACTGCCTTCCCATCAGTGTCCAGCTCCGACATCACGGACGCCGTGTTCGGCTCAGTGACAGACGGCATGCCCGCCGCGTTTGCAGACTTCAATGCTGACAACTACATAGACATGTTTGTGCTGCGAGACTCCGGGAAGACTCTCGAGGTGCTGCTGGCCTCAGACCAGGAGCCGCTCCTGAAACGCAGCTCGGCACTGCATTGCGACTTCCCTGTGCAGATCTCCAGTGTTGTACCTGGTCACTTCGATGCTGATCCATTTATGGACGTGCTGGTCACTTTGAATCGTTCAAGTGAGGAGACGCAGGTGTATGTGCTGTGGGGTAGTGCAAGCACCATCAACTGCTCCAAAGAGCCACTCTTTGAGATGCGTGGCCAGCCACTTGCCATCGACTACAACCACGACAACATTGTCGACCTGTTTGGCATGCACTCCAGCAACAAAAGGATGTTCTGGATTTTCAACGAGACTCGGGGCAACTACTCCACTGTCGAGATGGTGGAGGACAAGGATGCAGCCAGGATGAGAGTCCCTCACTCGCACGCCTTCCTGGACCTGGGAGGAGACTCCACGTCTGACCTGATGCTCACCACGAAGGAAGGGTTTGAGCTGTGGCTGGGCAACGAGGCCGAGGGCTTCACGTTTTATAGGAAGATACAATATCCAAAGGCAGCTCGTGTGGGACAGTCTGTGTTTGTCGACATGGAGCTAAAGGGGAAGCTGACCCACCTGGTGCCAGTCTGCTTCAATAGTGATTGTAGCAACAGCAGCATCCTGGCACACTCGGAGCGTGGCTGGCACGACCTGCGCCCACAACTGCAGGATGGCACGGGCAAGGTGTGGGGCTTCGTGGCACCCAATGCGCAGCGCTACACTGATGCCATCACGCTGCGCGCTGGCGACTTTAACATGGATGGCTACCCCGACCTGTTGGCAACGCTGCGGCAGGCGGGTGGCAAGCCGCAGGTGCTTCTACTGGAGAACGTGGTGTGCCCACAGCCACAAGCCTGTGGTGGCTTGGAGCGTACCTTCGTGGCTAGCTGGGGTGCACTGTCCCCGCTCAACGAGAACTGCATAGCAGGCATGTTCTATGACCTGTACCAAGACGGTGTGCTGGATGTGATATTGGTTGGGAGCAAGGTGCATGCATTCCGCAACACACTTGACTACGACGCCAACTTCGTGAAGGTGATGGTGCTGGTGGGACCGCAGCGCGGGGGCAACTTCCCGGGTGCGCATATCTCATACCGTACTACAACACAGGAGGGACAACCCCAGGAGGCAGTGTCCGTGCAGCTGCCACAATCTGCGCACTTCTCACTTGGCCTGCCATACACTATCTTCGGTCTGGGTCGCACACCCAACTTTGTGGACGTGCTGGGAGTAGGCACGGCTGGACTGGAGCACGAGTGGACGCAGATCATCCCCAACTCGCAGGTGGTGGTGTTAGTGTGGCCACTGGACACCTCTGCACACTGGCGTGCGCAGCTCTTTGTCACACCCAGCAAGCTGATCCTGCTGAGCGTGGTCGCACTGCTTGGCACCTGCACGCTCATCACTGCCATCATAGCTGCACTCTACTACAAGGAACGTCGCGAGGACCGACTGGAGAAGCTGCAGGAGGCCCACCGCTTCCACTTTGACGCCATGTGAGCGCCTGCAGCCCCCTTATGCTTAGACATTCATCAACCAACAATTCTCAACAAGTTTTACAACTGTTCTGCAGCTAAGCAGTCCACAAGAATGCTAGTTTTTCCATTGTTATTGAATTTGTTCAGTTTTCTACATTTCAAAAATTAAATGTTTATGATTTTTTAATATTTTGGTTTAACAAACCTGCAGTCATACAGTCTATCAAATGTCAATGTTTGAAAGAAAAAAAAACAATATATCAATGTTTGTTGCTTCAAACTGATTAGCGTTATTACTGTGTTCAGAACGCTTTCATCTGCTAAGAGTAAGCTACACTTTACTGGGTTGGTAACAGTTGCATTGCTTAATTTGAGCATGTTTAGAGAATGTGTGCCACATGATGGATTATTTATGAATTACAGGCAGGCACGAAAAATTTTAGCACAGTAGGTCTTTAGAAGCTGTGACTTTGTGGAAAATAGTGCTGTCAAAGTGAGTGCTCAGAAAGGTATTATTCCATTGCTAGAGCACTCTATCATGGGTAGATTATCCACCATGCTTGATGTGGCACATAAATTAATTTTGTGGAACAGTATTAAATTTACTTTTAAATAGAAGTGCATGTAACTAACTGTACCCTCATTGCAGTTTCTTACACAATTTTTACGGTATACGTTAGTTTCAAGATTGTGCTCACTTTGCTGGAGGCACAATGCCAGCAGCTAGGCATGTGTGGCATGGACTCTGGCAGCATGCTAGACAGGAGTGTCGTACTTCAGTGTTTCTGCACACCTTCATGGAATAGTTGAGAGGTGCAAGGTCCAATGACTAAGGCTGTGTCCGAATTCTCCTGAAGTACATACTAGTGCGCACTTGTCTCCGGAAGTGACGTCGTAAGTGCTGTCCAAATTGCAAGTGAAGTATGCAAATATACAAGTAAACAAAGTTGTATACTTCTCATATACTTGCAGAATATGTGCCGCCATTTTGAAAAGCAATTTGTAGGTTACAATTGAATTCTGACATAATTATTTTATTTAAATTTGAATAAGGGCAACATTACTTCTTCTCAGACATAGAATTTTGAACTAAGTAAATAATTATCGCAAGTTTCACCTTAAAAACGGTCTAAGCAATAAATTTGTATTAGAACTATGTTCCTAACCTACAGAAGCTAAGATAAAAGAAAGCAATCCAAACTGCACTGACAATAAATTTTAATGTAAATTAAATTGAAATATGATTTAATACTTTATTTAACGCCTAAAACCTTCAGCAATTATCAAATTCTTAGTCGGAATACATGTACATTAAAAATGGTTAGCTGGCTAATAACTGGCACTGAAGCCAACAAGACTGCCTATGCGAATTCATCAAGTTTGGAGCCAAGGGTAAGTGAAGTATACAAGGATGCAAGTACGCAAGTATATATCTTAATTTGGACACTGTCTAAGATGCCTGTAGAATATGTTGCATACCCTTGATCTTTCACCTGCTATTGCATTGAGAGAAAATAGTTCTGAGTCCATGTGTGCTGGCAACTAGTGTTCCTTTTAGTATGTACTATTTGTAGTGGAATGTTGTTCAAATATAAATCCCTTTGGAAGGAATTTTTTTCCAGCATCACATGATGACATTTATTCCAAAACAATGATTGGCAAAATGTGACAACAATCGTATTTGTAAAATCTGTTTTCTCTAGTCATAATTTTAATTTGGCATGTGTCATGACAGATGTCAGCGTTGTCGTCACGGACGGTATTGCTATAAAAAAAGGCAGTTTTTACGAGTAAATTTTGTGGGGCCAAGCCCTTTTCTTATGAATTATTAATTTATCAGGCCGTGGTCTTACAAAGGTTGAGAACCACTACGCTTAATGGTTACTGTCTTCATTTGCACACGAGAAAAAGAATCAAGGTTAGAGGAAAGGTGAGAATTAGGTCTGAACAGCATTTTTGCTAAAACTCTCTGATAGTGTTTGTCAGTCATCATAGACATGCCCTGTGACGTGGCATCACATGCCCTCGTTCTGTCATCCTGCAGACAACTATGACTGTCGAGTCAGTGTGGCACGCTTGTTCGGAAAGAAAGGTAGGACCTACATGCAAGTGATGCATCTAAACCTCCAGAAAGAGAATTGCCTAACAGTTGTCACCAATATCAGTTAATACTGGTATTCTTTGGATAATTTAACTCCAAAACCAAATTCTTTAGTACTGGTTTTCACAATGTCAAATTTTTTGTATATTTTTTATTTATCCCTGATTTTTTTTCCTTTTTGAATTTGGGAATTCATTAATTTGCCATTTGGTTTTAACTGCTTGAAGTAAAATACCTAATAGTATTTTGTCGAGGTATTGACTATGTTGTCTACAAAGCTTGAGGTATTCACACAATTCATGCTACACGAATGTTACAGTACATCACATTCATTTTTACTAAATGCAAGAATGCAAGGCTTGGTAAAAATGTTATGTCAAGGCATTTTTGTAAAGAACTGAGAAGCTCATTTTTGTGCTATAATAGTTTGGTTGTACAATGGTTACTCTTTTATTTAGTTGGGGCCGTGGTGACTGAGCGGTTTGCCTGCTTGCCTCCCACCTAGGTGAATCCCGGATTTTCACATGTGGGAATCATGCAGGACGATGCTGCTAGTCGGCAGGTTTTCTCGGGGACCTCCAGTTGCGCCACCCTTTCATTCCGGTACTGCTCCATACTCGCTTCAATCACTCTCATCTGCTTTCAAGACCTAGCTGTTAAGAGCTGCCTAAATGTCTTCACTCACTCACTTTAAATTAGTTTTTCACATTTTTTTTATTTCAGTGGTCACTAACTAAACCTTGTTGAACCGTGGCTTTTGACATGCAGTTGAACACTGCATCCAAGGCAAAGTATAAATTATTATTGTACAGTAGAAGATCCAAATTACAATTCCTACTTAAATTTTGTAACAGTATTTATGTAATAATACTACTATTCACGGCTAGACAATCACTTCTGTGTAGTGCGGTGTCCATGACAAAGGTAATACAGTACCTTTTCAGCAAGTTTCTTTGGATTTTTGTGGGCCCTCTAAGAGGGTGTTACAGAACCCTCAGGAACCCTGGCTGGGTAAAAGCTGCTGTAGATACATGCCTTGTACGTTGTATACAGATGGTAAAGTTGTAGAAGGACATCCAGGTGTCTGTTAAGTGACGCTTAGCTTCATATAGTCCATTTCATGTAAGTGGAGTAAATTTTGACAGTTCTAGAAAAGTAGCACCACCACATTGTATCCTCCCACCACAGCTGTTTTGTCACTAAAGAAAAATACGTTTGTAAACAAATGTTTGAGTCCAATGCACACGTGCATTTATATCTTTCCTCGTATTTCCTGTCATGGCAGGCACTGTAAGACTGACGTTATCCAACTTCCGTCCAGTAATTAGAAACTTATAACTAGGTTGGCACTCCAACCTGTTTTATTTTTGTAATTGTCAAGTTAACTTTGTTGGGGTTCTGTTTATTTTATTTTGAGGGAAAATAGGAAACTGTGACGGGTTGGGGGCTTTAGTTTAACGTCTTTCGTGAGGCAGCATTGTTTTTATGTTCTTACGAGTGTATGGCATTTTGAGTTGCATATTGTTTTGATAGAACAGTGGAAAACTTTGCTAGTATGGAAATAACATTTAATTGATTGTAACTTCGGAAATTTTAACTTCCATGTAAAAACAAAATGTGATACATACGTAGCTGTTCATACTCGTATAGATGCAGCAATATAAACACACGGTGACCGAAGTTAACCTGACACTCATTGAATTTATGATATAGACAAATAAATAATATAATTCACAGATTACAAAAGTGTTTTTAAGTGCTGCTTTTTCAGGCCACGTGCATTTCAATTACTATACAGAGTGGACACAGACTTGGAAAACCGGGAAATATCAGGGAATTCCTGCTCGTAGGAAAATGTCAGGAAAAGATCAGGGAAATTCAGGACGCATCATAGTATTTTATATCCCAATTTTTTCCGGTGTGCATTTTATTGATATGTTTTGTTAAAATGTACAAAAGTGGTTTTCCATTTAATTTAGATGCACGAGTGGTACATCTTGCATTCCATCATCACTTTCCATTGGTTAGATATTAAATTGTAAAATTCAATTTTTTGAAAAGTGTGTGGTGACAAGTGGAATGCTGATTGTGCACAGCATAGCCAGAACATTTTAAACTCTCATACCCAGTAACAAAAATTATTGTACCACAAGCCAAGTGTCTGCTATATAAAAAAAAAGAAGAAAACAAGTGTGTTCATGTTCAGGAAAGATTTCTTCTTTGTTGTGATTGTAACATCTCTGAACAACACTTATCAACATATCTGGAAAATCTGGAAATATCAGGGAATTTTGAAATATGTATCTCGTGGCCACCCTGTAATAACGGTTTAAGAATACATTATTTACAAAACATGCAAAATTATTGTTTGTAAAATTCACAACCTCTTGAACGTGTGTTTTTGTATGGTAATCCTTGTAAGTTTACTTCATTAAAATTACGTTTGTTCATTACTAGTGTTAAATTATTTATTTGCAGAATCATTTAGTACAATCAACACCATGCACGTTTCCTGAAACCAACAAACTTAAACTTAGATAAGTAAATTATATTCTTGTCTCTTCATTGCGGACTGGAGTTAAACAAATATTGCGGAATGAGCAGTTTTACGAAGCAGTAAACACGTGCCGATTAATATTACATTTCACTCAAGAAAACACACTACAAGGGTACCTACAAGCAACTGTGCTTAAAGAAAACAAATGAAAATAATTGACTACCGAATATATATTCCGACAACACCAACAAGGTACTCGTTTAACACAGTGAGAAAAAAGCACACACACTACGGCATTCACCGGGCTGGAAACTGGAAACACAAACATGACTAGCCATTGGCTGGAAAAGTTTACTGTTTGTTAGTGTTGACATGCTCTTTTATAATTGCTAAATATGTTTTTAAAGTCAATTCACTAAAAGCCAAAAAGAAAATTAATATTGCTTTAAAAACATCATTTAAACCATAAATGTTGTAAGTATAGCTAACATTTAAATTTACAACTATTAGTTCTGAGTACTACTTTCTTCCAAAGCCATCATCAAAGTCGCCAACTTAACAACATGCATCCTGCAGCAATTCATCCGTTGATACAATACTTAACAAATGAGAGGATTTACTGTTTGCATAGTGTGTATGTTGGACACATTGTCAGTCAGATTTTACTCCACTTATATGAAATAGACTATATCAGTGTCATTAACAGGATCACCATCTAAAAGTATACTGGGAAGATGTCATTTTGTTGGAGAAATAATTAGTAATACATTTATCTGAGTATACAATGATTTTGCAAATACATGATCCGTATAATTCTAACTTTGAAATTGAGAAAAATTAATCCTCCAACAAATCGCCAGGACGTAACACTTTCAGAGGAGTAAAAATGTGACTGTGAAGTTGAATTAAAACATAATGTTCTGAACTTTGCACGTATTTAAACAAAATTTTGCAGGATAATGTTTTGTTTTGGTGAAACTAATTACCTGCAGGTAGTAAGTAATGCTGTATCCTATTCCAATATCTGATTACGTGCAAGATGGTTGACCTCTATGGCATATGACTTGCGGCCAGACTCACGTGTCGACTGCACTTATGGCCTGCAGCTTTGTGCACTTCCATCATTTCGACAAGAATTGTTGAGAGGACTGTGTCGAATTACAAGTTAAGGAGCTAAGATATCTCCAAATATGGCTGTAATTAGTGCAGCTATGTATTTAGAGTACAGCAACATATAGGCTGTTTATGGAAAAATGAGCACTTTTGGAAGTCCTGTTTAAGATCTCCTTGTATGTACGTTGCGTATTCTTCCGTATTATGTAAAATTAACACTGGCAAGGGTCTCGTCACTTTATCCTTGTGTCGGTCCAGTGAAACTGTGAAATTATAGGAAAAGTAAATATTTTACAAACATGCTCTTTTTTTTATATTAAAAAAACAGAAAGCAAAGGAAATAATTTAATTTTTCAGAAATGGTCACCTAAGTCTTTTTTATTCGACGTTAAGATATGGAATTGCTTTCTATCCATCGTTACCAGCTTTACTGTGTGTATGTTAGTCAGTGCTCCCGTTAGAATATATGCAAGCAGGAACAATTACTTTTTTCTAAGGTTGATTTCGAAAGAGCTCACTTTGTCGTGAACAAAAGTATGATGGGTTAATGGAATATCATTTTGTTGGTTTAAGCTATTGCATTCATGCAGGTGATGAAAACATAAAATAAAAATACAGTATGTTAAATCTTGAAAATCTCAGACCAAATAAAGTTACTGTTTCTTAGTTCCTCTCAACATGTTTTACTGGGTGGAAAGAAAATTATCTTAATTTTTTGAGAGAATTTTGTGACTAATGAAACACGTACTATATGTCTAACTGAATACTATTTATTGTAATGACAAACACACACACTACATGTACAGTAGTTGGCAAAAATAAAACATCCTTCTATTTTTTAGAATAAAAAATTTTAAATTATACATTGTCTGATAATAATGTAATAGGTAATAAATGGTTTTTGTCTATGTAGTTAATTGTATTGGTAAGACTGATCAGCTATAGACTTTTGACTGAGGTATATCTCTTGGTGAACATCTGATTGTGTTTCAAAGATTGGCAGTCATGTTATATGTGTTTATCTACAGATGATACAAGTCTGCTTCTGGCAGGTTGTTGATTGTTTTTCAAAAATTTGCCGTCATGTTATATGTGTTTACCTACAGATGACACAAGTCTGCTTCTGGCAGGTCGTTGATTAATACAACATTGTTGAATAGTTGAATACAAAAACATTTTTGTAGTCACATTTTTCCTACTTCACCTGTTAATGTTCCTTAATGCTATTGAATGATACTTCTTCATTATATTTATGAAGTTTTACATTTTTAATTTACAATGAAATGAATTTGTAATTATTTTTATGTGAAATAATTTATCTCATAATGCTTGTCTTCATCTAGTCATTTGTAAAGCTAATAAACATCTGGGAATCAGTTCATAAGTTATGATTTGCCCTGAAGTCCATAATTCTTTGTTAGCAGTGAGCCTTGTATTAAATTCCCAGGTTTTCACCCGTAGTGAATAGTTGCCACGACATATTCGTGGATACAGGGTTCCTGTTGACCTGAGAAAACTGTGACCAATGCTGGAAATTTGAACTAGCAATGCAGGTTAACCTAACAGATATTGTCTTCAGCTAAATACAGTAAAACCCTCTTAAGAAGTTTTCTTGCTTAGTAAGTTTTAAAATTCTTGCACTTTGTCTATTACAAATACAACATTTTACCCTTTTAAGAAGTTTTCCTTCTTTATAAGCACACATTTTTCTATATTTTTCTGAAACATCTTAACAGGTTTTCACTGTATTCTCAATATTTTGTGAGGAGAATTATTTTATACTCTTGGTTGGTAAAATATAATTTGGGTTTTGAAAGAAATATCCTTCCAATTAAATAACTGCTCTCCCATAAAATTTTAATTTTAATGTTGTTGTGTTAAGAAAGTATAGTTTATTCAAATTTTTATTCGCCGTATTTACTAGTGCACAGCCCCCTCCTCTCTTATTTTAAGAATACTTTTGTGTTCCGCGAGGGAGGGGGGGGGGGGGGGGCTGTACACAAAACAATCCCCTTTCCATGTACAGTACCTTATCCGGCCAGTTTTGTTTGCTATTTATTAACTTAATGTTAACTTAATGGAAAAGAACTTTTAAAAATGAAGGCAAACAATACGAAATACAGTACTTCAAAATGGTGCAAAGAAATAAGTTTATGAATTACAATACTTTTGACATATGTGCTGCGGAATTGGTAAACATAAGATGGTCGCCATAATACAACATTGTACAATGTGCTGCTTTCTCTCTCTCTCTCTCTCTCGCTCACTCACTCACTCACTCACTCACTCACTCACTCACACACACACACACACACACACACACACACACACACACACACACACACACACACACACACACACATGTGAAGGCAATGAAAGGAAAACAATGGAAACATATGCACAGAGAGGAAATTTTCTTTTCTGAATACCTAAAATTGTGTAAGCACAACTGATTAAAACACATACACTTAAGATTAAATTAATATTCACAAATACAACACCACTTTCAAATTGATTTTACTGTAGTTACAATTCACTGTTTTATTCTTCTAAAGTGTACATTTAGCTTAAATTCAGCTGTGAAACTGCAAAATTTCTTCCCCATTGTCACTCATGTGTTTGTGTACCAGTAATACAAACTTAGAGACAACTGTTTGTTGGGTACAACAACGTGGCAAGGCAACAACATGGAAACTACTGTATGCACTACGCCATGTGGCTATAAGGTGACAACATAAGGTGCCTGTTCACGCACATGCCGTGCTATGTTCAAGGTCAGCGGCCAGTTAGTGGGCGTGCGGAACGTAAAACTACTAACTTGTAAACACATTAAATTTGCGTGACCTATTTTTCATATAGTACTTGGAGTCGTTGAGTAATTAATAATGGGTGGAGTTATACATGAAATATTAATTCTTTGTGAATTTTCCAGTTATAAATTGGAAGGGGGCTGTACAGAAGTAAATAAAGTACTTATATAGTGTCAAATATATTGAAAATAACTGTTTATACTTTTGTCTGGGAATTTGGAAGTTTCAGGGAAATTGTATTGCGATGTGTAGAAGCTGTGGTGTAGGGCAGCATGGTGTGGAGCTGACCATTGTCATGAGTTGCTGCAGTGTGGATATGTGTCGTGAGTTGTGGCGGTGTGGATGTGTGTCGTGAGTTGTGGCTGTGTAGTGTGTCGTGAGTTGCGGCAGTGTGAATGCATGTCGTAATTTGCCGCAGTGTGGATGTGTGTAGTGCACGGACAGACTGCGGTCTGTGCAGCTGCTGTGATCTAACAGACAGACAAAACTCCTGTTAGAGTGGAATGTTATTGTATGCTGTGTGATGGAGAGTGGTAACTGTTGTCTCATGCTTCGATATTAATAGCAACTGTGTTTCCTGGCGGGAGTATCGCTATGTCTGTGTTGTAGTACAGGTAGCCTGTGGCCGCAAGTTCCATCTCTCGCCTTGTACATCCTCTTATATCACTGTTCCCAATGTGTTGCTGAACGTACAGCGTGATTGCACAGTGTCAGTATGTCGTACTTGCATTTGGAAGGACCAGGGGGTCTTTCATCTGCCCAGTCCATTGCTGATTCCTTCCCCGTACCAGATTCTGTCCTGCTGCTGTTGATTAGATATTAAGGTTCAATTTCACCTATTATTTAGAACTTCTTTATTTTCTTGTCATAATTTCAGTGGTAAAATATAATTTTTTATAATTGTATATTGTCAGTAAATACTAGAATCCGAAATTATGATGCAAAAATGAAGAATTACATCAAAAGAGGTCAAACTGAACCTTAGTCGTACATAATATCACAAGTACGTGGCAGCAGCGAGGTTCCCTCCAAACCATGTCTGCCTGAATACAGGACAGCTTTTAAAATAAGATGACCACCACAGTTTTACTCTAGTCTAAACGAAAAAGTTATTTTTCTGAAAAACTGCTGAGACTCATAATTTAGCAAGATTATTTTATTGTGACACTTGAATAAATATTTAACATAGCCTAATTCCTTGCAATTAATAATCCTACAGCATATCTACATAGTTTATACAGAACTATGAATCATCAGTGCAAATATTAAACCATTACTTCTTAATAAATACCACATTAAAGTAGTCAGTGTGGCAAAATTAGTCCTAATAACGAAAATGTACAGTTCAATACTCTCAGAGATGTCCAATAGTTAAGGGCAGGCTCGATCGACAGGTACAATATGCGAGATATAGTTATTTCAGTGCAAAATTGTAGGTCACTTTACGCAATCAGTTTTCATGATTTATCATTGAAAGTAACAAAAACCATAGAACACTTTTGAAAACAACGAACGTTCTGTAAGACGAAAACAATGTTTTCTTCAGTAAAAGTACGTTCGATCACAAGTTTAAATATTAAATTCGCTTCACCTTACAGGCTATATAGTTTAATGGTTTAAAAATCAAATAGCGAACTCCGTTACTATTAAACAATGAACAAGTCAGTGGTGGTGTAACTGTATTTCATATAGGAAGGATGTAAAACATCTTCGCGTTAACAAAATATTTGCTAAATAATAGGTGATGTGTTGGATGGCGCGCACGCACCATGAGGGGAGCAGTGAAGTAGGGCGGACTGGCGTAGTTGCCACGTCTTTTATTGTGCTGACCGAACAGCCTTGAGCAATATCTGCTCGGGCTCATCTGTAATCCCAGCTACGCTACAAGGAAGTTAGGAAGTCTGCGGTCGTGTGCGAATGTTGTAGTTTAAAGTGTGTTTATCGGAAAAACTACTCACAATGGGAAATATAGAAACAAACAACTGCTGTTTTATATATGGCAAAAGGAAGTATGTGAAAAGGAAAATGCAGCATGTGCGTGCAGCTAAATTTGCCAGCTATGTATGCACCGTACAAATAAGGTTATCATGTCTTTAGATAAAGAAGTACAAAACAGCTGTTGTAGGTTTTACCATGAGTCAGGTGTACTGCGACAGCTCAGTTATTGTTACCATATATGAAAAAAATCTTTGAGTACTTTGTTGATGTTACGTAGTATGAGAAGTGCTAATAATATTTTACTGTAATACAACAAATACATGCAATGTAAATGCAAATTTCAAGAATTTAACCAATTATGTTGTATGCACGAAATTAGGTATTAGGGTAGACTTAACCCTAAGGATTTGTAGGAAAATCCGAATTGTCTGAAGAGGGAAGGAGGTTTCGTAGTTTTATTCTGTACAGCTGTTTTTCAGTAAGCAACAAATAGTTTAATGATTTTGATGACAGATGATATTGCATACAACTTTTTTGACAAATGTCCAAGCTAATGTTTGAGCCTGGAAGGCCAAGTAGAGGGGGAGCGGAGCTCAGTAAACAACTAAAAAGGCGTGAAAAGAAAGTTAATGAAATAATTTTCGAGGTTCCTGCTAAAAAAAAACTCTTGCATTTTGTTACTAATTTCAAACAAATTATGCATGAAAATAATACCACCTGACGTATGTGTAATATTGTCCACAATAAGTAAACCCCACAGCCAATCACCGACTACCATGTTTAATTAAGTGGAAACGGCTGTATATCAAACTGAAACTGCATAAGTCACCATCCGAATTGTAAACCTATAACAACAGTCAATTAGTCCTAATATGGTTTGATCCACTAAGTAATTAATCACATAATTTCCAATTAAATAAGTATTTTGTAAAAGATGCATATATAAACGACACTGAAAAATGTTGTGATTAGCTTAAAGAAAGCATCACTTAGGATTACTAAATGTAGGACGAACAGATTGTGAATTAATGCTACACTAACACACTTGCCATAAAATGGAAATATTTAGTTTCCTCTCGGAAAATGTAAGTAAGGGCCATATCGTAACTGTTGTTAGGCGTATGTGCGACATTGTGGTCTGATATTAATTTTGTTAATTGTTCACAACTTAGTACTGTATTAACCCATTCATTCCCAAATTAATTTAAGAGGTGAACTGTTGCAATTGTTTTTATGTTTTGATGAGTGCTGTATTTGTTGCATTTGCTTCCTCCTGCAAAAAGTGAACAATCAACTGCATGTTCATTGATGTCAGCATTAATCATACACAATTGTGAGATGCAGTAACTTAATCAATAAATAAGATTTCTCACAAGGAATATGCTTAAGAAACAGTTCACTGATTTCTTGTGTACAGCACCGACCATAAATATCCTTTATGTGTAATAGGTATGTTCCCCATCATGGATACGGGGACTGAAAGGATTAGATTAATTTATATTTAATTAATGGAAACTATTTAAAATATCTCATTTCCTCATGGGAAATGTGTACCTATAGGTGCCTCTACGGAAGTATTTGTGCAGCTTGCATGGCTAATACAAGACAAAAATGTAGGTGGTAGTGGTTTGGAACAGCCATTGATGTGAACATTACTGCACTAGTATATCCTTCAAATCAGCCTCTTTGTTGTAGGGAACACACTTTCGCTGTTTTTGGGATTGTATTACATATTTAATTTGGCAAGTCGTAAGGTGATATTTTAAAACATATATTAAAAATATTAGTGCTGATTACATCACTATCAGTTTATGCTATTACAACCAAATGGAAAAAAAAAAAATTGATGTTCACCAGCTTTATTTTTATGCCATTCACCTGTTTTTTTTCTCTGAGAAATCACTCGTGTTAATGTGTATTAATTATGGGTTGGGGAGCACCTAATTGGAATTGGCTAGTCATAACCGAGATAACCATTTCATTGATAACGATTTCTACAGTGAACTCAATTTTTTATTCAGTAGTGACAGTGTCCTAGCCAGACATGTCTTATTAAGTGGTTATTTCCAGTGATGTTTAGTAAAAGTTTAGTATTGACTACATGTTTGTAAGTACGTACGGGTGAGACAGACACACAGAACCAACAACATCCCTGAGAACCCTGAGTCTCAATAGTGCGATGATTGGGAAGCACAGCTGGCGCCCAAATTACCAGTAAGTATTTGTATCATTGTTCGTCTCGTGTCTCACCTGACGGCATCAGTACTGTATGTTGACAAATTTCTAAACATGTTTTGAGAAAATAATTTTCAAAATTTTTTTGTATGCTAATATCTTGTATATAAGCCGCACCCCACTTTTTGTAGTCTTTTTTTTTTTTTTTTTTTTTTTTTTTTTTTTTTTTTTTTTGTAAAAATGAGTGGCCCATACATGCCAAGACTCTGTATTTTAATCTCTGACATTCTCAAATTCTAGATTTTGCCCCTTTTGAAAAGCTTCTAAATATTGTTGTATTCTGCCTTAGTTTCAAGTGTTATTTCGGTTTGCAGACGTGAAATATTCTTTAAAATTGTGTATTACAGAGAGTGCTGTAGACTTGTAACAAATATTGGTGGTGCTAAAATAATGGGGAGGTCGTAGGTGCTAAAGTAACAATTTTTAAGCACCATGTTAAAAAAGTAGTGTGGCATATGGCCAAAATTAAGGTGGATGGCAGCACCTGCCTGTTTCTATGTTAGATAACACTGCTCGCAGTGTAACTCTGTACCCAAAATAGAACTAGCAACCTAATATTACAGGTTTAAAGGGCTGAAATATTGTTATATCAACATTGTAAGCCAGTGAAGCAAGGTCAACACCCTCCCCTCACACCTCTTCCGACCTTATATTTTTATCTTTACTCTCACATGCAACATATATGTATGTATATATATACACCCCCCCCCCCCCCCCCTTTTTTTTTTTTTTTAGTCTCTGTGATTTACAGATTACAGTTTTCTGTCAGTAACCTAAGTTTACAAATACAGAATTCAACGCACAATAACAGTTTTTTTTTTCCATTTACGATTTACAATAATCTGTCAACCAAGTAGGTGATGCCCTTTTTCTGTCAGACTTACACCCTCCTTGTACAGTTCTTATATGCTCAGGATTGTCACTCCAGTGACTGCTATTCTCATTGTATCAACCATGCCATTCTGGTTCATTATCTGAATCACCCTCGTCTGCATTACCTGCTGTCCCCTGTTCTTGCGACTCTCCCAATATTACTCCTATTGTCAGTATCCCTGCTCTCAGCCTGCCCTGCTGGTGCTGGCAATATTTTTTTATACATCCCTTCTTTTGCTGGGAAGCTGGGGCCAACAGTAAGTGTTGATGATAGCGTCTGAATGTGCCAACCCTTGCCTGAACTGTATATGATCTGGGCATAGCCAGGTCAGCAGGTGTCCTTGACGCTATCCCTTATGTCCTCAAATCTTGGATCCAAACTCGGTCCCCTTTCTTCATCTGAGGTAGTGCTTTTACTCGATGGCGTCTCTTGTACCCCATCGCCTGATACTCTTTCTATTGCTCTAATTTCAGTTGAACTGCCTTATGATTTTTTTTCTGGGAGATTCAGAATAGGTGCTGTGGTCCGAACTTTCCTACCCAACATCATCTCTCGGGGGAAAGGCCACAGTCAAGAGGTGCACTACGATAAGCCAAAAGTGTCTCGTAAACATCTTCACATTTACTGAGAAGTCTCTTAGCAGTTTTCGCAGCAGCCTTGGCACAACCATTAGATTGGCTAAAGTACGGGCTGCTTGTTTTATGGCAAAACCTATAATCCCTAGCAAACTGGGAAAATGATCCCTTGAACTGAGGTCCATTATCTGTTCGCACGACCTCGGGATACCAAACCTTGCAAAGACTGATTTGCATTTTTTAAATATCGCTGCTTCCGTTAGCTTAACCAATTCTACAAGTTAAAAATATGTAGAGTAATAGTCTGAAATGACTAGAAACCACTTTCCTCAACACTTCACCAAATCTGCCCCCACTTTCGTCAAGGGTACCCAGGAACATTTTCTGTGAAGAAGCGTTCTTTGGCATAGCTTCTATGCTCAATGCAAATTGGAGAAACTTCCACCAGAGCTTTTAATTGCCTGGCGAGCCTCCGCCATCATACAGCTTTCCGAGCTTGGGCCTTACATTTACTGACCCCTAAATGTTCTCTATGTAGTTGTTTCAGAACGTACTGCTGCATTGCTGCCGGAATAATCAATCTAAATCCTTTCAAAGGAAACCCTCCCTGTACAGACACTTACGTCTAACCTATGCTGGTAATATGGAATGAGTTCAGCTGGTACTTAGCGCTTGGGTGGCCAATGTGTAGTAGTGAAGTTCCTCAACTTTTGACAGATTGAGTCCGATTGCTGGTTTTCTTTTATTTTTTCGAGAATGTCGGGTGCCACTGAAACATTTGCTACAACCATGTTGACATATGCCTCTACCTCTCCTGACAATTCCTCCTCAAGAATGTCAGTTTTTTGGACGGGATTTCGCAACAGACAGTCGGCTACCACTAGTTGCTTGCCTGGTATGTATGATACAGTATATTTGTACTTCATTAATCGTATGCGAAACCTCTGCATTCTTGGTGTTAATTTGTCAATGTTTTTTGACATTAGTAACTGAACCAGTGGCTTGTGATCTGTCTCCAGGATAACCTGAAGCCCTAATATATACTCCTGGAATTTTCATAGGCCCAAGTTAAGGCTGAGCCTCTCTTTCTATTTGTGTGTACTGACTCTCTGTTTTTGACAAAACTCTGAAGCCATATGACACTACTTCTCGAGACCCATCCTTGCTCTCCTGGAATAATGTACAACCCACTCCATAGGAGGAACTGTCTGCACTGACTATAATTTTCTTGTGCACATTGAAGTGGGCTAAACATGGTGCTGCCTGCAACAACGTTTTTTACCTTGGCAAAGGCTGACTGTTGTTCCATGCCCCAAAGGTAAGGTTGGTTTTCTTTCAACAGTGCATTCAAAGGTTCTAGCAGCAGACTCTTGTTAGGTATGAAATTTCACACATAGTTTATCATGCCTAGAAAACGCAGCAGTTCAGTTTTGCTTTTGGGCTCTGAAAAATCACTAATTATTCTTACTCTACTGTTTTCAATGGCAATGCCCTTTGCTGTTATTTCATGGCCTAAAAATGTAACTTTCTCCACCCCAAACACACTTTTGTACATATTGATAGTGACACCCTCTTTGCTACACTTTTGTAACTCCTGACGCAAGGTGCTGTCATGTTGTTTAAACCGTTTCCCTAAAGACAAGAACATGATCTACATGGTACAACACTGGGTATTCCTTCCAGTACCTTTGCAATTTTACAGCTGAAGTATTTGGGAGCTGCATTTAGCCCGAAAGGTGTAAGAAATGTAGTAAAAGGCTGACTGTCTTTGCTAAGAGGAACTTGGTAAAAACCAGACTCTGCATCAATATTGCTGCAGCTGTGACAAAGTGTACTTACTGTACTTAGTGTATGGGAAATATGGAACGCTCTACATACCTGTTCAATTCTGTGAAATCGCAGCAAATTCTGACCCCTTCTCCTTTGGCTGCTGCAACCATTGGAGCGCAGAACTTGGTAGGGAAATCAACTGGTGTGATGACACCGAGCTTAACCATTCAATCTAATTCTTGTTTAAACGTTTGCCAACATTGGTATTGGAACTATTCTAGATGTTGTCACTGCATATGGCTTAGTCCCCTTCACCAGCTGTATTTCCATTTCAGATTCAATCTTCCCAAACCTTTACATACCTTTGGAAACTCTTTCTCCACGTTCACATTATTTACAACCTGAACCACTTTCAGTGCTTCAATTGCATCTTTGCGTAGCAAGGTGTTGCGCAATTTTTTAATAAACTGCACATCAACTTCCTTCTCTTGACCCTTGTAGCCGAGTGTCAACTTTTGGAATCCTGCAACTTCTAATGCACGACCGTCTGGCCCACACGCTGTGCTGGTACACTTATTAAGAACTACCTTTGTAGATCCTAGGAATTCTGCAGGCAGGCATGTAATTTCTGCACCTGTATCTATCACAAAGTCAATAGTGCTACACAACTCCCTAACCTCAACCTTTACTCAAAAAGGATTATGCTGAGAAGCCGAACAAATGGAAAGTTCTCCCACATGTCCCACCACAAAGTCCAAGTTGGGGTCTAATGTCTCTGGAGCTTCTCTGAGATGCTGGATGTTTTTACTTGCTCGGCATACCTTCACATAATGACCTCGGCGGCCACAAGCATAGCATTGAGTGTTCTGTGCTGGGCGCACACCTCTGCAGTTGGTCCTGCCACATCTGTCACATGTGATAACCTGGTCTGATGATGGCGGTCCTCTGTAGCTCTGGCAGTTGCTTACTCGTGTGCTGGAGCGAAATGTCCCATGTTTCTGTTGACCTGACGCACCCTGTTTGGATTGTTGAATAAAGTTAAGATTTTCATGGTGAGTCTCTCGCAACTGAACAGACTGCGATGACTGCAACTCTGCCTAGTGACACGTGTTCACAGCCTCTTGCAGTGTCAAAGTACTCATTAATTGCATTTTCTCACTTACCACCGCGTCTCGCATTGCCACCACAATTCTGTCTCTGATCAACTAGTTTTTTAATGATCCATAATCACATGCTTCGGCGAGATTATGAAGCGCAGTGATAAATTGTTTTGCGGTTTCCCCAGGCTGTTGGACATGCAAATTAAACTTAAACCACTCAAATATTATGTTTACGCGCTGCTTGAAGTGTCTGTCAAAGACTTTAACCAATTCATCATAAGTCCATCCGGCTGCGGGCTTTTAAAATGTGACTATGACATCATCTAACTTCTCTACCAGCTAATACATTACCAAATCAATTTTTTCCGAGTCTTATCACATGTTTTGACTACTTAAACTAAGATATCTGTCGAAACCGCACTTTCCAACGAAACAAGTGAAATCCAGCAGATCCGGTAGTTTGATCTGATTGTGCACATGCAAAAACAACTTCCCTTCACCCTCTTCACCTGCAGCCAGGTTAGATTTGAGGTGGTCGTCTGTTGCCAAGTCACTGTAGCGTTGGCCTAACCCTGGAAACTACAAATGTTTCTATAACCCGTCTTGTATTTTATTTGTTTTTCCTGTTACCACCATGTTGCATACATTAAAAGCGGACTGGCTTCAATAACTAGGCCTGTATCAAAGTAGTCGATTTGAGCGACCTTGCTCCTCTCAAGTCAGCCATGACACTGCCCACTCGGTCTTGTACTACTTGAGTCAAGGATGCAACACTATCATCTTTCTCTCATTTTCTCTATCTCACTCTCGCTCTCTCACTCACACACACACACACACACACAAAAAATATATACTCCTGGTAAGTTACTTGTTAAGACTGCGTAACTTTTATGTTATTCATCAATGTAAATTGCTATTTTAAAAACAGCATATTTAAAAAAAAAATTTTGATTCTATTTAGTATTTTAAAGTCTTTCATTGATTTCTACCAAAATTAGCATGTTTGTAGTACATGGTTTTGGCTTGAATTTGGGAATACAGGGTCATTGAAAAGAATGCTGGGATTGCCAATCATTATTATGTAAAAAAAGTTTTTTAATAGATATACATGTGGCATCTTAAAATGTTTTTCAAAGTTTTTTTGAGCGTGAGACTGACAGTAGTGTATGCAAGTGGGAGTGGGCGAATGTTCACACTGCTGTCAGTGTGAGTTTGTGCATAATAAGATATGGACAGTTTAACAAAAGGCACAGTTTGTGTTATGGTACGCCCAACAGAAATTGGTTGTGGGTGTACAACACAAATGGCAACATTTACACCCATGGAAAAATGGGGTTTGGCTGTGTTGGGGACATGGCAGTTTGTTTTGCGTGAATACATCCACGTTGTGGCACTCAGACACCATGTTGTTTATTTTACGTTCCCAACACCGCTTCACTCGATCATATGGGGTTTTGTGGGTATCATTGGATTGATTTTCAGATTCTCTTTCCAACCGTATACAATATCTGTATTTCGACTTGGCTTTTTGATGAGCGTAGTTCAACATTGTGTTAAGTTTTCTTTATTTTTTATATTAAACTTATACAATGTCACCATAACCATGCCACACAAATTTTTTTATACATGCAATCGATTGAGCTTGACGAGAACTATTGATTGAGACGCAAACGAGCGTCGTAGCTTCTCCTAGTCAAAAGTTATACTACGCGGAAGTTATGAGATGCTGCAAAACAAACTGAAAATTGCTGTTCGCAAGGGAGCTCCTGTTTCAACTACATTCTGTACAGATAACTGGCTAGCAAACGTGGCAAAGGAGTGGTGTTAACCAACCCTCCTGTGTGTTAAGCATGTGCGTTTGGTACCTCCTAGGTCAGCACAGCCTTGGGCATGGGGTGGCCCACCCACTGTAGCGGTGAGCGGCGGAATGTATCGGCACAGAACAAGGACAGTGACAGAGGTGCAAGCTACTTTGAAGCAGAGGATATCACCTTGTGGTGTATCAGTGTTCCAGTGTTATTGTAGTGCAGAGCAGAAAAGAAGGTGAACACACTGAGAAATGCATGCACTTTACCCGACTCCCATGGCTAGGATTTTCAGGGAGAATCACTGCTGCCTTAGTTAACAATTGATTACTATATTCTGGGAAAAAAAGAAAATTTTGCAAGTCTATTTTAAATATTTGTCATACCACACTCTCTTCTTGCTTGCTGCGCCAGCACATTTGACCTTTATGGAATATATCTTATTATATTTTTAGCAGAATTGTCATGCTGAGAGCAGCTCATGTTTTATACACAGGCTGGGAAGAAAATAGTATTATTTCACATGAAATTTTTTTATTATTAATTCTGTTAGCAAACACTTGATAGGAGAAAACCAGTTTCAGCATACCATGGTCTTATGTCTGGCAGTCCAGCTTGAAATACACATTACTGCGTCAGTCTGTGATGGACAGAACTGTAGTGCGACTTGAGTTATGCGTTATAGCTGGGTATGTTGTGTTATAGGTGTCATTCTTAAATTATAAACCTCCATGTGTTGAATGTTTGGAAAAGTATTTTAAAAATATTTGTGTCCAGAAATTTTTATTCAGTTTTAAATATCAAATGGTTTTCTAAAACCTGAAATCCATTAACAGAGTGAACCATAACACTACAAATTATTTAAGAAAACAATCAATGTTTATTTTGTAATACACGGTCCTCTATATACCTCAAGACATGCAAAATGAAAACTGAAATACCATAAAACTAGCTTAACAAATTAAAAACTAAACAATATTGTTGAACACATCCTAGAAGTTTTGTGGAGGCCTTTTTAAGACATTACAGATGCCTTTAACAAGAGTATGAAGTCAGTATTGCTGGAGTCTTAACAAACCTTGCAGGTACAGTTTCAAGTGCGTGTGTTAAAAACTTGTGGAGGTGTTACTTTACATACCGATATCAATGTTCCAGTGAGAACTGCCAATAATAAATACTTCCATCCCCTAACATAACACGTATATTAGTAGTGAAGGTTGTGTTTACATACTGGCATCATTATTCAAACATGTCTGGTGTCAGTTTAGTGTAGGGTATCTTGTCCACAGCAAGGGAAATAGTAGTTTATTCCTGTTCACAAGAAAGGTAGCAAGTATTCTGTAGGAAACTAAAAGCTTGTGTAGCTTTCATGTGGACATGTGTGTTTTACCGTGATACCACGCTGGTTATCGTTTCCTGGTGTGAGTACAGTATGTACGGCGAGTTACGGAGCACCCTCTCGGGACAGTGTGTACCTGAACGCTGTTTCTCACCTTGCAGGAGCACATCCCGGACCCCAGCAACGTGTCCCTGAACTTGACCCACCGCAGGACATGGCTCACTCCCCGGGAGGTGTACCCGTCCAAGTACACAGGTGAGTGGACAGCAGCTCTGCTTGTTGTAAGCTAGCGTAGACTGCCAACTGCTTAGTTTGTTGCGGCACGCTCAAGGTGTGTCTCGCTACGCTCTTATTGTATTGAACCAGACCTCTCATCACGTGTGTGAACTATGTGGAACACTTGCTGTATAACGAAATCGAAAGGAACAATTTTTTTTGTGTTTTTGTTTTAGAGGGGCTCTGTATAGAGAAGTGATTTACACTGTGTTTATTTATTTATTATGCAGACAATTTTGAATCTGATTGCTGCTGCAATTGAATTGCATTGGTTCTTTTGTATTATTTTAAATATAAAAAATGGATTAACAATAGATTTTCTTTTGAGCACTTGAGTAATAAAAACTCTTATGGAAAAAAATAACTTGGTACATGGAAGGACAATTATCAATTATAACAACTTCTACAGCAATTAAAATAAAATAAGTAAAAAAGGAGCACAATATAAATAGAAAATATATGTCTTTGTCATAGAGGTTTTGTGCCAGAGAAGGAAAAATAATATGTTATAAAGAGTAGAAAATGCCTTGTATTGTACATAGTTTTGACTGGACTGAACATAAAGTTTGTTATAGTGAGGGTATTGTTATAAAGAGGTTCATTTTATAGAGGTTTTACCATGTACGCATGTCAGAGTTTTGCACCACCAGTTTGTGAGTCACTAGGTTGTTCACGACCCAAGATAAAGTGTGCACATGCCTGACTAGACACATGTCTCCTCTTTGCAATGCACTTACTGTCCCAGCAAACATCCTTTATGTGCAGCCAATTATAGTAGGTTCAAAACTTTGTTCAGGGAGTGTACTGCACACTACACATGATGTAAGCACATGACGTACAGTATTCACTTGCATACGGGACAGAATTAGACAATCCCTACAATTTTATTACAGTCTGCAGGAAAAATGTATTCCTCCTAAAAATATTTTTTCTTGAATTGTTTCACCATTATTTATGCTTGGCACTTACCATGTTCACAGCTGAAGCTTGGAGCGGAAATTGTATTTATGTAAAGTGTTGACGTCAGTGTTCCCTAATACTAAAAGCTAATATTTCGTACACTAGAGGGTGATAGTCACAAAATATTCTATCAAATGTTTTTATACATACTTTTGAATACAAGTGGGTAGGTACCTAATTCAACAACCATAACGGTTACTAGCATTAAAGTTATAATAAAATTATATATTATTTAATTTATCATATCTTCACATAGGTGGAAATAAGTAGGGTTGTGCAAGTGTGGCTTTTTCTCACGAAACGAAAAGGAAAGATATGTTATTAACTTTCATGAAACTGAAACAAAAATTAAAAATAATTTCACTAAGGCTCAGCCCTAATGAAATTCCCTATCATATAGCAGGTTATTCATTATAACAAATTCATTGGAAAATCAAACCAAAAATATGTAGGATATGGAGTATTTACCAAGGGGGATTTTTCGTGCATTTAAATTTTCATTTTATGTACCTAGTTAATTCAGTTATAAAATAATGGAAACCAAACAAGGTTATGTACAGGCAGAAATTTTCTCTGCTGGTGCACTAAATGAACATTCATTAAACACCCAAAAATTCATCATAAACAAGAATTCTCTTTTTGTTACGACTTTCGATAACCAAATTTCTTACCAAAACGAAAATAAAAGCTGTCATTTTTCATTTTCGTTTTGTTATACCTAATATTCGCACAATCCTAGAAATTAGTGAGCTGTGACTTTGCGATAAGTGTGTGTGGTCCGTCAAGCGTTATAGTTATTTTTAAGTGGCCTGATAAAAAAAAAACTAATAGAATATCCCATCCTGCCTTCTACTGTAATGACAATCACTTGCTACTACTTAAACCAAAAACCATTATCAAAATATGTAGCATGCGAAAACAAGATGACTCTCAGTTTTTTGGAAGCAAAAAAAAAAAAAAAACTGTTTTATGAAGTCTTATATTTGGGTAAATACAGTAAATAAACTTCTAAGAATTAGTGACAACCAGTCTGAAATACTGCAGTATTTTGGCACAACATTGCAATGATCCTGAAATGGATTTAAAGGGTGTTTTAATGGAATTCGTACATCCTGTAATTATGTTGTGTGGAATGGCTAACACTGGACCAAGTTGCAGTGGGACAGCTGACAGAGATAATTGTTTCATTACACAACCAGTAAGTAACATCCAGAGAGCTGTCATTCTGGTTGCTCGTCGCATTGTGCTGTGAGAGACATTGTATTTGGCCAGCAGCGGCCCACCAAAGGGGCTTCAACCCCTCCCTTGGAGCTAGATTTTACATTGTAAGTGAGATCAGCATTGAAAAGAAGTGCGTTATTAGTAATGCAGTATTAATACTAACACTTATAGGCCCTTCAAGGTAAAATGAGCACTTTTGAAAGCCCTGCTTAAGATCTACTTGTGTATATGTTGTGCATTCTTCCGCCTTATGTAAAATTAACATTGCTGAGGGACTCATCACTTTATTCATGCATCAGTAGGTGAAACTGTGAAATTATTGGGAAAGTAAATAATTTACAAATCTGCTAATTTTTGCATTTAGATGCATTACAAAAATCTGAAAGTGAAAGAAATAATTTAAGTTCTGACAAATCGTTACCTAACACTTTTTATTCAACTTTAACATATGAAACTACTTTCTATTCATCATTACCAACTTTACTGGGCGAAAGTCACTCAGTGCACCCATTAAAATAATGTAAGAATGAACAGTGATTTTTTCAAAGGTTCATTTCAAAAGTGCTCACTTTATCATGAACAGCCTTAACTATACTAACAGGAAATTTTAAAAGTATTTAGCTAGTATATACACCAAGTACTGACATTTATATGTAGCATTAAAGTTGAATGCTTGTATGTATGTAAGCATGTGTTTTGAACCTCATGTACAGATTCCCCATCCGATAATTGCACCCCTCCTTATAGGTTTACAGATCCTTCACTGTCTTTGGACGTTGTCGTCTGGAGTTTTTGCCCTTGCTTAGGTGGGTTTTATTCCCAGCATCTCATTTTTCGCTGGGATAAGAGGTACAGTTTTAAATGATTCTCACAATGTGGGTAAGGGGAATTATAATTTTAATTGTCTATTAAAATTTATTATACATTTATTTACCTTAAAAAAAAAAGGACTTATTTTTTAAAATTAAAAATAAGGTAAAAGATTTATTTTCACCTTTTAGGAATGAAATTGCATGGTATTTTCAAAATGCCTACAAGTTGAAAAAAAAAAAAAAGTCCGGGATTTTCAGATTATCGAGGAAAACCACAGAGTGTAAGAAAGTGTCCTAAGATGTCAGGAAATTTTCTATTATATTTGTTGTTTTAATTAAATGTGTTCATCACAAAAAAGTTTGGCATTTCTCTAATAAGTACCTTTTTTTAAATGGGTTATTTTGTGAAATTAAAGCACATGTTGCAGCTGAATTACTTGCAGTTGATCGATCAACTTCAGTTGACGTTTCCAAGTTTTCTGACCACATTTGAAATATAGCTATTTAAATGACTATGTTGTCTTGCTTAATGCCACTCCTTATTTTCATACTTTTTTTTGTTTGCTTTTTGCAATTATAAATTATAATAAAGATCCATGTGATATTTTTCCTGGAAAATAATAAAACCATATTTCCTATAAGCAGGTAGAAAGATCTGTAATCTATATAAAACTTTTAGAATTTGATAACAAAAAGGTGGTGGAAAGTGGAAGAAGCATTTGTTAGGAATATGTTCCAATTATAGTGAATCTTATGTGTTATGACTCTGTTGTGTACTACATTTAATTTCAGTCTTTCACGACAGCAGAATTAATTCTGATTTTAATTGAATATTCCTGCACCAGATCATAAATGATGACAGAAAATATCATTAATATGTCTTCATATTATTTATTACACATTACTATGACAAAAAGACTTTGAAGCACTGATGAAATACAGTGGCATTTTTGTGTTTATTTTTTTTTTATTGAATGAACTTCAGTGCCGAAAATGAGGGTTCTGTAGATGATGATGATGCTGTAGCAGGAATATTTAGGGCTGAAGACCCCAGGTTGGAATGAATGAAATAGAGCAAGTTTTGTCTTTGAATCCAGATGAAATGTAAGTAGTTGGATTATGATGGGTCAGGAACAAGGGGATGGGGGATGGAAGCTCGGACTTTTTCATGGACTGTCATTCCGGACATCCAGAAACCATTTTACCCAAAAAGATTTCCCTTTTTCGCAGCTGCAGAAACGAGTCCCCTTGAAAGACAATTTTCAGCCCAGAGCAGGAGAGGAGGACTCGTGACTGAGCCAGGGCAAGCGGACTGGTGAGGACCAGCGGACATGACCATCTTGGTTTTATAGGCATAGGGTATGCCAAATAGATACAAGGGATCCAGGATCGGAGTCAGACCTAACTATCAGCCATCTTAGTTCTGTTAGCCATCTTAACCACAATATTGGATGCAGGTGACCTTGACCTTGCAGGTGACCTTAGATGACCTTGAAAACAAACTCGAGGAAAAAATCAAATAAATTCATAAAAGTTAACAAGTATATTATTTAAAGACTACTACTACCATATTGGGTGCAGATGACCGTGACCCAGTGACCTTAGATGACCTCGAAAACAAAAACTCTAAAAAAAATTGAAAGAAATTCATAAAACTCAATGAGCATATTACATTACTGACTACTAACACCATATTGGATCCAGATAACCTTGACCTTTGACCTTGAACCCAAAATCATTTTAAAGTTTTTATAAAATCCAAAAAAATTAAAATAAAATAACTAATGAAAGACTTGTTTTTTTGTCAATCAGCACCCCAATCAGCTCCGCAATCAGCTTTGCAATCATAATCAACTCTGAAATCAGCTTTGAAATCAACTCCACAATCTTTCGCAATCAGCTCCATGATCTTTAATTAATGTGTTATATACAGTCAACTATCTGTGCAGTTTTATACTTAAGTCTTTACTATCATTCTATATGTAAATCGTTACATTTATTGGCGAGTGCTCACAGCACCACTTTAAAGCTGTGAGGGATAAAAGGATAAAAAACACAAAAGTAAAGAAAGAACAATTATTTTATTATAATAATACTGTAATTTATTATTATTTTGCAATTACAATTTCAGAAGAAATCAGTTTATCACATCATGCGATTTATCCCCATTCCTTCAGTTTACTAATTATTGAATATATTTCAACAAGTTAATTCGGGTATTCGGGAAATTGGTAGTCAGTATTCTCAACATCTTCTAAATGTGTGGGAGTTGTGTGTCAGTGCATCAAGAAAATCGCAATCATTGTCTTCAATGTTATCACTGCCTTCATGTTAATTTTCATCTATGCTGTCTTTATGATCGTCTTCACTTCCTGTTCCATCCTCAATATTATATTTGTATTTCTTTTTAGCAGGAGTTGTGTCCTCATTAGTATTTAGGGCCCACAACTGTTTATTTTGAAGTTGGACGAATCCTTGCAGATCTCGGTGTGTTCTTTCAATATATCGCCTTGCTCAAACTGCATGGGACCAATGTCGCAATGTTTTATCGCACAAAATGGACTCTTCGTACAGGACGTTCTCTCATATCAACAAGCATTTTGACCATAGGTGAAAACTCGATTGCAGAATCGACACTGATGAGAACCAAGTAGCGGTGGTGCAGGTTGCGGCTCTTATGTTAGTTGACGTCAAAGGCAGGCCTTCGTATTCACAATTCATCTTCGTCGTATGACAAGAGAGCACTTCCAAATTGATGTTCACCTCACAGTGTCAAAACGTTAACTATAATTTTTCTATATAAATGCGATTCTTATAACAGTAAAGAGTCTAGCATGTGCCCACAAAATGCATTCCACCATGAAATTTATATGTAAAAAATATGGGAGCACTTTGAGAAAACCCACATACTCGTTCACCCCAGAAGAAAACGTGCAGATACTTACATAACAATATGTTATTTAAATAGATATGCTTGTAGGCATATGTATATAAATTAAAAATTATTTTATATATATATATATATATATATATGAGAGAGAGAAGAGAGAGAGAGAGAGAGAGAGAGAGAGAGAGAGAGAGAGAGAGAGAGAGAGAGAGAGAGAGAGAGAGAGAGAGAGAGAGAGAGACATCCCCCCTCCCTCTCTCTTTCTCTCTATAGCAGCATTTGCAAAACTTTTTTTGAGTACTGTATTCTTCACATCTTCACACACATACATAGCACAAATTGTTCAAACAAAGAATATCTTCATGCGTATGTGGGTCATGGTCGAGGGAATGTTGCAGGCATTGACATCAACAGCCTGGTATGGGAGCTGGACCAGTGTGACGTGTACGACGCGCTGCTCGATGTGAACCTCACACCAGAACTGCCGACGGCCAGGAAGCACCCCAGTGCTGTGGTGCAGGCCGTGTGGTCTCCACCCGGCCTCCTGCCACACTCCAGGTACACCATGCACACACCTCTCCGGTGCGTTAGCACTGCTGTGACAGTTGTCGTTTGTAACGGTTCACTGCGAGGAGTGTGTGCGTGCACGGCACTCGCACATTCACACGCTCTCGTTCTCAAGCAAACTCCAGTCCAGTCAAGAAGTGATTGAGGTAGAAAGACTGTGTATTCCTGGGGGAAAATATAATTGGCAATGTGTATGCCATTTCCATTAGGGAAACTTGCCAACAAAGTCCATTCGTAATTTCGGTATGTCTGGATTGAACCATGTGTGCTAGCACATGTTAAACCACGTACAAAGACCGTCATAATTATTGTCATAATTATTCGGTCATAATTATTGTCTTTACCGTGGGTGTGCACAACTTGCAGCTTTGCCATGTATTCTTGGTGTGGTCTTTGTTAATGTAAATGGTATTTAGTGCTACCAATTGGACACATGGAGTATTTCGTGCCACAATCAAAATGTACAACTTGCTTCCCAAAAAATTTAAAAAAATGAAAAATGTGTCAAAAGCCTGTTGAAGAAGACTTTGTGGGCTGAGTTATCCAATAAATAACATGGTAAACTTGCCTATTGTACTTGTAAGACTGAATGCACATGTTCTTATTCTATTGTATATAGTTATTTATTCATAGGCGTACTGTGGACAGCATGATATTCAACAGAAATTAATTCATGCTTAGTGATTTTGATGGTGTTATGTGTGCGAGCAAATGTAACACATTTTTAATGGCATATGTTTTCATAAATTTAATCATAGGAGATATAGAATATCATTTTTAGAGGGCCAGAAATTTTGATATGCTTTTTGTAATAACTGTGAACAGATATGTAATGTTGATGGAGACAGTGTATTGGCCTACTTATTATTAAACGTATGAAAAATCACTGAAAACAGGCCTAAGAGAACCTTCTTTCTGAACCACCCTAAAGAACTGTTAACTGAATGATTTGGAATTTTAATTGCGTAACTGTATTAAATGGAGTGTAGTAATACTATGTATATATGGGCTGTGGTATATGGGAAACTTTAAGGATGCGAGTGAGGAATGGTTGAAACTCCTGAAGCCACCGAGGGGCTGAAGGCGTCTCAGTATGCACGTTGTGTAAGATTTACATTGTTGAAGGCCTCATCACTTTATTCATGCATCGGTCAAGCAAAACTGTGAAATTGTTAGAAAAGTAAATATTTTACAAATCTGCAAATTTTTATACTTTGATACATTAAAAATATACAAAAAGCGAAAGAAACAATTGAAGTTATCAAAAATGGTTACCAAACACTTTTTATTCAACGTTAAGATGTGGAACTACTTTCCCATCCATCATTACCAATTTTACTGGGTGCATGTCACTCAGGACACCCGTTAAAATATACGCAGGTAGGAGCAGTGACATTTTTCTATGGTTAATTTTGAAATTGCTCACTTTATTGTGAACAGCCTTTAAGTAGGTTACACCACCTGCTGCAGTGTAAATAGTTTGTTAAATTTGGTATGGGTCTGTGAATTGTTCCTAAGATATTAGGCCTACAAATAAACTGAATTTTTTTCATGTGAAATGTCTTGCAAAATAGCAGACAAAAGATGCTCTGTGTAGACACACATGATATATCTAATATATACTGTCAGCATACAAAATTAATTTGAAATTGATTACGTGTCTTTGATGATAAAGTATACTAAGCTAAGATGCCTATATGAATACCATTTTGAAAATAAGTGTTTTTCATTCTTAAAACATACTATTAATTTTACATCATCAGCCACAGTACTGGGTTAGTATCAGTTCATAATGCTTCACATAAAGTTTAAAATTAGAGTTTATTTTCATTACTGGTAATACTTAATTATTCCACCCAACTCTTCCATAAATTTCAAGACAAGAAATTTTGTTCTAACTGCAGTATTTTATCGAGGGATTGAGCGCTACGGCAATGCACAGTTAACAACACCGACAAAGTGCTAGCGGCTTTGTTTTAGTAGACGTTTCATATAGGAACAATGCTTGACAACAAAACATATTTATTTGTCGGGTTTATGTGCTGTGGCAGCCCAGGTGAAACAGTGGGTCAAACGTGTCCTTTACAAGCCACCGTTGAACTGGTTCTCTGGCGGCGGTGGTGGATGGCCAGTGTCTGCACCACCAAGCTGTTTGTACGGCCAGTTGAAGGTGAGATGGGTCCACTGCACAGGGGCTGGTGAATGTTGTGTTGCGACAGGTGCATGCTGGCGACGGTCAGCAACTACGGCAGCGTGGGCCTCCACGAGGGCTGGGGCCTGGGCTGGTGGGAGCTGGCGAGCGTCTCTCAGCGCTACCTCGACCTGTGTAAGGCGAACTGGGACTGCCCCAGCCTGGAGCACGCGCTCCTCTACAAGCAGCTGAGAGAACGCTGCGCTCACATCCTCACTACATGTACGTCGTACCACTTGTATACGTTCTGGATGACTGGCTCCTGGCGGTGATTCTCACACATTGTCTTGATTATATTGAAGAGTTTCATTACATTTTACACATTGCCTGTATGTGCGTAACTAAAAACTAGGACCAAGCTAGAAAAACAGCACAGCTTAATGAAAAATTTTCATCAATAAATATAACCATTATAAAATTAACAACAAAACACTGAACAGAAATATGTACTTACTTACAAACAGGTATTAAAGAAAAAATGTTTGTATGAATAACCTGTTAAAAATAGTGAATATAAAGATATGTAAAAATGTTCTGTTAATCTCTGAACTTAGATCAATTACACCGTTGCCATTTAACTTAATGACAGTTATTTTTAGTTTGCATTGTACAACCTAATTTTAACTTATCTTTTTCTTTTTTTACTTCATTCTTGTAATGTTTAATAATCTTGCATTAATCTGAAAGAAACATTTATTTAATTGAAGACTGTCTAATGAACTAAGTTTTATTCCAGGAGAAAGGAATCTGGTATTCTGGAGAAATGTGTTACTGCTAAATCAATACGGTAATGATGTCCCTTCATGTTTTAATGACAAGAATATCTGTCAACTCAAAGGCTGTGCCTGAACTTGCCTGAAATGACTACTGTGCGTACCTGTCCCCGGAAGTGAAATTACAAGTGCTGTTCGAATCGCAAGTGAAGTATGCAAGTATACAAGTATGTGAAGATGTATACTTCACGTTGCAGTATGTCACACACACACACACACTCACCCACCCACCCACACATGCATGCACATCCCAGGAAATAGTGTCAGTTTGAAACAGGGAGGTAGCTTACCTCAAGGCTTATCCTAAACACCCCAGAGTAGATTAAGTGATTGTTCATTGTTTTTGTGTTATGATTATTTTTCCATGTTTAGTGGCTAACTTGTAGTTCAATGAGAAATGGTGGTATGGTGATACGAATATTTGTTTTAGATTAGCTGACTGAGTGGCCAATCCGGCGCAGTAAGATTTATGTTAATCTTTCTTAGCTTGGTGCCAAGAAAAAACATAGTTATTCCATTACATTTTGTAGTGTATATAGTATAGAAAATTGGTAATGCTGTGGCGGCAGGACCGGGCAGTATGAAAAGGGGGATTATGGTGGAAGTTTTTACAAGGAACAGAGAAAGCAAATGCAACTACTGGTGCTGGACTCGAGTCACCAGCGACTGCCCTCTTTACTTGGACGGGATTGGGTGGTACATATCCATTTGGACTGGGCCAGTTTCAGTGCAGTTTCGGTGGATCAGGGACAGAAGGGAGCAAACATTGTGGGGATGTGGTAAAGGAGGGAGTGTTCAAGAGACTACTTCATAAGTATGCGGAAATATTTAATAAGGCCTTTGGGGAAATCAAACACATTGAGGCCCACTTTACACTCAAGGACGAGTTTTAGTCAGTCTTTCTCAAGGCAAGCACGATACCGTATGCACTGAAAGAGAAAGTGGGCAGGAGCTACAGTATTTGGGGCAACAACTAATTTTGGAAAAGGTAGGCCACAGTAATTGGGCTAGCTCCCTGGTGGTGGCACCAAAAAATGGCAAGGTAAGGTCGTGTAGCGGATTTTAGGGTTACTGCAAATCCGAGGATTGAGCTAGCACGCCAGCCACTTCCATGTGCTGATGATATTTTTGCATCTTTGGCAAATGGTCAGGTATTTTGTGTGCTGAACCTGTCAAATGCTTACCGGCAGGAGTGGTTGACGTAAATACTCACAAGGGTTTGTATCAATATCAGAGAATGCCTTTCGGATAGTCAAGTGCTCCAGGCATTTTTCAAGCTGTGGTAAAGCAGATTTTGCAGGGCATACAAGGGGTAGGGACATATTTAGGCAATATCCTCATAACAGGATGTTCAGTAGAGGAGTGTGCAAGAAGATTGCAAGCAGTGCTGCAGAGGTTGCAAGAACATGAGGTAAGGGCCAGAAAAAAGTGTAATTTCTATGAAAGTGAGGTCAGATTTTTAGGGTATGGTGTTAGTGGGGATATCGTCAAGTCAGTTCGAGCACCAACCACAATCACACAGATAAGACATATTTAGGGTTGATAAATTTCAATGCCAAATTTGTCCCAGGTATGTCGACCAGGTTGAAACCACTTTACAGGTGCAAGTAGCTCCATGGATATGGGTTGTTTGAAGAGAGTAAAAAATGGATTCTCCAGGCTCCAGTGCTATTACTGTTTGACCAGCTCAAACCATTAATGGTAGCTAGTGTTACCTCTCAATATGGGGTGGGAGCGTCACACAGGATGCCAGATGGCACTGAACGGCCCATTTACTTTGCGTCAAAAACTCTGTCCAAAGCAAAGCAATGTTATTGCCAGTTACAGCGGGAGGCTTTGACCGTTGTATTTGCAGTGCAGAAGTTCGACAAATACCAATATGGCACTGTACACAGATCATAGGCCCTTAACCACCATCTTTGGACCTAGGAATGCAGTTATACCTCTAACAGCAGCACGGTTGCATCAGTGAGCTCTTATCCTATCAACATATGACTATTCACTTGAGTATAGAAAAAGGCACGGACCACAGAGCAACCAGTCTTCCTGATTCAGCATTTTCAGAACTTGCCTATTAAGGCGGATGAGATAGCAAGGTAGACGGAATAGGACAAAATACTGAAAACTGTAAAAAAACTATGCTATGTATGGGTAGCCAAATCAAGTCAGTTAGCCCAACATCAAACCTTACACAAGCAAGAGGGACAAGTTGGTTGTGGAAGACAATTCTGTGTAATGTGGGAAGACAGGGTAGTAATTCGACAAGGGCTTAGAAATTGTGTGTTACAGATGTTGCATGAAGGTCATCCCAGGGTCGTGCAAGTGAAAATGCTGGGGAGAAGTTCTGTGTGGTGGCCTAGAATGAATGATGAGATTGAGAACACGGTGAAGAGGTACACGGCTTGTCGACTGTCTAGACACAACACACCTCAAAGGTATCTTGGTCAGCGAGTTCTCGGGTGGGGGGCAAGTACACGAACTTTGCGGAAAAGGAAGGAAAAAGGCTATTGATTTTGGTAGATGCCTATTGTCAGGCAGCTACCCATCTCATTTTAAATTATTAAATAGATTTACTGTGCTAGGAAGCCTGTCGTAACTATACTGTCAGGAAATTGAAAAGGGATACAGGCCCCTTAATAATTGTAATGTTGCGAGAAATAACTTTGTGCATTTGATTTTATACTTTTATTGGTATTCTTGAAGCTAAACAGAGCTATGTCTGGTTGTAAAATATATTTTGTGAGATGTGGGCAGCCTCTGGAGCGGGCAGCCTGGTGGACCCCTTAGTGGCCCAGGTGGTTCGTTAATTGAGCTGATGTGCTTCGCGGGGGAAATAGTGCCAATGCGGAGTTATTTTTTAGGGTGCAGTCACCAACAGACTAGGTATTTGAGAGGATGGGCGAGTTTTCTCGAGGCCATTTTGATTGTAGCTTTTTGAGCGTGCGGGCTGTGAGTGTGATGTGTCGTAGAGAGTGGACGATGTCCTCTCATAGCTTTGAATATTAAAAATAACTTCTTAAATTTGGAGAACAAAACCATAAAGATATAGTCTTCAGCACTACTTCGCAAGTTATGATCATTTTACTGAAATAGGGCAATTGACACACGTAGTGTTGTAAGAAGTGTATTTCTTTGACTGTCATTTTATCATCAATCTATTTAAAGGTCCCTCCTTAAATATGTTTTGTATAAATACTTGATAATTGAATATTTAAATAAAAGTATGTGTTTTTGCAGAATTTACTATATTATTGGAAGCCATATAATCTCTTATTAGATTGACAAATTTTACGTTATTTCAAAGTGGTTATCATAAATTTTAGTTATTGTCGAAGAGAACCACATGTTCAAGAATACTTCGGACCAGGTCCCCATAAGTTTTGCCCAACCTGTAAAAGTCGAGTTTACGCTCTGAACCATGTTTATAAAACATGTAAGAAAATAGTATGTGCTTTTGCTTTCCGTGTGCCAACCATCATCATTCATGAGCACTGTCAGAAATGTAACAAACCATTCAGTGTTGTACAGTGCAAAGTCCTACCATTCTTCCAGTAAGTGTTTAGGATGCTGTGTGAATGCTAGTAGATATAATTTAAGTATAATAAGTAGAGTTGTTTCAATACCATGTTTTACGATGCAGATACCCCAACACCAGTGCCCTTCGCACTGGAATTTTGTATTCTTGTAAATATTGTTTAAGTCACAATTCTGTACAAACATTATAAATTCCTACATAATTTCTCCCCTACAAAACATTTGTGACAGAAAATTTGTATCATGGTGCAATGTTTACAAAATATGGTGCGCAATTTCTATTCCACAGATGTTAACGTTACTTGAGAAAGAAAAGCCACGGCAACCTGTTACACAAAGTGGCATCTATCAATGTGCACTTGTAATGCAGCGGCAGGCTTGCGAACTATGTAAGATATATCTACAGAAAATGGCATCTATCAAGGTGCACTTATAGCACAGTGGCCAGCATGCAAACTACGTAAGATATCTTTACACAAAATGGCATCTGTTAATGTGCACTTGTGGCACAGTGGCGGGGCATGCGAACTACGTAAGATATCTTTCTCCTGTATAGCAGCAAAATTATTTTCTCATGTAGGGCTTGTATGGCCGAGCTCCAACATGTTTACACTTTGCTAGTGCAGGAGGAAGATTATTTTGTTTATGAACATGAGCGAACAAATTTTTGAACAAGTGAAAAGCTATTAATTTTTTTTTGTAAAAATGTGCAGCCTATACATGCCGAAATATGGAATTTTTGTGTCTAAACAAAGTAATAACCTGATTTCATTGTCTAACCGTTACTAATGTACGAGCCCACTACCATACTCGATACAGATACATTAAAAATTGGTGAAGTATCGGCCGATACCTATACTTAGTATTGGTATCGGAACAACTCTAATAATAAGGCAATTTCAGACTGATAGTATGTTGGGTTAATTAACATAAGGCTTAGAGAGTAAGTGATTTAGTGTGTGTTTCCAAGAGGGAAACGCCATATATTTGTATGATACAGATTTCACGATAAGTTCCCTCCTTAGTCAACATCCCAGGAGCAATAGAGTATTTTATCAATTTCATATGATTTGAATAATGTTATGTTGGTGCTCCCTTCTAATTAAACATAGCAGGTGAAACTTGTATAATTCATATTAATTGTGAGACCATTCTGGTTCTGGGTCGGTGTTCTCTACGATGTCCCTCTCCCATCCGAATAACATCGTAGGCCATCAGGCGCAGTAGGCGACCGTCGAGATAATAACATCTAGCATCAGGTTCACAAACCTTTTGTTAATTCATAAATCTGGGTGGTGGCAGCATAATCTCCCCCCTGTACCATCTCACGGACAGTTCGCCCATCCACCTTAAACTACCACCCTTACTCTGTTGCTGTTGGCTCAGGTTGGTAATGGCACGACACTATTCTAAATGGCCAATGCAGAGCACCACGGCGAAGAAAACAGTTGAGAAGCTGCGAACGGCCTTTGCAACATATGGCTTGCCAGAAATGCTAGTGGCCAATAATGGGCCTCAGTTTCGTTCAGAGGAATTTGGGTAGTTTTGCAAGGCAAGTGCTATTACACTGCATGCAATGCCACCTTTCCACCCACAATCCAACGAAGCAGCGGATCAAACAGTGCAGTCTCTGTGAAGAAAGCACTCTTGAAGCAGGCCTTATTGAATGGTCTAACTGGGGAGACAATACGATTGATAAGTGGTTGTTTGCTTACCGCAATACACTGCACACGACTACCGGCAAGACTCCAGTAGAAATGTTTTCGAGGAAGAAACCAAGTACAAGGTTGTTTTTGGGGAAGCCAGACCTACGGGAAATGAACACAGGCTACCAACCTACAAGAGACCAACTGGCAAGACCGATAGAATATCATGACAAAAGGAGTAAACTAAGAAGGATTCAAGATGCCAGATTCAGAGTGCAGGATCCGGTGTTGGTGAAAAGTGTCTGAGGGGCACAACCTAGATGGCTGTCAGGGTGTATTATAGTAGTAGTAGTAGTAGTAGTAGTGAGCTCAGTAACGTACAGGGTCAAGGTAGGAGAAGTAATAAGATTTTGTCCTAAATATCACTTATGCAAGAGGAAGTACCCTTGTGGGAAGAGAGTAATTCACTTGGAATAGCGACTAAACAAGCGGGGAGGAGTCTGGTGTCTTGAGGGAAGCAGGAGCAGCATCTGCACTAGAGCAACTGACTGAATAACCAGAGAGTCAGAGTCAGGTAATGGGTACAGGAAAAGACAGTGGATTTGGTGGGGGAGCCACAGGTCTACCTGGACTGGGAACTCAAAGGTGCTGTGGAAGGCTGAGGCGTCCCCCCAGTGCGGTGGGAGTGGTTGACAGGAAGTGTTTTCTTTTTATTAATTTTTTTATCTCTGTTGGTTTGGGTCAGCACAACTACTGTAAATACTAAATTTAGGAGGGAGAAGTGTAGTGTATATAGTATAGATAATTTGTAATGCTGCGATTGGCAGGACTGGGCAGTGTGAAGATGGCGTCCAGGCAAAGAACATAACACGTTTGGTGACGCTTCGAAAACAATTCACATTAAACGTGTTCCTACCGACATCAAAAACTCCCACACGTCAACTACATACTCTGCACATTTCATTGTGCTATTTCTATGGCTTCATCGTAAGAATTTGATTCAAATGCAGTATGCACAAAATCATAATTTGTGAGAATAAGTGAAAGTGTGATTAAAACAAAATTAAATTGTTAAAGAGTTTCAAAATTACGACTCACTGTGCAATACAAATGTAACATGGCCGGAAGAAATTCTTTTGTAAATATCTAAAACCCATTAGATTGTTGGTGATATTTGCATTGATGTTAGCGCAAGTGTTAGACAGACAGGTCCTGGTGTACAGCAGTTCTTGTTTTGCAGTCGATTGTTTGTGTGCCATCTGCTATTACGGTTACATCACTGTTGCATGTTTCTTTCATAGATGCTGAAATGTACAGCAATTTGGATTTGTGTTGTTACGAGGACTGGAAACATGGCACAATGTACTGAATCTCAAAATCAGAGGTACATTGCACACTCCAGGCAGTTGGATATTATTCATACCATGTCGGACATGACTATGTGTCTACACAATTACAACCAGAGGATTATGACAAGAGTACAGTTTTGTCAAGAAATGTTACAAAGACAGATTTTAAAAAATTTTCTCAATCAAATTTTGTGTACAGATGAGTCCCATTTTAAGCGAGACGGGGTGTTTAATGCTCATAATTACCATTCATGGAGTATCAAAACCCGTACTTGACAAGAGAATCCACTTTTCAAGCACAATTGAATGTTCATTTGTGGTCTGGTGTACTGAAAAGCCAGCTAATTGGCTCGTTCCAACTATGTACCAATTCATTTGGACAGTGAATCGTATTTGCAATTTTTAGCCAATGATCAGCCTGGATTGTTAAAAGATTTTGATTTGGAGATGTGCAGAAACATGACATTTCAAAATGATGGTGCACTATGTCACTATGCCTTGCATAGGACTTCCGTCAACCAAATGTTACCAGGAAAGGAAAATGGATTGGTCGTGGCATACCCTTAGTCTGACCTCCAGGGTCCCCTAACCTGAACCGGATATATTTCTTCGTGTGGTGATATTACAAAGAACTTCTTTACACAACAGAATGTCATAGTGTGACGGAATTAACAAGAAAACTGCAAGTAGCTGAAGAAACCATCAAAAACAATCAAATGGCATTCTGACACACAAAAGAATTTCTTTTGATGTTGCCAAATTTGTATTGAAGAACCTGGTTGTAATTTTGAGAATTTTTCATAATTTGTTGTAATAAACTCGTGTTTAATCTTTGTATTTGTTTTAATCAAATTTGCACTTAATCTCAAACATTTGAACTTTGCATGTACCAGGGCGAAGCTGTAGAAGTAATGCAATGAAATATGCAGGGTATGCAGCTGATACACTGAGATAATCTTCGATGTCATAAAGGAACATGTACAATGTGAACTTTTTTTGTTTTTCAATATTTTCTCCACGCCATGCTAAGACAAATGAATGTAAATGTTGTGCTAGATTGGCCATTTCGTCAGGTGATGTAATACAAATATTTAAGCATCTAGTACAGTTATTCATGTCACCATACCAATATTTCTTGTTAAACTGCTAATTTGGCCCAAAACATAGTAAAAAAATGAAACCCAGAAACTCATGCCTATCGGCGCTCGCTTGCACATCCCGTCATACAGTTATATGTTTTGTGATGTAAGACTTAAAGGCCTAAGGCTTAGATCCCCCTCCCCCAGGGGCACCATATAAACCAAATTGCATGAAAATTGGTCCAAAAATGTGCCTTCCAGAGACTGGGGGGCTAATTGAAATGCCTTCATGTGTAGTGTGTGTTGTCTGCCTGCCTATCGGGAAAAACACATTCTGCTTTGAGAGTTTTGCTTGATTCTCTTATAAACTATTCATCTGAGATTGTGTGTGTTGCAACAAGAAAACCTGTTTTGTTAGTTTAGACATGCTAGTACTAATTCATAAGCTGTCTTAAAAATATCATGAACAGCTTACAAAGTTTCATTCGGAAAAAGATCCCCCCCCCCCCCCCCCCTCATTTTCACCATGAAGGGGAGTGATAGTGCTAACTGCATTTTCCGATGAATAATATCTCTACTCTACAAAACTCCACTCACATGATTGTATAATTAGTTGCAGGTAGTTTTTAATATTTTAAACAAAAAAAAAAATGGAAAATATGAATTCGGGGTTGCATAACTTCCTTAATAATCACTTTAGAGGGGAAGTGACACATGTAAATTCGCAAGTTTAACATTTGCTTATTTTGTGATTTTTTTGGTACATCTATGTTGTTATGTTTACTATAAACATGCATAGTGCACAATTTGATGCCTGTTGGTTTATACTAGTATAGATACTTGTTGTACTGTTGATATAAACCAACACTATTCGTTGCACGATGCAGTGAAAAATATTAGTTTGGTGGCCCGTATACGTAGCAGTAGAAGGTAGCTTTTACTGTGCATGAGCATCACGTGACAGACGTTAGAGAGCATGCGCATCTGTGGCTGTCATTACTGTGGTGCGTGCTCTGATCCGCAGATAATGTGTTTGCGGACGTTCATATTTTGTGGAAATTTGTTGAATGACAGTTGCCAGAGTGAACACTGAGTAAGGGTTTGCTATGTGATTTCTACGACATCTGTTTGGATGTGTTGATTTGCTGGTGGTTAAGAGTGTGTGTTTAGTGATGTTGTCATTGACAAGGCAAGGAGCTGGCATTATTATTCAGTTAATGAGAAGCAACGGCCTGTGTTTCTTTCAAGATCATAGGATCACTTCTTTGCAGTGTATCAGCGCATCCTCATATAGTCCAGTCTGAAATGTATAAACTTATTGAAGCGGGTCGGATGCCTGCACCCGGAAGACAGTTATACTTGCGCCAGTGACATTGTTACACAAGCTCTTCTGATAGACGTTGATGTGGATCTTCTGTCTGATGAATGAAAGATTGCCGCAGGGGGAAATGTTGGAGAAGGTTTAAGAAACGGCCACATTGATGTGCGTTGGGAGCAATATTTTGGTTCGAAGAAGTGCTGTGGAAAAGTACCCCACAGTTGCAGCTGTTGTCAGGGCGTCGTTGGCTCTCTCTCATGTGGAACGTAGTTTCTCTTGTCATGTTGGACTTTATCAGAAGATTGAGCTTCCACAAGCGTGGAAACTCTTTCAGTCTACGTGGTTGTTAAGAGGACGGTGAAGATGTACAAAATTCTTCCACATTGTTGTCCATTATGTCATTGTGAGCAAAAAATCATTGGCCGGTACACGTTCTGCTCATAGCAAATACAAACATAATGTAGAACAGGAAAAAGAGAAAGCTATGAATGAGCGACAGAGATATAAAGATGAGCAAGAGAGAATAGTTGTAAAAAAAGAAAATCTGCAGTAAATGGAAAATTATAGAAATAAAAATGCAAATTACAAAGAGGTTTTGAAACATTTTCATTAAACTAAGTTTGAAAAAAAGAAAACAGCAGAGGAACTTTTTTTCAAAAAGCTAAGAAAAAAACTAAAAACTGCAATTAATAAGTAAGACTGAAGAAATCACTTTTGCACAGGTTATGATGAAAGAGGCACAAAATATTACCATAGGGACAGCTGCAACAATGATGCAATCTGATGGGATGATATACAGTAGAATTTTTATGGAATAGGCTAACTTGATAATAGTTTTTCCAGTAAAGGGTTGAATTAAAATATTAACTCCATTAGTGCATCTGTTGCAGCGTAATAATACAGCATTGCAAAAACTGCTACATTGTTATTTTAAAATTTTGTTATTCATTGGGGGTTAGATTTTCAGAATTCTGTTTCTACATACAGTATGTGTAAATAAGTGCACAGACTTTTGTTACCTGAGTGAGCAGCTGTGTTGGTTTACCTGCAGTCTTCTGTGTTTAACAACCAATGTGTTGTTACAATGGTCTGCATTTTACCTTCTATAATAGGCCTAATTAATATTTTTCAGTAATATTGTAGGTCAGTACTTATTTAATTGATTTAATGTTAGTATTTAAGGAATTACCTTGAGGAAAGGTATTTTGGGATATTAAATTAATTTTAAAAGTTTATTTCCCCAACAATGTTTTAAATAACTTTGAAATTAGTTATCAGCATGCACTGCCTGTTTTGAGCATTCTGTTTTTCCAGTGTGGGTCATAGGTCATGTATATAATAAATTTATTTTGTCATTTTTAAGAAGAAAGTAATATTACTTTTACCATTTATTTGAATCATTCCTCTGGATGGAAGCCCTGAATTTCGTAAGGAATAACCTGCCGGAGTTCGTCAGTATTTGAAGACATCCTATATATCTGAGTGCCGCCCGAGGACCCGCTGTGGTTGAGTGGCTATTGAAGCTGGCTCCCACCTCGGTGATTCAGGTTCAATTCCCTGGTTTTTTCACGTATGGGAAACATAGCAGATGTCATTAGCCAGTAGATTATTTCAGGATTCTTCTATTCCCTCATGACCTTGCATTCCATTACTGTTCCATCGCCTCCTCACTTCACACTCCACGAGCACTGCAGACCTCAGGACTGTGGTTAATATAGTAACTATTGCGCTCACCTCCAGTGATGTAGTGCTAAATTAAGCTGTGCCAGAGCTCTCCCCAACCACTCACCCACCACCTTCAGAAAACACATTTAACTTTTTTTTTTTGCTCTTACTCAGGATAGCACTTTATAATAGCCACCTTAAAGAACAATGTAGAATTTTTGCTTTAACATTCTAATTGCTTGTGAGTGTTTGATTGTACATTTTAATTATTTACATACATAATTTTAAAAAATATATAACAAATTAACAATTGAAATATTTCACACTAAATGATTATCATATTGTACTGAGATGAATTAATGTGTTCTCTACTTTAAGTTTAAAGCATGCTCGAAAATGGATGTTCATTTTCCTCTGTCTTGCTTCTTGTTTGGGCTAACCATGTACTTGTATCTTTTGTTGAACGATGTGCTCTTAACCAAGTTGTTACATATGGTGTGGGATCCCAGTCTCACAAGGAAGGTCCAGGTCAGCTCGCGTACATTTTCCTCTGTCTTGCTTCTTGTTTGGGCTAGCCGTGTACTTGTATCTTTTGTTGAACGATGTGCTCTTAACCAAGTTGTTACATATGGTGTGGGATCCCAGTCTCACAAGGAAGGTCCAGGTCAGCTCGCGTACATTTTCCTCTGTCTTGCTTCTTGTTTGGGCTAGCCGTGTACTTGTATCTTTTGTTGAACGATGTGCTCTTAACCAAGTTGTTACATATGGTGTAGGATCCCAGTCTCACAAGGAAGGTCCAGGTCAGCTCGCGTACATTTTTTTTTTATCATTTTGTACTGAAATTAAATAACTGAGTGTTTCTCGCTCTCACAATCAGACAACCAGTGATGGAACTGAGCTCCGGCTGCATGGGGAAGTGATGCTCCAGCACCACTTCACCACTGCTTGCCTCCCACCATGTTGAACTAGGTTTGATTCCTGGCGGGGCAACTCCCACATTTTCAGACCTTGGTGATCATGGCCGACATCACTGGTTAGTGGATTTTCTGGGGGGTCTCCTGCTTCCCCCACTCTTACATTCCAGTGCTACTCCTTACTCATCTTGCTTCACGTCCATGGGATGTGAAAACCTCGTTGTAACCAAATCTCTCTGTTCTACTACAGTGCTGGCAGCACTTCTCAGCAGCGTGCGTGTGTCCTGGCAGGTATGTGCTGGAGTCCACTGCGCGGGGGGTGCGCCTACCTGGTGTGCAGTCAGCTGAGCGGGCACATTCTCTTCTGGAAAGTGAGTGCGGTCACGTCCTTTGCCTCGAGCCGACTGGAGCCACAGCTGGTGCGTTCCCTCCTCGCAGACATCAAACTGCTCAAGGTTCTCTGTCTCGTCTGGTGCCCACTCGGAGGAGCTAGTAGTAAGTGTGAATTTGCACGTGTCGGGACTTGGGGGAATATCTGTAGTGATTGTGCTGTGGTGGGAAACTCCGAGTATTGATAGTATCTTCCTGAATACAGGATGATGTTCATTCACAGATTACTTGCTCATGAAATTCAGCATGGTTATTAAATTTTGTCCTCTGAAGAGTTCCACCTGCCTGCAGCAGCCATTTTGCTAGTTCGGAGCCTCAAAATGTGTGAGCTCCAAGGCCGACTATTGCTTGCTCTCTCTCCACTTGTTTCATCGCCTCTAAACACAAGGCGCTCAACTGGCATGTAGTCTTTCCATCGACAGCTCACCTGAACGTGACTTTAAGTAGTGACCCTATATTTTTATGGCAATCTGTTATAGAAAAAAGTATGGTGTGTGTCTAAGTCAACTGTAAAGTTCCTGTGTATAAAATTGAGCATCAAAAACTTATTCTGAAAATGCCTAGAAATAATCCTTGGAGTTGAAATGAGAATTGGAAACTCTTCTTTGGGCACAAAACTGTTCTCATATGCGTTTACTGTGTGTGTTAAGACACTGCTACCAGTACCGCTGTTTGTGTATCACCTGCTGTCTACTGTAGGTACTACTGCAACACACTTCATGTGCTAACCAGATGTAGCGCTTAAGAGGACTGGAGTAATCATTAGAGGCAAGATTAAATGCCGAATAGAAATAGAAGCGAAATAACATCAAAATTCAAGTTAATGCATTGCAAATGCTGAAATTCAAGTGTATACACTGCAAGTGCCTAATTTTAACATGTAACATTGAAATTTAAGTTAAAACACTAAATCAAATTAAATATAGCCAGAATTCACAATTTTGCTATATAAGAAAAACCCGGAATTTAAAAATAATTAACTTTAAATTTATAAACTTTGTTCTAATAAAAATAATTGAAATTTTTAACTCAAAGATTTTTTAAACATATTGGAAAGATGGGGAAAGAATAAATATATGGAATTCAGGTTGTTAGTTTCTAGGCTGAGTGAATCAGATGTAGTTAAAATTATATTCAATAAGGCGGGCAGATTTGAAAAAGTAAATGTAACAGTAATTTTATTCCAATGAAAGATTTTTTTTTCCTATAAATTCATATTCAAAAGCCACATTTCAAAATTCAACATCTGTGTCAGAAAAAAATTAAACCGTGAAATGAATGTATTAAAAATTTTTTACATGAACATGTGTATAAGTACACACTATTATTAACTATAGTCAGAATTCATAAAAATAAAAGCAATTACACCAAAATATTTAATTTTTTTAATCAAGTAGAGCTGAAATCCTTTCGTAATATCACTTATTGTTGTAACCCGAAGTGACCACAACTGAGTTTGACAAGTACGTATTGATGCACACATAGTGTAGTCAATCTTTTATGGTGACAAAGACAAAATCTGAAATTTTTAATGACAAAATTTTAATTCAAGTAACACCATAAAATCTTCGCGCTAGAGGTAAATCATAGTTTACACTTTCATGAAAGCCAATAGAGGAAAACCTAAAAAAGGGAAATCTTACATATTTGTTTGTAATAACTGTATGAGCAAATATTTTACCCCAATGATGTATTTCTGCAGAACAATTTCTGGTGCCAATAATTTTCATATGCTATTGCGGTGTAAGATATCATAACACATAACTATTGCGAAACAGTTGTTCACAAAGCTGGCAAAAACAATTTTACAGTACCATCCCCTTGTTTGGTTTAGTTTTTCTATGTGCGTGTCCAAAAACTTATAGACTGCAATTAATGTATTTGGAGTTAAATATGTTCAACACCTTCTTAAGTGAAGGGTTATCATATTCAAATTCTTTGAAGTTAATAATTTACAGTATGTACCATAACACAAATTTATTTAATTATAAGGAAGTTACACTTTCTTTGTTTATTTCTGTATTTTATTCTGATTATAAAATCCAGACTGTTGATGTTGAGATTTTGTTCCATAATCTTTTAATACATTGAAATATACTCCAGTCAAAAATCATTGACCCTCACTTACCACTACTCAAAGCAAAATTATTGCCTTGCAAATTTTAGTATGCAAATTATGGTGACCCCTTATTTTTAAAAGTAAAATTTGAAGTGAAACACTGTCTTATATTCAGGTAGATACAGTATTAAGGGCAATGTACATGTTTTGAAATGTATGGTTTGGTTTTTTCTTCTGTCCTAGTTATTGTGCAATCAATTTGTAATTCTAATATGCCTAAGGCCCCTGACACAGTTGATATTAACACCACAGTATAGTAGAATCTTAATACCACAAGACTGTATAAAAACACAAAGAACTGTCAACATTGTAAGTACTAGTTCTTTCGTAGTCAATATATCTTAAGTCAAATAGTGTTACTACAAATAAGAAAGAGAACAAAATATACTTGCATAAAGTGGTATGTATAAATATGGTGTGAAATGAAGAGTAATGATGTGTGCGGTAGCATTTTATACCAGAAATTTGAAGCCTGACAGACCCGGTTGATTGTCTGCCCATGCCCCTGGGTGACTTGTTAGATGCTACGCTAGTCGCGTCTTTAGGTGTCTAGTTGTCTCTTGCAACTGGTGCCCAACTGGAATACAATATTGGCCTAGTAGGCCGCCGGCTTGGTATCAAGTCCAGCTCTGGCAATACCACTCTGCATGATGTGTTGGCTTAGGATCAGGGACCGAGTTCAAGCGAGCGAGACGGTGCGTCTGGCCCTGGTGTGGCTTAACTATGGTAAGTCCCTCGGCCCTGGTTGCGCTTGACTGGTGTGTGTGGTATGCGTCCGAGGTGCTGGGGTTCTCTACTGTCGTGGTGCTACCGGGGTTAAGTTGGACCCCTTGCCGAATAGAATCTCCTATATTACGGGATGGTATCCTTTCGCCGCTTTATGGATGGGTGGCTCGAACAATGATGTAGGAGTGACTGGTGGTACTAGTATGGTGAGTCATCACAGTAAAGCAGCTTTTGTCATGGACTCAGCAGTCTGAACCTGCTGGGAAGGATGTGGATCTGTAGAGATAGTCCTCACCTTCTTTGCCTTCTTCTGAACACCACCTCTGTAGGTGTAAGGCATCAGGCTCCAGACTATGATCGGGCCTGCAGGAGTTAGGCAGTCAACATGTTGGAGTGCAAGAGTAGGTGCGAATTACTGCCGCCAACACTGCACCCCACTCTTGATTCACCCACCGTAGGTGAGGGAGTCTCGAGCTGCATAGTGTTGGCTGCAGGGACTGTATGGTGTTGTCCCAATGGGATTGATCTCCCCTGCATCGAAGTGTAACTCCACTCTGCACCGCTAAGTGTGCGATGAGAAGAGTTCACCCCAGCCTGCAAGCTGATCCCACCGGGAGCGTACCTAGTGTCGTGGCTCTACCGTTCCCTCCACCTGGGTGCAAGGAATGGGTGGCCTTCCAATAGTGGTTAGGTGAGTGTCCCAAGGTCACTGGTCCCCCCAGGCCCGAAGAAGATCCCCTCCTCGGCACCGCTGAGTATGCGGTGAGGCAGGGGCAACTTCAAGCTAGCAAGCCACTTTCCAGGAGACTGTATCCTAGTGTCGTGGCTCTACCATTCACTGCACAGGGCAGAGAATGGGTGGCCTTCCAAGGATGTTTTGTCCTGTTGTCAGTGTGGATTTGGAAAGAGCAAACCCGGTCTCTTTCTGTTCCTGTCAAATACGATGAGGGTGAAGGGTAGGAGGTCGGAGTGATAATTGAGAAGTTAGGCAAGATCAGTGTTTATTTTGCCATTAAGGAAAACTAAACAAAGATGGTAGAAGTATTACCACCTGTCCACATGGGCTTGGTGGAAGGTAAACACCTTAGCGTACAAAACTGAAGGGCGTAAACAGTACTGGTGCGAGAGACCGTAGCATACTCCTCTAGACTAGCTATACTGTTGGTTGCCCATAAGGGACCAAACGTGTATCGGTGTGCGGAGCTGATGATACGGCGGGGTCTTCCTTGGTAGATGGTGGAAGAGGATCTTCTGTCGTGTGAGGTAGCGGTGAAGTGTTCTGGATTGGTGCGGGTGGGCCTTGGCACCGATTGCTTATGCGATGAGAGCCTAGGAGAGGAGTGGGAAGACTGATCAAGAACTGAAGCAGGACTGACGGTCTAGAGGCCGTGGCGCATTTCCTTATATACTCCTCAGTCATCCCTTCCATCACTGACATAGGGCGTCTGGAGAGGGGGTTAGTGGGTGCAAGCCCAGCGCCTAGATCCTTGGTGCGAGCAGCATAGTAGAAAGATGTGGGATCTAGACATCATACTTGTGGCGGCATCCCGCAGCACACTGCTGTATTAGCCCCGGACCTCTTACATGGTCCCGGTGGCTCATCGGGCGAAAATAATTTAAATTATTGAAACGTCTGCCCCGGCCCGGTAGATACAACAAACTTGTAGGCGGTGGTGATGACTCAACTCCGTTGACAGCTGCTAGTGGTAATGTTGCACTAATGAGTAGCAGTCGTTTATTATTCAGGATAAACAAAATGAGACATTATAACCCCGATTTTACATTTTCCAAGGAACGAAACAGAAATGGTGTATGGTGCTAGAAAGTGTAAGATATGAGAAATTGTACAACTGAAATCCATCATTGTCCTAACTACCCAACTCTCGATTCTATGATCTTGCACTGTAGCAGGAAAAGTTTCGTTTTTGGAATTTGAACCAATCTTGACCCATTCCCCAACACCTATATGCAAAAATGTATTAAAATTGTGCTTACACTGTTTTGAATGTCTCTCGCAACTAAATCACACATTATGCTCTTAGACCCTCGATTTTATGAAGTGGCACAGCTCACATGAAATACTCTGTAAACTTCGACCCCTAAAAAATTCCGTTTTTTTTTTCAAGTAAAATCACTGTTTTATCGTCTTTGGCTTAATTTAAATGTTATTTTTATATGAAATATTAAGAAATCTATAGCTAACAGTTAAACCCGTAGAAAAATTTAATTCAATAGGCAGTTGACTTCCGCTTAAAATGATATCCAAGAAGCATCTACTTCACCACCCTCACTCGTCAAAAAGTTTACAAACATCAAGTGGTGCATAAGTTTTACTGATAGTGAAATCTATTTTTAGTGGTTTCTTGTAGGAATATCAGATGATTTTATATTAAATATTAATTAATTTAAATTGACACAAGTCTTCTAAACAAATTGATATTATGGAAGGGCATACATGACATCCTTTCATCACCAAACAATGTGCATGCACCATGGCTGAGTGTGGCATAACTCATGGCAAGCGCAAGTGGAATTTTATGGGAAAATCAGACAACGCGGTTTTCAATAATCAATTATTAAAAGTCAAAAATAAACAAATATTCAAAACTGTATTTACTCTCTTCTATCTCAGTCACACATTTGGTTTGTGAATTGTTATTGATCATGTTAAAATGCAGATGTATGTCAAACAAGATGTCCAGTGTTATGGTGAAAATGTACTCATGCATGTGAACATCTGGCTTAGAGGAATAAGGAGCTTCTGCTGTCTTCAAGTTTTACATTGGCATGACCAGCATGACTTCGTTTCTTCCCATTAAATGGTTGTAGAAAAGGGGGATGGTTACCTAACAACCAGTAGGGTGACCTCGCAACCATCTGCTCTTGGTGTGCGAAGTAGGGGTGAAAGTAACCTGTGGAGGGTGGCTGCCCTGTGTTGGTGTCAATTTTTTGATCTGGCTCATTTATGAGTTGTTAGTATTATTTCCAAATTTTTAAAATTTTGAACTAAATTTTTTTGCTGTTTCACGAAAAAGTGGCGAACTTTGAGGGGGTCGCTATACCTGATGGTTTATAATTGAGAGTTGACTGCATGTATACACGTAAAAAAATATAGACATATATCATTAAGAAGTATAAAAACCATTAGAAAGCACAGAAAGAATTACTCTTAAGTGAACTAAAGGTGGGATGGTTGTATCCAAGATTCATCTAATCCCTCGATTCCAGTGAATTTGAGTATCCGAGTATTGGAGGCAGGATGACTAAAATGATTCAACATATATTGAGGTTAGCTTTCTGAACAGCACATTACAGTTACAGTGTAATACGTGACACTTTCTACTCATTATTATTATTCAACTTTGCATCATCATGTCTGCGCCACATGCCCTCGAGGGAATCGAACCTCAATTTTCCGCCTCCAAGGCCAGCGCACGCGTAATGATAGGAAGTCACATCGTCGCCCTCGCAACTTGTAAACCCACTGAGAAGCAGCCATGGGCATGCAAGAGTTTGCCCCTGCGCGAGTAGCGGACTCAGCCCGCAATCACACTCAACCTTCAAGCCACCACCCTGCCAAGAGATGGTTGCAGCGGCGCTGCCCAGCCCGAACCTGAAGGGGAGGCGGCCGAAGATTACTGAAAGCAAACGAAGCATACCGGAATCATCCAGCCAAGAGGAGCATAATGCAGTGCACCCGGCAGAACTGCCATTCAGGCGAGGCAGCTCGCCCTAGCACCATCCAGTGCTAGGACTCTCTGTCAACTCCGCTCCTTTCCGAGAAGCCAACGCCATTTGTCCATGTAGCTCGCCTCAGCACAAGTCATGCTAAGGCTGTCAACACAGTCCTCCTCAGAACTCTCCAAGACCGTCCAGTTCTTCAGCCGACAACGCCTTCCTAGCCCAGCATCCGAAGAGTCGTTGCTACTCCTTGTCGCTCTCCATCAAGCGTCACCACATCCGATACATACACCATACGTGGTGGCCCAGCTCCCCTCATGAATAAAGCCACAATTAATGTCAAGTTGTTTTCACAACTACTTAACCAGGCTCTTCAAGCTGACAGGCACCTCGTCCTGTCTTGCTCTTGTACAAAGTCTGTTAAACACTTTGTCTGTGTCAGAGGTAGGAGGTAGTATGGGTCACCATGTTTCTATTCTCAAGGGAATAAAACACGTAGTCTAACTGACTTCTGTCTTTCGTTGCTCTGTAGTGAACTTGCACCTTTTCCTCAACCTGGTAAGCATCACCCTCGAAGGGAGCAGCAGGGGACTGTGAATTGGCGACAGTTTCCAACGTAGAGTAGGACTGCAGGCAGCCCCTAACCAGGACTGCACACATGTCACACACAAGAACAAGTTCGATGGCCACCCATACTGTAAACCTAGTGTGCAAGTACGGTAGAGCCCCAACCACTAGAAAGACACACCATGAAGCATCTGGACCAACTAAGTCACCTAACCCATTCCCTCCAGAGGATATAAACTCACCAGAGAGGGGTGCCAAGCCTGAATGAGGCTTGACTTGGGTACTTCTGAAGTACACTTTAGCTAGGGGTTTGTTGCCTGCCGCAGTCTACAGGATGAACATTTGGGTATTTCCTGTGCATGACGTTCACTCACTGACTAGGGAGCTGGAGGAATGCCCAAAGGACAGCTGCTATCCTTGCATCTCGCCATGCCATAAGTAATCAACCTACACCAGCCCTCAGCTGCAAGTCCTCACGAGAGAGCACCAGCCGCCCGGCAATTAGTGGAGACTAACTCCACTACCCTCCCTGCCAACCTATTTGTTGGCCTCCCAGTTAGGGTTCCCGAAGCTGCCCACTCCACTGTTGAACTACTCTGCCAGGGTTACACTCTCTACTTGGGAGTGGAGGTGTTAAACCCGGAGGACACCAGCGAGGCACCAGCACCCGTCGACCACGTGCCCGCCCGCCGGCACCCCGGTCACCAGCAGGCTACAGCAGAGCCAGCCTGCTCAGCCACCTGGTCCAGCTGGAGCTGAAGTCTACCAGCCAGGGCCAGTGTCTGACGCAAGGGAGTGATGCCAGTGCTTGTGTGTCCAACATCCAGAGGCATCACCTTGTCCTCACAGACTTTGTACCAAGTAGGCTTCCAATGCATCCTACCTTATATAAGGTGCCAGCGCTAGGCAGACAAGTCACTCTACAGATTCTTCTACAGTAGAGTTCGCCCTCTACCTGTGCAACTGACCTGGTGCAAAATTAAAAACTTCCCCATTCTTGATGTGACGTCCCCTCTTCCTAGGCCGTCGCACATCATATGTAACCCTAATGTATAGTGACGCTTGTTTTTGCAGAAATTGTGAAATTTTCTTTAATTTTCTTTATTTATTGGAAATTGGGACATAGCAAACTCTTTGCTAAAACACAAACTAATTGTGTTAAGACAGACGTGTCAGGCAGTAAAAACATAGTTGGTTCGTCCAATCAATTGCAGTAGTTAATGCTGAGTAGATGTTTAGAAAGCTTGATTGCATAATCATTTGCACATCAAAATGACATTCAACCGTATAAAATGAGATGTTAAAATGTAAAAAGGCAGTTTTTAAGAGTATTAGGAGTGTTGATATAAACTGGATGTTAAAAATTTTTTTATATTTTAGTATATGTTATAAAGGGAGAATAAATATTTTTTTTACGTTATTGTGGCTTACTGACTATTTACGCTGTGAGCAAGGACCATATTGCTAGTGGGAAGGAAGAGAGTGTATAAAATGTTTTATTGAATATAATGAAATGCCAATACATTTTCACTAGGTATGTTTTATTTGGTGGCTGTGAATCAACTTGCATGGAACATGGGAGTTATGTAGGCAGCACTCCGTGTGTGTGTGTGCAGGTCTGCTGTTGGCCGGTGGATACAATGGTTGTATCAGCAGCTGGTTGGTAGAGGAGAAAGAGGACGCGCTAGCATGCCGCGAGGAAGCAGTGTGGCCAGATGAAGACCGTATCTCTGTGCAGCAGTTGGTAGCCCTGCCACGGCAGGAGCCATTCGTGGTTGCAGTGAAGGGAGCTCACCTAATACTGCTGCAGTTTGACAGTATGGGTGAGCTGCTGAGAACACTCCCATATGCCATTGGCTCCCGGGAGGTCACTGGTGAGTAACCTCCAGTCTTCCTTCTCTTACTGTCACTATCGTCCATTTGTGATTACGTCCAACTTTTCTCAAGCCCTGCTCAAGTTCTACTTTCAGGTTATTCCTCTGCATCATGTAAAGTAAGTCTAGAGAACTACAGTGAAGCCTTTTTAATACAAAACTGAAGGGACCTAAAATTTTTGCACTTTGTATTAACGAGGTTTGTATTAACAGGTGTAGGTAGGCCTACTCCCAAAAAAAAAATTGACAAATGCTACCATTGAATTTTACAGAGAACTAAGTCAGGACAGTAAATAAATCATAAGTCATTTATTTTAGTTTCCACACAAAATTATTAAAGCAGTTTGAAGTATTTTCTGATCACATGTAATAAATATAGTTCAGATCATTAAAAATATTTTAAAAATTCAAAATTTGCAACTTATAATACATAAGTTGAGCAGTTAAGCATACCTTAGATTGGCTTGAAAAAAAACATTAATTTTTTTTTCTGCACACTTTTTGTTGCATAAATGTTCATTACTGCACTGCAAAGTTTGCCCAAGGAAGACAGGATAACAGTGTGTATGTCACTTGCAGCAACAATGTTTTCCAACACATTTAAAGTTGAAGCGGCTTCTTTTTCCCCTGGAAGTTCATGAACCATATTTTCTTCTTCTTCTCCTCTGTGTTTGCATGTCGCAACTGGAATCATATTGTCCAACTCTCCGTCACGTCAGTCAGTGGTGCAGTCTTCGTCGACACAGCATCATCTATGTGCACATACTCTTCAGTCTCCTGAAGCACCATGTTGTTTAAGTTCTTCCCAGCCTTCCCGTAGGTCTTAACTTTCTTCTGCACCTCCACCTGTTTTGCCAAACCCACTTTTAGCAAAACAGTTCTGGATTGTGTCAGCAGATACACTGTCCCAAGCCATTACGATGTTCCTCATTGCATCCAGCACGTTCCACTTTGGCTGAGAACATTTCTGCTTCTCAAGTTGTCCAACGAGGTATTTGAACAAGCGTGACCTATAGAGCCTCTTGAGAGTGTGAATGATACCCTGATCCAGTGGCTGCATAACGCTGGTCGTATTTGCAGGCAAGAACATCATCGTAACATTGTTGAGTTGTATGTGCAGCACAATGATCTAAGAGCAGAAGAACATTTCTGCTTCTCAAGTTGTCCAATAAGGTATTTGAACAAGCGTGACCTATAGATCCTCTTGAGAGTGTGAATGATACCCTGATCCAGTGGCTGCATAACGCTGGTCGTATTTGCAGGCAAGAACATCACCGTAACATTGTTGAGTTGCAGTCCATGAGCTGCATGTGCAGCACAACTATCTAAGAGCAGAAGAACATTTCTGCTTCTCAAGTTGTCCAATGAGGTTTTTGAACAAGCGTGACCTATAGAGCCTCTTGAGAGTGTGAATGATACCCTGATCCAGTGGCTGCATAACGCTGGTTGTATTTGCAGGCAAGAACATCATCGTAACATTGTTGAGTTGTATGTGCAGCACAACGATCTAAGAGCAGAAGAAAATTTCTGTTCAAAGTTGCCATTTTTCTGTCAAACGCTACTAGCCATGACTGAATACCTTACTCGTTACCCAAGCATTTCCATTAGCCTGATGGTCACAGGGCAGTCGAATGTAATCAATACCCTTGAAACATCTTGGGTTCTTCGATTTGCCTACGACAAGTGGTCTGAGCTTCATACCGCCGTCCTGTTATACGTGCCGTACTATGTTTGCTGCCTTGGCAATTTTCTCCTCTGAAAATAAACATCTTATTGGGAAGCAAATTGAAAAATACACCTGTTTCGTCCATTTTAAATATGTCGCATGGTGCATACTTGATTACAACTGGTTGCACAGAATCCAGCCAACTAACAGCAGCATCCTTGTCCACCGCACACAGTTTTGTAAACCAAATTGTTCCGCTGCGTGAACCGCTGCAGTCATCCATTACTACACTTGAAATCATCAACTTGCAGTTGCAAAGTAAAATAATCTGCTTTTTGCTTAATTACTGGGCTGGATAAAGGGATATTACCTTCCCGCATTTGATGAAACTACTCCAGCAGTTTCTCTTCCAGTTCTTTATGTTGCGGACCTCACATTCGTTTTTTATCTTTTGTAAAACTACCACTCGTGCACACTTCTTCCAATCTGTCTTTGTGACTAACTATAGTTGACAGAGTTGATAACGGAATGTTAAATTCCTTCGCAACGTCTGATTTGGTCTTCCCGCTATTAAATACTGAAATTAAAATGCTCATTTTTTTAAATAATGATAATTCATTTTGTTTGTGCTTCGCCATTTCTAACACATCTTGTACGACAAGCGGAAACTTAAAGTAGGGTTAGCGAAACTGAATAAAAACATGCATACTGTATGTCACTGTGACCAACCCAACAATCTTGGAAGAAAGCAAGAAATAATGTTATTATTATTATCGCCAGTGTATTTTCTCTTTTCGTTGTACTTACCGTACTTACTCGCATAATTCTCGCACCTTTTTTACAGGATTTTAGTGGAAAAAATCAGGGTGTGTGAATTATGCGAGGGCGAGAATTATTCGAGTAAATATGGTATTCAGTTCGATTTTAAAAATATTTGTTTTAACCGTACAGTAATTTAAAGACGGCTAAGATTTCTAAATCTATTGTCGATTGTCTAGGCTTGACTTTATGTTTGTATTGTGTATGGGCAATATCCTTAAAGTCACGGAAACATAAATTCAGCTGTTAAAGTTTTCAATTGTGTAAGTACCTTTACACTGCTCATGGACATGGTCGCTTATGACGCCAGGTTGACCACCCTTTGTTCTCGAGTGTCTCGTGTGCTGTGTACTTTGGCTACACTGGCAAAAACAAAAACCTAACAAACAAAAGTAAACAACATATAGTTTACGTACACGGGCGAAATTTATAGATGTAATCACAGTTACACACTGCTTCAGAACACATTGCACAATAATTCACGTATGTATCCAATTGTAATTCAGTTTAGCAGATAAAATAACAATGGTACATTCCGTGAGTGGACACGAGGTTACTTCGTACTACATAGTAACAAATATTTCGTATTAACCGTACATTTTATCATTGAATTTCCTATCTTAACCTTTGGGGGAATAAAAATGGTTTGTAGTAACGCAAATTTTGCATTAAGCTATGTTTTATTAACGAGGTTTCACTGTACACCAAAGGGATAATGCACCATATTCATGCGCACTTACTTTAACAATATTTTGCATGAGAACTATTTGTTGCTAGGTATTACCTACACGCCTATTTTATTTCAGGTTTTCTTCATATTAATTACAAATGAAATAAAATAATTTATATGTAAAGTATAGGTAAAAGTTAAATTTAATCAAAAGTAAGATACTTTTATGTTGAGAAAAGTATGAAATGCTGTGATCCATAGCATATTTAAGAAATGACCAAACCGTTTATAGGTAGGGTTATTTTTCAAAGGTTTTGTTATGCACTTGTGGTAATTACTTGCTGTACCCAATTTAATGTTGGCAGCATTGCCATGTCGCCAGTATCAGTCATGGCAGTGTCCTAGGCAGTGTTTGCATAATGTAAACCTTACAGTGAACGAGTAGTCAAGAAATTTATGCTATCTCCTTTAGTAAAACTGTTCAATATGTTCAGTTCCTTCACAGTGCACAAAAATGGTGACGAGGATGTGTAAGGCACTGTATGCATGTGCGGTGTGTTGATTGTTTTGCTTTGTTCTCTTCATTTTCGTAGTGACAACACAAAGCAATGTCGTCCTTTGCGAAATACAATCATTCCCGCCCTGAGACCTGGGCTGAACATCTGGAAAGATATCATTTCTGGTTAGACTCCAAAGGGTAAATTACGGATGATCAGAAATGAGGACTTTTGATTGAAATGTTGTACAATCATACCATTCGCGATTTGAAGGACTGGATTACACCAAAGACCCTTCTAGACAGCACGTACATAGAACTCATCAACGTTTTGAATAAGAATATTGTACCTGCAATCAACCCCATGGTGTGTGTGCTTCAATAACTTCTTAAATGGAAGTCAACTTCCAGGGGAGAAGGCAATTGATTACATGTCTGAGTTAAGGGGGTTATCATCTTCCTGTAACTTTGAGGGCATGATGGCGATAATTGTGTTGTACCAGTTTGTCTGTAGCCTACTCAATGCAGATTTACAAGCCAATTTATTTTCAGAAAATCAGAAAAGGAGCTAACTATGGTGATGGCTTTAGAGGTTGTTCGGTTAGTTGAACGCTCTGAAAACAATGTCATTGAGGTTATAAATTCATGTGTGGAAGATATACACAAATTTCATGGTACTGCATCAGGCAGCCGGGTATTTTCGCCTCCGAGTTTGGGTTCCACATTCAACCAAAAAGTTACTTGTTTCAGATGTGCTGAGGTAGGCCGTACTGCTGCAAAATGCTCCCTTCCCAGAAACAACGTAGAGAGCCAAAAGTGTGGTGAAGTCGGACATGTAACAAAACCTTGTAAGCAAAGGGACAAGTCATTGTGATGGTCCGCAGAAGTTGATCATGCAAGTATTGTTGTGACAATTTCATAGCTGCAGTTGCCTCTTCCGGGGTTGATTCTCTTTTAGTTTCCCCACCAAATGTGGATTTGTCATACCTAGGTGCCCATGTCTCATCACTTCCAGATGAAAGCTTATATCTGTTATCTGATCAGGCTTTGAGTTTGCGTATGAAGCCATATTCTGTGTGAGTGAAAGTCATCAGTGTTCTCATTCTGGTAGTTTGAGGAAACTTATAAACCTGGACACGTATACTACTAATTTTACAAACTCCGATCACGGCCCTGTTTTGCATCAAGTGCCAGTGGGACTTAAAACATGAGCTTCACAGTCTTTAACCATTATTGGAAAATTCCAAGCTGTTATGTACAAGCACATTACTTGCATTTTTCCAGTTTTGGTCATGGATGGTATTGGACGAAATCTTCTTGGTCGTAACTGGAAGCCTTCTCACACACTATCATAAATCTTCCCGCAGTTTCAGGCCATGGTACAGGCTGCTATAATTTTATCCATATGACTTTATTATTTCTTAACTAGGGGAGCCAGCCTGTGACCTTTTTTTTTTTGTATTGTCATGGGACTAGAACAGTTACCATGTTAAATAATTTGGTTATCATACAAAGACTGAAAAAAATATTTCATAGATAATATGTAGGTAATAATGAAATTATGTGAAATTAACTCTACTTTGAAGCGACTGCAGTTCCATTTAATATTTCTCTATCCACTTGGCCACTGCGGCCCAACTTAACATAGTTCTATCCACTGAGCCACTAAGGCCCCACTTGGAATCACTCTATTCACTGAACCACTAAGGCCCCATTTGGAATCGCTCTATCCACTGAGCCACTCTGGCCCCGCTTAATTAACTCAACATTGAAGTGAGACATTTAAAGTAAACAAAAATGATATACCATTACCTTCATATCTCTATGCAATATTCTCTATGTATTTAAACAAAACTTTTCATAAGGAAAAACTAATTTAAAAATTAATTTTTTAGGGTGAAAGGTAATGATTGCATAATCTGATATTGCTGAAATTCGAACTTGACCTGTATTTTACCCTGAGGATTCGTGCTGCAAAATTTGAAGAAGTTATGTTGAGTTTCAAGGGACTTAGAGGTATTAAAGATGGACAGACAGACAGAGATTGTCTACTTATTATATATAGGATTCCCACATAAAGTTGCTATATATCCTGCATATAATGATGTAATTTGTTTGTTGAGATTGATCAATTTTAAACTTAACTTTGATGCTCTCTCTTGCCTGGTGGACAAGTGGTTAGGGCGCTGACTGTCCTCTCGCACCTTACAAGATGGAGGGGAGTCAAACCCCAGGGCCTGTGTGTCAGTATTAGAACTTGGACTAGTGTAGAGGTTGGTTTCCTCCGAGTCGGATCCTTCGTCTGGGACACACCAACCTAGCAAGTGTTTCAGTGGGGTTTCGTGGTCTGGGGGCATTATTGTACTGTAATCTCGTGGTTCGATCTCAGATTTACTTGGGACCGGTGTACTCAGGTTGTAGTTATTGAGTGGCTGAAACGTAGCTGCTTGTTTAAGTGTGGCGAACCTCTCGCATCGCCCCTGGTTGCTACTGGTACCTCCGTGTTGCTTGTGCATTTAAAGTGGAATACCAAACAAGAAAAATGTAAGGCTGTCTGCAGGGGTTGTGGACATGCAGTCCTAGGCGGGGCGAAATCTTCAATTACTCCCGCGGACCTTCCGTATAAAATAGCAACCCAAGTAACGAGACCTTGTGCCTCGTATCGGCGGCGGGTGTCCTGGAATCTCAGGGATGGGTTCTTTTCCAGGGTCTGTCTACTGAGGGATACAGTACACTGCATGGCTGAATAGGGATGTAAGATTTATTATTATTACTGCGCAACTGATTTAACTCTAACACTGAAATTCAATACCAAATTAATAGAGAAGAAATGTTATTACGCTTAGAGAAATATTTTGGAAAGGCCCGGCTAATTTATACACACTAATAGCTAGGCTAAGAAATAATTATAAAATATTAAAACATTGAACAATATATTATATTGATTCTTAATTTCGCTAATCGACAGGCAAAGGCGACCCTGGGGAAAATTAATTACTGCAAAAATTTCTAATCAATAATTAAACACTATTAACAGCACAAAAGTATGAGGGGCTTTATCCAGGGGGATATAATCACACAACGACCTGTTACCGCGTGAGTCAAAGGAAGTTGACTGAGCTAAGAGTAGTGAGTACAGGCGTGGGATTTACCAATAGACATGGAGAGCTCTGTCCCTGGTCGGTCAGCTGAAGGAAGAACCTTGTCCAAGCTGGGGCTGGAGTGCTGGTGGCTTTCTTCAAGCTGCTGACTGGAGGTAGAGTACTACTGATTCTCAAGCAGTAGGAGGTTCGAGCCCTGCCTCGGGCTGCAGAGAAGAGGAGAGGGAGTCTTGCGCAGACTGAGGTTGAGCTCGCGACCCTTGTCGGCCGGCGAGTCCGGCATCTCTGCTGGACCACGGTGCTGGACTTCTATTTATATGAAAATTGCTCTGTGTCAGCGATTCCCAGGGGGGAAAGGGGAGAGGGGTAGTTTAGCCTTCCATCGCTGGAGTTGGTTTATTTGCTGCGGGAGCGCTGCTCAATTTCTTATCTCCCCTAGTGGAGGCATTGACAATTTCATGCGCCTCGGCCTGAAGCCGGCGGCCTGTGACTTCAGAAGGTCACTGGAGTGCTGCTATCTTGAGGGTTGTTTGTAACTTCTTGGCCAGGCAGGGTAGCATAGTATAATTTAAATAAATATTATACTTTCTTTGTCTGGAAGGCATACTCATTCTTGATCGGACGTAGACAATCATAATTTCAACTGTGAATTTCAGTTACGTTGGTGAGTAACCAATGGATGAAGTCTTTTTTTATTTTACAATTATCAAGTCTCAGCGGCTAATGAATTTTTTTTCACCCCATGCTAGACGCGCTCAGATGGGGTGAAGTCGGCCTTAGAGTGTGCCTCTGTGGCGCAGCATGCTGGCATGCGTCAATTTTAATAATTAAAGTCTCAATTGGTATTCAACATTTCTTTGTCATGCATATTGTTATCACATGCAATGAAATTGCTGCCAGCCTCTAGGTTCTGCTCTGTTGGTTCAGGAGGGCTTCGTTTATCTTCGTGCGTGCTCAGCCGTCTCTCGGCATGGCCAGAAGGTATCTCACATCCTCCCCTCACACACCTCGCAAGAGAAGAAATAGTTGCTTTGCAGCAAGCTTTCTTTCTTCCCTAATTTGTAGTTTGTTCTGTGTGATAAAGTTTAACTATCTTCATCTTCCCAATCTGTGCTCATGACCAATCATTGTAGGGCGGCGGCAAATAGGCGCATGTTATTTCTTGCCTTCACTGCCTTTTGCACCGTAACTATGCCCAGTTCAGTTCCGCTGTAATTTATCGTTATAACAATTTACTTTACAAGCACTCTTTTCCAGTAGATTTTCAAACATTTTGTAAGATAGGCCTATATTTATTTATTTATTTTTTTCACCAGACATCGCAACAGAACTTTCAGATGTCTCAGTTTTTTTGTGGCTAATATTTGCCTGTCCAACAATTTCTCAAATCAAAAAAGCCATTCCCGCCTAGCTTTAGTAAATATGGTATTGGCTGTTCAGCATTAACTGTGTACGTTTGAAAAATGTATTTGCTTCTACCTGCATTAATTTTAACGGGCACAACGACTGGCAGTCAAAGGGTAAGTGGTTGCATGTCTTTATGTTGAATTTAAAGTGTTTGGTAAACATGTGTGAGTACTGAAATTATTAATTACCTCTCTGTTTTTTTTAATATTAAGCATATCTCTACACAGACAGTAGCTTGTGTGATCGCGTAGAGGCAAGGAGATGGACTAGTGGCTGGGTGCTGCATGATGGGTGGATGGGTATATCAGAGTGCTGTAGTAAGTGCCATGGTGTCCTGTGGTTGCAGGAGCAATGTCTGTTGATGAGAACACGCTGCTGGTAATAACGCAGGACAGCCGGCTGTACAGGCTGTGCGTGGGCGACCTGAGTGCTGGCCACACCTTTGCCATGCAGGAACTGCAGATCGACAAGAACATGGGCCACTGGGCGTTGTGTGGGCTTGCTGCCTCCCGTCACAAGATGCTGATTGCCCTCGTCTCCAGGTACACTCTCTCTCTGACTGTAGTGTGTTATACATTTATAAATTTTTAAATTTTTCTCACCGCTATAGTGAAAGGTGTTGTGGCCCATATAAACTTTTATGTATTTCTATGCAATGTGTTGCAAACTGTATTAATCCTGTGTGTAATTAAAATCAGCAAATATTCATTGGATAAAACATCACTGTAATTGAAACAAAATTTTGGTGTGCTCATTTGTAGTAGCTGGTTGTTCCTCTGAAATTATGGCATGAGAATAATATTAAAGAGTGTTGTTTTGTTAATACATACGTAAGGCTGATGGTTGGACTTCATAATTGGGTCAGGATCCAAAGTAATAATTTTTTTTATAAGATGAATTTCCTGACTACCGTGATGTGTTGTAGTGAGTTGTGGGTTTAAATATCATAGTGAGGTAGTATTGAGGAACTCGAAACCTGCTGGGATAGAGGGTGGCTCAATCCTGTACCACTATGCTAAACTTTGTGTTTTCTGGCCAAAAGAAATTGTGTTTAACTCTTTTGTATGTGGCCACAATGACTTGGTGGGTTTATCGTGTTGATAAGCCCACATTGTTGGCAAATCTCAAAGCAGAGTGGCATCCAAAGGCCTCTAGAGTTGTAGGTCGCTGAAGAGGTGTTGACCCTCTGGTTGCTGGCGGGATCTCTGTATCTGTTGGTGTAAGTTGACCGTCGAGGACCCTCTGGATGACGCTGGCTACCAACATGGAAGAGGAGTTCTAGCACTAGCTTTACCTTGTTCAGATATAGTATCCCTGGTTATTACAGTAGGGGACAAGGCAGGCTAGAACTTACCCTTAAGGCGATATTACATGATACCAGATTCCGTAAAAGCTTATGCAAGGTCTGCCATAGCAGCTGTTATACTGGCTAGTGTGGCACCTGTCATGGCATGTGTCTTGTACAGCCAGATTTCATACCAGGTTTGGTAATTGGAGACATCCTATTTTTTGTGGCAGATTCCATACCTGGTTTTGTACCTTGCAGTTTCTGAACGTAGGGCGCTCCCTGTGGCTACTACTTGAAACAAGTTGATGAAGAAACCTGAAAGGATGCCTCCATGCTGGTTATACATCCGTGAGGTTGAAAATCTTTCAAATAGATTTAAAATACGACAACAACGAATAATATTGGCGATGACAACTTTTAATTACTATTTAAAACCATTCTAGATTCTTAAAACATTACCTACTGTATGGAAATATTAATCCAATTTGTCTGTAATCTACTGTATATAAACTCAGTATTTAGCGTGTGAAGTGGTAGTACAGTGGTAAAGTTACTAATGTGTAATTTTTGGTTATGAGTTCAAAACTCCGTTGGACCCTAATTTTTTTACCATTAAATTTTACATGCTGATAATATTCTGGTGCATAAAGAAAAAATTCTATTTTGCAACCGGTCAGTAATTTTCGTCCAAATTAAAAATAACACACTCGTATTCTTGGTGACTTCACGACATTTTCAAGAAAAGGAATGGAACTACACTAGTAAGCAATCAATTAATGTAAAAGGCGAACAGTAATCTAGCAATATTAAGATGTGCTGGCTAGTTTTTCACGGGCTTACGCAAGTCACCAACTGGTAGCAGTTCTACAATTGTATGTACTACAAGCCACACACTGCGCACTCACTGAGGGTGTCAAATGCTAGTACGCAAACTGCTGTCGTGTTATATGAATCTTCCATGGCGGCTCATATAGCGGCTGACATACAGGCTCGTGCACCAGGGTTGTACAAGCTTGTACAAGAATCAAGTACGGCTGCAGGTATCATGAAATATCGGCTTTAGCTGTTACTCCCGACCAATTACAGTAAGGAGGTGTAGCAGACTGCACTGAGGCTCAGTCTGCAAGTTCTATTTATACTTAATATTTGAGCTTGTATATCCTCAGAAGGAAGAAGGGGGTTGGTTTTTCTGACGTAACACAAGGGGGGTCTGGATCCCGTATCTGCTTGGTGCTGAGGCATTGACAGATTTTTGCCTAATTGCATGCTCGTGGAGGCTTTGATGCTCCAGTAGACTGTGCTGCTCTCCAGCGGCACAATGGTGATATACTGCAACCGTCCTGGAGAAGCATTGGCAATCTCGTAGATAGGTCCCATCTTTGGAGGGGTTGACGTGATGGCTTGTGGGCGCATGACGAGAGTAAAATCTAGGATCACGTGTGTGGTAGTATCAGTTGAGGCTTTGTAATGTACCCTGTAGGCCCGTGTCCTGACACTACTACTGTTTTAAGAATGACTTGACTGGCCCATATAGATTAATGCATTCCATGATGGGGTGAAGTTGTAGCACAGAGCGCGCAGAAATGTGTCACGTGTCAAGACATGTGTCTTTTGAATAAACTGATATTCTGTAAGGGCATGTTCAATATCCTTTGTCATCTAGTAATGAAGTTCCGAGCCCGAGTGCAGTGTAACTTGCGACAAATGTGAAGAAATTAATTTTAATACGCTAATTGATTAATTTTTGTCTCAAAATTACAAGTTTTTTTTTTTTACAGTGAAATATAATGAATTACTTTACAAGACAGACATTTGCCTCATGCTCAAGGTGTGTAGAGGGGTATGGTTTCACTCCTCCCGTCACTTCCCCTTCTCCGCCTGCCACCGTGAACACACTGCCCGATCAATAGTCTCTCAGCATGCTCTCAGCTAATCGAGTGTACTCCGGGCATTCAAAATTTGACTAGCATTCGGTGTCATATTATTTTTATTTTCAGAGGATTTGAAGGTTTTAGTTGGCCTGCATTCAGTGTCAGATTTCAATCAAATATACAGTGTTTTGATATGTCATATTCTTTATTTAAACGAATTGAGGTGAAATGTTTTTTTTAATGTATTATTTACTGTATTAGTAATAAATTATGTAATTTTTGAAATTCCCATTTTTATTGATGCTTACTAGTTAAATTTTATTCACAGGTAATGCACACCTCTCATACTCAAGATTAAGTTTAATAAAGTTAAAAGTTGTATCTTATCGATGTTACATGTCCGAATCCTTATCTACTGAAATCCCAGATGTATAGAATTTTTTTGACAGCATTACCTGAAAAATAGTATGTAGGGAATCCACTGTAATAAAGAAATACCAGAATTGTTTAAAATACTGTTTTTATTTTATTGACTTAGGTCCAGTTGTATCATTAATGGTTAGTGCTTGGGATAAAACTTCTCTTGTTAGGCCCAAAATGTGTTGTATGAGCTCGTGTTACTGCCATCCAGAGATCGTATTCTTTTGTTAGCTATCCTGCCTTGGGATGGCATGTTGAAAATTTATCGGGGTTGGTAGTGACCATCAAAACAATTAAAATGGATGAGACTGCATACTCATGAATGCTATTGGAATGTGAATCAATTTATTGTTTTATAGATGTCTGTATAGAGATAGAAAGCAAACAGTGCAGGTGTGTTTTAATTGGAAAAATATCTCTCTTCTAACTAAGCAAAGTCACAATTCGTATGTAGAATCTGAAAAAAGATTATTGAAAATATATACTAACTTTTGCACTGGTTGCAACAAAACATGTCCATCCTATGAGATTTAAGTTTTGTTACGTGGCATTGAGGCATGTTTGCATATGCCCAATTTTTATTTGGGGCAACTAGCTTGTAAATGAAATCACACCACCATGACTTTGTAAAACGTATTTGCCGCACACAAGGTACATTACATTGTGTTTCTCTTAAAATATATTTTTTTTCCCCCCAGGATTTTACTAATTGTTACTTTGTTTAATCTTATATTAGTGCAAGAATGAATACAGTGGCTTATAATGTTTAAATATTGACATTACTCAGCTGCAAGTTCCATAATAAGGTTTCTACTGCAATATAAAGTAATTCATTCCAATATTAACTAGCTCAATTTTTGTACCATAAAATTATGAGAATGATTATATGTCCTAGGTGGGCCAATAAATGTTTAGGCTAGTGTAATCATGGTTATCACATAATTTAAGAATTTGCTATAAATTTTGTCACTTTTAGGTAGAATATGAAGAATTGATAATTTATGTGCAGTCACATATAAAATTATTACTTTACTTTGATGTCATCCAACTTCAAGGTCATGCAGAGTTCGTATGAGCAATAATTTTTATGTTTCATTTGCGAGCAGCTTTAAAAGGGAAATGCATTTTCGCAGCATTCTGTTTCTGAAGTAAACAAATTCATACACTGTAAAGTGAGTTTTCACAACTTATTTAATAATATCAAAAAAAGTTTATATAGTGAAAGTAGAAAACAATTCAGTTTTACATTTCATAAAAGTTATAACAACGCAGCTGATATCAGCTTGTATTCAAACTTTTCGTATTCTCTTGAATTGCGTCACATATTTAGAATGTATGATTGCAATATTGGAGTACTAGTTGTATCATGGACAATATTGAATGAAGTAGCAACAGCAAAAGGTTGTTAATGCAATTTTGAAATATAAGTTCTAAAGAAAGAAATTCTTTCAAAACACAACAAATAATACTAATTTTAAATTACGTTTTGTCATTTCTAGGGCATCTACATATTTTATCAATAATATTTGCATAGTGCCAGCCAAAGTTTTTGTTTCTCATACATTTATAAATATCGTGAACAAAAAAGAAATACGCACTGCTCTTGCCTACATCGTCCAAGTTTTCAGTACAAGATGCTGGATTTCCGTTACATTCATCACCAACATAAGCATAAAAGAACCATCAAACCTCTTAACAATTTGGTACCTAACCAAATAGATAAATGTGGTGATATAACACAGTTCGTCTCTTACCAAGGGGTTAAGCTAACAGGGTGATGATTAATAATAAAAAAGACACGATGTTGATACAACTGGCCTTTAGTATTGTTTCCTAGATTTTGATGAAACAGTGTCTTCAACCCCCCGCTTTACCTTCACCTCAACTCAAACCAAAAAACTCTAGATCTGCTCCTGGTGTGACCACAAGAGTGTGTGTGTGATTGCAGGTTATGTAAAGTGTACGACCACCTGGTCCACCGTGAGCCTTCGCAGATCTGTTTCTTCAAGCAGCTGATGAATGTGGACGACTTGATGTCGGAGATCCTGGACAACCCCAGCCAGAGGCTGACAAAGTACTGGGAACATCTGGAGATTATAAGGTACACCACTGTGGTTGTCGTTTCTCGTAACTGGTCCATCTTGCACAGCATCTTCTCCACGACTGCAGACTTTTCGAAACTGAGGAAGAGTGCCAGAAAGTGACGTGTGGGGTTTGTGGTGCAGATTACAGAGCGTGATGGATGGCTGCGTGCCCGGGCTGCAGTTTGCCACGGAGGAACAGTGCCTGGAGGAATACTCGTCGTACCAGCTGCGAGTAGCCATCGTTCTGCTGAACATGGTGCTGGCCCAGAGCGACTCCACCCAGACCATCGTGCTACTTGTGAGTACCACTGGCAGGGCATGCAGTTATAGACTTGGAAATACCAAATGGTCGACGTTCTTGTCCAAGCTAGTAAAACAGAGGTGAGTAAAGTAATTTTTCCCCACAACAAAAATTGTACAGTGAAACCTCGTTAAATCAAAGTGCTTGGGATCTCATTTTTCGACTTCGAATTATATAATTTCAAACTATCAAATTTTAAAAAATTTTTAATTATATGTATTAGCGAAATGCACATTTTCCCTTTCCTAAGTAAACACAACTACGGCACCGAGAATAACTACCCTCTCGAAGTTACAACCCTGTTTTGGAAACCATAAAATTTTTGGTTTAAAAAAAAGCAAACATTTGAAGGAAATATGCCAAAAAATAAGTTTGTTGCAATTATCTTGGTCATTAATTATATGTTCACGTGCAGTAAGATTTAGGTGTTGTAATTGTTGCCTTTAATTGTTATGCCAAAATTTCAAAAAATGGTAAAGTTTGGTTAAAAACTGCAGCTGTGGTAGCCAGTATCCCCTTGCTCCCTCTATTATGAATGCACTTCTGGCGAATGTTGATAAAGTTGAAAGCGGAATGCAGAAAGCCTGCACAGTTTCCATCTTGTTCTTCTCGTTTTTGTCCACTTCCCTGATTATTTAAAAATTTTCTGAAATAGTCTTTGCAGTATAGTATCGCTTTTTCTCGCTCATATTGTTTATGACACGAAAATACGTACAGTATTTTGCTTGCCGTTAAATTTTTTGACTTGCTCTTAAGTTGTCAGGCTTCTAATCTTCGCGAACAAGTGCCTTCCAGAATTTTTTTCAAGCATGGAGACTGGAAAGGGGGGACGGCTAGGGAGCCTTGCTAGTTGGTGGATATTTTTTATGTGTTTGGGGGTGACTGCTGTTGCTAGTTATCGATGCCACGCTGCCTGGCTGCGGCCAGCCGGGCGCTGGAGCCAAGTGCTGTGTGGTTTTTGTGTCAAGTAGCACCCCTCACTTAGCTGGGTCTGGCCACCCACACTGCTACGCTCCCTTCCCCCTTCCATTCGCCAGCCACGCTCACACCACTACTCTCCTTTTCTCTCTCCTTTATCAAGCCATGCCCACACCGAGCTTCCTTCCTCCCCCCCATACCCCCCTTCCTTACTTCGATGCCACTCTAAGCTCTCTTCCACACCCCTACTCACTTTTTTATTTCATTTTCTTCTCCCTTCTCACTTTGTACATCTTCCTATCATCTGCATTCTTATCCTCTTGCTTCAAACACCCCCTCCTCCTTAAGAGACAACTGTCACATCACACAGCAAGGAATTTTCTTTGTCCTACTCTCCCTAACTTCATGCAGTGCATGGCACTAGCTGTCTACATCTTTTCACCTCTTCAGCGGCCGGAAGAGGCGACGAAAACCAGTCAACAGACGTGAAAACTCTGACGCAATCAATGTCATCAGCGTGGTGGGCGGCGACAGTGTCTGCATCAGCTGATTGCCGCGCCGCCACCCATTGCTGATTTACGTGCATGCACCCACGACAGTGTAGGAGATGCATGTTTATTATCATAATTGTTATAGCTTTGATTAATTAATCTCATATTATGTATAAGGCGAATTTCGCATTAAGTAAACTTAAAAGCATATAAAATTCTATTCTTCCGTTTTGGGGCTAATAAACACTTCAAAATATATATGATTTCGAATTAATCGAGGTTTTACTGTGTGTGTCTTTATATATATATATATATATATATATATATATATATATATATATATATATATTATATATATATATATATATATATATATATATATATATATATATATATATATATTAGTTTAAGGTAAATATGCCTACCAACTAGAAATTTTGTTTACATACTGGTGTGTACAGCTGTAACAGTGTGGGTGCATGTGGGGTGTTTTGTGATACGGTTGCAAACACTTTTTCCGACTCTTTGTAGTTAGGAAACCAATCATTACAGACAATAGACAGCCACAAATGTGCTTGCTGTCACATGCCATACTCGCTTAGAGATAGTACAAAGATAGATAATATGTTGATCATTGTCTCCCTGTACGCTGGTGTCCAGCGCACTTGGACAGCGGGAAGAAAGCCTGGTCTGTGCATGTTGTCACCCGCCCTGCTCCCTGTTACGTACTCTAAAAGGTACCAGGACCAAACGCTGGTCCATGTGAGCTTTTTGGGTTCAGGAGAGGCATGGAGAGCAGAGAGGGTAAACACAGGTGCTGAAATTCTGCCAGACAGGTGTGGGTGACCAACATGACTTGGGTCTCAAAATTTTTTTAATACTCGGTGAGATATGGCTACCACCACAACAAAGGAACACGCTACAACAGGCATAGCATGCCAACTGCTAAAAACCGACCCTACTCCAGTAAAGCAAAAGTGAAATGCATACAGTGAGGTAAAAAAACTCGGGGATTAAAAAAAAAAATATTTCTACAATGTGTCTTTATAGACTCACATAGTTTTTGTATATTTAATAAAAGCATGATAGTTTGCATTTCAAAACACTTTGCTGCAATTAATTTTTTTTGTTGGATAATTTTATAGTAACTTGTCTTGGTGTCCGCTCACGAATAAGAAGTGTCCAGTATCAGAATAACATCATTCATACTCACCCAGTTGAGTAAGGAAATGTCTTCTCATAGACACATTTTCTCCATGCCACTATGCAATTTCACTAAAACATGATTGTTAAGTATGGAAACCTGATTTTTCCAACAAAAATACTCAAAGGCTGGATCTCAATACTCTGTGTGCACGCTGTAAGATTTCTTCTTGTTACTGGCCAAGCAACATCGAGATCCAGCCTTTGATTATTTTGTGTCGCAAAAATTAGCTCTCTGTACTGATGCGTGGTGCGTCCCTGCGCATCTGGGATGTGCACTCTACTTTTCGACTTCACACCATCTCAAAGGTTGGAACGCTCGTGGGGAAGTCATACAGCGGTAGAACAATAATTTCCCTGCCTACAGGATCACTCCCAGTGTAGTGGGTGATTACAGACATGGGAAATAAATTAAGAAATTTTACTCTTCACCGAAGCCACCATGCAGTTGCCCATATTTCCCTCTCAAGATTTTATTTTCCGGTGGAACCATCAACACCAGTAAGCCAGAGATGCGAGTTCCAAGGGATGATGCAAGATCGCAGCATCTCTGCTACTAGGACGTCGCAGCTGCCAGAGCCTCGAGCAAAGGTGAAAAAGATATTAACAGCCTCCAACAGGGAGATAAAGAAAGTGCACTGCAGTGCTGAACTCTGAATAAACCAACCCCTGTGGAGAGAGGGTAACAACCCCTGCACCCCTCGGACAGTGCTGAGATTCTAGGTATAAAATAGTTGTGAGATCCACACACGTGAGTTTTCGTCGGTCCTCCAGCCTGTGTAAGGCCGAGGACCCCAGCAAGCCTGAGCAAGGCTTCGTAGCAAGGCAGAGGTAAGTGGTACACCACAGATCATGCACCTTCAGTCTGCGTTAAGACTCGAAGCCGGTACCTCAGGACTCTGACCACTAGGCCACTCGCGCCGGTATTATCAGAGTAAGTCTCCGGGAGTAAGTGCACTACTCAGACACTCCAGTCTGCAAGGACTGAGCCATTTCAGAGAGTAGACGCTGCTAGGCTCACGTGTCAAAGAAACGGTCTCCTACGCCTTCTAAGAACCACACGTCAGCCACTGCAAGTAGATGTCTCCACGCCACCAGCCAGAGGTATCTCTGCGTCCTCACCTGAATCCCTACCCGGTAATCATTCCTTCTAATATCCGAGGTAGTAGGTCATGACGACGTCCCTCCTGGGCGGCGAGGATTTATCTCTTTAACTAGCACCGGTAAATCAGGTGTTTACTGTGTATAAGCTCCTTAAAAATATACTGTATTTTGGCTTGTATAGGCCACATGTATGTATATGCCACACATGTTTTTGATGAAAAATTAAGGATAATTAATATAGTATAGGCCGCACTGAATTTTTGTATTCCTGTAAATATTGTTAAGTCACAATTCCATACAAGCATAATAATAAATTCCGACTTAATTTCTCCACTACAAAACATTTGGGACAGAAAATTTGAACTGCACAAGGTGGTTGTAGGTTTTTTTTTAAATCCGATTTTCTTCTCTCCTTTAAAAGTTAAAACATTAAAATGTACTGTATGTTGACAAATTTGTAAATATGTTTTGGAAAAAAAAATTTCCAAAATTTTTAATGCCAATATTTCGTATATAAGCCGCACCCACTTTTTGTAGTAGTTTTTTATTGTAAAAATGTGCGGCCTATACACGCCGAAATATGGTAACTACAACTTTGTAGAAAAGAAATCAGTCAATTGTAGTTTTTGTCTTGTTTCTTGTTTTCACATATAAATACTGTACTTATCCATGTACACTTAATTCTTAATTCTAAGATTTTTCATAGTTACCAAGAAATGGGTTGTTAATTCAAAGGGGTTATTATTGGAAATAACTTTTCAATTAAATTGGTTTCATGGTTCCCCAAAAAAAGGATCTTTATTTCGACAGGGTCACTATTCCAGGGGTCTTAGAAACGAGAGTTGGCTTGCCACTTACCCAGTATAAGACCAGCACACACATTTTGAATATCCTCCCAGCCACTCGAAAAGAAATGTTATGAAAATACGGAAATACAAGCACAAGCTGCTGAATTTATCCTCCATCAGTCTATTGAAAGAAACAATTAATTTTCTGCCATAAGTGAATTGTGTTTTCTGACACAACCATCCACACTTTATCACTGGATGATTTATTGCCAGTTGGAGCACCCTGACCACCTGCATCGCCGCCAGCACTGTCAGTGCCGCACACTCCCAGGATGTATCTAGCACAGCCGAGCCCTTGTAGACGAGAGCGCCAAGGATGACCTTCGTATGCACAGCACATGCCTAGTCATAGCTTCAAAATGTCCTGCAGTCTTCCTGTCACCAACTACTTTCATTGGTGATGCTGTGGAATTTTTGTACCTAAATAAGAATCTAAAGTAATCAATAAGCCATTTTTGCTTCCAAAATATACACACATGGAAGTATATGTAAGTTAAGGTTGCAAATAGACAGTCAGGCTACTAAAAATATATAAAAGGACAGGAATCTAAGTACTCTCAGTCTGGTAATTGTCGATAGGCACACACACAAAGTAGGATGGCACATTTTTTCACGTGGTTGCGCGATCGCGACATTTCGCTGACTAAGCCAGTTTCATCAGTTGTAGGACACTGCAGTATGGTGGAAGGGTTCTATTAGTAGTAAACCTAGTGGCCGGGTGGCAAACTAGGTTGGGGCAGGAAAATATAAAATTGAAAGATTGCAGGTATATATGTAAATTACACCCTTCACATGTGAAATGTTATTAGTAAGCAGACTTCACTCAGGAATGATAATGAACAATTTTAAAATAGCATATATTTGACTAAAGTGCCTAGTGTTCAATGACCTGCGTAGGTGGCAGCACCAGTAAGCTTGATTGAACTACAACGGTACTTGCTGTGGGTTGGTTGTCGCTCACAGTGGTTGTGTGTTGTCAGAGGAACCGTGTGGAGAGGATGGCCATCCTGCTGTGCGTGCGGCACATGTGCGAGTGGGCGTCGCAGCTGGTGGGGCGCGCAGTCACTGACAAAGCCCAGTTGGCCAGCTTGGGTACCATTCGTCTGTGGTTGGCAAAATTGCTGGCCCGTGGGGACATGGAGGGACCCCGCACCTTGCAGCTGGTTTCCAGTACTGCTAAACTGCTGTGCCTCCGCGGCGAGCTACACGAAGAGTTCTGCCATGTCTGCTCTGCAAATATCCTTTTACTCACGCTCTTTCTCTAAGATCACAGTGTACGTGTGGCGAGGGCACTCACCTCCAGAGGTGGACAAAATGTGTGAACCAGGTTCGTGGGAAATATTTTAAGCCTGGGAGTGTAAGGATCCAGGAATTTTCTGAAGTTTGGTTTTTGTGTATTATCAACGTATTATAAGGGAAGTTTCTTTATTAAAATATGAGTTTCATTTTGATTTGCTGGTTTAAATTGACGCGTGCCGCTTATACAACTAACTTAAAGGGATTACGAATTATTGCCAAGGGTACATCTTCCACCACTACAGATGTGACAGACAAGTTGCCTACCCTTCAGGCAATGGGAATTTATGAGCGTATTCTCGTAACCTGGAGGATACACAACCCGGCAGGCACGCCGCCCTCCCCTGCCCCGTGTTGATAGTCTACAAGCTGCCCACACCTCAGGCATGGCCTAGCACCACCGACGAGGTACAAAGCAGAATCACTGACCAGAGTATTCCCATGCCAACCAGGGAAGGAGGACGTTACGCCTCCACCACACCCCGCGCCGGAAGCCTACGAGCTTCCACTATAAAAGTCAGGACGCTGCCGAGCTCGAGAGTCATTCTTGTTCTTCTCTCGTGACTTCCCACACCACTCCTCATTGCTGGGACCTCTAGAGAACTTCGAAGCATTAAGTACGCCTTCTGCGGCTACTTCACCATTGACAATCAGTCAAACAGCAAACACGCTCACTAACACGTTAAATTCACTTTGTCTCCTCAAGACATCTTTCTTAGACCAGTTTAGAAGTATTATATATTTTCTCGTTTAGATATTTCTTTCCCGTTTTTCCATCAGAACCAGGTCATCTACACCTGGCCAGCATAGTAACCTTCAGCACTCAATTGTCTTGTAGGAGGTAGCGTGCATTGCATGTTTTTTGAACCATCAATAAACGTACTTTTGTTTCTTACCTTACCACTTTTATTTCTGAGAGTATCTATCTGTTTGCCTGCTACACACATTGGTATTTGATCTAACCGAATTAACTTCAGTAGCAGGCGCCCCTCAGGGGTCCGCCATATTTTCTACACACCCATTAGACGGCTACCTGTTTCTTTCCAACTGCCACAGCACTGTACCAGTGCCGGCGAAGAGAAACAGAGGAGCCACAACCACTAGTAACACCTTCACCCAGGGAGAAGTGACAGTCTCGAGTTATTACCTTATCACAGAGCAATTGTTAGTGCTGGGATATCTGTAGCTTGAGACCTGCCGTCCATCTCCGTGTGAACGCACATCCAGTGGCGGCATTGGTGACCCAAACAGCTCCCTGTCTCTAATCAGCCTGCATGTGCGGGGGATCAGTGGAGACTTAACAGAGCCTGGTCAGCAAGCCAAAACTGGACTGACACTATAAACTGTGTTTAGTTTGTTCACGTCAAGGTGTACTTAGCTTACTGTAAGCAGAGACTTGATGCCTTATGAACATAGGCACGGTCATAATGTAGGGAACGTAACGCAGCATTCCTTGCCACCAGACAGCTGAGTGCACTTCCTCAACCCACTATGGAGCGACAGGCAGAACGGGACCGCGCCGCCCAACTCAGCCACTAGTCAGTATCTGCTGCTCCGGTAACCATCTTATTTGTATCTCCGTGTATCTGAATTCATCCCTTGTGCCATCCCACGGTGAAAGGGACTGTTAACCGGCACTGCTACAGGATTTGGCTGGGATAACATCCACTTCTGGACAAACGAATCTCACTTGTGGAATTGCCAGTTCTGCATAGGTCAAGCTTGCTACGTCTGGGTAAAACCCACTACGACCACGGCATCCAAAAAGCAATTATAAGTACATACTAGCCAACACCCCTTGTCTCTCGCCGTCTATTTAATGTAGACCACCCCGCTTTTGGTGTACTGGACAAAATCCTCGACCACTGTGCTTAGTAGCCTATCCGGGTACACATCACAGTATAATTTCGGGATTTTATGATTTTGATGTTTTTTTCAGATTTGTTATTAAAGTGTATTGGAAGCGAATTCATTCTTCAGGGTATTACCCTAGGAAGATATATTGTAATATTAATTGTTTTAAGTTGTCCTTACTTAACATTAAAAATGTATTACTAAAGTATTTTTTTAGTGCTGCTTTTATTCTCCGATTTCGAAGAATTTATGTGTAATTAATTTACCTATTATTTTGTGTTTACTTAAAGCATCAAATATTACATAGAGTGACATTGATTTTAACACATATTTCTTTCCAAACTACTTATTGCATGAGTTATTCTTTTGCTCTTATTTTTGTTACTTTTTTAGAAACAAAGTTAAAACATTAAATGTTTGTTGACAAATTTCTAAACATGTTTCTGGGGTAAAAAAATTTTTTATGCCAATATCTCGTTTCTAAATTACCTAAATTGCAAAGTTTGCACATTCATCTATTTACTATTACAGTGTTATGTTCATCAACATTGCAAAGGATTTATAATAAAAATTGTATTTCTATTTTTGAGGAAATTTCAAACTAAATTTTTATGTTCTGGGGAAATTTTTCCATGCTAGGAATTTTGTCCACCTCTGCTCACCTCCCACTAAGGCACTCTGCATTTGTTTCCCAGTGGAGTCATTCATTGATATTTTATTTTATTACTTACTAATTTACTATTTTATTTATTTATTTCAAAATTTATCATGTTTTTTAAGTCCCTCTGAATAGTGACATGGCCTTAGTGGGGGAACGCTATTAATTCAAGAACAGGAGAGGAATCACCCTGTCCTTTATTGAGAAACCATCTCATCATTCGCTTCAAACAATTTTATAAAATCCTGGAAAACCAAAATTAAGATGTCCAGACTGGAAATTATTGGGTTTTTCCGCATGTGAGTCAATACCAATGTGCAGCATCACTCGGTATCACAGCCCTACCTCGATGTGCAGTTTATGGAGAAAGTGGCAGATGTTGATGCCAGCCAGGGAGTTTTCCCCAGGTGCTCCCATTTCTTTCGCCTTGCATTCTATTGCTCATAATTCTCCACCTCCCTTCACCCCCATGGGTGTGCAGCACACTGTCACACTAAAGCTTCACTATAGCTAACTTTAAGGGACCAAAAATGTTGCTTGTTTGTTGTAGTTAAGTTCTTTATAGCATCGCACCCACATTTACAACTAAATACTCATCATTTGTATATAGAATATTTAATTCAAACATAAACAACATAATTATGCACAAAAACGTTTTTTTTTTTTTTTTATTTTTTTTTTTTTTTTAATACTCTAACTTAACTTTGATCTATAAGCCAGTCCGTCATGAACATTCAGTGCAATGTTAATTATATCACTTCTTGGATATTTTATCATCATTTACATTACACGTTCCATTTCATATTGTATAAATGGTTTTCAGTTAGGTTAGGTGCATTATTATATTATACTACAATACAGTAGGCATATATACACAGACATGACAAAAGTCATGGGAAAGCACTATGTAACTGAATGACTTGTGGCGCCACCGCTGCAGAACAACATTGCATAGCCTAAACCGGTCTCAGTTGTGAACAGGTGGTTGTGTCATTCAAATTGACTGTTTACATGATCATGGTAAGGGGACGTGAGATATCAGAGTTCGAATTGGGTATAATTGTGGGTGCCAGAAATGGGACATTCAATTTCAGAAGTTATGTAGACTTTCAATATTCCTCGATCCACGGTGTCATGTGTGTACAGGGAATATCAAAATCAAGACATTACGATCCACCGTGGATAATGCAGTGGCTATCCAAAGTTTGATGCGTGCCCGGTTATAGACTGTCTGTGGCACGAATGTTGTGGTTTTATTGCGCTAGACCAAATGCACGTCTCAACAATGTTTTCGGCTAGAGAGTTTGCTGGGTTGTGGTGGTTTATGGCTTGACACACAGTCTGGGATTGAAACCTTGTTTCCTGTGATGTGTATTCGTATCGGAAGCTGACGGAAGGTGTTAGTGCTACCTGACTTACGCTTGAGATCTTCAGTTGGGTTGGTGACTGAGTGGAGCTGGTATTGCAGTTCTCGGGTTTCAGTTGGGTTGAACTGGCCCGGCTCACGCAATACTGTTGGTTTCATGTTGCTGGTTCAGTCCTGTACACTATACCCCTCAGTACAGGATGGTAATCTTGGCTGGTACGGACGTGGGGTGGAAAGATACGTAACGCACCACGGGAGAAGTCGGGATTGCTCTTAACCTTAGTGAGTCGGTGTGTTCCCGTTCCGCCTGTCTTTCCTTTGTAGGAGGGGTTAAGGTGAGCTGTTGCTTGGCAGCAAGATGAGCGAACTTTTGCTCCCTACGCCATCAGCCATTCCTTATTTTATAATGCATATATTGTGGTTCGCCGCTGAACAATACACGTGGTGCACCACATACAAAAACTATTCCCTATAATAGTGCAGTCCTGTAGCTGCTTGGCAGCACAAGCTCGATGCCTCGAATGATCCCCCACCTTAGCGGGCAGATCAGAGACGTTGAGCCGTGTGGGCCACCAATGTTTCTACTGGATATAATATCCAGCCAAGGTCAGGCCGCAACACCCAAGCAGTTACCCTCCCTTCAACACCTGGGTGCTCTGGTAGGGGACACAACCTAGGCTTGCTGTCTGTCCATGGATGGAAGTATTCCTAGTGGCCGTGGCTCCTCTGTTCTTTCCATCCAGCACCTAGGTGCTCTGGTGTAGAAACAACAGGCTACCGTCTATTGGGTATGTACATGACTGGAGGACTCCACAAGAGGGTCTTCAGTGAACTCTAGTTGGGATGTAAATGTTCCCGGTCCTCGTTGATGGTGCACAGTGTGAATTGCTCCTAGTTGACGAAGTAGATAATATTATAGAAATGAAAAACGTATGGCAGACACCCCCTATTTAGAGTTAGGTTTGTATCTAAGTAATTTTCATTAGTGTTCACTTAGCTTCCCCACTTAGCTTAGGACCAGGTCACCTACACCTGGATACCGTAGGATTACTTCCAACCACTGGTCTGCCTGGCAGGAGAGCACGTGTCACCGTGCACCGTGTTTAATAAGTTTTTAATAAACACTGCTTTGTTTCTCTTACCCTCGAGTCTCATTCATAGAGTATTCTGTCACCAACTACTGGGAGGACCTCGAGCTGATTACCGCCGACCGGAAACGGGAAATTATTCTTACTACGAAATTACCTACAACTGGAGACACCTGGATGCTGGTGGGGGTATTTGCTTATGTGCTATGGCCTGGCCTTGTTTGGGATTGCACATCCAGTGATAGTCTTGGCAACCCACACTGCTCCAATGCTTCTGATCAGCCCACAACAGTGGGGTATCTTCTGAAGCACCGGAGCATACGTTGGCAAGACTGTTGCCAGGCAACACTAATTTAGGGCTATCTGCATCTGTGGTGCTCCTTTCGAGGTTCTCAGTAATTACACCCAATCTATGCCATTCAAGGTGAGGCACGGCGCCAGGAGAGAGGAGCAAAGAGTTGCGGGCCTTCATGCCAGACAACTGGCTGGTCTAACCCCACTTACAGCTAGCTGACGAGCCGGACGAGATTGTGCCACCTTACTTTGGTCACTGGCACCACCTACGACAACTGACATTAACCCAGCTACTTTCCCATCAGTACCGCTACGTACACACCTGACCTGTCATCCAGTGGTAAGAGAGTTGCTGAATAAGACCAAGAACCTGCGAGGCGTCTCCAATAGTAACTTCTGAAGCAGGGCATCCGAGGACTGGAACGGCAAGTTCTGTGTTGTGTCACGTCGTACCCTCGCTACCCGCCCGAGCCGAAGACGAGTGACGTAATCAGCTATGTCCCGCTACCCCCTCGTCCTCAAACCGATAAGGCACCAACCCCTAGCACCTCCCACCCATCGTAAACTACGACTAGCTATGAAATGAGTCACAAGCTGGACCAATCCAAGGGGCTAGTAACCCGTAAAGTCGAGAAATTTTTACCAACCCGTAAGGCCACGTGCCTGACCGCTATATCCAGCCGTAAGTAAGCATAAGCCAACCCGCACGCAATACTGAGCAAAGTGCGAACAAAGCAACACGACCGTGATCCAGCCTTAGCTAATTGGACACGCATCAATACTGAAAGTAACCAGGTCTAGGGACCTGGTTCTATGCTAGGGAGGAAGTTGAACTACACGACTGAATGAAAATTATACTGAACTAAAACTGTCTAATTATCGGGTGTCTAGAAGAGACAAAAATAAGTTAATGTTCCTTTGCTGTAGTAGCCAGGTGTGTTTGTGTTAAACTGCTGTTGCAGGTGAAGCGTAGATCGTCGAAGACTAGTCATCACAGGGAGCAGTCACGCGGGGCTGCTGAAGACTTGTGATTCCCTGGAGGCTCCAGCACTGGAGAGTGCTCGGGGTGTCTTGAGAGAATAGCAAGAAGAATGACTCCGGAGCATGGCTGCGCACTGTTTTATATAGTCAGAACTGTAGGATGCAGCGGCGGGCGCGGGGAGTACGTGTGATGTCCTTCTGCTGTAAGGCCGGTGTGGGAGGTGAGAACCCTCTCGTCAGCGCTCTGCTTCGGTGGCGCTCGGCTGTGCCCTCAGGTGGCTAACTGCTTGTAGACACTCAGCGCGGGAGGAGGTGGCGTGTTTGCCGGTTGCGCAACCTTGAAACCACGTGTTTAGCCAGATTTAAGCTGTGCACAGCATCCATGTATTGGTTTGCTGTATTGACTGTCACGTGGGTTGAAGTAAGTATATACTTGACGTGACGAGTGATGAGTCATAATCGTATTTAATTGTGCTGTAAGTGACGTGCGTCAAGTTACTTGATGATCGTGACCGACGGAGGTTGGGTAGAATTTTCCATGCTAACAGAGCAGGAACACTTTCTCAAATCACAGTCACGTTCAATGCAGAAGGTGTCAGACGTGTATCTATCAGATCTGTGCAACGTACATTAGCTTCCATGGGATATGGAAGCAGAAGACCCGCCAGAGTGCCCCTGTTAACAGTAAGACACCGGGCACAACGCCTCATTTGGGTTCGTGAGATTGCTAATTGGACCCTGGGGGACTGGAAACATGTGGCCTGGTCCGATTAGTCATGTTACATATTTCAGGCTGATCGCAGGGTTCAGGTATGGGGCACCACTATGATGCCATGGATCCCAGTTGTTAACAAGGCTCCATGCAGGTTGGTGGTGGTTCCGTAATGGTGTGGAGTGTGTTCACATGGCATGGATTGGGTCCACTTGTCCATGTACCCACAAAAATACTCTGGTAACTTCTACAAAACTCTCCTTGGGGACCATTTGCAACTGTTCATGGACTTCAGTTTTCCTGACAACGATGGGATGTTCCAACAGGATAATACATCCTCTGATTGGGCGCTGTGGATGTTCAGGACTGGTTCAAAGAGCATTCTGGAGAGTTCCAGCGAATGGAGTCGGCATGTCCCCCAACACGAACCCAATCAAGCATTTATGGGACATGGTAGAGAGAGCCATTCGCACCCAAGATCCTGCACCTAGAAATACCAGGGAATTTTGTGCAGCTATTCAGACAGCATGGCTTAACATCTCTCCAGAGGTCTTCCATCCACGTTATTAGACGGGTGTCCCATGACTTTTGTCATGTCAGTGTAAAATGTCTATGGGGATGTGTATTCTAGGTTATGTAACACGTGTAAACTATGCATAGTAACTTCACGTACTTTTAAAAACTAGGATTTTTGAGAATATTGTATTTTCATAGGTTTTCAAAGAGTTTTGCCAATTCATTATTTATTTGCATCTTAAAACAGTACAACCTTGTGTAGTTGGCATCACAATTTCTTATGTTCCTCTGCTCTATCAATTTTCACAGCTTACTGAAGAAGGATTCTGCATGTCAATGATGCAATAATTTATTCATAATCAAAAACATTATCACCTTTGTGCCATAGCAGTCGTAAACAAGAAAATATTCTCACTGCTGTAGAAGAGAAAATCACTCTTATGTTATTTGTGTGCCCACTGTGCAATAATCACTTTGCGTACTGTATTAATACATGCCATTTTGTGTAACAATTTGCTGTGGTTACATCATCTCATCTTATCAACATCTGTGGAATAGCTATGTTGTGACCCTTTTGTAAATATTGCAAACTTATACTAAATATTCACTTACTGTAGGGAGATAAACAAATCTGACTTTATGACATTTGTATTGATTCATGACTACAGAGATAGCGTACGTGAATATTTTTATAATACATTGCCTACAGTTGAAATGTAAAAATTTGTGGAAGTGAAATAAAAATTTGCAGTATTGCGTAGGCTTTTGCTGGGACCAAAACACTTGTTCGTTATAATGAAATATTTGCTAATGTGAAGTTATGTAAAAGGATAGGAATTTAAGTACTCAATAGTGTAGTGCTTGCTGACAGACACACACAAAGAAGGATGACACATTTTCTACGCCGTTGTGCAATCACGTGGAAAATGTGTTGTCCTTCTGTTTGTGTGTGTGTGTGTGTGTGCCTGTCGACAAGTACTACACTGTTAGTAATTTTGAATTCCTGTCCTTTTATATTTTTGGTAGCTTTGCAGCCTACTTACAACTTTAATGTGAAGTTTGCTGAAAGAGTATGTACTTTAGTGTGTGTGCCATCTACATCTCGACTGAAGTAAGTTCCTTGACGTCCATGCAGAGTGCTCTGTGGACAGCCACCTGGAGGTGAGCTGCCCAGCGGGACATGCGCTCCCGCGCTGCTCTCTCACCATGCTCCCGTGCTCCAGCCTGCCATACTTGCTGTGCCGCACGTGCAGCGCGCTCGCTCTCTGCGACACAGGTAACCTCTGCCATCTACACCTACAATGCCCTGCCATGTTCATCCAAACACAAAACTGTGTTTCATTACAGTCTGTGCCTCCAAAAAGTACATCTAAGAAATTTATGTCAGTATTTTTGCTTCAGTACCTGTAAGTAGAACATTACAAAAATTATCCGCTTATACTTTCCAGGCATAAGGTCGTTATGACAGGTTGGTCACTATTGTTATTTTGGGGGATTTTGGACCAATTTTGCTCCGCCCCCAACCGCTGTACGTCTTTCTTTTTAAATTTATATGATTATGAACCCTTAAAAAGGGATAAAGAATTTAGGCACAAACTGACCCGACTTGATTCAAGGTGAACCCCCCCCCCCCCCCCCCCCCCCCCCCCCCCGTCATATAAAAAGGGACAGGAAAGCTAAAGCTAATGTTTACAGTGAGGGAGAAAATAATAGAGGTTAAAGGGCTCCTTGAGCCTGTGTGTTCACAGCAAACGTGTGTAGTTTGTGTGTGGCCGCCTGCTGAAAACACCTAATCTATTCTTCCCATAAAAAGGATAATGTACAAGTAAAAAAAAATATAATTTACATCAATTTATTGAAACCTCGTTGTTGATATCCTTTTTATGTCAATTTCCAATAACAGTCCATTTTTTTTGGATGGTGCCGACAAATATCGTATATAAACAATGTTTAAAAAAACCTGCATGCTACGACACTTAAATTATTAAATTACCAGCATCCATTGATCAGATATTGTCTGAAAATCAAAATCTATTTGGAACAATCATTTAACGATGAAATAAAGAGGATTTTCGATGATTCGTTCCCAGTATTTGCATTTCACCGTATTTCTCATTTGTAGATTCGCCAAATGGTGCACGCATCATTCATTTTTTAACAATTTAAATTAAATGCAAAACAACAGAAAATCGATAAACGGTACTATCGATAGTGTTGTTTACATTCTGCAAAAGATTTTCTTCTTCTTTATATGTCTTTATTGCATTCTCAGGTTGGCAGCAGTGAGAACTTATCACTAGGGGGAAGCAAAATTCACATTTGCGATAAAACAAATTTTTATATTTTAAAACGAATAAACTCTATTTTTAACTTTTCATGATAATAACTACAAAACAGTTGGGAAAAACACTTTTCAGCTGCAAATAGTGTCGTATCAGTTTGATAGCCAGTTTTCATTCCACAAATTCTCAAGCGTAAGGTAGTAAAGGTAATTAAGTAAAGGAATAAAGAAACAGAAATTAGGTTGTAACCTGGCTTAACTGCTAGGAAATCACCCTACTGAGGAATATCCCATGGTATTTTGCTGAGCAGAAAAGATACAGGCTCACGTTATATTTCAGAACATTTTTTCTCTATCAACACAGAAACAATGTATAAGTACCCTAAGTTAGTGGCAAAATCACTTGTTTAACCTCGGATTACATTTGTAACATAAATACAAAAATCCATAGAGATATTACAGCTGCTGTTAGTAACTTTAAAGATTTTCCGTGGTTTCCAGTATTGATAGTAGCGCTGTGAAAGATCACTGGTGGTCATATTGCAACATTGTGTGTCTGCGATGAACAACAAATAAATCCTTTGGATGTTTCTACAATTGTAGACATATTTTGTTAATGCATCATTAAATATTGTATTGCCGCCTGTTCCGGTTTGGGCTGATATCGCGTCTGGGGTGTGGGTGAAGTTAGTTTTGTTTGAATATTTAGACACTTTGTACGACGTCATTTTCTTTTTAAAATGCTGAAACCCACCATATTTGCAAAGCAACATGCTGCAGAATTTTCAAAACATGGCTTGAATGCAAGTGACGATAAAACTTTATTTTGTAAATTTTGCAACGCATCAGTGACTTGGGACCATAGAGCTTGTGCGTAAAGCACATTGAAAGTGAAAAAACAAAAAAAACAATCAGCTGAAAATTTATATTTCAAGTTTATAGTCTTTATGTCTCATTTAACAAAGTGTTACTGTTATTTTCATGTGGTTTTGTTTGTATTTACATAGTAAACTGATAACCAAAAATAACACCGATTTCATTTTAAAAAATGCTGATTTTTTAAAATAATAACATCAAATTCTGTATAAAAATAAACACCCAAAGTGCATGCCCCTACTTATCACACTTTCTCTGACACTGTAGCCAATGTTCTATGGCCTTGTTTGTTTTGTAAATGCAATTTGGAATGATGAAAGACTTGCCAAGTTATGATTGGCAAAAATTGTTGCAAATAAATCACTTGTGGTAATTTTTACTGAGGGATTGAGCATCACTCGGCCGACGAAGGAACACTGAATGAAAATAGTAATATAAATAAAAATTAAGTTTTGCTCAACAACAAAAATTGAAGGTTTTAATTTAAAGTGAATATTTAATCATAAATTGACTTGAATAAGTTATTTTGATGGCATCTTTTGGCTGTTGGTTTAAAAAAAAATGCATTTTAAGTAAGGATGGGTAGAATAACAAAAAAATATTGGTTCCGGTACCGATTCTACAATTTAAATATAGTTTCCAGTATTTGGTTCTACTTCGAATATTTGCCTTTTGCTTGCTGCAACTCCATTAAACCAATGCAGTTAAAATTCATTAAATGTTTTATTTAACCTACAGAAGAATTGAACAACAACAAAGTGTGAAGATAATTTTTACTGTATGCAGGTAAACAAGTTCTATTAAACTTATGTAAGGTTATATTTAAAAAAATTCGCATCTTCATTATATGTGGATCTAAATGGTTTCTCTTGGAGTCGCAAATGAATCCTGCAGTGCTGAAAAGTCTCTCACTGCAAACTGTTGCTGGTGGGACACAGAAATACTTTTGTGAAAGTGTCTGAAGTGGTTTGCAGTGATCTGTACTTCTCCAGTATTTAGTAACAGAGCAATCAGTTGTCATCATTTCCTCACCAAAATACTGCTTTAAGTCTCCTGCTATAGACAGATGACCATCTTTGTCACTATTAATTTTAGAATGTGCAAACAGGTTGAAATATTGGAACCAAATTGGGTTTCCTGCACTTGCTTGTGCCTGAGTGTGATCAAATTTGCTTGAAGATGACTGGAAAAGAAAAAAGATTACTGTTAACATGAAAATTCATTCATTTGTAAAATAAATTATCTTAAAAATTTTACAAGAGTGATCTAACCAAATGCTTGTGACTTTGTAGACTTGATGCTTCCTTCAACAATATTTGTTTAGCAGCATCTGCCCTTTGCCTTATCTTTAAAGGGTGCTTCTTTAAAGTATGGATCCAACAGTGTAACAGATATCAGAATGTCACCGTTTTCATAATTCTTAAATCTTAGTTTCATGGAAGAGTAGAAGTCATTTTTCAGTCCCTGCAAACCAGAACCAGCTGGAGCAGGTTTTCGTAGCTCAGTTTCAATGACATTGTTGAGCGGAATAGCCTGAAATGTAAACAAAACCAGTATCGCTCGTTGAATGACATACAAGCACATTACAAAACAGTGCATGAAATTTATTTAACACCAACCTCTGCAGCAGTCACATGATCCGAGCTGATGTGGTTTGTTACTGAATCAAATACATCAAGAATAGGAATTATGTTTCGATCAAAGTCCACCGACAGTTGGACAGTACTGGTATATTTAGCTGTGCACTAGCTCGTACAGCCTCTTTAGCATGTTGTGCAACGTAGTGTTCCATCATGTCGGTTCTTCTTGGATAAGTCTATGCTGTGGTATTCCTGCAGTAATTTGACAAGTCTTCAGCACTTAGTGGCATGTGCAGAGTGCGTGAAGTGACCCGCTAATTTCCTGCATGAAGAAACTAAGTTGTTGATTATTTTGTTGCTCAAGAAACTTTCCTTGAGCACCAGCTGCAAGGTATGTGCTAGGCATGCAGTGTGATTAAAAGGTGACAATTCTAACCCAGCAACAATGTCGCGGGCATTATCTGATACAACAGCCACCACTTTTTGCCCTGGTCCCCATTTAGGCAAAACAGAAATGAGAAATTCGGAAATATTTTTAGCTTTTATGGCTCACTTCGGGGAAAGGCACATCATCAAGACACAGGTGCTGGAAGACAAATTCCTCATTCACATAGTGGGCAGTCACGCTTAAAAATCAGTATTTGCCACAGAAGTCCGTAGGTCTGTGGTTATTTCAACAAATTCTGTCTCAAGTAGCTGACTTTCAAAATTTTGACAGCAAAATCGTACATACTGTCGACTCCCTATCTATCGCGAAGATGAATTGTGAATACAGATGGCTGCCTTTTGACCTCGGTGACCATGGGGCCGTGACCTGCATCATTACTAACTGCTTGTCTCCAGTGCAGATTCTGCAATTGAGTTTTCACCTATGTTCAAAATGTACTTTGGCATGAGAGGGCGAGGTATAAATACGCTCCTTTTATACATTTTCGTTTCAGTATAATTCTAGACATGTAACAGTACGGACGTAAAATTTTGATGGTGCAACTACTTTGTCTCTTCCGTGGTAAAGCATTCATAAATTTGCGGAATTTATGATGACATGAAATAACAACCTGCGTGTTGAAAAATTCGAGTGTGACTTTTGAATACAAATTCTATCGGAAACTGTTTACACGGAGTGATGCTTTAAAGAGACATGCTAAAACTTGTAGTACTGGCTCTCCACCTCTACCTCCACCTGCTCCAGAAGATTGTTGCGGTAACATATGTATCATTAAGCAAGATTATACTTCACCTATATGCATTCATGCTGAAGATGATGATATTTTCCACGATTTGCGACGTGGAAGGCTATTTCCGAGTACTGTGAGGTGCATCATCGCGGCACCATCGGGTTGCAGCAAGACGTGCATCCAACTGAGCCTGCTGGAAGTAAAAATTGGTTTTCGCTTCAAGAACGTGTTGCTATATTCAAAATCGCTCCAGCAACTGAAATACCGGCGATTGGCACGTGTACTGCAGGCTGTGGAAGGTATGACCTATTTCCCATGCAGTGATAATGAAGGCATTGTACCTCCGAGTGAAGCACTGTGAAACTCAATATTTGTCGTCAGTGACATTGCCTGCGAGAAACAAACTTGCATTCAAGAATACTTTAGCATGGGTCGACAGGCAAACGTGGTCTGTGTGTACCTTTGCCAGACTTATTCACGCATACCCAAATAACTGCTTCACAACAACACAAACATGTTGGTGATGTTTTGCGTGGACTATACAAATTTACGTCACGTTTATGATGATCAAGTTAATATGTACATAACTCTATCAGATTTCAAAGATATGTGTGCCTTGTGCTGGAACGAGAAATATGGATTTTTGACTATCATTGAGGACTGTTTTTTACATAGGGGAAGGTACAGGGGTGGGTTCGATCAGTTCATTGCTGTCTGCCAAGAGGGTTTGTCTACTGGGAACCAGCAAGTGATGTCATCAATATCTCCTGCTACATCAATGGGTACCGTTCCCGTAGACAATTATGACACCACAGTTAATGCTAAAGACGGAATGAGAGCAGTACAGTCTGTTTGTGTGGAAGGTACACTTGCAAGATGTCCGTGTGAAGTCGAAAAACTTCAAAATATACTGTCATCAGCACTAAATACAGATGAACGTACAACTCTGGCTGCAAAGAAAAGTAAACTTGATATTGAGGATGAAGCAGGAAGTGAAGACTACCATAAAGACAGCATTGATGATGACTATTAACGGCAGTGATAGTGTTGAAGACAGTGATAAATCCCTCGACGTTTCCACATATTTCCCCAATGAGTTTCCTTAGACAAATGATTCGAAGAAGGCAGAAGACGTTGGTTATACCAACTATAAGTTTACTGAAGACCCCAACAAACTTGTAGACAGACTTAGATATTTGCTCAATAAGCAACAACATGGGGATTACTCGAACATGAAAGAGGTGGTTTCGATCAGAGGAGCACTTAAGGATCAGGGTTATATCAGATGATATGATGAACTGCTTTCTTCTTAAAATGTATTTACAAAATAATATATTATTGTTATAAAATCATTTGTTTTTTTTTTTCATTATTTTTGAGTGTTTTATCCTCCTGCTAGTGTTTAAGTTGTTAATAACAACAATATGTATTAAAAATATTTAATGAATTAAACATGTAGTCAAAGTCATGCAACATGCATGTAGCTATACTATTGATTGGGAAAAAATGTTTTTTTAAAATAGGAAGGAAAATTGTACGTTTTTTCATAGCTATAAGTGCTGACAGTTTGCTTGGAAGTGAAATTGAGACGTTAACATAGTAGTCAGTAACATAATATGTTTGTTGAATTTCTGTATTTTCTCGAGTTTTTGTTTTCAAGGTCATGATGAGGTCAAGGTTGAGGTAGTGTGCATCTAATATGGCAGATGGGTGACGCCTACCACAAGGTTGAGGTAGTGTGCATCTAATATGGCAGATGGGTGACGCCTACCAAGATCATAACTTCCATTAATGTATAAATAAATGACTAACAAAAAACTCAAGATGGCGAAATGAGTATTGGTGAGGAGAGTGGGGGTGAGGGAATCAGTCGTCTGCTAGGGATGGAACGAATTTGACTAATAGTGGTGCAGGGGTAACCTTCAGAAATGTAAGTTTTTTTTTTAATGTTGTAAGTTTTTAAATAATTTTTTTAATCATTTTTAATAATACGGTTTAGTAATTTTTGGTATTTTTCGTTTATTTTTTTTATTTTTAAGGTCAGACAAAGTTTATAAGTTCCTGAGTCCCACTTGTCCTGACCTAAGGTCACTTGGATCACTGATCCCTTTCACCTGTTACGGGAGAAAATGGCATTTTCTGAGGATCCTTTTAATAATTTTTAATAATAATACATTTTTTCGGAATTTTTTAAAAATATTTTAGAATTTTTTGAGGATTTTTTTATTTCTAGCTTGTTTTGGTGTTTTTTGGTGTCAGAGGGCCTCGAGGTCAAGGTCATATGTCAGAGGTCATGGTCAAGGTCAATGACATCCAAGATGGCAGACAGTGACGTAACAACATGGCAGTTGCCGAAACCTGCCATCGTGCACCCCACGCCATTGCGTCAGACTTCCCTAAATCCTACTACTGTGTTCTTTTAATTGTAATGTGGTATTCTAAACCATATTTATAGCTAGGAGCATCTTCCCACCCAATGCAGGAGTGGTGAAAATATTGCTGGCAATGTGCACAGTAGATCATGTGCACTCCTGTTTCGGGGGGGCACGTGGCTACTGCACACGTCTCGATCTGGCCGAGAAGGGGGTCCCTCTGTATTACAGCTTCAGGAGCATCATACAATACTGAAAAATAAAATTGTTTTCAGACAGAAAGTTAAAGATCATTATATTTTAATTGTATTCATGTAAATTTAATTGTTTGTAGTTCATATGAAATAACGATAAGATGTGTTGTGCAAGGAGATACATAAAGGTTATGTAAAATTGAATGGTTAAGAACAGACGAGTTGTTTTCTTGTGAGGAAAAGGAAGAATGTAAAATTTTGGAAAAAAAAAAAAAACTTTTGCGGAGCATTATAATGAAATGAAAAGGAAAATAACTAAATAAGTCGTAAGAAATATTGTAAGCCAAAGTTTTGTTTAGGTACTGGTGTAATGTTGTAACATATAGACAATGATTGTGAATTTTCTGGAAATGAAGTTTAAAAAAACTATGTTCCAGTAATTATAGTGAATCAACAATTACAAAATTTATCAAAATTAGTTCCAAACCGAGGGGAGTTTTGTAACCTTGTGAATTTTCAGAGGTTAGGTATTATTATATTATTATTACCATTTTGTTTCAGATTATTTTATTGTGGTGACAATTAATTAAGGTAATTTTAAAATTAAGATTTATTATATGATTCAAGCAAAATGCAGCGTAAGGTTGGTTATTTCACGAGTATGTTGGGACCCGAAATATTTCCAATCGATGCAACATCCGATAAACGATACAAGCAGTTAGCTTTATCATCATTTATATAGGAGTTTTGCCTGGACCACAATAAATTAACTGTGAATACTGTTTATCGGTACATGCATTTTCGTTATGAGTGTCGACTGTATACTCTTCTATAATCAAGTAGGGAAACATTGCTAATATATAGAGACTCTACTGTTTCGTATAAGAAAACTGTTACTAGCTAGACTCCACAGTCTTTTATTTGTACACCACACGGAACTCTCTCTCTTATTTGGCCACACGGAGTGAAGTTGCCAGACAGCTGAGTGTTTGCTATTGGCTGAGAGTTCGGCACGAGTGTCGGATGAACAGACCTCCAGTAACACTTGGGAAACTAACATATACTTGAATGCTGTCTGCCTTAGTGCTAAAATACAGTGAGCAAAGGGGAGGGTCTGTACTAGTGTGTCATGGCAGGCGTGTTGATGGAGTTGCTGGTCGTGCTTGTTATGGTAACAAAGATTGGCATGTTGGCAGACTGGCAGGATGAGGAAAACCTGTGTGTGTACTGCGATCTACACTTTGTGGTTGATGAGAAGATCAGGCACATCCCACCATCGCCTCCACATGCCTCCGTCAGTGAAGACGCTTAATGCGATTTCGACACTTGAGACTTGTTCCTATGTCACAGAGTTCAGTGTAGTCAGTTTGATTGACAATACATTTTTTACTGTTTGTAAACTCTTTAGCTATTCTTCTGGACCTTGTGGAAAGTCATTGTATACATGAGTTTTTTTTTAGTAACTTAGACATCATTCTTGTACTGCAGTTTATTATCAAGTGATGACATTTTATATATTTGTATGTATGTGTGGCACATTTTGCCGTATTTTGTTCTTAAATATAACTGATTTCAGTGATATTAAACTAATTTATTTGAAGTATTTGACAACAATGAGACATCAGAAATTGTTTTATCTACCCAAGGCAAAGGACGGATGCTCCACACCAGATATGATCATTTGCTGGCCGAGCCACTGAAGCCATGCATTGAGATCAACTGAGTACAGCAGCACTCCGCTAGATGCCACTACTAGTACAATTGCCGAACCATGAGCCTGAATCCAGCGCCCGCTACTGACGTCACTCCCTGAGGATCTACCATAATTTGGCGTGTATAGGCCGCACATTTTTACAAAAAAAATGGCTACAAAAAGTAGGGTGCGGCTTATTTACAAGATATCTGCATTTAAAAAAATTTTTCCCCCAAAATATATTCAGAAATTTGTCAACATACAGTACATGTTAATGTGAAGTAAAATAAAATAAGAACAAATTAATAGCTTGCTGCCCTGTGAAGGCAGAGCTGGGGTAGCTTTCTTTTTTTTTCCTTCAGTTGGGTCATTCTTTTTTTTCCCCTTCTGGTCGGTCGTTTTCCCTCTTTTAAAAATCCCATTTCCCCTTCCCCCCCCCCCCCCCCAAAGCTTGCTGGATCTTATTATTTTCTTTCTCCCTCTCATTTGTATCCCTCTCTTCCACTACCCCACCCCTCTATCATGACACACCAGATGGCAAACTAATTAGTTTGACATCACCATAGTTTTCTGTTGCTGACAAAAATTCAGTGAGGCCTATACTTGAAATATTAATTGTCCCTCATTTTCATCAAAAACTTCTGGCGCGGCCTATACATGCACGTAGCCTATACACGCCAAAATACTGTCACATTCTTCGTAGCTGCTACCCTCTCTCCAGGACAACCCCCTTTTGCTAGGTGAGCAAGGGGCCGCTGCTGAAGAGTATGAATACAGGGCCGCACCAAGGCTCTGGACCAGTCTTCAACCAATTGATGTCTGTCTTGTTCCTTCACCGCACCTCTGGTGCCGCAGGAACCATCAACTCTCCTACCTTGGTCATTGTGTCCTAGTGGTGCCAAAGACATATCCGCTCCTTAGACTTCACCGCAATTTCAGGGGCCTAAGATCCTTTGCTTCACGTCATGCATCACAGCATACACCGAGACACGTACCAGTCCCTTCTGGATAACAGCCGTAGCGTAGCTTAAAGTCAGAGTTGTTTTCATAGCCACTTTAACTGATTATCCTGTTAGTCTAGAAGCAGGTCACATTCACCTGTGTTTATGTAGGGTATTCAAATTCCATAAAACTCACATGGATACGTTTAAGCTTATATATTTATTTAAACAATAAACACCTAGGTGACTCGTACGTGCTACCAATAAGTCTATGCTGCGGAAGTACTTATTCTACCCATTAACGGGTGAAGATGAGCCATTCCTGGGCTACTGAAGTACAAGGGAAATAATTAACTTTACTGTCGTAGGTAGTATTTTCACCATCACTGTTTATTTTCGTTAAAGAAAGTAACACAGTTCGGCGGCCCGCTGACAGACTTCACAAGTGTATACCATTCCCAGTTGGGTCACCAGTTCATCGGGCCACCCAATCCATAGGTGGTGGAACATTTCGGTACATACAATCCATCTCACGGTGTACTGTCCTTGCCCTTGGGATGACACCCAGCTACAATATGCCGTCTGCCCTATTCTGCAGTCTTCACGCCGGTATTCTAGGCCATAGGTGTGGCGAACTATGTCGTCCCAGCCTAAGCAGGTGTAGTGGAACTGGTGCTGGCAATGCGCGCACTCAATTCTGTGAACCCCTTCTCCGGGGCGTTTTGCCTGGAAGCATTGGTTTCCAATGGTGGGATCCATGGTCTCTGGCGTGCTCGTTTGGTACCTCGTTGGTTTCTGATATTGTTGGGGTATTGAGCACCATGGGGTGTTTACCAACTCCCTGAAGTCTGGTCATAGTTTCTATAAGTGAGCTCCGTCTAGTTCTCTTGCCTCGGGGTCGTACAGACCTGGTTCGGCGTAACTCTTCAAATTATGGTGGATGCCCCACATTGGGCGCCAAAAATACGCTTGACATACTCGGCTGATTGGCTGCCCTTGTCTCTGGGTTTCTTATGTGACACCTGGCGAGTTGCGTCTATTAGTGGTTACTCGTCTCAGGGCGCTGGTGCCCGACCGGAGTACAGCACCGGCCTAGTAGGTTGTCGTCTTAGCACAAAGTCTGACTAGGCGAGCTTCACCCTGCATGGTGCAAGCTTAGTTGGTGGTACAGCAGGACGGCGTGTCTGTGCGGCGGATTGTGTTACAGCCCCTGTTTTCACGGCCTGGGTAGCGCTTGACTGAGGGGTAGCATTTGCGTGTGAGGTGCTGGGTGTTGGTTCTGGTGTGCTGGTGGACCCTTCGCTAAACAGTACTTCCTGCACTATAGGATAGGATGGTATCCTTCCTCAAAACAGGTCGACAGACGTGATGGTGGGTACTGGTGCGGTGAGCCGTCGTAGCAAAGCAGTCTGTTCATGCGGACTCAGTAGCCCGAACCCGCTGGGAAGGATGCGAAGCCCCTGTGGATTCTTAGAGATAGCCCTCGCCTTCTTAACCTTTCTCTCAACACCACCCCTATTGGAGTAAGGCATTAAGCGCTAACAGTAAGATCGGGTCTGAAGGAGTTAGGCAGTCGACATGTCAGAGTCCAAGTGTAGGTGCCAATTGCTTCCGCCAACACCGCACCTCACTCCTGACTTCCCCATCAGAGGTGTGGAAGACTCGAGGTGTAAAGTGTTAGTTGTAGGAACCACATGGTGTTGTCCCAATGGGGTTGGTCTCCCTTGCACTGGGGTATACTCTCTTGGCCCGTCGAAATGAGCAGTGAGAGTAGTCCTACCCAGCTGGCAAGCCGATCCCACCAGGAGCACACCTAGTGTCATGGCTCTACCGTTCCTCCCACTTGGGTGCAAGGAATGGGTGGCCTTCCAATACTGGTGGGGTGAGTGTCCAGTGGTCATTGGTCTCCCCAGACTCAAAGAAGTTTGCCTCCTCGACCCCACAGAGTGAGCGGTCAGGCGGGGTTGACTTAAAGCTGGCAATGCAATTTCCAGGTGATGGTATCCTAGTGTTGTGGCTCTACCGTTCACTGCACAGGGCAGAGAATTGGTGACTTTTCCAAGGATGTTTTGGTGTGTTGCGAGTATAAGTTTGGAATAAGCAAACTCGGTCTCGTGCTGGCCCTGTCAGCTCTAATGATGACAAAAGAAGGAGGTCGGAGTGATACTCAAGAGATTAGGTAAGATCAATGTTTATTTACTGCAAAGGAAATAAACAAAGATGGTGGAAGTACTACCTCCTAATCCACATGGGCTTGGCTAGCGTTAACTGGGCAAGGCACTTTGTGCAAAGCTATAGGAAAAGGCAGTAGCTGGTGCGTGTAGCTTAAGACCTCGGAGCGATCTCTATTCTCTAAGTGTCCATAAGGGACCAAACATTTCTCAGTGTGTTGCTGGTGATGCCGCTGGTTCTTCCTTCGATGTAGGTTGGAGAGGATTTTCTGCTCCTCGAGGAAGTGGTGAAGTAACTGGAGAGGTGCGAGTCTCAGCACCAATAGCTGGAGCAATGAGATCTCAGGAGAGGAGTCAGAAGATTAGATCGAGAACTGAAGCAGAACTGACGATCCGGAGGCCGGGATGCATCTCCTTTTATACACCCCAGCCATCCATTCCTTCACTGGCATAGGGCGTCTGGAGAGGGGATTAGCAGGTGGAAGCCCAGCGCCTAGATCCTTGATGCGAGCAGCATAGTCAAGAGTAGTGGGATCCAGGCATCTTACTTGTGGCGGCATCCCGCAGCACACTGCTCTACTCGCCACGGGCCTCTTGCATGGTCCCAGTGGCTCATCGGGTGAAAATAAATATCATTATTGGGACATCTGTCCTGACCTGGTAGGTACATACAACAATCTTGTAGGTGGCAGCGAGGGTAACTCAACTCTGTATACAACTGCCATGGATGTAGTTGCACTGATGAGATGCAGTCGTTTATTAATATTGTGAAAGATATCATGCATCAGTATCTGCAATGTAATTCAACTCATTTTATGGCACGTGGTCAGCCAGAATAGGACACAGCGTACCCAGCAAACACATATAAGTTAATTGTGTGGAATTATCATTTTACCGTCAAAAGGTTTACTGCCTTGGTCGTCTGCCTGCATGATCTTGAGAAGAAGAGTCAGCTCTCCGATACCTTCACGGCATGGATACCTAGATCATGCCTGATGCCCGAGTAACGAAACCTCTCCAACAATTTCCTCACTTAAAATTTTTTCCACTCCTCAAAATCTGCCTCTACCCACTAAGGCACCACGCAACCCTGTTAAGATGCTAAATTTAAAAGTATTTCTAGTGGCCAAGGAAATAGGTGATGTGCCGTCAGAAACTTCAGTAAATGGAAAGCTCAGGAAATTTGAGATCAAGAATTGGTTATTGGTAGAAAACCTTAAGTATATCGTAATATTAGTTCCTGGAATGGAAAGCAAAGTGTTTTTAATTATATTCAAAAACAATAAGTGTACGATTATGAAGGGTAAAATGATGTTGGGATAGGTAACAGAAGAGGACATTTGTGTTAAATATCTGTAACTATAGAAAAGTGTCTCAGTGAAGTGAGTGTATGTGCATTAGTGAATAATGCTAAATTGTGTCTAACAAGACTAGGTCATATTGGTAATCACAAACTATACAATTTATCAAAGATGGTAAGTGATATTGGAAATAGAAAAGGGAAATAAGTGCCTGTGTGGTATTTGTTTAGAAGGTAAACAAACAGCAGGATCTCATAATCAAACTAGTGTAAGGGCAAAGAGGCCATTAGAAAGAGTTGATAGTGACCTACGTGGTCCAATCACACCAAGTACCCATGACGATAAGAAATACATCCTAACAGTCATTGATGATTATACTCATTTCACTGTTGAATTTTGCCTGAAGTCAAAGGATGAAGTGTTGCACTACATTAAATTGTATGAGGCCATAGTTACAGCTAGGTTTACTCACGGGATTTGTAGTTCTATATGTAATAACGCTATTGGCAGTCATCTTGGTGGCTGCTTTATGGGTCTTGTATCTCCTGTACATTCCAAGGTCGTTTGGTTCACACGAGAAAGCATCTCTATTTCTCTGCAGAAATTCAGAGACAGCCTTCTCCTGTTGCCAGTTGAGGTTTTCTCTTCTTACTAGCAGTTCCTCCTATATTTCTGGTAAAGGACATTTTTTTTAGGTTTACTCTAGAATCTTCTGAAAAATCTGGATGTACCTGTGTGACCTGCATGCAAATGCCTATCATGACCCCCTCCTCAAGATTTTCAGCAGTATCAGATAAATTTATCATTCTAACTGGCAAACTGTTAGAATTTGAAGAGACCACGCCCTTACTACAATGACTTTGCCTGGCAGGATGCCATCATTCTCTGCTGGTTCAATTCTGCCAAATTTTCCTTGACATCTGCCTGTAATGACAATTTCAATAGGAGCAGGCAGCACACTGGGTTGGCAACAGACTACCGGGTAGCTAATTGGCGAGGACCAATCCTGTAGTGTTGACACCACCAACTCCGTACAGTCTACCCGTACCACACCTAGTTGAGTATTGATACTGCACCCCAGCCTACAGAGCACATCAATTCTCAAAACGCATTTGAGGCGCTGGTGCTAGTGGTGTCGTTACGGACTTCGCTGGTGCTTCAAATTAATTGACTTTCTCCGCGCAGACTCACTTCCCCTTCCAGTTTCCTTGCCTGTTCCCTTTCCACTTTTCCCCACCCCTGCTACATCATAGTTTTTTATGGCTCTCATAAATTTATTTAAGTATGTGCACAGTTAATTTTCGCCCTTGTTACATTTGTGATGGCCTTCAGCCAACTTCTCTACTGTCCATGATGTGCCTACTTAGGACTTTGTGATTGACAATACGTCGGGCTACACGAGGCAGGTCATGGTTTTCATTCCAAGCTTTTAGCTAGGTCAAACTTGATGCAAACTGTCAGTCATGGTGCGGACTAATTGTCTTGATTAACAGGATTTGCAGCTGTTGCGTAATCAGGTGTTGACGGCCCTCGGTTATTTAAAATTTGTTCTCTATGCAGTGTTTAAAATTATGTCTCGTATTAAGCTTAACTGTGTGCCATCTTCCCATTTGATTGGTGTCTGAATGTCAGTTTTTCCAGTACAGGAGTTGCATAGTGCTACGACTTGCTGGGCGCTTCCCACCTCCCTGCTTTTTCGAATTTCTTGCTGGCTTAAATATTTTCAGTACAGGTTTTGTATTTTATGTGTGTTTTACTATGGGAGAAATCTTTACGGTCCTGGTGTATGGTAAATCCTATGGAAATATTCTGTTTTGAGAATGGTCACAGTTTGATCTGTGTTAATTATACATTAAAAGATTTAGATTACTGGAGTGAAAAAATATTAAATTTGTAGGATGATTTTGAGTATGGTTATATATATTAGAAGTTGATTTAGAATACCTGCAAGAACTGTATAATTTACACAAATATCTACCATTTTACCCAGAAATAAGATAGTTCCAGGAACAAATCAATCTAAATTGTTAACAACTTTACATAAAAAAGAAAAGTATGTAATTCACTATTGTCATTTAAAACAGTGTCTAAATAATGATTTAAAACTTACTAAAATACATAGAATATTGACGTTTGATCAGTCCGATTGGTTGAAGATGTATATAGATTTGAATATAGGGATGAGAACTAAAACTAAAAATGACTTTGAAAATGATTTTTATATGCTGATGAATAATTCTGTATTGGGCAAGATACTGGAAAATATCAGAAACAGAGTAGATATAAAACTAATATCAGATGCAGAAAAATGCGAAAAATTGTAGCAAAACTAAATCTTAAGAAAATTCCTATAGTTAATGAAAACCTTGCAGCTATGTATATGAATAAAATAACTGTAAAATTTAATGAGCCAATTTATGTTGGCACGTCAATTTTGGACATATCGAAATAACTGATGTACGATATTCACTATAAAGTTATGAGACCAAAATATGACAATTGAATTATGCTATCAAGATACTAATTCGTAGATTCCTAACATAAAAACAGACAATTTTTAAGATGATATGAAATAATGTTAGACAAATCGATGCAAGTGATCACCCAAATTTATATACACACACACACATACATACATACATACATACATACATACATACATACATATAAAAGGTTTAGGAAAAATAAAAGATGAATGTAATGGTAGAATATTGAAAGAATTTGTTGGTTTACGAGCAAAAATGTATGCATATAGAGTTGACAATAAAGAAAACAAAAAATCTAAAGGAGTAAAGAAATGTGTAGTTAACAAGAAAATATCATTTTACAATTATAAGCATTGCTTGTTTAACAAAAAAAATACAATAAAAAACAATGAATTTAATAAGAAACTAAAAGCATAAAATATATACAATCGAAGTTAGTAAAATATCATTAAGTTCTAATGATGACAAGAGAATTATACTAGAAAATAGAATAGATACGCCATATGGTTATCGAAACAGAATTTTAAATATCTTGAATTTTAAAAAAAAATATCGATGTTAGCACCATCGAAATCAATCAGTTTGCCATTTTTGTCTCTAATTTACAAAACAATATGATTAAATAGCTCATTGTTAATTTGATAGAAAATTGGATATACTGGCTCGTAGCTAATATAATCTTTAAAGCCAAACATAATTTTTGCGGGGAAAACTAGCAATTGTATCATATTCATCATATTTTATGAACATTCCATATGCTAAATTACAGCGGACATTTACAGACTTAAATGGAATAAAATTAGGTAATTTAGTGCCTACTGTAATTTTGTCTTTTTCAATAGTTAAATTTCTTTCAAAATCAAGAATATCAGATAATCTATCATCAAGTTTAATATCAAAATTAGTTTTAATAGATATTCTGTTTTTCACATTATCTGATGTTAACTCAGTGTTGTTTGTTGAGAATAGATCGATTGAATTTGTACCTTTTTTTTTTTTTTAGATTTAGTATCGCATTGGCCTCTAGGTATACTTATAATTTTGTTCTTATCAATGACAACACTTATATTTTCAATGGTCGTTATAGTATTATTGTCTATATTTGGAATTGAAAATTTCGCATGAAAACTAATTAATGCAACCAATTTTTCACTATGAACGATATCATAATGATGTGTCTTCTTCAATACAGAAGTATTATTTGTTAACTTATTATCCATTTAATACAAAAAAAATTGTTATTAAATGAAAAAGCAGCAGCCAAAGCAGCATATGTTGTGCAAAGTTAATTGGGGTGTCAGTGTTTTGATGGTGAATTATTGCCTGGTTGTATTGGAGCGATAAATGTAGGCACGAGCACTGGTGAGAAAACCAATTTAATGACCAATTTTATTTATAAGTTAGGATGGTTAAATTTTAATAAACTGTACTTTTGCTCAAAAAGTTTAAACCAAGCTAAATATATTCTGATACAAATTATTTTGATGTGGCATTAAAAAAATTAAAAGTTAAAGACAAAATGGCATACATTTTAAAAATAATACTGAGGAAATGGTCTTTTCAGAGCAATGTGAAGACGAATCTCTAATTGTATTTGATGATGTTATTTTAGACAATCAAGACATATTTCGTAAGTACTTTACTATGAGAAGGCATTAATAAATTGATGTATATTATTTAGCACACGCCTATTCGAAAATTCGAAAATGGTACGAGATAACACTAATTTCCTGTGTATATTTAGACATGAGGACACTAAATTAAAACACATTTATAATGATTTTGTTGGGGGGGGGGGTGGCGCCCTACATTACAAGAAATTTAAAGATATTTGTGTCAAGTGTTGGGAGGAAGACTATGGATTTATCACTTTAGATGCGTTGGAAATGAATAATGGAAACTCTGTTGACCACTTAGTGTTATATCCCTTCTTAAAAAAAATTAGTTTGCTCACACAGATGAAATCTCCAAATTTGTATTTCGGTTTAGTAAACATGTCTAAAAAATTTGTTTGCATTACATTTTTTTCATTGACATTAACATCAATGGGTTTCATGCCGATAGTTCTGTGTTCTGTGTTGTATTCTTTCACTAAATCATCTAGTATATTTGTCCATTTATAGTTTCCATTCGAGGCAAATTTCTTCCACGCTATATTTTTCAAAGTTAGATTAAATCTTTCTACAACACTTGCTTTCAATTCGCTAAAAGAAGAATAATGATTGATATTATATTGTTGCATAAGTTCTTTAAATCTTTTATTATAGAATTCGGACCCATTGTCGCTTTGTATATTGTTGGTTTCCTTTTCATCAATATAGATTGTAAAGCATTTACTATATTTTTTGCTGTTTTGTCTTTAATTGGTATAGCAAATGCAACTTTTGAAAAAACATCGACAATTGTCATAATATAATTGTATTTATTATTTATATGTGATATACCTTTCAAATTGCCAGTATTACCATAAATCATCAATACTATACGAAATTAGTTTCTTTTTGGAAAATTTTTTCGTGCAGGTTTATATAATTCATTGATTATTCCTTCTCTTACATCGAGAAGTTTTTTTTAGAAATGTTGATTTTTTAGAATTACGCATCGAGCATATACTTTTCTGAACTAATTGTCGGTTTTTAGTATTTTCAATTTTTATATTATTATTTTCAGTGACCTTACACTTCAAGCACCAAGTGTTCTCCATTTAATAGTAAAAAATAATTAATTTTTATATCTTACGAATACCCTATTGTGGTCATCAAGCCATTATCATATTCAGATATTTTAGTTTTTATTTTATTTTAAAAGTTGAAATGTCGCCTATGTTAACATCAAAAGGCTTACTGTAATCTATTATTTGAGATACTTAATAACAGTCACAGTATCATAAGGTCAATTGGGATTAACAGTAATTATTTTATAAACATTACAATCCATCAAAAAAGTAAAGGAAATTTTATTATTATCTAAGTGAAAATCATTATTGTTTTTATTCCACTTTGCTGGTAAATAAATTATATGTGATTTTTATTCCTTACATTTTTCAATTTTCAAATTAACATGTGTATCACAATAATTAAAAACTAATTTGTTTAAATTTTGTAATTTATCAGCCATTTCTTTATCGAAATATTTTTTATTGACTACATCTTTTCTGTCTACAGGATCAGCCATATTATTAATTCTACGAATTTGTAGAGAAATATACTCTACATTGTTGCGGCAACAGCAGCAGGAGCAATTTTTTCTCAAATTGGAGTAATTTTATATTGCATGATTTTTTTTTTTTTGCTTCCTTTTGTAAAATTTTAACAGCTTCTTGTCTAGAGTTTAAATCTTTATGATCTCTATATTTGCATGTTTCATCTAATTTATTTATTCCTGCATCGCCTCTTTCCAATCTTTCATTTAATTTTGTAAATGGTCGACAAAAATTATAACTGGTCAAATGCATTTCGGGTAAGTTTAAATTGTTTAGTGCCCAGTTCATAATGCCTTTACCATGATGTTCAGAATTCCAAAATGAGCGTGAAATTACACTTGAAACTCTTATAGGATAAGGAATTCCTTTTGGATTATTAATAACAAAATCAGAAAACTTATTAACATATTCACTATACTTACTTTTTCATTGTAATAATTGTTATTTCCAGCGTTTTATTCGCCGTGAATAATTAACAATCTATCGATTAATTTTCTAACATTGTCCATTCAAATATGTTTTTTGGTAAACTATTATATTTTTTATACCTTCTCCAGATTTAGGAATTCTTGGAGAAATCTTATTTTCTGGTATGTTTGGCTCTGATCTTAACGCTCTTATATAATTATTATAAATTGGTTTAATAAATTTTTTGTGTTTCCAACCTACACTCGAAGCTACCTTTTTATTAGGATTATATTGATACGGCATTGGTTGTTTTAACAATTTCTGCAAAAGTTTCATAATCCTCATCATCAAATTTATTCTCAAGGGCTTCTTGTGAATTTTCTGTTAACAAATTATATAGTCCTTGTATTAATTTATATTCTTTATAACAAATAGTGTATCATTATTTATCGTTACTTTCGTATCACCAATGTTAACATTTCCCCCAACTCCACGTAATCAAATTTTTCATTAATAACATTAATTCATTTTGTAATTTCTTTTCCGAGATTTATAGTAGGAACACCTCATGCAGGTGGAAAACCTTTTAATGGAATAATACCCATTTGCTCTTCCAAATTAGGAAATTCTTGTTCTGCAAATAATTATCTTTCAAATGATATTCCTTCTGGTGTTGACGGATAGTCTATTTTTTTGCTGCTACAGGAACTAGTGGTGTGTTTAAATTTTTATTTTCTTCACTTTTTCTACTTTTTAAAACTAATACTTCGTAATTCGTCGATTAATGGTTGCTCTTTCTTCTTATTTTTTTATATTCTTTTTCATGGTGCTTTTTACGTTTTTTATATCTTTCAATGAGTAATTTAACTCGAGAAACTCCCTTCGATTCTACCATTTATATATAAACTTTTTACTTATAAATGAGTTATAAAAATATCGAGAACTTCGAGAGGCAAACTTTTCCCCCAACTGATCAAACTAGGGGGAATTTAATTGTTTATAATAATAGAATCGAATTTGATATTCCAATAGGTGATGGCTTTTCTTTCCCAAATGATGCTTATGTTTATGAACTATTTAGAATTTACTGGTGTTGATAATCTATATCGAGATAAATCTGTTTCTAGTAATATAACAAAAGAGGTTACAAGTTGTTTTAGTAATAAAACAAATGAAATAATGTATCCTATTAGACACCTGTTTGGTTTTATTCCTGATAACAATGAAGTTTATTGGAAATATGGCTATAAAATTACTTTTTGTCGTAATTGATCTGATAACAACTGTTTATTTCTTTATGAAACTTTTGATAAAGATGATAAAGTTACGAAACATCGTCCTGATCCTAGTAAAATTGTTATTGCCAAATTAGAAATTATGCGGCCTATTGTTGAATATGAATCTAACACCGCCATTGCAATCAAAGAAAAATGTTACAAAGTCTCAAAAATTCCTATTAGTTTTGATTCTTGGAAAATTTTTAGAAAAAGGAGTTCCTAAAGGAACAAACGTTTTTAGCTTTGATATAAAAGAACAGTTTAATCATTTACAATTTGGCATGACCGATTTTGTAATTACAGGCTTTCAATTTAATAGAAAAAATCGTGCTGAACAGCATAAACACGCTACTATGTTTGATCATTGTAATGTGAGAAACATTAATGAAAAAATGGTAGGAATAAAATTTTTCCTAAAGAAAACTGGATTCCTAGACATTGAAAATGGTGTTTATCTTAAACAATTTCTTGCTTATAATGATTTTATAAATTCAAAAACCAAACTAGATACGGGCTATAAACCAACTGTAGACTTTGATGGTGATGTTAATTACTATTCATTTTGGGGACGAAGGCCTTTATATGTTATTGATTGTTCATACAGAAAAACAACCGTAGTCAAAGAAAAAATAAATATAAACATTTGTGTTGATTTTAATCAATAGTTTGAAGAAGCAGGTACCATTTGTAATGGTGTTTCAATAAGTCGAAGGCATCTTACTTACGATTATATGAAAAAAAGAATTACTGAAAATTTATAAATTTTTTATATTATTAAATTGAGGAATCCAAATTGCTCCGATAGTTTAAAACGATTTTTTGAGGTTATAGCAATTAAAAGTTTTACGAATGTTAGAAATATAGATCTATTATTTGATTAAATAAAAAATCGTTCTCGTAATTTTAAATAAATGTATTTTCCTTATAAATAAAAAATGCCTGTGTTACATTGCTGTTTGACAAACGTTTTAGAAGGCGATAGCAGGTCAAAAATCCCTTCCTTTAGATTAGATAATGCATTGAAGATCTTAAAAATATAGTTTACAAATTTCATTCAAATGTTAAAAACTTACAATTAATCATTTAAGAAAAAAATGACGATAAATATGATCTAGAAATTGGCGAAAATCTATAGAAAATATAACAAGTTAAAAAAAAAATTAGAACTTCGATAATGATGATGTCATTGAATTTATTTCGTTTCTAAATCAGATGCATTATCTGCATTGTAACCATATTCTTCATAAATAGAACTTTCTAAATCAGATTCATCATCTGAATTTTCTGAATCGACTAAAAAACCCATTTCTGAGTTCTAAAAATTTTCTAAAATTGCCAAAACCATCTGAATATGATTTTCCAAATCGTCTGAAATATCTGGATTTTCTAGATTATCTGAAACTAATGAATAATAATCAGAATCGTCCACGTTGAAAAGAGTTTCGTATTCAGCTTCATAATCAGGATCAGAATAGTAATCTACATCAAAATCTGAAAATTTATCGTAATCAGATCGCTATTTGCAATTGGCAATTCGTTCATTTTGAATTTTTTTAATAAGACTATTTGTAAGATATAAATTTTATAAAGAAACATTCTCTTACGTGAAAATTGCTTGAAAAACGATAAATTCGCTTTATTTATTTATTTATTTATTTTTGCATAATTTCGCTTGCTTTTACTTTGTGTCAAATCCTGCATGCTCATTTGTGAAAAACTGCTAAAATTTGCTTGTTTTTGCTTAAAATTGCTTGTTTTTGAGAGTTCCTTTTTCAAAGCTTTTAGAAATTAAATTTAGCCCTCAAATACCTTGATTCTGGGTTTTAATTTGCTTTAATTCCATCGTTCGTTCATCGAATTTCAGATTTTGAGTTTTAATTTTTTTTCTTGCGCTGTCGTTACAAATAGTCGGAAATAGTTATGTTAGTTTTTTCCATATATTTTAAGGAAAATTATCGGTTTTAGTGGTGGCGAGCCAGAATCGGCCTTTTACATCTACTCGCAGTAGGTTGAGTGAGCGAGAGTGGTTCTGATTTGGAATCCCGGGTAGAGCATGGGTTTGATATATGGTCGTCCATATGGGTCACCCTTTTATGGGACACATCACTTCCAATACGAAAACTGCGAGAACACAGTTGTCACGGAATTAAATAAGTGTGTGCTGTACATGTGGAAATATATTTGCATTTTATCTTGTACTTTAACAAGTAATATCTTGGATACTAGTATCCAACTGAATACTTGCTTTTACTTGTAATAAGTACATTAACATACTAAGTGGACTTGCAAGATATATATTTTTAATATTACACTTACGCTTGTATTTCAATTGCATTGGTAAACAGCCAATGTATAAATATAATGTGCTATCGTAAATATCTTTATTTGTACCATAACTGTAATAAAAAGATTATCATTTATATGACATCTAAAACAAATAGGCTACAGCGCGAAATCGAACCTGCGCCTTCTTGAGCAAATACGCGTGAACTTAACTGCAACACGAACAAACAAATTTACTTAACGATAGCGTTAGTTTCTAATCTGTTTGTCTAGTAATTTGGCAGGCATAAACATTTAACTTGTTAATGTTTTAGATTTTAATGCTTTTCAAACAGGGCTACACATTAGCACATTTCTTGCATCATACTCTAGAACTTATTTTCTCTTAATGAACGTTGCGTTTGGAATAACATTTACTGGCATAAATCATATACGAAAGCTTATTACGGTCTGTTAAATTAGTACAAACAATTATTTTATCATAGACGCTACAGAAATATTTTTGTACGGATTACACCGTGCTGACGAAGCCAGCATTATATGGGAAAACATGTTTACAGGTGGCATTTCTTCTGCACATGATTCGGGAATCTAGAAATAATACATAAACCGACATGGTTATATATAAACTCTCAATGATTTACTATGATTTGCGTGGGCATTATAATTTGAACATCTAGGTGTATGCAGACTACAATTTCACATAAACTACTGTTAAACACCGCGAGAATGGTTACACGCAGATTTATTGGGCGGCATTGATTAATTTCTATTATTTTATTATATCTTCTGTGTGTAGGCTTTGTTTATACAGCAGGACAGCCCACTACAAATAAAAACACCCATTATCACGACTTTAAGCACATAAAGTTATAAAACGTTTGTATAGTTTAAACTGAAATGCAGTGACCTAAGTTACTGTTTAGTTATATTTTGTTTGAATGTGCGCATAAATGAATTGACGCCACATTGCACCGAGTGTTACAAACTACGTAATATTCCAGTTGTAACATTTCTATGATACGTGGTCGTTCATGGATGTTGTGATTGTGGGCAAGTGCATTTTTGTAACACTGGGGATAACTTTCCCCCGAGCCCCTGCAAACGTCCTGCGTCCACCATCGCCTTACATACAACTGAGCCCGCCGTAACTGATGTTTGCGGAATAGTCGATAGCACGGCCAGATCTGCGCGCGCATGTCGTCGTCCCTGGCTTGGCTTACCCCGCTGTCCGCGAGCTCAGACTTGCCAGGACGTCCCCCGGCTATAGTATATACTCTTTCATTATATGATTATGTCCTTTTCAATAACATTTTACATATTCAGATAATGTAAAATAGTGCTCTAGATGTTTGCTCAAAATTTGGTTTATTTGAATAATTTGTGGGTTATTAACACAAAAATACAATTTTACATTTATTTGGTATCAGCAATGAGGAGTTGTAAAACAAATAGCAACACTGAAAATTCATCATAGCCAAAATAACAATTTAAAAAAGATAAAAATAAAAAAACTAAAAAAATGCTGTTCTAAATCGATAGCTGCAGCTTCAGGTAAAGTCGCAGTGTCTGGCCCAGAATGAGATGCGTGGTAGAGTAATGGAAGGTGAGAGACAGTGCTGGGTGCAATGATGTGAACAGTGGCTGGGTAAGTGTCAAGCCGTCATGAGTGAGGCTCGAGTGTCCAAGCCGGCTGTTGATAGTCGTGAGGTTCAAGTGTCCAGGCTGGCTCCTGCTAGTTGTTGTAGTCAAGTTCGAGTGTCCAGACTGGCTGCTGCTAGTTGTTGTAGTCAAGTTCGTGTGTCCAGACTGGATGCTGCTAGCCATCATCATGAGGCTCGAGTGTCCAGACTGGCTGCTGCTAGTTGTTGTAGTCAAGTTCGTGTGTCCAGACTGGCTGCTGCTAGTTGTTGTAGTCAAGTTCGAGTGTCCAGACTGGCTGCTGCTAGTTGTTGTAGTCAAGTTCGTGTGTCCAGACTGGATGCTGCTAGCCATCATCATGAGGCTCGAGTGTCCAGGCTGGCTGCTGCTAGTTGTAGTCAAGTTCGAGTGTCCAGACTGGCTGCTGCTAGTTGTTGTAGTCAAGTTCGTGTGTCCAGACTGGATGCTGCTAGCCATCATCATGAGGCTCGAGTGTCCAGACTGGCTGCTGCTAGTTGTTGTTGTCAAGTTCGAGTGGCCAGACTGGATGCTGCTAGCCATCATCACGAGGCTCGAGTGTCCAAGCCGGCTGTTGATAGTCGTGAAGTTCAAGTGTCCAGGCTGGCTGCTTCTAGTTGTTGTAGTCAAGTTCGAGTGGCCAGACTGGATGCTGCTAGCCATCATCATGAGGCTCAAGTGTCCAAGCCGGCTGTTGATAGTCGTGAAGTTCAAGTGTCCAGGCTGGCTCCTGCTAGTTGTTGTAGTCAAGTTCGAGTGGCCAGACTGGATGCTGCTAGCCATCATCATGAGGCTCAAGTGTCCAAGCCGGCTGTTGATAGTTGCTGTGAGGTTCAAGTGTCCAGGCAGGCTTTCGCTATCGTGAGGCTCGAGTGTTCAGGCTGACAGTCACTGCTCGCTGTTGTGAAGCTCGAGTGCCGAAGCTGACTGTTACTAGTCACTGTTATCTTCCAGTGGGGCGAAGCTAACCACCACCACGCCATTGTCCGAACTGAAGTTGAAAAAACTGCTCAAGTCCCTCAGCAGCGACACGACACTCTCGTAGACCAGGGACCTGGCGCTCCGCGACATCACGTAGTCAAAGTGCCTGAACCCACTCTTGTCCACCTCTAGCTTCTTCTTTGCATTGGGCAGTGATGCATACAGCCTATCGCAGTCCTGCAAACATACGATAACCCTTGTAATGAATAGAGAGACAATTCACATCACCTTCCAGTAAAAGTAAATAAAGAAATATTATATAGCAAACATTTAAATTATCATATAAGAATACATACAAAGTGTTGTCAGGAATTTGCAAGAAGTGTGTACTTAAAACTTAGATATACAGTTACACATCACTAGTTAATTGGAAAACCACATAAATAATGTGTTCCGGAAACTAGCTTCCACGACTGCTTCAAGAAGAAATGGAATACATATTATCAGCTTATCTTTCAGAACAACAGACATAGCCGACAACTGCAGTGAATCTAACTGCTGAAATAGGGTGAAACGTGGCACATACATCATATAAGAGCTTTCTTGAGCTATTTCAGTGTTGCATGTAAATAGTCATTGGAAAGCACATTATGTGACACACAATACTTGCCAGGTGTGACTGACTGAAGAGCAGTATGCGTGCCGAGAGGACATAGAAGACAGCCATATGAACAGTTGGTGGTGTTTTAGAGAGTAAGATGATAAGGCTGTAAGTAACAGGATCCCCGATAGCTTGATTGAAGCTTTTCATAACAAGCCTGTAAGCTTGAGTCATCAGTCATTCTTGGATCAAGCTAACTATGTGTCAAGTGTGTAGCAATATTGCCTTAGTAGCATGTAAATACAATACGAACAATCTGGAAGCTTGCAATGAGCAAGTATGAGCCAGTTGTGAAAATTTTGGCTTGAATAAATCTTGAATCGCACATGATGTAAAAGGCTTGCTTGGCAAGCCTGAGTCAAGTCTAAATGCCAGTTTACATGATGTCTGGGATGCATAGTGATCTGGATTTCTCTTGGTATGTGCTGTTCAGGCTTCGCAGTTAGTGTGTGGGGACCAACAAACAGTTGAAGGTTCTCATACATGGCGACTAATTCTGGATAACCCCAGCCGACTACGGAGGGGAAGTCCAGGTTCATATACACGAGGGAGCAGAGCTGTGGTTAAATTAACTGAAAATTGAACTATTGCAATAAGTTTCCCTTTAGTGCTCACTTGGATATAAAATATATATGTAATGTTGGGGAAAGGTGTTTTTATTACTGTGCAAAGGGACCAGCCACTTTACAAATCTAGGTTCATCGCAAAGCTCCCGAAACAAAATAAAACCCTGTGTACGCATCCATAGGCAGTTCACGGTCAAGTGAGCACTTTTTAAGGCCCTTTCAAAATTAACTAACCACTAATAAATATTTTTTATTGCAGCCCCAGACATTAACTTTTAGAGTAGTTAAATATATACACTGTGTTTATTTGTCATATTACGATTTTTACATTAAAAATTGGCGGCAAGTTCGAAATTAGTTGAATGGAAAATTTTAGCAGGGCCTTAAAAAATGCTCACTTTACTGTGAACAACCTATAGTCAGACAGACATGAATATAGCTAACAGTTTTCTTGTCCACTATCCAGCGACACATGTCAGCTTCACTTCAATCCTGTATCTTCACTAATAGCGTTTCTAGATGCCTACAATTGTAACATACCAGACAAATTTACGATTCCCATTCTGGCCATTGTGAATTAATTTTCCTTTGATTTTCCAAAATCACTGCAGGTAAATGCCAGGATATTTGTTCAGAATAGGCCAAGGCTAAATCCTTCCATCATTCCTTACTGTCCTAGCCATTGTTTGCATGTCTCATGACGATCGGCTGTTGACGAGATGTTGAAGTCTACACACTCACTAAACACCTACAGTAAACAAATATGCAATCTCAACTACCTTTATGTATTGCGCCATTAACACCCAAACACTATTTGCTTTTCATGGTTAGTTGAGAAACTTTTGTAAACACTGAATAGGATAAACTTTTATTCTCGTTTCGTATTCTGTCGCTACATGTAAGTTTGCCGCGGTCCCGGACCGTTTAACGTTATTCAGGCATCGTCCAAGTGATATTATGAAATTTTTAAGAAAGTAGATGTGAAAAAAAATTGTCAAATTTGTACTCTTTTGTGCATAAAACAAAAAAAAAACAGACTTGGGTAGCCATGAATTTACATACTACACCTGATCAACATTCATGAATGGTAGTGATACGAGAATCATAGAATGCTCAGAGGTACAAAGTGTATCGTTAGGGCCAGGTTGGCAACACTGCACAAAGTACTTTCTCAGTCTCGTAGCAATGGCTGCTGTGTGTTTTACTATAACCAGAATGATCCTACATGGTGGCAGCGGTAAATGGAAGTATAGGCTGTTCACGGCAAAATGAGCACTTTTTAAACCCCTGCTTAAGACTGGCTTGTGTGCAAGCTGTGTGTTCTTCCGCCTTATGTAAAATTAACATTGCCATGGGCCTCACAACTTTATTCATGCGTCGGTCAAGTGAAACTGCGAAATTATTAGAAAAGTAAATATTGTACGAATCTGCTCATCCCTACACTCAGATGCATTTAAAAAATGCAGAAAGCGAGATAAATAATTTAAATTATCGCAAATGATTACCTAACAAATTTTTTTCGACGTTAATATATGGAACTACTTTCCCCTCCATCATTACCAACCTTACTGGGCGCATGCCACTCCCTGTGCCCGTTAAAATACACGCGGATAGGGGCAGTGCTCACTTTATCGTGAACAGCCTTTAATGTTAATTTAATATTGATATCGCACCTCTAGGAGTGTCACTGGTTTATAACAAGATATAGTATAATGAATACGTATGGGGGGGGGGGCAGGCGAGGCAACACCCTCCGAGTGACGAGCTTTCCAGCTGAGACCGTAGGTGCTCGCGTCCTGAGCATGACATGGAGTAGACCCTAGGATGGAGCGTCGTGGAATGCAAGGGGGAAACGGAGTTCTCGAGAAACCCGCCGGCACGGCATCTTTCCGAGATCCCACATAGACAGAATCGGGAGCGAACCGCCGGGGTTTCGAACCCGGTCGCCTAGAAGGGAGGCGAGTGCGCTAGCCACTGTGTCACCGCTGCCCCTACAAGATATAGTGATGGACGGCGACGGATGAGAAAAAACCTCGACGCCGGGTGGGGTAAACTCGGCTGGAGTGATTTCGGGAAAGCATTGGGAAAAATAAGACAGCTGAATGTATTGGTTGGAATTCGAACCCATGTCCTTCCCAATACGGGTTCAAATACAATATTTGTATCTGCGCCACCTCGCATGGTAGGCGAGTAAGATACAAACAACCAGCAAGAAACCTCTGAAACTGTGAGTGCTTTCCCGCCAAAAACTTTGCACGAACGACAGTGCATCCAGACGTCTTTACCGTCCTCCAATCATGTCAAGCATTTCATCACAACAGCATAAATTATTATTATTATTAGATTAATTTAATTATTCATTGTGTGTCATGCCTGTGCTTCATTTTTAAGTTTTACGATAAAGCCGAAATTTAAAATAGACAGAAGTGGGAACTATATTGCAGATCAACCAATTAACCGTGCAAAAACATTTTCATAAACACTTTTGTCAATTTTTCGCCTTCAATATATTTCACAATAAAAATTGAGGACGAAATACAATCAATGAAATTTTTCATTTGAACAAATTGGATCAAATAGTCTTAAATGTACTGCAATTGAAAATTTGTCACTGTAAAATTTTTTTATTGAGATAATCCCATCTTTTCATTTTAAAAAATATTTCGAAAGTGAGTTTACTGCAGGACAAAATGTACCAATTATTGTGATTTATTTTCACTTCTTTACTTAATTTAAATTTCATCGTCGTTTCCTGCCCAATGAAAATTAATCCCTCCAAGTTATTGTTATTATAATTGTTGTGAATTAATCAGCTCAAGTATCATTCATTATTATAATTATTTTCATGGCTTTATTTTGTTTCCAACTACTTGATGTGCTTGTGTGGTATGATATTTCTACTACCTCTGCACTTTTAAAAATCTTTCTCGTTGTTTTGTCCATGGTTTGTGTTACCATAAGTACTTTTATTTTCTTTTGGTATTCGGTTTCCACATATGATAGAGCTCCACCCAATGCCATACGAGATGGTTGTGATTTTTGCACCTTGGTGTCGGGGTATTTTTGTTCCTTTGTGTTTGTGCGAGTTAAATCGGACTTTTGGATTTTGTACATTGGCGATGTTTGAGGATTTTGTCGAGTTTGTTGAAGATTGACACTGGACACTAAAGGGAAACGATGACTTCTAGTGCTTTATAGGCCTGGAATTGGTTTTTGTGCTGGGACGCATTCTCCATATGCCTAATTTTTTTGTTGGAATTTTATTATATTTCTGGCTTTATGAGAAACCAAAGCCATTCAAATACTGAATACTGTTCGCATGGGACTTTGAATACTGTTCGCAAATACTGAATATTGTTCGCACTGCTCTTTCTGCTGTTGCTCATCGAGATGGAACAGGAAGAGTAAAATAATTCCTACGACCCAAGCTACACAGACATAGTCGAATGACTGCATGTTTGGTGCTTGGGGAATTCGGGATTTTGGAACAATAATTGATAGGCCCATCATAAAACATAGTGGAATGTAGAGATATTTGATGGTCCTGTAAGGAATATAGAAGGATATTTTGTTGACTTAACCTCTTGTATTCACGCCATTTGCCAAACAAAAAAAAAATCACTTTTGCTCTTTGTCATTTGTATCGTCAGGTTGAGAGTGACTACTTTTTTTGCTGTTTAAAAGAAAAAATATATACAATGAGGCAGGGTATTAACACTCATATTAGTTAAAGCAACACTTAAAATGGAAATCCAACTTTTTTCTTCTAGTATTTTTAAAATTTAACTGGAGCAAAACTTAAAATGAAATCTAATAAAATTCAGTTAAAAAGTTTTTTTTTTTTTTTAACTTAAAGAAGGTACCCAGCAAACACAACCTGTCGGCAAAGTGTCGGCGAATTGTCGGCCCGATACCTGTACTGTCGGCAAATTATCGGCCCGATACCTGTACTGTTGGCAACTGTCGTTCCAATTCCAGAAGGTAGCCGTCTGACAACGGCGTGACATCTTTTTTGAGACAGATTTCAAGCCGTTAGAAAGAATACAATGGCCCGCTGTATTTTTTTAGGATAACAGATGGACATCACTGTAAAAATTTCGGTATGATATCGCAGAGCAAACATGTTGCAAGCATTTTTAAAACGTTTCTGGGCCGATTCCCATAGAGCATCTTGGTATATTCTGTAAGCTGGCCATTATCATATTCATTCTGGCCCGGTAACATTTTCGAGACAAGGCTCTTTATCACAATAAATATATAAATATGTCTTTTTGCCGGCAAACTTTTGTAAAATGTTTTGAATAGGCAATATGTTAACTAGCTGTGAATTGCATGATGTCATTTTGAGACCGCATGTTAATCGTTAACATGTTTTTTTATTTTTTTTTTTCCCCCGTGATTATATGTGGCAAAACTATTTTGCTTGCAATTCTCTGAAGAAATATCTCTTAAATAAGCTGTGTTTTAAAATTATTTATGTTGTCATGGAATTTATACATCAATTTATAGTAAATTGTTTCATGATATATTTTCAATTACTGGGAAGTAGCAGTAACTTACCTCGTGGTGTATAGGTTAGCATGCTTGGACTGTCAACTCAAGGGTCTTAGATTCGAATCCTGCACACGACAAGCAAAGGATTTTCATATCATATAATGTTTTGAGAAGTAAATGGAATGAATATATGTAAAGAGGAAATTACTATTACTAAGATTTTAAATCAAAAAGTTAAGGATTTTTTTCACTGTTATATAGCTTATTTCTGGAAATCATGCCGCCGCAGGCCCGGATCGTAACAGCATCCAGCCGTCGCAGGCCCGACATTGCAACGACACCCAGCCGTTGCAGGCCTGGTATCGTAACGACATCCAGCCGTCGCAGGCCTGACACAGTCGGCCAACAGTTATACGCCAGTTCATATTTCCATCGGGTCGCTTCCGGCATACGACAGCGGGCCGGTATCAGCTTGCCGGAGTTTGTCAACTAGTTTTTACCGGCCCGATTCTGGCCCGTACTTTTCTTGTATGTTGGGCCGGAATACATTTTGTATCTTGCCGGCAGCAGTACAGTGTATTTTTGACATTGTCGGAAAACAGTCATCCGCCAGTCCATATTTCCATCGGGCCGCTTCCGGCATAAGACAGTGGGCCGGCATCGACTGGCTGGAGTTTGTCGGCTAGCTTTTACCGGTCCGATTCTGGCCCGTATTTTCATGTTTGCTGGGTAATAACGTCCGCCGATTGCTTCCAATCGACTGCAGTGAGCGAGCACCATGCGTGCCCCGAAAACTAGAAAAGTGCAATTATCACATGACTCCCCGAAGCGAGTGCAGTTTGTTGTTGCACTGACAATTGGAAGTCGCGGCGTTTTGAGCGGGAAACATTGTTGTTCACGTAGTAAACATGAGCGATGAAACTAACCTCATCTTCCAAGTACTGATCGCTTATTGCTTATAAGTAGGGGGGCTTGATCCCCTACCAGGTTACTTCTCATGGTTTTGCAGGTCAGGGTGCTTAGGTCTAAGCTAGTCCTCTGCGCTTACCTTGGTAAATGTTATGAACAGGGGGGAATGAACATGGTTAATATAAAAACCTGGAGATGAGTGGTGGTGAAATTTAAGAAAATCTGGGGTAAATTTTGAAATAAGCTGAAATTAAAAACTTGTTAATTAAATAATTGCATGGTATTCAGCGATCTTGTTTCGTCTAGTAAGCCTCTGGAACCATCTCAGCAGCCCCCCAGTAGCCCCACACCAGGCAGAATCTGCGAAAAAAGCCTGTTGAGCCCTGCAACCCATGATTCCAAATTGGGGTGGGGGGGGGGGGTTTATGTGAGAAGTTGTTTGGATCGGGAGTTGAATAAATACCTCTAAAAGCAGTGTCCATTGGCGAAGTTTTTTCCATCGGGCATCTGATGTTAGTAATAGAATTTCATGCATTTTTAAATTATATTTTCATGTTTTCATGATTTTATTTTATTTTTTATTTTTATTGTGTTTTTGTGTTTTTATTATTTTGTGTTCAAATTGTGCTATGAACCATGTCATCAATATATATCACTATTTTTTCTTGCTAATATTTCTTTCGCAAGACACACCAACTTTTTTTCTTCTTCGTCTTCTTCTTCTGAAATGTGATCTGACGATTCTAAGCTTTCCAAAATTGCAAGTAATTTTGTCTTGTTTATAAAATTGTACGCCTCCATATTGCACTGAAACAGCCACACCGACTCCAGAGCCAGTGCAGAAAATGTTGCACTCAGTGCGCACCTGCTCAGTGCAAAAAAGTGATTGGAAGATGAAAACCGACTGCACTTGGTGTGAGTTCCGGTAATTGGAAGATGCTGCATTTGGCCAGTGCGCACTGAGTGCAGTACAGTGCATTATTTGGAAGACGCTGTTAATTATTTTTGTCAAAATGCTGTATCAAAGAGAGTCGTAGAACAAGGAGCGTGCCTGGAAGTTGACAGGAATCAAGCAGCACCCTGGCCACAGAGCACCGAGGGTGATATGGAGGAAGGTGGCATGTACCTTGAGGGTGGAGAGAGTGTCGCCCTGACTGCACACGAGCGCCACCTTGGTGGTGACTGCAGTCAAGTTGTAGACCGGGGGGGACCTGCTGCCGTACTGCCGCATGTTCTGGGCGGCGCCGTAGTCGAACTGCTGGAACCGCCCTGCCACAGCACATCACCCCACCGTCCTTGTTACTGCAATTCACAGGCTGGTGTTCATGTGAAACCATATACTACACATGAGGTAGAAAAATTATAATCTCCTGCACATGTCCCGACATCCACACACCCCTCACGGATACAAATGTAAAAGTTGCATGGTAAACAATGGTGAACGTGTTTGTTTATATATGAATTTTCAATTGCGAATAAAATAAAAAGCAATTCAAAGAAACTCCAAATAAGCCAGAGTATTTAGTGCATTTATTAAAAATGTGGTATATGTGGACGATGGAGACACAGAAGAGACTTAGTTAAATTATTTTATGTCCAAAGATAATTATATTTAGTAGCACTACACAAATACACTCCCTTTGTATTCAGCATCAGGTTAGTATAAAATCGTCTTCCATTTACTTGAGTAACATTTCCTGTCAGTTCATCTGAGGGAATTCCCTCGATGGTCGTCGCAGAGAGAGAGAGAGAGAGAGAGAGAGAGAGAGAGAGAGAGAGAGAGAGATTGATTTTGCTCTTCGGCTGCACTCCAAAGTCAGAAGAGATCAAGCTGCGACTTTGGAGAAGAAAAAAAGTAAGCTTGCACTGCATCAGACAGGAAGTACACGGCTATGTGCGATCCAAGGCACTAGTTATTGGCTGTACCAGATAGTAAAAAAGTTAGCAAGCTACCAGGTGGCTGGCCTTGCATAGCCTTGCTACCGTAGGAGGTCAGTGAAGCTAGTTTGATGTGGTAGCCATTAGTATGGCTCTAGGATAGCTAGGCACAAAATAGAAGGCGATGAGCCTAGAGGCCTGTGTAACAGCAAACATGGCAAGCACTGCTGTGCAAGGCCAAGTCCCCCTCCCGCCCCCCATCACATGGAGCAGGGCAAAAAGAGGAAAATTGCTGAGGCGGACCAAGCCTCTTCTGAACAGGCTCCATCAGCAGGCCCCAGAGAACAGCACTCCAAGCGGCCAGACATCCGGCAATATCACTGTTATCCACACCCCGAGGTGCCTTACCATGCACTGGCAGCACAGTAGCGACAGGTCATCAAGGCGACAACAATAGAAGATTATCACCTGGCATTGCAAGTGATACGTGCTTCAGGGCTGGGCTACGGTGTGCTGTTCCACCAAAATGAAATACCACTGAAGGTGGTAATAAAACTTGCGCCCAAAGACATGGACATGCAAATGATGCATGACGAGTTAGTAGCTTTGTGGGTTTAATCCCAAGAGTGTATATACAGTGTATTCCAGAAGCAGACAGCGACTGGGATTAACAAGAATTGACTTCCCTTCCCCCTCCTCCAACAGAGAACACTGCAATACTGCAGCTCAACATGCTGTGCATGCCCGAGTAGAAAAATACTACCGCCCTGAAGGCTCTCCCATGCATCACATTCCAATGTTTCAACCACAACAGTGCTGGTTGCAACTGCGCCCCAAGATGTCGTTTTTGTGGCGGAGTCCACTTGATGACACGGGGCTCTGAACAGGGTCAAAACATATGTTATGCGCCTTATGCCAGGGTAAACATGCGACAAACTACAGCGGCTGTCCAGCTTTTAAAAACAGAAAGTGGCAGCACCTCCCAAAGACGAATGCAGAAAGAGACAGCCACAATCTGCAGCTTCCATGTGCATGTATGAGCAGTGTAATGTCCCAAGGGCAAGCACTACAACAGCAGTTTGTCCCTTCTCCGGCTTTTCCACGAGTGTATGGGTGACTGTAGGGAATATCAACAAAGCCCCATCCAATACATTTATGCCGGAGTATGCATAATACCGGCCTGTCCCAACTGGTAATTACTATGATGCATTGGCTAATCAACAGGTGAACGAAATGTGCTTCTCTACCCCTGTCAACGCAGGTCGGCCACAAAACTCCCAGCCGAGACAGAAAAACAGTTTCTAATAAAGCGAATATGGGTGCAAATGCGCCCAAAAAATTAAGCAAAGTGCCCTTAGCAGCCCCGAGGACGAGGCAAACGCCCGACACAGTGCAGACGAGTGCTCCAATGTCACCACAAGCCTCCTCTGATAGGCCAGCAGTTCCGACCAATAGAGTGCGCCCTGAAAACTTCCGCTGAACAAAACTTTTCCATGGAAGCGCAAGTCTGCCGAAGTGAAGATAACTCCGCTCAGCAAAATAACGTCAATACTTAACAGTAGCGATGCACTTAAGCAAAACCCTCTGCTCAAGGTCCTATTTGAACCTCTGCTTCAGATAGTTGTGATCTAAACAGATCCAAACAACGACTTCCACACCAAATCAGAAGCTATTGTAGGTTTCACCCTAACAGCGGCTAACTCAGTCGCCAAAAATGACGCCTAATGTAGCACCAAATTTACACGATCGGTACACAACAATAAATAAGTTTTTATATTGGAATGCTGAAGGCATTCGCGACAAACAACACGAGCTAATTGATTACTTAGGTAGGCACCAAATACTCCTAGCAGCGATTAATGAGACTCATTTGAACCTGCGGGACAAGTTTTCAATCACAGGCCACACTATTTTCAGTGCAGATCGGAAAGTCAGGCAACGTTTTCTAAGCCGACCCTATAAGTGTTATGTGTGCGTCCACGGTAAGACAGGAGCTAAATGTGTCTCAGTACTGCGCCCCTTATAACGGAGTTCTGCAAGGAGGCGTGCATCTCGACAAGAGGGTTGGGTAGCCATGGCCAGACGTTTAAGGCCATGACTACCTCCCTAAGTGTACCTATAGCTGAAACTATATTCTAGAAGGGGTATGGTAAAACCCGCACAGACACAGTAAAACCCATACCGACAAAAAGACAAACTGTAGGAGCTTTAATGAAAATGCTACAGGAAATAGCAGGTGTGGACTCAATATTGGTTTAATACGTCAGAAGAACTCTCCGAGAGGGGGCAGGGCTTGTGGGCGCATGTTTGGGACATATGCTCCCTTAAGTTGGGTACTGCTGTCTATGCTCCTGCGCAGACTGCCTGCACAACATCGACAGCAGTATTTGTTGCAGGGCCCTCATTCTTTTCGTAGAGTGCGTCAAAAATCTGGGCAGCTCAGTCATAGCTCCTACGTGGAGGCGGAATACTTGTTATAGTACACAACTCTATCAAGTGCTACGCCGCCAAGCAACTGTAGAAGCAGTAAGGGCTTAATTAAAGCTAATCACACGACCTATAGCCTTCTGTGCTATTTACTACTCGCCAGATCGCACTTTAACATCTGCCGATCTGGGCGAACTTACCAATATTGTGCCCACATTCATTGCTGCAAGCGATTTAAATTCGAAGAAGGCGGCTCTGAATGGTAGGTCGTGCACAGCAAAAGGAAATGTGCTATTTAATCCCCAGGAACGTCAAAATTATATTGTGGGCCACCCTCTGGACCCGACTTTCGACCCCCCAAATCCCAGACACCAACCAGATATTCTGGATACTGTGTTAACTAAAGACCTGCGCATACCCTTTGAGTTAACTGTTATACACAAATTATCGTCTGACCACTGTCCTGTTCATGCTGAGTTCGTACCACTAGATACTGACACGACTCAGAATAGCTCTTTCAGAGATTTTAAACATGCAAATTGGCATCGCCTCCAGGGGTATTTGGAGGAAGAGCATACATTGCCATTTCCTCTAGACAAATCCAAAAAAATAGATACTGCTGTAAACACAATTACCGAGTGTATACAGCCTGGTATTGCCAAATTTGTCCCCATAAAGCATAAAGCAAATTAAACGGAATGAAAATACACTTCCAGTTTACATAAAAGACTTACTTAAAAAAAAAAAAACCAGACTTTGCTGGTATTACTCGCGCAACCAAAATCCACACATTAAAGCTTTCGTTAATGAATTATGAGAGCAAAGCTCCTGGTGGAACGCCTCTCCAAACCTCCCCTCTAAGTGGCCGATACCTATAAAATGTCATACCTAGAGTGCTACTTTCTAGCCAAGTTACTTTAACCCCTGCGAATGCAAAAGCTAAATCAACTCTTTTGTTCTTCAGTGTACACCGGGAACTTTGAAATTTTGACACCGCCATGCTGTCCGAAAGATAAAAGAAAACTACACTAATCTACACACACAAATACTAACTACCACGATCCACGCATGTCCTTCCAGTTAAATTTAAGCATGGTGGTATACCCATTAACTGCATTTGGCCCAGTGCGGTCGGGCTGTGAAGGACTTGGTTTTGGGGAATATCCAGTAAGCCAGTAACATTCCCCGCCATCTCGTCCCCGACCACAAGGGGCATTGTCGAAACCACACTGCTTCTTGAACGTACAGCACTCATGCACACACACACACACACACATTCCAATACCTACTCTGATCCATGCGGATCATGTCCATTTCTTAGCCATCTGGTTCTTCTTCTGTTTCCATCTCGGTTGTCCGTTTCGATTGTCTGTTCCCAGGGAATAAATGTCCTGGGAAACCTGGTCATCATCAGTGGTTTGTCTAGTTCGGGTATGATTGGTTGGGGTACTGTGGGAGGCTGATTGTAGTGACCCTTCCCTGTGGACTCATTTTCGATCCCCTTCTCCCTGCCTTATTCCTCACCCAAACAGGCTTCCCAAGGAGGGAAGTGGTGACTTGTCTGGTGAATGGCATGATCTATAGGATGCCAACCGAGGTGGAGGACTAATACCTGACCACAGTGTACCCCATGAAGGGCTTGCTGTAATCAAAGGTAAGCCTCCCATATGTTCGGATGGTATCTTTGAAGATTTCTATTTCATCAAACTGCTCTCCTCTGTGCCAATAGCACTCCCTGAGTAAACTTAGGAGTGCAGTCTGCTGGGTTGGCAGGCCCGCCTGGGCGACGACGAGCCTCTTAACAGTCTCCATTCTGGGGAAGACGACTCTGTTCCCCCCTTCCAACCACCTCACGACCAGGGCAAGGGCAGACATTAGTGTGGTTGGGTCTTCCAACCTCGATAACGTCGCTCCTTTAATCATCTCATAATAGAGCCACCATGTTTTTCTCATCTTGCCAGTCGAATGTCACAGTTATTCCTTCTGCTGGGGTGGCTTCTGCTTTCCTTACCAACTGTTTCATGAAGAAAACTTCCCTGGCAGCTTCGGTTTCCCTTGGCTGCCTGGTCTCCACCCCCTCCATTGATACACCATTTCACATACATTGCTGGCTCAGTTCATTTCACAGACTGTTCTTCGTCTGTTATCCCTTTTCAACCCTCCCATGTTACAAGTAACACGGGCAAAACCTTTCCGGACGAACACCTTGGGGCTCCAGGCACACGGCCAGCCCATTCTAGGGCTTTCCTCACCCCTGCCCTGGCCAATAATTTCAATTGCCTCGTCCTGTTCCATGGTTCTCATTGTGGGTTCCTTTTTAGGTAACTCCATACCCTTTTCCATTTTCTTATCTTCCTGAGGCTTCACGGAGGGGGGTTCTTGTTCCGTTCTGGCCCCAGACACTTTGATCGTGCCAGTGGTCTTTCCATGCACTGGCTCGGATTTTTCCTGCACCAATGAGAGCAGGGTGAGAGGGCCACCCTCGCACTCTTCCAACACAAGTACTTGGGGGTAGACGTGTTCACCCATTATGAGCATTCATGTGTTCCCCATCTTCCTCCGGACTGCCTCCAAATTCGTCATTCAGCTGGCGACTTGCCTACCAGACATCAAACTCCTCTCCCTTCTTTTACCAATTCTGGCGAGATGTCCTATTATGTCTCTGGTTCTACTCCTGTCCCTGAGCATGTTCCCGAGTTTGAGGAGTCTATGATTCCCCTCAAATTCCTGTTTCAGACCCTCTATCTTGGGGCACTCCAATGCATGGACGGGGGTGTCTAACACCTCACACACCATGTAATTGGGATCGTCCACCAGGCCCATTGAGGACAGCTTCTCTTTAAAGTTCCCATGTCCTGTGAGGAACTGTCCCGAATAAAGGCCCACTTCGAGCCACTTCTCCAGCCGAGAGCAAATGGATACAGAAATCCACATTTGGCGAGCAGGCCACTGGGAAAGAAAAGTAATCCAACGTAAAATTGCAAACAACAGCCATTGGCCAACCACCAGTGCTTTTATAAATAAACGAGACATAGTTCCTCCCCTACAAAAAACAAAATGGCATCGTCCATTTCCCATGGCAGAAAGCTGAAGCCCTTGCTACATATCTATAGCAGATCTTCCAGCCTAATGCTATTCTTAATGATCCCCAGCACACAGCATTAAATTATAACGAACTATTCTTCTGCTTGCAGTAACCTACAGAAGTGGAACCGGAATATACACATACGGAAGAAATAAAACATTATTATTCACAGCATGAAACACTGTAAGGCCCCTGGCTCTGACGAAATTCAAGCCTTAACACTTCGCCAGGTACCAGACTGTACACTTGAGACCCTAGCGTTTAACACTAAAGGTGGCCTCACACAGCATAATAGGATTATAACATATCCTAGGTATATCACTACCCGCAAATTGCATGCAGAACTTTAACAGCCAAAGCTGATTGAAGTAATTTAAGATATGGCAGAGAAGTTCTATGCTGCCACTCTTAATTCAAACAACCCTCTGATTAGTACCCTAGGGAACTACGAACTCGACCAAACACAAAGTACAAGTGGCCTAAATCACTATTGGTGCAAAGGTCGCCATAGTAATTTGGAGTCACACACCCCCATAACAAATACCTGTAATGTCTGCGTGGACTAAAACACACATGGCTCACACCACCACGCCTCAGTATACCATACAATATACAAACTCTCTGTTCTTTCCACCTAGGGAGTCACCACTACCTCCTACTTTATTTTCCCCCTTTTATGTTTCAGTTGTCAACTGGCTGCACAGGAGGGAGCATGCCCAATCTCGTATTCGCCTCTCCACCAGGGGGGCTTGTACCTACCACCCCTCTGTTTATTAAATAAATCCAGCACGATCATCGAAAAGAAAGGCATCCTTCCTGAACAATCTGCTGTAAAGTTTAGTTTTCATTGTGTAGCACACACAAGTTACTATCAAGGTCTAACCCCTCCCCCACCCCTAGTACATTCATTGTGATGGTTACTACAAAAGCGGGAAGATCACACTAACTACGACAAAATGTAAACAACGACATAAAGGGTTACACATGTACTGTTGCCAACTGTATTTTAACACTCTTCCTTAATCCTTTGTGTCGAGACCTAGCCTCTTCACACACACATTATGCTGTTTTATGTAGAATCCTTTGGTTAGGATGTCAGCCCCATTTCTTCTCTAGGTAGATAGTCAAACACTACTTGTGTATCCTCAACTTCACATCACACAAAATGATGACATATATAAATTTATGGGACATGGTGGAGAGAGCCATTTGCATCCAAGATCCTGCACCTATAAATACCAGGGAATTTTGGGCAGCTTTGGGCAGCATGGCTTAACATCTCTCCAGAGGTCTTACATTCACACATGTAGTCCATACCGCATTGAGTTACATGCAGCATTTATTTGGACTGGAAGGGGCTCTACAGGTTATGAGATGGGTATCCCATGACTTGTGTCATGTCAGTGTATTTGCTGTAACATGTGATGTAGGAAATAATCTAAAATGTGGAAAAATGGTATGTGGATTCATTCAAACCCTACTTTATATATCCTCCTTGTGGTGACAGGACAGTCTGGATATTTTTCTATATACCACATTTACTGAAGCTTCTCAGAAATAATTTCGTTGATCATGGCATAACTTTATCCAATGGTACTATATTTACAAAATTAACTATAGAAGTCTTCAAATACCAGAAAGGGAAACTCTCCATTACACACTACATATCGAAAGTTCACCTGAATGTTACAGGACGTGCATGTCAACATCAGGTTAGCTGCACAATTGTTCTCACACTGCACTACATCTCAGACTAAAAGTTGTGTGTTTCGAAGAAACCATGAGTGATATATTATTTACTGATTTATTATAGCTTCGATATCTTGAAATCGTGGTTAACAACAGACAAGAAAAGTCCCCTGTGAAGTGGCTACTTGCTCTTAATTTCGTAGACAAGGAAATATACTGAAGAGCGTTCTAGATGTGCCTTCAGCAATAGGTTTGGGAAAAGAACCCGTTTTCTACCATTTCAAAAAATTTTCAGTTCTTCAATATAATCATGCTTGGGATTTTATGATGATTTGAAGAAAAAAAACTACGGATGTTTGCTAAAAGAAATATTTTCTGAAGTGCATGGAAAAATATACATCTCTACGTAAAACAAGAACATTAATTTATCTCACAATCCTGGACTACAAAATTAAAATACATGTTCTAAACAAAATACGCTTTGGAAAAAAAATCGCTCGAGGTTAGCTTCTTATTCAGGAAAACAGTAATGTAGGCAGGCAGGGAAGATTCTAACTACAAGGGTAGATGCTTGCACCTTTACTGCGATTGGTCAAACACGGCCACAATGGGGGCAATGGGAGGGGTCTCGGATGGAATATACCCGAAAGGCTATGTTGAGTACGGATCGACTGAAAATCCCCCCCCCCTTTTTTTTTTTTTTTTTTTCAAGAAATGGTTACTAGACCAGAGAGAGTAAAGGGAAGCTCGAAAGGCATCCTGGAATCCCAATGACAGTGTAGGGCTTGGGTGATGGGTGAAGGGGGGGAAGATGGAAATGAAGAATTGGGCATTCCCCCTCCCATGTCCCCATTAGACACCTGAAACAGAAAAGGGAAAGAAATTAGCGGAGACTCTGTAGGCGGACAGCCTCCCACGATCTTTGGTGTTTAATGGTGTACCAGAGAGCACTTTCGCAGTACCAGGAAGTGGTACCTGCCGTAGGCCAAACATAGTGCACATCCACCTGGCGTGCGACTGCTTTGTCTTGAAGACTAGAGGAAAAGTCTCGGTCTCTTAATGTATCTATACTGAACAGTTACCCAACATCGAGACATGTGGTTATTCTGGTGTACGTTCTATGTGTATGACTGTGGGCACATAGTGCTTCGTATGCTGTAGTGTACTTGCAATGTGACACCGTAGTCGCACAATATCAAGCCATATGGCTTTTCTAGCTTATACTTTGGCTGTATGACTATGGGCTCATTGTACTCATAGTACTATGGAGGAAAATAGTGTAAATGTAATATATAGTGTATTGGGATGTAATGGTTCGCGGTGTTGACAAACATGTCCTGATTAAGCAAACAATGGAAATCCCAAAAATATATATTACTTTTCGAAAAGTCTTTTCTTTGAAAATAACTGAGTGACTTCATATTAACACCTAAGCTTTGTTTAGTGATATGAGTGACAGACAGGGTGCAGTGGCTGTGCAGTCTATGAAGAAGCCTATTTTAAAAAGTTAAGCGATGAAGTCATGTATACTTGATGAGAAGTAATGAATTAGAGGCATGTAGGCAACAGTTGTTTACCTGCCTGCATGTTCTGCAGAATGTGCTCCACAGCCTTAATGGACGTCCCAGAAGGAGAGTAGTTGAGGAAGGCTGCTGCCACATTCTGAAACAAACACATATTACAATCACATTTACTCTTCATGTAAATGGACTTTCAGAGCAGGTGTTTATGAGAACAGATGTGCTAAACAAAAATTCAGGAACTGTGGTTGTGATAGTTTTGCACACAACGTAGCAGTTTACTGTGTTTATGTTTATGCAATTTTTCTTGTGTCATATTATTCTGTTATTGTCGCAGTAGTTTGTACTACTGCTTCAGTTGTTTTTAGCTGTTTTGAAGTTGGCACTATTGTACGATAGTTACGAGAAAGATGTGCTATAATGTGTTCTATTATTGTCAATAAGTGTAAGTTCTATCAGAGAGACGACGATAAAGTAAGTATTTAAAGTAAACAATAAGAATTTGTTACTTATATATGTTAACAAAACACTCACATGGTTATGATTTAACCATCTCAGTGCTGAATAAGATAAATTAAACGGGCATGTTGTAGGTAAAGAATCCGACCAACCCATCTTCATTCAGTTGCGAGCATTTGTTGGCTATTTTGATGCTCATAGCACCAAATATGGTTTGCATCAGTCGATTCGGACGTTCGAATGCTTTCGTTGCCTTTTGATGTTTAGTTCTGAGCATAGTATCCAAAAATGTTACACAAGTATGTGATAAATTATGACAATTTTTGTTGAATGTTATGCTAGTTGTTATTTGCTCGGCACAAGCAACATATGGCTTCTTTCTCGCAATCACAGCATCCAAACTGTGCTCCCTTGTCACATCAGTGATCAGGACGAGGCATAGTCTCAATGCATACGGTGCAAAATCCTGTCATTAGAGGCTGCAAGTTAAGAAGTAGTCCAAAGACTTTGCTGTCCACATGGCATGAGGAGCCAAAAGATCATGCAAGATGCTGTGATGTTTTTGCGGCATCAAGTTGGTAATGATTATCAACGAAGAAGAAATAGGCAGTATGTTATCCCAGTTCTTAAAGGCAACTCATGGCAAAGGACTTGTGATTCCTGAGCCACCCAAATTTTGCTCTCTTGAGTATATTAAAAAAATGCAATTCATAATTATGCAAGCATTCAACACTAAGGTCATCATCCTTGACAATAATAAATGAACTAACACATAACAAACTGTTAAATGATACCGAATGCCAAAAAATAAAGTAAAGTTTTTGGGAAACTGTTCGAAGCAATGTAATGTCTCTAAATTAACAGGTGAGTGATTCTACAAAATCTTCAACGATTTTTAGCATGTTTCTTCAAAATGGATGGTTTTATTGTCTTCTGCAGTAAAAATTTATATGTGATTATTCATGGCACTTATTAAATTCGCATCATATTATTTGAGACTCTTCACTGACCTTTGCATAATAGATCTGAAATCTCCTAACTGTAACAATTTATCCTCTATTACTGGTAGATAAACAAAAAAACTGTAGAGAACTGTTTGTTGTGTACCATGCCCCACCCTACCAGCGACCGTTCGTCCCATCGCCTGTATTTCTATCAGCGTAATCTCCCCCCCCCCCCCCCCGAAATTGTGCGATGACAGTGTATGGGGAAAAGTGTGTCTTACATGAAAGAGTTCAGCCAAAATTCTGCGAAATTAATATACGAACGATAAAGCTGAGGAATGTTATTCAGTATTCTTCCCCATGTAATTGTAATATTTAGGCATGGCTACTAGCCCCCTTAAAGTAATAATGGACTCGCTCACCAGCGAAATGATAAAACATAACTACTGCAACTATTTTCTGCATATAATCGTTGTATAATAAATATTTTATAGTTTTTTTTTTTTTTTTTTGCATTTTACAGGTTCAAATGTATAAGACATATCAATACATAAAGTACTATGTATGCTTAAGGCTCTGAGTTGGCAGCACATGTTTTTATTTGTTTCAATTATGGTAAATCGAATCTATGTTGTATACGTTGTGTTCATTTCATTTTATATAAGGGTTATTATGTGAGAGTCAACTGTATTAATTTTAAGCAAAGTGCTTTTTCCAGATTTTCAGGCTAGAAATTTATTATACTTTTGTGCGCACGTGGGGGTAGTACTCCCGTGTTACCGCCATTACAGTCAGTTGCATCTCGGTATCTGAGTCAGGTGGTCGTTCACGTGCTGCCTCTCTGGGCCTACATGTTTTTTCCGCCAGTCAAGTAATGCATTAATAGTAACTTCTTTATTCGGGAATAGTAACGTATATTTCCATTGCCCAGACTGTGTGCCACCCCACACCTCAGGAGTCTTTTACACTCGCAAGGCATAACTGTTCACCTGTAAAAACCATGTGTGCTTCGTGCAGTTTTTCACAGTGTAGGATATCCTCGAGCCGTTGTGGGGAAACCTTTATTATAAGTGCCTAATGTCCGTTTGCACCATCGTGGTTCGAAACTCGATCCAAGATCGGATCTAAGATCGACACTAAAACTGTTGCACCTGGAGTTCAGAGCTGGACTGGAGATCGAGATGAAGTTCATTTTGAACAGCCGATATTGGTGGTTCGAAATCTCTATCCGAGATCAGCAGCCATCGTCGACAAATGTAGTTTGATAAAACACCAACAGATAAAACTACGTTCGATTGTTTTCTTGGGAAATGAAAACGACATTATACACACTTGAATATTATTCAGTAAAATTCGCAAAACAATAATTCGCTTACAACAGACAAAACATCCCACATCTAATTCTATCTACAGTGAAAAATACGCCTACTTCCGTGACGTCATATATTACGAACCAATAGCAAAATTTGTCTTATACTTAATCTCGATCTCTCACTTTGGAACCAAGATCAACGAATCGGAGATCCAGAATCATGAAATTTCGTTGGTGCAACACTGTTACATTGGAACCAATATCAAACTGGATCCTAGTTCGGAACTAGGATCATTCGATCTCGGATCGGGAAAGATTTTGGTGCAACCGGGCATAAGACATGGGTAAAGTCAAATAAAAAATCCTGTGTTGAGATGTTTGCCAAGCATACTTATTTGTTCAGCCAATTCACTGCTGCATAACCTTTTACCGTTTTGTCATTACAGGCATTGTTATGGCCAGTAGCAATCTCAGTACAGGAGTGAAAACGCATTGACAGGGGCTAAAACATATCTCACTAGCCTAGGTACATTGAGTTATAGCAGATATTCCGATGATGGACCATTAGAGGAGGCCACATCTAAGGGTCGTCGACCACACTCCTCCATTCTTGTGCTCTCCGAGATGGCGCCCCAGGGAAAATTATCATCTGCCTGAGATGCCTATGCCTCAGGTCTGCACCATACACAAACTCCTAATTACCCTGAAGTCCGAACCCAGCAATGCATAATGTCTTGTAGCACACATGAAAAACAAAAGAATTCTTTGTGCTGCCTAGACATTTGTAGCTAAAGTACTTGGACTTGAGATAGGTTATGAAGAATGTTGTTGCCTGGCATGTGAAAGAAGCAGACATTAGTGACCGAGAAAAATATGTCAAAATCATAAGAGAGGGAGTGAATGAGTGAAGAGATTCGGGCGGCACTTAACCGCGAGGTCTTGACAGCTGATTAGGGTGATTGTAGTGAATATGGAGTGGCACCGGAGTGAAGGGGCAGGGGAGACGAGAGATCCCCGAGAAGGCCCGCCGACCAACGCCATCGTCTGGCACGATTTCCACTTGCGAAGGTCTGGTGACCCGGCTGGGGATTGAGCCCAGTTCGCCTTAGTGGGAAGCGAGCGTGCTAATCGCTCAGCCACCGCGGCCCCATCATAAGAGAGAATTTGGTGCATATTATGCTGTCTAACTAACAGGATTACAAGTGACTTATTTTGCATTGTAGTTCCTTACTCTGTTTGCATCTTCTTTTGAATGAAACTATAGTACATTATTAACATTTTATAATGCTCGTACTATTTATCTGTAATAAAGACAAATAGCAACCAATATAATTGCAAGGGACTTGTGTCGTGTTGTAGATACAATTTGTGAGTTTTTATGAAATCACTGAATAAGATCTGCTACTACTTTTCATCCCATTTTGTAATCACCATTATATGTGAAATTAACATGAAATTAACCTAGTCACTTTATTTATGCATTGATTAACCTGATGTGTTTTTCGGGGCTTTTCATTTACTCCAAGCGATAATCAGTGAGTCGAAAATGGTTGGCGTGATGAAAATAAAATATTTCTAGGTCACACAAATGAATGACCATCTGTGATTTACAAAGTTGTTCGATTTTGTTCCTCAGAAGGAGATGACTGCAAGCCAAGGAATGGGCAAGTAAATTAACTATGTGAGGACCTGACTTGATGAACACTGGAGTTACCTGGTGGGGAAGAGCCAGGGATACAAAAAGAATCAGTATACATGTATGTTGCCCTCTGATACCATCATGTAACATAGAATCAGGAACTGATAACCACACATTTTCATCAATATGCCATTATTATATGGCATTGGCATGTCGAGCGACCAAGAGAATTGGACACAGTGCCACATAGGTATAGAGTGAATGCATTATACTTTGTTGGGGTTTGGGCTTCATCAGCTGGTCATGCAATTGCCTTGTCAGGAGCAGAAGTAGAGGAGGCTCTCCGGACTCTGTAAACATCCGAAGCCACTGTGGAGATGCAACTAAATTCAGTATCTGTGTTCCGATTTAGAAGCAAAGTTTAGTCGGTTTAGAGTATTTGTGGCATGGAGGGAGTGTGTTCTACGAGAAAGTATGCAAATCAATGCTTTGAACACCTGTTATGTGACATTAATGTGAAATGTGTGGGGATTGAAAACTGCAGCCTCTGTTCAACAAAACATAAGTATGTAATTTTAATATTACGTCATTGAGATACTACATATATGTGTGTACTTCCACGATGTAAAATAAATATGATTCACGACAGTTTACAAAAAATTATCATTAATAGTCTTGCCTGACTGTTCGTGACACTACACACTGAACTTATGCATCAATATTTATAGCTTCCAGATAAGCTATGAAAAGATTCTGTGTTAAAGAGATTTTCATTATTTCTATAATAGGAAGGATATTCACAACATTTTTAACAATTTGTTTCTTCTGCTGTACGTATGCCGCATGCGACAAAGGTAGTGGTGGCTCATGAAAGAACTCAGCTCGCTGAATGAAGACCTAGCAATATCAGGCAAGTTCAACAATACACATTTTACATGCCTTAAGACTAACGTCTATGGCATCAAGACTACAATACTCAAGATGGAATCTTTCTATACTGTTCCATTATCATTCACACTTAGGTTATTATTTTAATAATACACTGGTTTCCCAAAAAAAGCTATTCACAGACTAATAACTTTAAGTGGGTTTACCAAGTCCTTCCTTTGCCTAATCCCTCCCTTGTTATGAGAAAAATTGAACAGTATGAAGCCATGGCGTCGTTTTATTCTGTGCCAAATATTAAGAAAGTTTTGTTGATTGGAAGTCACAAATTATTACAAATTACTCGTAAGTACTATGCCGGAAATTATTGTTGCAATAGTGTGTAAATAAAGGGATACATTCTTGTCATGTATTCAGTATTAGATTTAGAACAAAACCAAATGTTGACCAAAATGGTATGTTATTCATGACAGTATGGCGACCTTACTCATTGACTTCCGAACGAGGAATACACTTGACTAATTTCTGGATTTCTTTACTCATTGGTCCGCATATATGGCAGATAGCGCTTGTAAGTTTGACAGTGTATGGACCATTAGAGGAGGCCACATCTAAGGGTCGTCGACCACACTCCTCCATTCTTTGTGGGTCATCAGTCTTTGTGGGTGCCAGTCTTGATGGGAGTCAGTCTTGGCATAAGCCAGTCTTGGAAGGAGTCAGTCATGGTAGTAAATAGTCTAATCAGGATACAGTCTTGGCAGGAGGCAGTTTTGGAAGAAGTCAGTCTCAGTTCGAGTCAGTCTCAGTTTGAGTTAGTCTCAGCGGGAGTCAGTCTCAGTGGGAATCAAATTCGGTAGGAGTTATTCTCGACCAGATTCAGTCAGCTGCGGCGGGAAGATGTAAACAGCAAGAAGGACTCACTCGGTCGAGGTTGTTGGGGCGGTAGCCAGCCACTGCTAGCATGAAGTTCCTGCAGATGAGTAGGGACTGTGGTGTCCTGCTCTTGCACCTCGTCTTTGGCACCTCGTACACACGGCTTTTCCGAGCCCCAAACTGCACACATGAACCACCACGTCAACAGTCGTTTGCGTGTTTAAATATACAGTGGAACCCCTGTGTTGCACTTCTCAAGGGGAAATTTGGAAATGGCGTAATTCAGGGGAAAGTGGAAATAAAAGTGGTAAACATCATGACAAAACCCTACTCCAAGCTAACTGTTACTAAAATGACAGCAAGTGTATTATACAATGTTTAAACACTAGCACGATGTACTGCTTGATGCTTTAAATGAACTTACAAAACAATAGGAAAATTGATTTTACATAAATACTTCAAAATCGAAGAATAAAAGCAGCACTCAAAAAATACTTTAGTAATATAGTTCTAATCTTAGGCCAGGGCAACTTTTAAACTTATCAAATTAAAAATATTAAATCTACAAGGCTGTATACCACGTTTCTAAGCATAATTCAACTTTGTTCATATTCAGAAAATTTAAAATCATTAGCAAGTATAGTTTTTAAATTCAGCACTCCCTTATTTTTCTGAGAGTAAAACTGAACTCTGCTATTTGCCAGGTAACGAATGTCAGATTTCATATTGCTTTTGAAATATTTTAAATAGGTACTGAAAGGACATGGTAAAGTTGCAATATGCCCCTGCAAAGCTGGTAATTCGGAGACACGCCACAACTTGCTACTGATGATTATAGGCTATTCACAGTAAAGTGAGCACTTTTGAAAGCTCTCTCATTTGGAATAACAGTCAATAAATAATTTTATATTAGCCTTAGACGTTAATATTCGAGTGCGGTGGAATATACACACTGTGTTTATTACTTACATGACAATATTTATTTTAAAAAGATGATTAAAGGATACAAAATGGGTGAAAGGAAAAAGTATCTCAGGTGTCAAAAGTTCTCACTTTACCATGAACAGCCTATATCAGTGGCTTCCACAGCAGGCGTCAGTGGCGTGAGAGAGGCATCGCACTCTCCCTAGCTGTTTCCTCTTCCAGTAGATGATTATCTCACAGCAGAAGCTACTTCTCCCGCCCTCCGATCCACTCCCGTGAGTGACAGGCTGTCAGTTAGTTCTTGGAATAAGAATGGCAACTGCCGACTCATAACAGCAGCAATTGAGCCTCTCTTACTCCAACATCGCCAGCCTATTATCCTCTACTTCGTCTCCCCTCGCAAGATAACACAAACAAACGGCGTATAACACAGGAAGGGACTAAACAAACGGCGTATAACACAGGCAGGGACTTGCAATTGCCATGTAAGTTGCGGGAATATAAGGTATTGTACACAATGGGGAAATGACGGTACCTAACTAAAGTGGTGTATTTGACAGCAAAATGTCGTTGACGGGAATGTAATATCCGGGTTCCACTGTATGAGATGTTTTCCTTTTTTGTACTTAGCACTTGCCAGATGTTGAATGCAGGACCATACATTACCAGTAAGAATAGTTGAACAAATAGATTTTTAATTTTTTGCAATTAAGAACATTTTTAAGAAGTATCGATGTATATATTTGTAAAAATCCTTAATTTTGGTTTATAATATGGATTTAGCTGATATGGGACCAGGCAGCAGACTGGGGACTCTGGGAATCGTCTACCACCTTGAATAACATCACGACCGCCATCATTCTTCTGGTTTCCATATCTGACTTTATTCATGCTGCCATTCCATCTCAATATCCACCATCTTGGATTATATTAATTTCTAGATTTTTCTGTAATTTCTATTCATGCTCTGTCATTCCATGTCTACCATCTTGGATTATATTAATTCATAAATTTTTGGGGTAGGTATTTATTTTTTCTCCTGCTGTGTCATTCCATGTCCATAATTTTGGGTATTTACTTATTGCAGCCCTGTCATCCCATGTCCACCTTATGATTTCACATTAATTCCTAAAGTTGTCAGGTATTTATTTTTATTGCTCTGATTTTTTCTATGTCCTCCATCTTGGACATCATTAAGTCACCTTCATTCCACATACCATATCATTTTGTGTCCGCCATCTTGGATGTCTTTCATTCTAATTGTTTTTTTTCCTGCTGTAGGCCCCCTTATTTGTAGGACAATTTTCACATGTTCCCTAATTCAACCTACTCTATCCACCCGAGTACCGATCTACTTGACAATAGCAGGCCCAGTCTTGACATGACTCCAATGTCATCACATACCCTGCTGTTGCCTCACGATATTTGTAGGACTTATAGAAAATTTCAATCATATTGTAGGCCTACTTAGAATATATTTATAGTCGTGCAGGACTTACAACATTTTTCACTGGTATATGACTTAGAATTGTTTTTATTCCACTCATTCCTAACCTAAAGTAACATAAACACTCCTTTACCAGAGCTAGCACAGACATCATACCAAGTTGTGACAAGTCTGATCATACACTACCATGATGTCACCATACTAAGTCTCGACAAGCCATGAATGTACTTGTAATATTTACATGTTTAGGTCTTTTGCATGTGCAGGAACATGAATACCTGCACATCTAGAACTTAAAACATTTTTTTTTCAGCATATCGCACTCGGAATTATTATTCTGTACTTTTTAAAATGTTGTACAGGCTATATTTTCCATGTTTCCAATTTGCGAAGCTTTCTGCAGAACTTTTACCACTGGGCATCAAAGATGTCTGTGAGTGTGTCGCCAGTTCGAACCTGATCAGATGGAGTTCATCGTTGGTCTTGGTCATGTTCGCATATCAGGGTCAAACTTTGTATCCTCACAACACCCGAACCATGTTTGCTGGATGTAAGTCCTCTTGTGAAGAATTATTTATCTATTATGTAAAGGGATATAATCATATGTTCCAGTTCGATTGTTATTCAACCAGTAAAATAGTAGTCACTGCCGCAGTCAATCTTGGTGGAAGTCAGCCTCGGCAAGAAACAGTCTCTACAGGAAACACATCTCGGCAGGAGCAGTCTCGACAGGAGTCTGTACCAGGATATGTCAGTGTCAACTTGAGTTAGTCTTGGTGCGAGTCAGTCTTTGTGGGTGTCAGTCTTGATGGGAGTTAGTCTTAGCATAAGCCAGTCTTGGAAGGAGTCAGCCATGGTAGTAAATAGTCTAATCAGGATACAGTCTTGGCAGGAGGCAGTTTTGGAAGAAGTCAGTCTCAGTTTGAGTCAGTCTCAGTGGGAGTCAGTCTCAGTGGGAATCAGATTCGGTAGGAGTTATTCTCGACCAGATTCAGTCTCGACAGGAGTCAGACTTAAGAAGAGTCAGGTGTCAGTCTTGGCAGGTGGGCGTTAGTCTTGGTAGGATTCAGACTTGATGGGCGACAGCCTCGACATGCGACAGTCTCGACAGGAGGCAGTATCAAAAGGAGTCATTCTTGGCAGGAGGATCTCAATGGCAATCAGACTCGCTCGGAGACAATCTTGGCAGATGTAAGTCTCGACAGGAGACAGGCATGGTGGAAGTCAGTCTTAGTGGAAGTAAGACTTGGTGGGAGTCATTCTCAGTGGGAGTCAGACTTTGTGGGAGTAATTGTTAGTGGGAGTCAGAATTGAGGGGATTTAGTATCGACATGAGTCAGTTTCAGCAGGAGTCAGATTTTGGTGGAATTCAGTCTCAGTGGTAGTCAGTCTTACTAGGAATCAGTCTTTGTGGGATTTGGTCTTGGTGGGAGTCAGCCTTGACAGGAGGCAGTTTCGACAGAAGATAATTTCGGAAGGAGCCAGTCTCGATGGACAACATTTTCCATGGGAGTCAGTCCTGATGGGAGTCAGTCTCGATGATGGCCAATATCAGTAAGAATCAATCTCAGTGGGAGTCAGTTTCGATGGTCAATAATTCTCTATTGGAGTCCATCTCTATGGACGTCATTCTCGAAGGGAGTCAACCACATTGGGAGTCAGTCTCACTGGGAGTAGCCTGTATGAGAAACATTATCAGGAGGTTTCAACCTAGGTGGAGGCCATTCTCAATGGGAGTCAGTCTCAAGGGGTGTCAGTCTCGATGTGAGTCAGTCTGGATGGAAGTCAGTTTTATTACAAGTCAGTCTGGAAGGAGACGTTCACAATGGGAGTCAGTCTCAATGCGAGTCGGTTTCAATGGGAGTCAATTTCAATGGGTGTTAGTCTCAGTGGAATTCTGACTCAATGGGTTTCTGTCCGATGACAGTCAGTCACATGGTGAGTATGACTCAATGGGAGTTAGTCACAATGGGACTCTCTCTCGATGAGAGTCAGTGGCATAATGAGTCAGTTTCGATGAGAGTTAGTCTCATTGGGAGTCAATCTCGGTGGGAACCCGACTCAATGGGAGACAAATGCAATAGGAATCAGACTCAATGGGAGTCACTCTCGATTGGAATCAGTCTCAATGGGAGTATGTCACAATGGGTGTCAGTCTCGATGAGAGTGTATCACAATGGGAATCAGTCTCGATGGGAGTAGTCATATTTTGTGAGTTATTCCCAGTTGGAATCAGTAACAATGGGAGTCAGAATCAAAAGGGGTTACTCTCGATGGAAGTCAGTCTCAACGTGAGTTAGTCTTGATGGGGAGTGAGTCTCAGTGAGTGTCAGTCTCGGTGAGAGCAAAGCTCAATAGGAGACATTCTCGACAGTAGGTTATCTTAGAAGGATCCAGTGTCTATTATAATTTCGATGTGAGTCAGTCTCGATGAAAGTCATTCTCGATGGCAGTTAGTCTTTATGTGAACCATTTTTAGCAGGAGTCAATCTAGGCAGGAGTCAGTATGGATGGGGTTAATCTCAATGGGAGTCAGTCTCTAAGAGAGTTATTCTTGGCAAGATTCAATCTTGGTGGATCTCATTGTGAATCAGTATTGATGGAAATTTGTCTCGTTTAGTCAGTTTTGTTGGGAGTAAAAATCGACAGAAGTCAGACTTTGGCAAAAATCAATGTTGGTAGTTGTAAGTTTTGCTTGGAGTCACTATGGGCTGGAGTCAGTAGTGGCAGGAGGCAGTCTTGAATTGAGTCAGTCTTGGTGGGAGTCATTCACATTGCGAGTCTGTCTCAACTGTAGTATGTCTCGATAGGAGTCAGTCTCGATGGGAATCACACACAGTGGGATTCATTCTTTGTAGGAGTCAGTCTCGATGACGATCAATCTGGAAGTGAGTAATTATGATGGGCATTAATCTAGGTGAAATTAAGCCTTTGCCAAAACCAGTATCACCATGAAGAAGTTTAGACAGTAGTCAGTCTTAACAGTAATCAAGTATCAGTACAAGTCAGTCTCAATGGGATTCAGTATAGGCAGAAGTCACTTTTGGCAGGAGTCAGCCTTGCCATGAGTCAGCCTCAGGAGGAGTCAGTTTTGAAAGCTGTTAGTCTCAGTGGGAATCAGTCCTGGCAAAGATTAACTTCGACATGAGATGGTTTTTGTGGAAGTTGGTATCAAGGAAAGTCCAACATCGTGGGGTTTAGTCTCGACAAGAATCTATCTCAGCAAGAGTCACTCTTGGGTTAATTATATTTGGAAATTAGTCAGTTTTAGCAGAAGTCAATTTTGGCAGGAGTGAGTCAGAGTTTGTATTAGTCTTCGTAGGAGTCTTTCACTATGGGATTATTATTTGCTGGAGACAATGTAAATATGAGTCAGTCTCGATGGGAGTAAGCCTTAATAGGATTTAGTCTTAGTGGGAGTCAGTGTCAAAAGGATTCAATTTCAAAGTGTTTCAGTCTTGATGGGAGGCTACCTCAATGGGAGATAGTCTTGGCAGAAATTGGTCTTGGCAGGAGACAATGTTGCCCGTAGTCAGTCTTGGTGGGAGTCAGTTTCAGTGGGAGTAAATCTCGATAGGAGTCAGTCTCGATGGGAGTCCGTAACAAAGGGAGTCGAGCTTGGTGGGAGGAAGTTTCCTAGGGAGTCAGACTAGACTGTAGTCGGTTTCTAGCAGGAGTCAGTCTAGACTGTAGTCGGTTTCTAGCAGGAGTCAGTTTCGATAAGTGTTTATCATGGTGGGATTGATTCTCGACTGGAGTCAATCACAAGTGGAACCATTGGTGGAAGTCAGTCTTAGTACTAGTCAGTCTCGACAGTAATCATTTTAGGCATGAGTCAGTTACAACTGGAGTCTATCTGGATAGGAATCAGTCTTACTGCGAATCAGACTGAATGTGAGTCAGTCTCGATGTGGGTCAGTATCGATGTGTGTCAATCATTAAGGAAGTCAGGCTTGGAGGGCTCTCAATTTTCATGGGAGTAAGTCTCGGCCATATTAAGTCTCGGCAGGAGGTAGTGTTGACAGTGATTAGAGTCCGTGCAAGTCAGTCACAATGAGTAACTGTCTCTGCAAAAGTTATTCCTAGCAGTATTCGACTGCGATATGAGTCAATCTCGGTAGAAGTCAGTCTCGATAAGTCATTTTTGATGGGAGACTGTCTCTATGTGAATCAAACTCACTTGGAGACAATCTCAATTGAAGTCAGTCGTGGAAGGAGTCTATCACAGTGGGTGTTAGTCTTGATAAAAGTAACTCTCTATAGGAAACAGTCTTCGCGGAAGTCAGTCTCAGTGGAAGTGAATTTTTGTGTAAATCAGTCTCTACAGGAGTCGGTTAAAAGGCAGTCTGAGTTGGTGTCATTCTTGTTGGAAGTCAGAATCTGTAGACATCAGTCTTGGTAAGAGTAAGTCTCGATGAGAGTCAGTCTCAATGATTTCCATACTAGATGGATGCTATTCCAATTGGGGGTTATTCTCAGTACGAGTCAATTAGACAAAAGTCATTCTCGCTTTGTGTTAGTCTCGATGGGAGTGAGTATGAATGGGAGACAATTTCGCAGGGAGTCAGATTAGTGAGTCAGTATTAGTGGAAGTCAGTCTCAATGAGAGTCAGTCTAGATGTGATTCAATCACAATACAATTTATTATCAATAGGTGTAAATCTCGAAAAGAGCCAGTCTCTACGGAAGTCAGCCTAAACAAGATTAATTCTTGGCAAACATCGATCTCATTGGGAAAAATCATTACCAGTGAGTCATGGCAGGCATTAATCTCGACAGTAGACCATCTCGGAAAGAAACAGTCTCAGAAGGTGTCTGTTTTGTTAGGAGTCAGTCTTGGCAGGAGTTAGTCTCACTAGGAGTCAGTTTCGGCAGTAGTATGTCTTGACTCAAGAGTCTTGCTGAAAGTCAGACTCAGCGGGAAGTTAGTCTCGACAGGAGTTGGTCGGGAGTGAGTCTTGATAGAGCCAGTCTCAATTAAGTTCATTCTTGATGGGATAAAGTCTATTTAGTGGTCATTCTCGGCAGGAGTATTTCTCGATTGGTGTCAGTCTCCATGGGAGTCAGTATAGATGGGAGAGAGTTTCGATGGGAGTCAGAGAAGTGTGTCAGTCTAGGAAGGAATCAGTCTTGTTGTGGGGTCAATCTTGGAGAATGTCTATCGACAGGAGTCAGTTGGTTGAAGACAATTTTGGTGGGGGACAATATCAGTTTAATTCAGTGTTAGCGGGAGTCAATCTCGATGGGAATAAGTTTTGATGAGAGTGAGTCTCAATGGAGTCACCTTGATGGAATTTAGTCTCGATGAGTCATTCCCCATAGGAGCAGTCTCAATGTAATTTAGTCTTGCATGAAGACAGTCTCACTGTAAGCCAGTTTCGATGTTACTAAGTCTCAAAGGCAGTCAGTGATCGAAGGAGTTGATCTTGATGGCAGCAAGCCTGGGTGGATATCAGTCTCTGCAGAAGTCAGTGTTAACAGGAGTTAGCCTTGGTGGGATTCAGACTTGGCAGTCAGTATTGGCATACATCAGTGTTGGTAGGAGTCATCTATGGTAGGAGTTAGTTTTGGCTGTAGGCAGATTGGGAAGAAGTGAGTCTCAGTGGCAGTCAATCTCAGTGGGAATCAGACATGGTAGGAGTCATCCCCAGCTAGAGTCAGCATTGATAGGAGTCAGTTTCGACAAGAGTCAGACTTACAAAGAATGATGAATATCTCTTGGCAGGTGAACGTTATTCTTGGCAGGAGTCATTCTCGACAGGTTAAAGTCACGACTGGGAATATTTTTGACAGGAGACAATCTCAACAGCAGATAGCATCGACAGGAGACAGACACAGCAGTAGTCATTATTTGCAGGAGTATCTCTGAGGCAATCAGATTCGCTCAGAGACAACCTTGTCATATGCATGTCTCTACAGGGCACAGGCTTGAGGAAGTCAGTCTCAGTGGAAATTTGTCTTAGTGTGAGTCATTCTCAGTGGGAATCAGTTTTTGTAGGAATCTGTCTGGATGGCAATCATTCTCGAAGGGAGTCTGCCTTGGTGGGAGTCAGTCTCGACAGGAGACAGTCAGTGGGAGTTAGTCTTGAGGGGACTAAGTATCGACAGAAGTCAGTTTCAGGAGTCACTATTGGTGGAAGTCAGTCTCAATGGGAGTCACTCTCATTAGGAATCTGTCTAGGTGGGACTCTCTCATGGTGAGAGTCGTTCTCGATGGTGTACAGTCTCGGTGGGATTCAGTCTCACTAAGCGACTATCTCTGTAGTAATCAGTACTAGGGGGAGTCTGACTCGGTGGGAGTTACCCTCGACAGAAGATAATTTTGGAAGGAACCAGTCTCAATGAGAATCAGTCTAGATGACAGACAGTCTCGGTGGAGTGGGATTTAGTCTTGGTGGGAGTCAGTAAATATGACATCAATCACAATGGGAGTCACACTCGTCAGGAGTCAGTTCTGGTGGGAGTCAATTATGGTGGGAGATAGTCATGGTGGGAATCAGTCGTGGTGGGAGTCAGTCGCAGTGGGAGTCAGCCAGTATGGGAGTAATTCTCGGCAGTTATCATCAATGTAGTCGATAGCAAGACTGAATGGCAGTCAGTCCCATTGAGATTCAGTCTCGATGAGAGACAATATATTTGAGTGTCAGTCTTGGTGGAAGTCAGATTCAATGAACATCATTCGCAATGAGTCAGCCTTAGTGAGAGTCAGTTTATGATGGAGTCAATCTCAATGGGCCTCATTCTCGATTGGTGTCAGTAACGAACGACATCATTCACAGGCATCGCTCTTAAGAAGAGTCATGAGTCACTCTTGGCAGGTGGGAGATAGTCTTGGCAGGAGTGATTCTCGACAGGTGAAATTCTTGACTAGGGATATTCTCGATAGCAGACAGTATCAATAGGAGACAGACACAGCAGGTGTAATTCTTGGCAATAGGGTCTCGGTGGCAATCATACTCACTCGGAGATAATCTTGGCAGATGTAAGTCTTGACAAGAGACAGGCTTAGTGGAAGTCAGTCGCAGCAGAAGTTAGTATTGGTGGGAGTCATTCTCAGTGGGAGTAAGTCTTTGTGGGAATCAGTCTGGATGGTATTCATTCTCTAAGCGAGTCTCCAATGGTTGGAGTCAGTCCCGACAGGAGACAGTCTCAGTGGGAGTCAGTCTTGAGAGGACTAAGCATATATAGGAGTCAGTTTCAGAAGAACTCTGTATTGGTGGAACTCAGTCTCAGTGGTAGCCAATATCGTTAGGAATCAATCTAGGTGGGAGTCAGTTTCTGTGGGATTAAATTTCGATGTGCATCATCCATAATAAGAATCAGCATTAGTGCGAGTGTGTTTTTGTTGGAGTCAATCTTGATGGGCGTCAATATCAATGGGGGTCAGTAATAATGGACATAATTCTCAATGGGAATCATTTTAGTTGTGAGCCAATCTTGGTGGGAGTCAGCCTTAATAGGAGTCATCATGTATGGGAATAATTCTCGGCAGGTATCAATCAGTGTGGTAATATAATGTAATGGGTGTCAGACTCGATGGGAGTCACTCTCGATTGTAATCGGTCTCAGCGAGTCAGTCGCAGCCGAAGTCAGTCTCTATGGGAGTCAACCTGTATTGGAGTAATTCTAGGCTGGTATCAAATTTGGTGATATCAAGTCTCAATAAGAGTCTGTATTAGAGTAATTTTTTAGAAGACAGTATTGATGGGAGTCCATCTCAATCGGAGACATTCAAAATGGGAGACAGTCACAATAGGAGTCAGTCTCGATGAGAGTCAGTCTCGATGAGAGTCAGTCTCGATGAGAGTCAGTCTCAATAAGAGCCAGTCTCAATAAGAGTCAGTCTCAATGGGATTCATTCTCGATGGGAGCCATTCTGGATATGAGTCAGTTTTATTACAAATCAATATCGATGAAGTAATTCAATGGGAGTCAGTCTTGATAGGAGTCAGTCTCAATGGGAGTCAGTATCGATGGACATCATTCTCAATGGTAGTCACCCTTGGTGGGAGTTAGTAATGGCAGGAGTCAGTCTCTATGGGAGTCAGACTATATGGGAGTATTCCTCGGCAGGTATCAATCAAGGTGGCACTCAGTCTCAATGGTAATCAGTGTCGATGAGTATCAATATCAGTGTGAGTCTCTCTAGGGGTCAGTCAAATTCGATGGCATTCATTCTCGTTTTGTCGGTGGCAGAGCTTAATGTTAAAATATTAATCAAATTAAAAACACTAAAAAAAAGGCGTGGAGGTAGGGAGGCCCACAACCCTAAAATCTGCACTTGACCATGCAAACAAAAAACAAATACACTGGCCACTATCATAGCACAGTAACTACACTTAATTGTTTTCTTAATATATAAATTTCGTAATAGTAATGTTAGTGTAATTGTATTGCAATGTCAAACTATAACATGCTTGAGAAATGGTTTAAAATTCTGTGCATGCAAAACTGCTTTGCACTGTTTAAGAGCTATCCTAAGTCACATATCGAACAGATCTTATCCTTTAAAATTTAATTCGAGTGTTTCAAACTTACGAGATTAAAGCCTATCTACGAATATCTACCATTTTACAAAGTTACAACAAGCACACCAGTCGAATGCGACTGTATTAAATGAAGCTTATTCGACTGATTGTTACATCACAGCTAACGGGTTACAGAATACAGCTGCTGATCTGCTGGGCTTTACTTAGAGCCTTAAATCCTCCTTGCCTATTTGGAGAATTTTTTGGTCACACATCAAAGAGCCTCGAATCCCCTTGTTTACCTTTTTCTACAAAACAGGTGGCTTCATTGAAGTACTTGGTTATTTTGGGAGATTTTGGATTAAGATATGAAATTTTGGAATAAAAAAGGCGATTTTTTTACTAATTACTTGGTTGTCACCCTAGGTTAGTGATCCAAATCTGTAATCCCCTTCATGATCGTATGGTCCAGACTCGGCTACACTATTCTACTTAGTGTGGCACTAAAGTTACATCTTCATGTACTATTTTGAATTACCTGTTCTTATACATTCCCTGACAGAGAAGCTTCTATGCCATGAAAGAGTGAATGCAGTGCCACAAATCTTATGTAGCGGGTTTACATATGCCCATTATGAATTTTATTACCATTTGTGGTCAATTACACAAACAATGTGCGTGATATAGCCAGACAATCAGTACTTGAAACTGTCATTCAGGACATTGTCATAGCCATGCGACATGAGTGTTTTTGGCTGTTACTGTGTCTGGCAATTTCCTTAAGATGCTGTAATTCATAATTTTGTCAAACTTATGAGTTCAAGAGAAGTTTCTCCATAGATTTACATAGCGCTGGTTGGTTGTTTCACCACAATATGTAAGAAATGCAATGTGATGTCACAACCATCCCTAGCATTTGGCGACAATTATCACAACAAGGAAATGTGCATATTTGTAGTGGGGCCAGAGCTCGGAGATGGATGTCAAAGCACTCAGATAGTCGCATCACTTGCCATGCAATAGTAAACCCACAATCCACGATTTGCGACATTCTTCCAAGTGTGCAGGGTGATTGATATGCTTTAATATCAATGTGGGCAATGTCATGCCACTTGTCTGAGGTATGTTTGTTGCCCAACATCTGTGGTCAATGCTATTTTCAACAGCACAGCATTGTCATCATCCATATGAATGGCATCACACCAAAGCTGTGCGGGGTGCATGACAATACAGTGTAATATTCCTTTCTAATCCTATTTCGATCTTATCAATTATGATTCCTATGTGAGAGTCTAGCAGCATGGCCATATGGTGGATACCTCTGCCATTGTGGAGTGCCACATAGCCTATCAATGCACAGTCATGTTTTGGGGTTCTATCAGTGCCAACAGTGGCTCACCTATACCTATTGTGGGAATGTTAACAGCACACCTATATTTCAATGCGGTGCTGTGACCCATGGCAATACCATATCTGCAGGTCATACCAAATGCACATTTTCAACAAGATAATACTCGGGTCAGCTCCAATGCTTTGAGAGGTATACAGATGCTTCCTTGGTCGGCCCGATCTTCTGATCTCTCGCCAACTGAGAATGTGTAGGACAAGACTGGACTTCTGTTGAATATCCTTCCACCCCCAACAAATGAAGAGAAAAAATGTAGACTTGTATCAATAATGGTCCATGATACCCCAGGACATAGTTTGGACACTCATCGAATAGTTGCAATGGTGGGTTCAACAGTGTATTGTACTACATGTATGTCCACTACTTATCATCTTGTATTGTAAGCCACTGAAGCCTTGTCTATATTTGAAAGTTAGACCATTTATTCTGCACCTGCTTGGCTATTGGTGAAGTTTGAGCTGTTTTGATCATTCTGTCATAGTGTCATTTTTTGCAGTGGCATTGGAATGTTCAGGTGACCATAAAGCCTGCCTAAGGATGGTCATCGAGAGACCAAAATCATTTTTCAGATTATTTGTATGTATTGCTTCATGTTTTAGTATCTTGCTTGTTTAGATTGCGCTAACCGTGCACTCAAGTGGATTGGACTGATGGAAAATTCCCGATGTTATGAGATATTGCAGGTGCTAGTGTACCAACTGGATCATATTCTCTGCAGTTTTTATTTTCAATTCAATGCTCTCTATCTCCCTTAACTTCTTCTTCTGCATGCTCCCTGATTCGTTTGGTCATCTGACCAGAGCCAAACTGATTGAAGAGTATGACTTTACCTTCTACTACTCGCATGATGTTTGCTGGAAGAAGTGGTTCATGGAAGGATAGGAATGGCAAGTGTCACCATTACGATGGGGAGCCAACTCCCTCAAACTAACTGATGTGGTAGATGTGTGTGTGTAAGTGGTAAAGTTAAAGAAGTAAGTTTTGGTTAACTTATATGATATTTATTGCAATTTTATGAATTTTCTTGGGCCTTGATCAGCGTGTCTTACCTGTTAAACAAAGGACATTTAGAATGGGGTTTTCAGTGCTAGCCATGCATATCACATGCCTCATCGTAGTCGTTATTTGCATGACACTGATTTGTTGGGCAGTCTTTTCATCAGCAAGTAGTTTCCTTGAGAATTTGAAGGTCGACTTCTATTTCTTCATTACTTAAAACTAAAAATAAATCTGTGCTATATGTATTTGTACTATTTCAAGTATTATGTATCATAGTTTTATGCCCAAAAATAATAACAAGAATACCGACTTTATACATTTTTCACTCAAAAACAAACAAAACCAATAAAAAAATGAGAAAACTTTCAAAAACCTTATCCATATGCTAGCATCATTCACTTATACTGAAGCTGTGTTACCCCTGTGGAATTCTGGGTAGGCGACAGCGCTGGTAGTGAGCGCAACTGTGCATAGAGGCTGGACTGAGAAAGTGAAGGCAGTACCTTGAAAGAAGTGAGGCAGCTGCCCAATGGCCGGAGCAGAGCACGACTGGAAGGTCGCGAGCTCACCACCGCCGCCATGCTGACGATGCCACGGACCTTGCTGCAGGCAGCTGGCAGGCTTGTGCACATGGCGAGGGCTGAAGTGGCGCCGGTGGAGTGTGCCACCAACAGCAGTTGCTGCTCACCCGTCGCCTCAAGCACATGGTCTATGACCACGGGCAGATCGCGTGTGCCTGCCTCGTGGAACCTGCCACCGCACACACACACAAACACACACATCTCTCACCAAGGCTTAATACCCAGCTGCTTCACTTCCTGCGCTCGCTCATGAAAAATGTGGTGGAAGCTGCAGTTGTTTGGTGGGTTTTCTCGAGGTACTCGCATATCCTAGCTATTGCATGCTATCACTGTTCCATCTCAGCTCACTCCATTGGTGCTTAAGCTTACGATGTCAGCTGTGAACTGCCACTCAGCTGTTACATTCCCGCTCTCTTCTATCCCAATCCCTGAATGTATATTCAGCTTAGTTAATAAGTTTACTCGAGACATTTGCAAATTTAACAGCAAAGTCTGAAAGTCTATGGTTGCGAAGTCTGATCTAGGGGAATAAACTATGGACTTTAAGGCTTGAGAATATCGGGGTGCTCTGAGAAAACCTGCTGGTAAGTTGTCATGATCGCCACGTCTCTAACCTGTGAGAGTTAAGTGTAAAACCACCAAAAATCAACCCATACCACCACACTGGAAAACATTAAAAATTCTTAGTAAAATGAGGGCTCCATCTTTTTAACCAATCAGTATTAAACACTATCACACCAAATATACACGCAATTAAAGAAAATTCAATTGCAGTACTAGAAACTAAAATTAATACTAAAAGAAGCTCAAATTATTTAACTGCCCTTCTTATATCAATACTGAAATTCATTATGGACATTCACTAGAATGCCGTAACGGCCTTCCAAAGTCTAGTGAATATTAAAAATGTGTTTTGACAAGCACAATTAAAATATGTATGTTAAAAACCAACAAACCATCCTCGATTCGAACCATTTAGAATTCTTTCACACAGGGGGATTACCTCAAATTATATCACCATAATGTGCAAACTGGTGCGAACCCATTCGACAAGCCATCACGTTTCCAGGTGGCTAGCAAAATATGAACATCCAAAACTACTTTCAACCATATTCTAAGTACAAGGCAACACACAACAGAAAATTTTATGGGCCACATGCAACTAGTAAGTTAAACCAAACAAGAATTTAAACACTGCTGGCACAAGCTGAATTTAGAATACAGGCTACATGCCCAACCCTAGAATTCCTTGATTATCCCACATTAAATCCTACTTCAAAACTCAATGCATTATGCGGCAAACCCACCTATGCTTCTCGCCATCAGCCATGATGATAATCAATATATCGTCAGCTACCAAGTTGCATAGGAACATAACATTGCCCATCTGGACAATGTTACCCATTGGGCCAGGAACAGAAATTAAAACGAAGTTACTGAAATGCTTGTTGGCATAGAAGTGGATGAGCCACCAACATTAGCAGAAGGCCCAAACCTCAAACTGTATCCAGTGACCAATGAGAGGGGAGCTCAATGTGCATGCGTGAAAGGAGGGGATACAAGGAGGAGGGAAGGAAAAGGAATCAGGTAGGTTGCCAAAACAGCGCAGAGGTGGAGCGGCCGAGCACAGCAAAGTCCTTATTATCCGGAGCGCACTTTATACTGTGTATACTAACTGAAAGTCATACCCAAAGTACATTATGACAAATAAAAATAAAAAAGTGACCCAGATCCTTACGCTCCTACTGCTAAGAACTTATACTCACATCGCACTTAACATGGGAATGCCAGTTCCATGGCAGTGCCCTGTAGCTGCATGAGAAGATCTGCAATTGGTGGAGGGGAAGTTCGAAGTGGCTCCCTCCCCACAATGGCAAAACCATGTGTACTAGGTAACATACTGTCAGGCGACATAGCTATGAGCAGATTTGCCTTGGTGGAGGAGAGGATCGAGATAGCTCTTTCTCCACCATGGCAGGACCATATGTAACATGGTGCCCGGGCTTGGTGCCGGAGTCCAGGCATAACACTGCCCCCTCCTTATGTATGTTCGTTTCAGACATACTCTCCAACTTGTGGACCTTCGTACAACTCCAGCAGGTCAATGTGGACAACCTTAGACTTTTCCTCCAGAGTGTTCCGGCGATAGATCCGGAAGGAACTATCAATAACTGGCTTTAAATTTTGGTAAAGGCCATCCCAGAATCCTTGGCACCGAAATGTGTTTCTCCTAAGGTGTTTACTTTCATACAGGCACATTAGCCATCCTTCACTGAAAGCATCATCTACAACTCTCTGGTCATGTGATGTGTTCCTCTTGATGCCAGTAGACACTTGGATGTGTTGGTATCCTGCCCCTTGGCTTTCTTCCTCCCCCTGAAATTGCATGTATGCAGCTTCGTCTGTTAACTATATTTCTCACAATTCCTCGTCTGCATTAACTGCAGGGCGACTTCTTAGGCGGTCCGACTCCAGTAGCCCTGTTCACCTTACCCCCATATAGCAATCTTCTCTCTCATTTCCTCAGATATGGTGTTACCAATAGTTTTGATGCGGCTGTGTGTCGGAGTGTCGCTGATATGGTCACCAGTGTTGGTGAAGATGTCCTTTGACCTATTCCTCGATGACTAGTTTCGGGTGGCATCCTTGGACACGAGGCTCGTAATGTCCCTCGTCTCTACAGTTCCATCATTCTCGGTTCCTTAATTGACGAGGGACAGGTCACTGCCCGTACGGAGTTCAGAAGTTCCCTTGTCATCGTCTCTAGCCTCCTCATCAAGCTGTTGGTCGCACTCACATCTGGCCGTCAGGTCCTGCAGTTTCTTTGCAGGCACTGGACTCTCAAATGTCCTAGTTGGTCACACTCCCAACTTTCCGATGCTTAGATGGACAAAGAGGGGACTCCCTAACACTGACAATGACAGCGATGTCTTTCATAGTGGCCTCCAACTTCCTCAATATGTCCAGGATACAATATTTATTTTCTTCATGGCACGTGGTAATTGCTTGCACTGCATTCTGAGGTGGTGGCCCCACCGTCGCCGATTCCACCTCCAATTCTCAGCCCTGACTGAGGCATACCTACACTGCAAAACTGCTGGGCCTCTTTTGCAATTGCTGTATTGGTGGCGATCTCTACCTTCTCCTAGCTGCTTACATTCGTCGACTCGGTGGTAGCAGATACCAGCATCTCGGTCACTTGCCCAGAATATCTTCTTCCCTGTTGCTGTAGGAATTCTCGCCATTCCTTCTTTCTGAGGGCGCTCACCTCCTGTTTCATCTTACATTCGACATTGGTCATTATTTCACTAACACATTTAAGTTTCTTGTCTACCTTATCGCTCACACTGGCCATTTTCTTGTCCACACCGTCTGTACTGTTGTTCACTAACTCGCTAATATCTTCTTTTCTTCGGTCAACATTTTCATTCCCACTATATATTTACTCATTCACACTGTCTAGTTTATTATCTTTATACTCATTCATGCTGTCTATTTCATTATCTACATTATAATTCACGCTATCTATTTTCTTGTTCACTGCTTTGCTAACACTGTCTATCTTCTTGTCTACCAGTTTACTAGCACTACTAATTTAACTATTTAAAGATTCACTAACACTATTAATTTGACTGTTTACATTATTATTTAGACAATTTACAGATGCCCAAACAATAATTTGAGTATTTACAATTTCTCTGGTACTGCTTATTTGACCACTAATTCCTTAAATTAAAGTATGCAGTACATCCCTATCTGCCGACATTCTCCTAGTTAACATTCATTACAATAAAATCCTAATTGTGTGGCCTAATGCTATAATTACCTAACATATATTTAATGATAGTATACTGTAAAACCTATTTTTCAATTCGACTATTGAATGAATGTCTCCACCTTACTTCTGGCACCAGTGTCACAACTTCTGAAAGCCAGCGAGTGGGCGTGGCCATATTATTTAAGGGGCGGAGGTCTTATTTAAATAATTGTATTACAACAATTTCCTAATTTATTTAGAAATGCTATAAAATACTCTCGACTTAATATATCAGAATAGATATAGCTATTATCACTTGCTATTTTCACTTAATATTTACATAATCGTGCATTACCTCACACATATTAAAGCAATAAAATAACTAAAATCTGCTCTAACAAACAGCGTACTAAAACCTACTGAAATATTTGAGAAATTATATGACCATATTTGGCAATTCCAAAATTTACAATAAAGTCCGTATCATATGTCCATACAGCCCCACTTTAATTCAGGCCATGTTGCAGAATATTCTAGAACGCTCTGAGTGCACTCATGCATAATAGCCCTCTACTCGTCGGATACCACGCCATCTCGTCCATCTACACAGCATAAACACTCGACTGGTGTTGTTTCTCTTCTCGCGCCATCGTCTGTCCTCTCCGCTGATCTCTATCGCTACACGAGAATTTGCCCGACTCCAAACTTCAGCCAGACGGCTACCACAGAAACTGCTACTCTCTGACGGTGGGGGTATTTATAGTGTCATCAGCTCTGGTCCGGAACCTTCTCTACATGTAGGGCTGTGGCAAGGACGGAGATTACTAGAAGATTACTGCTCATCCGCTCATGTTGTCGACACCTCCACGAGGGAGGAGGAGGGGATGTAATGCCAGCCATGTTGGCTGCCAGTCACTCCCACGGCTGCTGGGTGACGTAGCGGGGAATGGATCTGCCTTGGGGAGGGGAGGGTCGAGGTAATTCACTTCCCATCATTCCGGGACAGAGTGTAAGGCTGGGAACACACGGCAAGCTCCACGGGCCGGGCCCGGGCCGTCCACTTTTGATGATACATGGAGAGGCATTGGGCAGCACACACGGGCACGGGCCAGGCCCGGCACGGTGCAAGACTAAAATGGGCCCCGCCGAGCGCCCGGAGATGGGCGCTGGGCTTTTTCCGGTGCCGTGTGTTCCTGGCCTAACATCGCGCCCAGTGCAGGAGTCCGCGTGTAACAATAGGTACAAACTTACATGCATAGACTTACATTCTGTCCTTGTTGTTTGGTCGTTTCAAGTTTGTTACTCTTTTTGTAGTTTTTGGTCTCGTTTATTTCGTAAATACCAACGTACATGTGACTGCCCAAATCGAGTGCTTGTTCGTCTACCATATTTGCACTCAAACTGTAGCTCTGACTACGGAGAGAGTGCAGCACAATAGAACACATTTTTATTCAGTGCATCCGGCAAGTTGAAGAAGGAAAAGGGGAGTGTGCCCGGCCAGAAGTGTGTGGCAGTAGTGAGGTCATGTAACTCACGAGAAGTCCCAGAACTTGTTGTCGGCGGCGCTGAGGCTGCTGTGGCTGCGGGAGTATGTGTTGCCTCGCTCGTTCATCATCCACACGTCGTAGCCAGAGTCCGCCAGCAGCGGCCCTGCAGCAAAGTCCACACACATGCGCGCACGCGTGAGTTACCAGCACTCTATACTGCTGCTCCAGCCCCGCATCCTCTCTGGCGGCCTCACACTCTCCCCTCGCAGCTTACAGGGGACTTAGGCCCGGCTACAATCACCGTAAGAAATAACTATAAAAATTGAACCTACACTAAAGGCCCTTACACAATTGAAAACTTTAACATTTGAATTTAACATTTGACATTACGTCTGCTTTCCGACATGTTGTTTCTTATGGAGCTGTACACAATAGAACTGCCAAAGGTAAAATCAAGCACTCTTGACTTTACGATTTCGAAAAGTTGAAATTTAAAGTCAAAGTCATGCAGCCATTTTGCCGAGAATCTAAAAGAGGTTATGTGGAAAGTGCGTTATTTTATTATAGGGCGATTTTAATCTTGGTATATTATACAAATCTCGTTTTAAACTAAGTAAATGGAAATAAATATAATGTGAAGAAGAAATAAATGAATTGACATATTTTAATAAAGTAAACAAATGAGTTTTTCGTTTTGATATCAACTATTAATATAAATTTTAACCCTATTTTTTTAAAAGGTACGTAAAATGCATATCATAATTATTTACTTAACAAGATACGTATTTTTAGGAAGCTCGCGAACCGATTGTATTGTGTCTTGGTGGTTCCGTCAGAGGAAAAGAAACGTAAAGTCAAATGCTAAAGTTTTCTATTGTGTAAGAAGCTTAAGGGACCAGCTACAACACAACATAACTGTTTAAGATGGCGGCCTGCTCGTGGTAGCGGCGTTAAGAGGATTGAATATTTTTGATTCTCTTACGTCGAGTTCTACGCCGGCCAATCACGGGACAACATTTCCAACCATGAGAATCAGTGCAGTGCAAGCTTATAACAAGAATGTAGTTTATTAAATGAACTTTGCGGTACAGTTCAGATTTCTGTTTATTTAAATAGTCAACGAAATTATTACCATGTATATCATAATTTAAATATCCCGAAACACGATTCCCGCGAAACTTTTTTTCATCTCATGTAGATAAACGAAAATAAATATCAGGTTAGCCAACATACTGTTTGTAAATATCCGCGATACATATACAGCCTGTCTTTATTTTTTTTTGTGCTCGTTTCTTAATAGCCGAGTAACAGTTTTCTTACTGCGATTGTGGCCAGAACATTTTCGTACTTCCATGGTACCACCACTGTAATTTTTTACGGGAACTCTACGGTGATTGTAGCCTAGGCTTTACTCGTTGGGCGTTACAATTAGCAAGTTTACTCGGGGTGCTTCTGTTTCCTCGGCCATCTTTGCTGCAATAACTCACTTCATCTCCATGGGTCCTCCAATCTGTCCCCTCGCCAGACAATGCTTATTTTAAGGAATATAGAATACTAGCTTCTACCCACTGCTTCACGCGCGGTCCCACTATTGGGTTCTCTAGCCACTGAGCTACTGCGGCCCCACTATTGAGTTCCCTACCCACTGACCTACTGCGGCCTTACTATTTGGTTCTCTGCCCACTGAGTTACTATGGCCCCACTATAGTGATCTCTACCCACTGGGTTACTGCGGCCCCACTATTGTGTTCTCTACCCACTGATCTACTGCGGCCCCACTATTGGGTTCTCTAGCCACTGAGGTACTGCACCCCCACTATTGAGTTCCCTACCCACTGACCTACTGCGGCCTTACTATTTGGTTCTCTGCCCACTGAGTTACTATGGCCACACTATAGTGATCTCTACCCACTGGGTTACTGCGGCCCCACTATTGTGTTCTCTACCCACTGATCTACTGCGGCCCCACTATTGTATTCTCTGCCCACTGAGCTACTACTGCCCCACTATTTGGTTCTCTACCCATTGAGCTACTGTGACCCTACTATTGGGTACTCTACCCACTGAGCTACTGCGGCCAACTTTTGTGTTCTCTACCCACTGATCTACTACTGCCCCACTATAGGGTTCTCTACCCACTGGGATACTGCGGCCCCACTATTTGGTTCTCTACCCACTGAGAAACTGCGACCCCACTATTGGGTTCTCTACCCACTGAGCTACTGCTGCTCTTGGGAAGGAATGTAAGACAGCCCATAGAGAAAAAAGAAAGGAGAAATGACGGAATTTTTTAATAATGCTTTTTTATGCAGTAGTCCTAAGGAAAGTTTAATCCAGTACCTATGTACATCCCTAATCATCATTTTTTTGGAACCGTTTGAGATATTTTCCCGGGATAAAAAGTAGCCTATGTCACTCTCTGGACCACCAACTATCTCTGTACACAAAAATCACGTCGATCTGTTGTTCCATTTTGACTGAAAGAAGGACAAACACAATTCGCATTTATATAGTAGTAAGGATTAGCCGGACAAATCGTCTGGCATTTGTTCCCACCAGCCTTATTCCAGTTGGACGAAGGTTATACTGATTTATCCAATTTAACATTTCAGACCTTTATCCTGAAATTCTTGTTGTAAACTTGGAAATTATAAAGAATTTTGTGGCATTAAGTTTTTCCAAAAAATCTGAAAAATTAATTATTTATTAAGTTTTTACTTCTTCAAATATTAAAGTTTAGCAGCAAAAATATTAGATTCTTTTAGTAACTTTTACATTGTTATAAATTAGTAAGATTATATACTGGGTCAGTCATTCGCGCCTATTTTTCCGTATCCATGCAAGCCACACACACACTACCCATATACCACATCTCCACCACAGTAAAATAAATATATCTTGTGTAGCCGAGTCCTGTGCCTTGTACGTATTCGTCACGGCGCCTCGTCTGTTAGCTGAACATTCGCCGCCGTGGTGAACTGCACCAATCAGCGGCGCGGAAACAGAGAATCGATACAAAACAGCATGTGCGAGTCGTTTCCTGTACGTCGATACAGTAAGCGGTGGCTCTAGTTTTATGTCACGTGAAGAAACACAACGGCTTGAAGCGGGGCAGATGTGTGTTACAGAGGACGCGATCATCATGTACCAATTGTTTGATACCCCCTTGTTGTGGTATATGTACTTGAGAGACTGACAATCATTGATGAGGTTAGGGATTTGTGTGTTTATGAAATAACTCCCAATCAGCAAATATAAATGAATTTCGCTAACACCATTCACTGTACAAATTATTGTGATGTTAATAAAGAGATATTAATTTAGGGTAGGTTAAGGGCAAGGCTGGACGGATAAAGGTGCCATGGGACGGGCAAGCTCTCTCGCACTCTCAGCCTATCGCCGTTCGGAACCCGCGGGACCCCTGTGTACCTCGCCGACTGACACCCTGGCCCACTGTAGCTCCGAGCACAGAGCAAGTAAGGAGACAGAGCGGACACTTCCATGTTGTAACGATCTTCTTATTTTGAAGTCTTTCTCAGGGGTGATGGGTGGGTGGGTGGTAAGTGCCTGGATTAATACCAACAGCACTCACGCACCACGAAAAATAATCACCTAGTATAATAAAACAAAAATTATAGTTTCGAATGATTATTTTGTGATAAACACGCTTCATTAATCACAGTGTGTTCAATTTTTAATAAAATAGCTTATTTACAAAAAAACTTTTTTTTTTTTTTTTTTAGGCTTGCCGGGTAGCATTTACAGAATGTTTACAGCATGCATTGTTCTTGAAAGGTTCTAGAACGACGTTTTAAAATTGCTTAATTAGAACCTACTTGACTAACACAATTTAGTTGCCGAATGCTGTTTTCGGCAATAATTATATATATATATATATATATATATATATATATATATATATATATATATATATATATATATATATATATATATATATATATATATATATATATATATATATATATACCGTGCTCCAATTGTGACCAACAAACTAGAATAAATCTTGCACAGCAGTGCAAAAAACGGATTAAATATTTCTAATCTTTTAGTAACCAAATCAGCACCTGAAATATATGTAGGTTAAATCAGTATGTTTGAGATACAAAACACTCATAGTTTTGACTAAAAACAGATCTGTTCCATAAACTCATTAATTCTAGTTGTAAAATGTCTATGTTGGTGTTTCCAGAGGCACTTACTTCAAATAACGCGATTATAAGCCCTGTCTAGTGCCCCCCCCCCCCCCCCCTAGGTTCCGATCACCACACTTCTCGTTCACTCCCACCTTCGCCGAAATCCTCTGTTCCCATTGGCTCTCCCACAACGCCTGGACGGGGTTACTAAGACGATTGCTGATTTAATTGCCCCAATCTTCTAAGTCAGGCAGACCCACATTTCCTGCTAACTCCTGTAGCCCACTGCTCTTTCCACCGTTGCGCCACTGTCCTCGTTATCTGCAGTTATAGTTTATAAAACAAACGATGGCCGCATTCCCGCTGTGCTTGGACTCGCTTGTGATGTCGCAAACGTAACACATCGCAACATACTGTTTCAACACATTCTTTGAAAAGTGATTGCTTCTCAACGCATTGCCGACATAACACCACCCGTCCACCGTTTACTGTACTGAAGACAAAGAATCAACACACACGTGGTGTTCTGCTACAGTTGATGTTTTGTTAGATGGGTAGTATTGTGCGCTGGTTGCACAGATATGCCGCGGACGACTCATCCTCTATAAACGATGATACTTATTACTATAGGCTGTTCACGGTCAAATGAGCACTTTTTAAAGCCCTGCTTAGAATCTACTTGTATGAACGTTGTGTATTCTTCCACCTTATGTAAAACTAACATTGTCCTCATGGGCCTCATCACTTTATTCGTGCGTCGGTCAATTGAAACTGAGAAATTATTAGAAGAGTAAACATTTAATAAATCTGCTAATTTTTTAACACTAATGCCTTTAAAAGAAACAGAAAGGGTGAGAAATAATTTAAATTATCACAAGTGGTTACCGAACACTTTTTATTCGACGTTTACGTACGGAACTACATTCCATCCATCGTTACCAACTTTACCGGGCGCATGTCACTCAGTGCGCCCGTTAACATATATGAACGCAGGCGCAGTGACATTTTTTAAAGGTTGATTTCAAAAGTGCTCACTTTATCATGAACAGCCTTTATTTGACTTTGTCTTATTAATTTTATTTGCTGTACGACCTTACTTAAATATTTTTATGTTCTGTATAACGTTAAAAAAAAATTTAGTAAAAATCCCTTTAAAAAACATTTTTGTAAAATGTTACTCAAATATTAGAGACTTAAGATCGATCTCTAACGAGGGTTATTTCTCCTTTTAGTCGTCTGCTATCCATCAGTGACGCCAGTGCACAGCAGCTAACTAGGTTATGTTACCTTCGCTGATTCCCCTTCTCAGGTAAAACTCATGTTGTTTTATGTTAATTAACTCTTTCCTCTCCCTTCTTCAGCTATGATGTCAGTCACTCTGGCCATATATGAGCATGTTATAAGATTTATATATATATATATATATATAATTCGCTTCTCTCTTCAAGTACTTCTTTAATACACCTTGACAGCACAGGCCAATGCATTGCCTCTGTGCTAAATATAGACATTGTAATGGTCACAGTGGGGGAAATGGAAGGACTCCGAGTAAATCCATTGGTCAATCGCAAAATCCACCTCGTTTCTCGCAGATCTTATGCGAGGCATTCAAAATTGATCAATTAATAATGAAGATGCATGTATTTATACACAAAGTTTACCACCACAGCCGGTATGCAATATGTCGTTTGCATTAATTATAACCACCTTCATATACAGAATAGGACGGAATTCGGCCAACAGATTTCGGAGGGTAATTCCTTATGGAAAATCAAGTGGTAGGTACAGGCACTTTCTACCTAAACTCGATATTAAAATATATTATTAGCCTTTAAAAATCAGATTTTAAGCTGTATTATTGCGAATTATCGGAAACAAAGCGAAATTAAATTACAATATCCCGGGATCTTCGGCCTAAGAGCAAACTCTCATTAAAACACCCAACAATAATGTTAATAACAGGGCTGGCTACCCTTTTATTAGTACACGTTTCTACCGACAATAACTATGAACGTTTGATACTTGTTTATTGAGCTATAAGCCGTGATAAAAAAAAAACCACCCTCTCGTCGCGACACAGCAGGCGACGATAGTTCGCTTCCGAACTCAAATCTGCGTTTACCGTGTTGTTTCTAGCGATTATGGCCACTCATCATTGCGACTATCGCTATATTTTGCTTCACAGCCAACACTTTGCGCCAACACACGCTTTGCGACGACAGACTTGGCAATACTTAGATTGTAAAATATATCTCGTTTGAATAATAAAAAAAAAAGAGGCAAGTTTTCTGTTTTCAAAGTTTCCCAAAAGTCATTCGCGACGTCACTGAAATGAACAACGCGTGCGCGAATAAGAAAATTAGCATAAAATACACACGCTACAAACTTCGCACAAACCCCGCGGACATCGTTATAATCTAGGTACCTAGTATTTTCTCGCTCTTCTTATATTTTAGAATAAGTAAAAGCTAGTATGTGTTGGCGACAGCCGACGCTTGTTGGCAGCTCATTTCCCTTCTTTATAGTTTTCAGGGATCTACTGTGAATTCAAGGGCGTAGGAGGGGGTAGAGGTCCAATAGCGCCACTCCCCTCACTAGAATGATGTGCAAGTATCAGTCTAGTTAATAAGCCAGTGCCAACTACCAAATTAATGAAATCCGCCTCATCTCTACTAATTATTTCTCTACCCACTAATAAACAGCAAGGTTACTATAGGCTGTTCACGGAAAAATGTGCACTTTTGGAAGCCCTGCTTACAATCTACTTGTATGCACGTTGTGTATTCTTCCGTTTTATATAAAATTGACATTGCCATGGACTTCGTCACTTTATATATAAGTCGGTCAAGTTAAACTATGAAATTATTAGGAGTGTAAATATTTTACAAACCAGCTCATTTTTACACTTCGATGCATTCAAAAAATACAGCTAGCCAAAGAAATAATTTAAGTTATCACAAATGGTTGCCTGGCACTTTTTATTCGACGTTAAGATATGGAACTACTTTCCATCCATCGTTACCAACTTTACTGGGCGAATGTCACTCGGCGCGCCCATTAAAACATACGTAAGTAGGGACAGTAACATTTTTCTAAGGTTCATTTCAAAATTGCTCACTTTATCGTGAACATCCTATACCTAGCTATCTTCGGTAGCATTTCTATTAATGCATGTAACAATTTTCAAATTATTTCCTGTCAAAAGCGTTTCTACGGCGTCTATGCCGGTTTGTCCCATTTCTCTTGTTAGTTATAGCCTCAGCTATAGGCGCACCTGGGGAGGTTGTCATGGCCCCAAACGCAGATATCGCTGCCGCGATGCGTGTCTCCTCGCATGATTTCCCTTCCTTGTAACGGGGTCTAGCTTTGAGATGCACTTACCCCCCGTCCCTACAGGCCTACGTACCTCGGGCTCACACTTAATACTTAGGCCGTGTCTGAATTCAGGTATATACTTATACACACTTGCATCCTTGCATACTTCACTTACAGTGCCAGTTATTAGCCGGCTAAATGTTCATGTATTCCGACTAAGAATTTGATCATTGTCGTAGGTTTTAGGGGTTAAATTAAGTATTTAATGATATTTAAATTTGATTTACATGAACATTTATTGTCTTGCATTATTGTATGTAAGTGCAGTTTGGAATGCCTTTTTCTTTTATCTGAGCTTCTGTAGGTTAAGAATATAGGCCTAATACGAATTTATTGCTTAGACCCTTTTTTTAAATGCGAAACTTGCGATAATTATTTACTCAGTTCAAAATTCTACGTCTACGAAGTAGTAAAATGTTGCCCTATTAAACTTAAATCAAATAATTATGTCGGAAATCAATTGTAACCTACAATTTACTTCTCAAAATGGCGGCACGTATTCCGCAAGTATATGAAAAGTATACAACTTCGTTTACTTGTATACTTGCATACTTCACTTGCAATTCGGACAGCACTTACTATGTCACTTCCGGGGACAGGTGCGCACAAGTATGTACTTCAGGCGAATTCGGACACTGCCTTAGATTTAGGGTAGGTCAGAAAAAATCGAACGAAATTTTGAAACATGATCGTCTAAAGACTGTTCACGATAAAGTGAGCACTTTTGAAATTAACCTTAGAAAAAAGTTACTACTCATGCCTGCAAATATTTTAACGGCCGCGCTGAGTGACACACGCCCAGTAAAATTTGTAACGATGGATGGGAAGTAGTTCCATATCTCAACGTCAAATAAAAAGTGTTAGGTAACAAATTGTGATAACTGAAATTATTTATTTCGCTTCCTGTTTTTTTTATGCATCAGAAATTAAAAATGAGAAAATTTTTAAAATATTTTATCTCATAATAATTTTACGGTTTCACTTGAAATACGCATGAATAAAGTGATGAGGCCCGTGGCTATGTTAATTTTACGTAAGCCGGAAGAATACACAACGTGCATACAAGTGGATATTAAGCAGGGCTTTCGAAAGTGCTCAGTTTATGGTGAACAACCTGTACCACTGTACATTGATGTGGAGGAGGAACATGGGCTGACCTCATTTCCCCGCTGGATGCCCAGAGGTCAGAGTGAGGATGGACTCGTGCGGACAGTGGTCGGAAGATCGCTATGTCTCTGACAAGGTACAATAAATATCATTGAGAGAATAACAACACTACATTACCCTTGGGGTAATCAGAACTGGGTGATAGCAGATAGTGGGCCTTACATCGTTGAGACTCCATGAAGCTGAGTCCAAATAATCAAACACTGAGAATTCTATACCATAACTTCAGTGATGGCGGCCAGCTGAGAACTGGAACAATAATAAAAACTATGCTGTACAATTATAATATTCTTATATTACCACATGCACCTGTTAACTTTCTAAACATATCAATTTGATCACCAACATTAAATTTCATTTTCTTTCTTGAATACATAACAGGATTTCCAAATGAACTTATAATAGCAGTACTGCTTGTAATACCTTCATTAACTGGGAATATTTCCCAATAAATTATATCTCGAGAGTCTATTTCACTAATATCTTTTGGTTTTGGGTCTTTAGAATTATTTGCTCATCTGTAGAAACAGAACTCTAATAATCCAGAGCCAGCTTTTGCAGTAATACCCTGCAGTCCAAATCTGAATAACAATGAAAATGAAATATAACTTTCTTCTGTATTCACAACTCGTGCAGTCCATCCAGTATCATCTTTGTTAACGTCCTTTTCAATAGAATGCATATTACGAAACACCTTCCTTGGAAAATAAATTGCCAAAATTGTCGTAATGTCTGGAAAATAAGAACATTATAAATTACAACCACAATACACCACAAGGGTGTATCGTCCCCAAAATCGCCCTGAAGGGGATACATGTTCATTGTCAATGGCCACAGTAAGTATTTTTTAATATATCAGTATAGTAAGCAATAAGTATTTTTGCGTGCGCCACATGGCTACTCTGGGACTCACTATGCCTTGCTTTGTAATTCGATTTGTCCAATATATTTGTACTGCTATGTATTTAAAAAAAATATCTTATGGATGCAATAAAACAAAACAAAAAGAAAAAAATGTGCCGCACTGTGGTCGGTGTAACACTTGCAGAGTGGCAGCACTGACCTAGAGAGGTGTTACGTCCCAAGAGCAACCAATCGGCGGAGCTGCCTGTGACGCCATGCAGTAGGAGCGCCACCTGGCTCTTCGCGCCGCTGGCAGGTATGCGGTGTAGTGTGAGCTGGTAGCCATCGCTGTTCACAGTATGTGTCTCCAGAGGGAGGCCGTACTCTGCCGCCAGCTCCGGCTACAACCACAACGAGCTCACCTACACGCTTCGTCAGCCAACTTGCAACATTGTATAATCCATTCACGGTTACTTCAGCCTTTTATCAAGCCCTGCTAATGTTCTACTTCCAGGATATTCCTCCGCCTCGTGCAAACTAACCTTAACTAATCCTGGAGAATTACACCAGGACAACGCAGCACATTCGTGCGCACTCAGTTGTAATGATATTTTGTATAAGAACTGTTTCTCACTAGGCGTTACCAACATGCCTATTTTCTCCCTGTTTTTTTATTCAAATTATTTATCAATGAAGCATAATAATTTATAGATAAAATATGAATTACATTTCAATTTAACAGGGAAAAAAGTAACTTTTATGAACACAAGTATAAAAACACTTGTGATACAGGGCGTATTTACAAAATAATTAAACACGTCATACATGGGGAGATTTTTCAAAGGTTTGATTCAAAAAGGCCGAAGAAACCGTGAATGGACTATATTACAATGAGATAGTGTATTTGTAGAGAGTTTGGAAGGAAACAGAAAATAAAATACACATTGGAAACTGCAAGTCTCATAGCTAGCCAACAAACACAAAACATAGTTATAGTCAATTCATGGTAAAGTGAGTACTTTTGAAAACCCTCTCATTTGGAATAATAGTAGATAAATACATATCATTTTAGCTTTAGACGTTAACTACCAAGCGCTGTGGAATGTACACACTGTGTTTATTACTTACATTGCAATATTTATTTAAAAGGGTGTTTAAATGATTAAATATGGCTGATAGGGAAAGGTAACTATGGCCTCAAATGTGCTCACTTTACCGTAAACGACCTATACAAGAAATATTGATTTCAAATATTTACTTACACTATCTACCCATATGTATTTCCTTAGTTAAAGAAATATTTCTAGGAAAGTATTTTCACCTAGGTAATCAGCCATTGAAAGAGCGAAGAGCAATTATCAAATTCCATAATAAGAAAATTTCCAAACAATTTTCTATGAAAGGCAATAACTTTTAAAATAAAATACTTAGCGATTAAAAAAATTAATGATTGAGTAAAATTTAAAAAAAAAATAGTTTCGTATCAACATATTAAAAATGTTTATTATATTGTAACATTTGTTGGTACCAGTGTACATTTTTAAATACATTATATTGTGTGAACTGTAAATGTGCTGCGAATGTCTCAAAGTCTCACGATGGTGACTTATTATGGGAACAAGCCAGAACTGTCATCCAACATGGTGTAAAGATAATCTCTGAGAGACTCAGAAATCTGATTTAAAGCCTCCAATGAGCTGCAACAAAATCTGCTACAAACCGAGGCGTCGGTATCTCCTGCCAGGCTGCTTCTATCCGAGTCCACAGTCAATTGGTTTTGGCCGCTAGTTGTTTGGTAACCATATCCCAGATATGTTTAGTAGTCGACATATCGGGCGAACACGTAGGCCGCAGGAAAGAAGCTGTATACCCACCTTGACTCGAAGATGGCCTCGATATTTCTGGCGACATGAGGTCGGGCGTTTTTTTTTTTTTTTTTTTTTTTTTTTTTTTTTTTTTTTTTTTTTTTAAATATGGCCGAAGGGGCGTACTGAGGGGAGGGTAGCACTTGAGCCTTCGCAACTTCCCTGATGTAGCAGTTACTCTTAATGGTGCCCGCAACACGTTAAGGCTGTTCACGATAAAGTGAGCACTTTTGAAATCAACCCTAGAAAAAAAAACACTGCTCTTACCTGCATCTATCTTAAGGAGTACACTGAGTGACATGCGCCCAGTCAAGTTGGTAACGATTTAGAGAAAGTACTTCCTTATTTTAAAGTCGAATAAAAAGTGTTTTGGTAACCCTTTGTGAATAATTAAATTGTTTCATTCGCTTTTTTTTATGAATATGAATAGAGTAGTAAATTATTTACATTTCTAATAAATTCAATGTTTCGCTTGACCGATGCATGAATAAAGTGATGAGACCCATAGCGATGTTAATTTCACATAAGGCGGAAGAATACACAGCGTGCATGCAAGTAGATCTAAAGCAGTGCTTTCAAAAGTGCTCATTTTACCGTGGACAGCCTATATAATCCATTCACGGTTATTTCAGCCTTTTCTGAAGCCCTGCTAATGTTCTACTTCCAGGATATTCCTCCGCCTCGTGCGAACTAAGCTTAACAAGTCTGGAGAATTACACCAGAGGGACAACGCACCACATTCGTGCGCACTCAGTTGTAATGATATTTTGTATAAGAACTGTTTCTCAATAGGCGTTACCAACATACCTATTTTCTCCCTGGTTTTATTCAAATCATTTATCAATGAAGCATTACAATTTATAGATAAGATATTAATAACATTTCAATTTAACAGGAAAAAAAGTAACTTTTATGAACACAAGTACAAAACGCTTGTGATACAGGACGTATATAGGAAATAACTAACCACGTCATACATGGGGATATTTATCAAAGGTTTGATTCAAAAAGTCCGAAGAAACTGTGAACAAGATATAGCAGCTGAGATCGCCTGTGGAACCCAATCTCTCCCGAAACCATAATGCCGACCTCCCGTGGCGCAGTCGGTATGGGGCGTGGATAGTTCTGGGTTCGAATCCCGGGTAAGGCATGGGTGCTTATACAAGTCGGGTTATAAGTTAGTTTATAAGTCGTCCTCTGATAAGACTTCAAGCGAAAAACCGGGGAACATTAATGAGCCCTTTCCAATCCTATCCAAAAATCCAGACCATCATGTCCATCTTTCGTGAAGTATGAGGCAGAACAATTTATCCTCGAAAATGGCGTTCAGCTTGATATCGTCGAATTCATTTGCAGCTATAGACCATTCACGGTAAAACGAACACTTTTGAAAGCCCTGCTTAAGATCTACTTGTATGCATGTTGTGTATTCTTCCGCCTTATGTAAGATTTAACATTGTCGTGGGTCTCATCACTTTATTCATGCGTCGGTCAAGTGAAACTGTGAAATTACTAGAAAAGTAAATATTTTACAAAAATGCTCATTTTTACACTTCGATGCATAAAAAAAAAAAACAGAAAGCGAAAGAAATAATTTAAGTTATGCCAAATGGTTAAAAACTTTTAATACGTCGCTAAGAAACGGAACTACTTCCCATCCATCGCTACCAACTTTACTGGACGCATGCCACTCAGGGAACCCGTTAAAATATATGCAGGTTGGGGTAGTAACTTTTCTCTAGGGTTGATTACAAAAGTGCTCACTTTACTGTGAACCGCCTCTATCATTGTAATCCAAGTTGAAGCATGGTTCGTCTGAATACACGACATGTTGCCTCTCTGCACTCCAGTGAGTGCGTTGGTGAGACCACTGTAGCCGTATGGTTAAAAAAAAAAAAAAAAAAAAAAAACCTATGTACGCAGTCCTCTGCGAATCAGACGCCATTAAACTATGGTAGTAGACAATATCAGACTTCTTTCAGTGCTATAATATTCTGCTAACACTCTATACGAGCTGCATCTAGACATGCAGAATCGTTCTGAAATTCTAATAATTGTCATATTATATCCTGCTTTCCATGTTTGGCGAGTCTCGTTTAATTTGCACGCTTCTTTCAAACTGTTGCATTTTTTTTACACATATGATTATGCACCATATGATTTGAACAATATTGACAAACTCCAGTAGGTTACTTATGAAAAATAATACGAAAATATATGTATCATTTTCCCTCTAAAGTGATTAACACGGGAGTTACGAGGGCCCAAAAATCGAATTTTAACATAATTTTCGTTAATAACAGGTATTATATAGTATTTAGTATTAAGCAACAAATAGGTGAATTGTGTTTTTTAAAACGAAGATCTTAAACCTCTAAACGCAGTTAGCTATATAATCCCCCTTCATGATGAGAATGGCGGTTATCATGTTATTTTTGGATGAATCATTGTTACTCTAAGATGTACGCGATTTTTTAAAGGCATATTTTGATCAGTATGTCTAAACTAACAAAAAAAGGTCAGTAGTAGGGAAATGGGAAGTTGGGGACAAGGGAATGGGTATTGTGTTGCTGATTCGGGGGGGGGGGGGCACCATGTTGTTACATCACCCGACCGCTATCTTGGATGTCATTTACACCTGACCCATATAACTTTTGACCTTGATCTCGAGGACCTTTGTCCTCAAATAACACTAAAAAACCTTTTAAAAAAATTCCAAAAAATCCTCAAAAATTCTAAACAAATCCAAAAAATAAAATTATTCAAAATTATTTTTAAAAATATTTAAAAATTATAAAAAGTATCCTCAGAAATGATCAATTTTTTCTGGAACAGCTGGCACGGATCAGCAATTCCAGTGACCTTGGAGCCAAGTGACTGGATCAGGACCTTGACCATTGACCTTGAAAATGAAAAAATTAAAATAAAATAAAATATTTACAAAAATCCTTTAAAAATATCATTTAAAATTAATTACTAAAAAGTATTCACAAATTATTTAAAAGTTTTCTAACAACTTACAATTTTTTAAAACTTTATTTCCGAAGGTCCTCACAGCACCTCCATTAGTCACATTTGTTCCATCCCCAGAAGATGACTGACTCCCTCGCCCCCATTCCCCTCACCTATACTCATACCGCCATCTTTATTTTTTCGTTCGTCGTTTATTTATACATTACTGGAGGCCACCATATTGGCAGGCGACCGCCATATTGGTAGGTGACGACTATCTTGGTAGGTGACGACTATCTTGGCAGGCGACCACCATCATAGTAGACATCAACCATCTGCCATATTGGAAACCAAAGACCTCGACCTTGACCCCATGGCATTGAAAACAAAAACTCGAGAAAAAATGCATAAAAGTCAGCAGGCACAATACATTACAGACTAATACCACCATGTTAGATGCATAATACCTCGACCTTGACCCCATGATCTTGAATGACCTTGAAACCAAAACTCGAGAAAAAAATACATAAAAGTCAACAAGCATAATACATTACAGACTATCACCGCTACATTAGATTCAGACTACCATGACCTTGACTACATGACCTTGAGTGACCTTTAAAACAAAAGCTCGAGAAAAAATACCAAAAAGTCATCAAACATATTATGTTACAGGCCACTATCACCATATTAGATGCAGGTGACGTTGACATTGTATGTTTATGTGATTAACCCAAGCCATCATACTAATAGCGACCACATGAATGAGTATATCGTAATCATGGCATGGATCAACATTATAAGGGATCTATTGACATTAATTTAAATTTCAATACTGTCAGGCTCTGGAGACTTCGACGATAATCATTCGTGCTCTACTCAGACATCAAGTCTCCTCAATCCTCGCCAATCCTCAATCCTTCTCAATTCCCCTCAATCTTCCTCACCAATCCTGCTCAATTCTCCTCAACCCTCCTAACCAATCCTCCTCAATCGTCACCAATCCTCCTCATCAATCCTCCTCAATCCTAACCAATCCTTCTCAATCGTCACCAATCCTCCTCAATCCTCACCAATCCTCCTCAATCCTCCTCAGTCTCTAGAAATCAATGGAATTGTCAGCTACCTCTATCCATACATTGAAGAAAAAAGATTCACCTATTGTCTCCAAAATTTGTACATGTCGGCAGAACTAATGTTTGTGTATGCAATCAACTATCCATGCATTTTTATACTAAAATTTTTATTGTCATTCTATTTACAGATATTAATGTTTATAAGCGAGTAGTCATAACACCACTTTAAAGTTGTAAGGGTTAAAATAAAACGAAAAAATTCTTTTTATAGTAATAATTTATTATAATTTTGTAATTACATTTTCAGAAGAAAGCAGTTCATCACATCATCTGATATAACCTCGATCTTTAAGTTCTGTTTGATCGAACCACCTCTTTCATGGTCGAGTAGCCCCAACGTTGTTGTTTATCGAGCAAATATCTAAGTCTGTATGCAAGTTTATTGGGATCTGCGTTAAACATATCGTCAGTATACTCGGCATCTTCTGCCTTCATCGCATCACATTTCGAAGGAAACTAGTTGAGGAATTGGTGAGACCATAGGGGGAATAATCATTGTCTTCAACACTATCATGCTCATCGTTAGTCATCATCAGTGCTATCTTCATGATCGTCTTCACTTCCTGCTTCATCATAAATATCAGGTTTACTTTTCTTTGCAGCAGGGGCTGTATGTACATCAGTATTTAGAGCTGATGGTCGTGTATTTTGAAGTTCGTCGACTTCACGGGAACATCTTGCTAGTGTATATTCCGCAGAAAACCGACTGTACTGTACTCATTCCGTCTTTAGCATTAACTTTCTCGTCATAATCGTCTGCGAAAACTGTACCCATCGATGTAGGAGGAGGTATCGATGACATCACTTGCTGGCTCCCAGTAGTTGAACCCTGGCAGATCTGACTATCTTCCTTCAGCGTGTCTTGCAAAAGCTACTTGTGACCATTTTCGTAATGTTTCATAGCGCGAAAAGTTCTCTTCGTACAGGCTATTCTCTCATGTCGTCGAGCATTTTGACTCCAGTGTCGCAGAATGGACACTGGAGACAACCAGTTAGTGGTGATGCAGGTCGTGGCTCCATGTTAGTAGAGATCACAGGCAGACCTTTGTTTTCGCAATTCATCTTTGTTGTACAGCGAGAGAGCGCTTCAAAACCGATGTTTACCTCACAGAGTCAGAACATCAACTGTCATGTTTTCTATATAAATGTATATGAAAAATGGGAGCACTCTGAGAAAACCCCAACACTCGTTCGCCGCAGCTGAAAAACACTATTGGAGTGTAGATATAAAGATAATCTAATCGTTTTAAAGCATGAATACAACAAACATTTCGATCTCATCTTTAGTGGTACCATATTTGATGTCAGCAGGACTGCCTATGTTCTCATAGATGTTATTCGCAAACCTATTAGATAAAACGCTTGAGATTGGGAACTTACAAGGGCGACTAGGGTGATAAACAGTCTTATCTACTGTGCTCTTCTGAGACATCAATATTTCGATAAATCTCAATTCTCAGCATTATTCCTTCACAGTCATCCGCTAGAGCTTTCAGCAATCCTCATTAACCATCATCTGTAATCCTTAAAAATCCTCCACTAACTTCATCACCAATCCTCACCAATTCTCAGTAATCCTCGTCACCAATCCTCGCCAATCCTCAGTAATCATCATCACCAATCCTCAGCCATCCTCGCCAATCCTCGTAAATACCCAGTAAACCACTTGGCCTTCTTCACTAATCATCACATACTCTCAGTAATCCTCACCAATCCTCGCCAATAATTAGCAATCCTTAGCAATCTCGGCATTCCTCAGTAATCCTCCTCGATAATCCTATTCACTACTCAGTAATCCTCCTCGTCAATCCTCAGTAATCATTGGAAACTCTCATAGATCCTCCTCATCAGTCATCAGATATCTTCCTCAGCAATTCTCATCAAACCTCCTCACCAATCTTCAGCACTCCCCCCCAATTATCACCAAACCTCTGCAATCTTCAACAATCGTCACCAATCCTCAGGAATTCTCCTCAGAAATACTCAAAAATCCTCACCAAACCTAATCAATATTCACCATCGTCCTCAGCAACAACACTGCAATCCTCAGCAATCCTCTGAAATTCTCAGCAATACTATGCAATCATCTACACAATTTTCACCAATCCTCTGCAATCCTCACCAACACTCACCAGTCTTTACCAATCCTCAGTTATCATTCTCTCCAATCCTCACAAATCCTCATCAGTCCTCATCAATCCTTCTGAGCAATACTCACCAGTCCTCTGAAATCCTCACCAATTCTCAGTAATCTTCAGTAAACCTCAACAATCCTCAGAAATCATCACCAACCACCAGCAGTCCACAACAATATTCAGTAATCATACTCAGAAATCCTCAACAATCCTCAGTAATCCTCTTCAGCAATCCTCAAACATTCCTCAAAAGCCCTCCTCCGCAATCCTTAACAGTCATCAGTAATCCCCCTCAGTAATCCTTAACAATCATCAGTAATCCGCCCTTAGCATTCCTCAACAATCCTACTAATCCCATGGCAATTCTCAACAATCCTTAGTAATTCTGCATAGCAATCTTCAAATATCCTCAATAATCTTCCTCATCAATCACTAACAATACTCAGTATTCATCCTCAGCAATCATTAACAATCCTCAGTAGTTCTCACTTATCCTCGCCAATCCTCACCAATTCTGAACAATACTCACCGATCCTAACCAGTCCTAATGCAAAAACATTTTGGATATCCTCTAAAAGATTCCTTAAAATATTTCTCATTCCTCGAGAATACTCCTCAAATTCATTCCTTCATCCTCAAAAATATTCCTCAAGAAATATTTCTCATTCCTAAAAAATATTCCTCATTAAAAAAAAATTGAAAATCTTTCCTTCCCCAGTTAGTTTGTTTATCAAACAGAACCCAGCTACCATGTTAAACATCCTAGAAAGACATTATACTTCAGATTGAGCCATATGCCTTCTAGGGTACTTTCTCGCACAAATTTTACTTAAAACAGACTTGCATTCAAATTGATACACTACTGAATGAATTAGTCTTTCAGAAAAGTAGTAGGACAAGATTTAAAAAATTTAAAGTACACAACTATGAGTACACAAATTTATTATCTAGTGTTTTCCATAAATTCGACCTTTGCATTACTCGGATGTGTGCATATAATGGATAGTACACGATGGTTTCCTTATGTTCACCGATGATTGAAGATATCTTCTACTGTGCCAGAAATTTCCAAATTGTTTCAAAGCAACAAAATGTCTGAGTTTATCAACCTGTCCATTGGATCTTCAGGAAATATGTAGTCGGTGTTCTGGTCATCTTCTGCATTCTTTACGCCACTTGTTTTCAGCAAATCTGATGGGGTGATGTCAGATGGTGTCGAACAAATCGCCATTGTTTTCACCATCTGTAATGTCTTCATTATTGCATCCATGGTCCTTCTCTTTTTCAGCAGAGGCATTATAAGCTTCCTCATAAGCCCAAATATTAAGGAGTATCCTTTCTTTTGTAGGAGGAGTATCGTTGGCAACATCAGTCTTCGCAGCTACTTGTACTTATACTCAGTAATGTAAGACCTATAGGGTTTACACTTTTATATTTTATCGCAGCACTCTTAGCCGTGAAGCCCTACAGCGCTTCGGCCTCCCAATTGACAGGGGAGAGGAATCACGCCCTCTCACTGCAAGGAAACCAGGATTAATGCGACCGTTGGCCAGATCCTAAGCCCAAACCTGGAACGTCCGCACATCCTTGCCCTCTCTACCACAGGGGTTCTGACACCCTCGCACTCAGAAACCAAGGGTGAGGTCTGGTCGGGGTTCTATCCATACCCCTAGTGCCTCTCCAGGGCACAACCAGAGCAGGTTGCCGCTCACTGCTTGGTCTTCTCACCAGAGTGAGAATATCTCCAGGCGTCCTCCAGCCTACGGAGTTAACCACTGCCATCACGAGTCCAACCACTATGATTTGACACCAGAAAGAACCTCCAGTGGCGCCAACCGATCGTCCCATGCTACCACATATTTTCCAGGGCACTAGTGGGTTATCGATGACCGATCGTCCCATTGGTAGCAAGTCTGGCGAGCAGAGATACACCATTCCATTGAAGTTGTTGAGAATACTTTACAGGCCAAAAGCCTTACACCCAATGAAGAGCCGGTTGCTCGCCTTTCACACCCCGGGACCACCTCGTAGACAGGATGTGATTACAACAGTTCCAGAGCGGCATACCCTCCCAGCGCCCAACTCCACCGGGAAGCAACGAAAAGCAGTCCCCCCAGTGTCGCAGTCACCGGGAAGAGCAGCCCTGTTCACAACTACTGGTGCTTCGTTATTTTTTCGAAGTTCGTTCAGTTCATGTGCCAGTTTAGCAAGTGTATATTTCATACGTACTGATTGTATGGCATTGTTGCTCATATTGACCATATTTCCCTTACCTTCTGTGTACATATTATGAAGTGTATTGTTAACAGGAGGACACGACATTGTTACATGCGCTTTCTCGGTAGGAGCAGCAGTATATTTACAAACCTAGGCATGTCTATTCAAGTTATCTCCTCATACGAACTGCCTAGGACAGTTTTACAGCTAAAAATCACACGGGACGGGTTCTTCGGACATTCACTATTCTCATGTCGCCACACATTGTAGTCGAGTGCATACATTTTGTTGCAGTGATGGCACCATCATCAATTCACAGGATTGCTGAGGGGGAGGATTGGTGAGGTGGATTACTGAGGATAGCTAAGGATGGCTAAGGAGGATTTGCTGAAGAAGATTGGTTAGGGGGATTTGTGAGGATTGGTGAAGATTGCTGAGGATTAATGAGGATTATCGAAGAGGTTTCTAAGTATTGGTGAGGATTGCTGACGATTGTTTAGGATTGTTGAGGATTTGTGAGAAGGATTAATGCGCATTGGTTGGGATTGCTGAGGATTGCAGATAATTATTTTTGAGGATTGCAGATGAAGATTGGTGAGGACTCGTGAGGATTGCTGAGAATTGCAGAAGATGATTATAGAGAATGATCGCTGAGGATTGAGATTGATTGAAGTATTGATATCTCAGAAGAGCCCTTAACATATGACTGTTTATCAACCTAGCTGCCCTCATAAATTCCAAGTTTCAATGTTTTTACCCAAAAGGTTATCTACACTCCAATAGCTCTCTGATATTCGAAAATTTAGGCAGAGAGTTTGGTGGGGAAAGGTATGTGTAATAGAAATACGAGCACACTTGATGATAGACTGAAGAATTTTATGTAAGGCATTAACAAAATAATAACTTACCAAAATGAATGCTGAAAAAACAGGGAAGAGAGTGTTATCTGTCACATTTCGCATCAGACGAAGAACTGTGATGTGGTGCACCTTTGGCTATACTAATTGTCTGTACAGGATGATATATCACAAGGCCAACAACAAATCTCACGAGTGGACAATGTAATGTCATTGTGAAATGACCAGCACAGTCTGGTGGTAGTGGTGGGAGTGGAGCTGTAGTATGTAAATGGTGGTTGGGTGACGACCCAACTTGTCGGCCAGTCGTCTCCTGGCGCCTGCCCCACGTCCTCTTGCCTCAAAACATTATGATTTTTAAATTCTCCCCAACTCGTGGAGCCATGTGCATGGTTGAAACACACACATGGTAAGTCTGAGGAAGGCAGAATGGAATGTTCAGCGTAGTTGACTGTCAGCACCGAAGAAAAGGTAAGAAGGGCTAGTTGGGTTGGCTGTGGGGTAAATGAGGGGAGAGGGCTGGAAGGTTACCTACTAACAAACCAATGAATAAATAGTGGTGGGTTAGAGGCTTACATACTAAGTTGCCAATAAAAATTAGCGAGGGTTTTCATCTGCTGGTTTGGTGCCAGGAGCTTTGCTACTCCACCTGCTATCGAACCCTGGTCATCCTGCATGTTTTTAAATAATTTTTCAATAACTTTTTAATGCCTCAATTTTATTTTTATTTATTTTTTAATTTTTGGATGTTTTCGAATATTTTTGGAATTTTTGAAATATTTTGGATTGCGGTAATTCAAAACTTTGGACATGGGGCAAAGATCAAGTGCGAAGGACAGGGTCGTCCAAATCCAAGATGGCGGCCAGGTGATATCACAACATGGCACTAAAGTGTATTTCGAAATATTACAAAAATATTGTTAAATGATAAACTTCCTGAAATGCCATGTATCAGACAACTAGACTTCGGAATTCATTAACTTTTTTTAAATTATATAATTCGAAAATTAGCTTCTGAAATAATTTTATTAGAAAAGTTGAATGCAATATTTTTTTCATTTGAAATAAAATATTATTTCCTAGTTAAGTTATTAGAAATTGAAGGCTATTTGTTATATAAAATATTTTAATGCATAAAGATTAAACAATGAGACATTACTGTATGTTACAAGATATATTTTATTGTTTGTGAAGACCAAACTTTAAATATGCTTAAGTTTAATTTTTACTTAAGTTTAGTTAAATTAAGTGAACGATTTAATCATATTTCTATTAAATATAATTTCATATTTATGTAACAAGTTCTGGACTGGAAAAATAAGTATTTTGTTGCAGTAATCAAATTACTTCCATTATTACTGATGAAAATGGTGAATTTAATTAAAAGCTAATGATATAGACAAGAATTCTGATCATAATAAAATTAATATAATGAAATTGTAAACATATACAGGTGATGAAATATAGTTTTAGGCAAATATGCATTGTGAAGTACCATCCTTTACATACAGGGACTAACATAGAGTTTGTATTTATTAATAATAATTACATTTTTTAAACATCTTATCAAAACTACCTGCTACGAAATCTTAGAAAAAAAGAGGTTATTTGGGTTTAATCATAAATGAAACCAGAGTATACAGAAATTAAAAATAAAATTGAAAAAATAAGAAATGTTGATAATTTATTTATTCAAGTCTCGATAAAATAATGAAATAGCATTAAAGTTTGCAAAATTGTATTTGTAAACATTACAATTATTTTTTACAAAAATACAATATCTTAATTTGAAACATATTAATATTGATATTATGTTATGAAATAATCTATCATGACAGTAAATTATTACAACACATATTAATCGAAGTGAAATTATATTAATCCAAGAGAGGTATTGAAATTGCAAACAATTGTAACAGTGTGAATATAATTCAAATTATTCTGTAAATTGTTATTGAAAAGAAAAGCTTTTTTTAAAACACTGTATAACGGTATAATTATTATTTGTAATCTAGTTTGAAAATTTTTAGAAAATGAAATTATTCATGCAAATGAAACCAGTAAATGAAAATGGTGTAACATATTTAACAATGACTTCTGTATTTAATATAAACAAATTTACACTTATTAAAAAAATAAAAAATATGTAATTTTTTCCGAGATCAAGAATTAGAAAATTATATTGTTTAGATTATCTTTCATATTTCATGATGAAAATCCTTAAAAATAGTTTGCCATTAATTTTACAAACCAAGAAAATGATACAATGTATAGTATGTAATAAATAATATGTTTCGTCAAAGCTGGTGGGATCATAAGATTTGGAATTTTTTATTTATTTTGATACACTTCAATATTCAATGTTGAATAAGATATACATTGAGCAAGTCTTTTGGTTTTCTTCTTTTCAATAACTTTAACAGTATTGTTATATTATTAGCTGTTTTGTTAGTAATGGGAATCGCAAGTGACTTTATTAAGACAATACTACATAAAATATATTTATTCTTTACATAAATGTTGACACGAAAAAACTATTTACCCCAATTTATTTCAAATAATACACCTTATCGTTAATTATCAATAACAAATTTAAATAGCTACATTCTAACAAAATTTGTAATATATTTTCTCCTGCATTTATTAGTCCTGCTCTGGATAGACAAATTTTCATTTAACCTTCGATTTTTGTTTTTAATTTTTGGATACCAAACTAATATTTCCTACTGATGTTACCAATTTTCCACATTAAATTTTTCTTCTGAAATATATTTTTTCATTTTATTCATATACATAATTTATTTATATGTAATATATTGTGATATATACATGCATGCATACATAACTTCAAAAACATCAAATATGCATACATATATTAAAAATATTTTTCAAATTAGTGTATAAAATAATTTTAAAAACATGGGTCACACTTTTTAATACTAAAACGTCATGTAAAAGCAATATTATGGCCTCTTTCAACAACAAAAAATTGCTAAAATCATTAGCTGCACTTGTAAAAACTCGTGCATTGAAAATAAATAAAAGGTAGCTAAAACCAATACAAAAATTTATAACCTTACTCCATATTTTTGTTCATAAAATTTTAAACAAAATTTATAAATCTGTGTAATTAAAATTATCTAAATTGGCTGTAATTTGAAGCAAAAGCATTTATAATATTTTTCAGTCATTTATTTTCTAAAATAATAGTTTTTCTGTTCAAATTTAATTGAAAATAATGAAATATCAACAACATCACTTTCAATAAAAGATTTTATTTGCTGTATTCAAACATTACAAAAATAAGAATTACACAAAAGCTAACCATTTTAGAACAAAATCAAATTTTTTTATGTGTTTAAACAAAAAATGGGCAAGTAAAGAATTCTATACTTTAATAGACATTTTCATATGTTTTAATACATTTGTTAAACCAATTTATCTATGTATTTAAAGAAATTTTGAAATTGTTATATTTGATAGCTAATACATAGAAATGTTGTCTATAAATAAAACTACATGCTCTATTCAATATAAATATATGGTGGGTGGTTTCCAATTTTAATTTTTTTATTTTCATTGTTAACAGGCTTATTTAGAGCATAAAAACTTCAATTCAATATAATGGTGAAATTAGTTTAAAGAGATTTTATATTTGATATGTCAAGTTTTGTTAACCTGTCACTAATTGTGTTTTATGTAAAAAAAATCTCTAATATATTTAAAACCAAGTTTAAATTTTTCAATGTAACTAATTTTTTAATTGTTTACTTGATTGAAAAATTTATATTTATTCTTTTATCAATGTTTAAAAGTTGATTCCAGCAATTAAATAATGGCCTTCCTTATATATCTTATTCAATAAAGAAGAGTTCATATAGTTTTTTAACTTCCACTTTTTCTGAAGTTCTGCTGAATTTTTTTCAGGCTCCTCCTCAACTCATACAAACAAAGCTTAACTGTGTCCTGAAAACTGCACCAAAGAGTCAAGGCAATGCATTAGTGTACTTTCAAATTAATAATATTTTTCATGAAAACTATTTCTTAATAGGTTTTGTCTCTGGTTTTAGTTATACTAAATATAAATGAAATATTATAATTTATAGATAAAAGATAAGCAAATGTTCAAATGTACCAGAAATAGGATATTTTTATGTTAACACAAGTATAAAATGATTGTGATATTGTACATTATATGTATATATGTCATAAATTGCGAGGTTTCCCAAAGGTATGATTCAAAAAGTGTGAATGCAAACATACTACGTGTAGACTGTATGTCTTAGAAAATTCTAAAGCTTTTCGAAGAAAATCCATGATCTTAACAGCAGAAATTATAGCAAGTAATTAAATAAAATATTGTTATCCTATAAACATAAAGAAATATTATAAATGTTTTTTTTTGTTTTTACTTGTTTTTTAGTTTTGGTCTGATTAATTTATAAATAGAATTTGCACCTCTTGCTAATAAACATAATGTTTCTAACACAGCAAGTGAAAGCTGTAAAAATTAATTTCTTTCATTCTGTTACACTTTTGTCTTTTAGTATTTTTACTGAAAGCAAAATTAATGTTAATCTAAAAATATTTTTTAATACAATATTAGATATCTTAGAGAGCAGAGCTCTAATGTGGGTCTATAAATACAAATGGCAGAAAATAGTTATTTAACATGTACACTTATTGTAATGCTATTAGTAAAAAAAATATTTTAGAAACCATTAATTTACCCACAAATTTATTTTAAAGAATTATAGAACTTTTTGACTTATCCAGGTTAACTTTTCATTAAATCTAAGTCTTAATCTTTAAACATCTTCGTTCTACATGCATTGTAAGTACTATTTAACCAATTATTACATATATTTTCTTCAAATTTTGTTTTTTTTTTCTCCTATTTCTTGATCAATGCTTAGCAAATTTTTAACCTTAAATCTAAATTTCATGAGATGTAATACTTGTTATAATATATGTCAAACAAATAGAACATAACTTTTAAAAGTCTACTGTTAATATGTACCATGTTTAAAGCAATCTATAAAAAAAATTAAATTTTAAATATAATTTAATAACAATAGAAAACTAACGATTTTAATGTTTTCCAAAATGCAAAAAATTTACGAATAGTCAATTATAATACAAAGATTTCAAAACCCCATCCAAGTTTTCTTTTGGAAGCATTGTTTCTCAATGTTTTAAACTCTTCAATGAGTATTTAATAACATTTAAAAAACTAATTAATTGAGGAATCCCTTAATGATTAACAAAGAAATTGAAAATTGTATTACAAAATGTTTTCATATTTACATTTTCACTGGAATAATTTTATTTCTTATATTTCTTTGTCGAAAACATTTACTTATCTAAAAACTATTAATCAAATTTCTGAAATTCATTCAAATATATTATTTCAGTAAGTAAAATTTTTTATATTTTCCCCACAATTGTCACTGATATTTGCCTTACTTGTGTGTTTGGTAATAATTTTATTTATAATAGTTTTATTTTTGAGAAATTTTGTATATTTTTCCCAACAAGATTTAATATAGTTTCGCTATTTAAAGTACATTATTTATAAAAAAGAAGTCACTTAAAGGAATTTGAATAAAATTGTCATAACCATTTTTCATATAACTATTTTTTGAAGAATTTCGTATTTTGTCAGTAAGATTGTCTTATAGTTAAATCAAGCTATTTATTATTAATTATTACTGTATATTAACTTTAGGGTAACCAATAAAATGTAATCAAATTTTGAAAAATAAAACTTGCAAGAAATGATATTTGCTTTATCTATTTATAATAACAAAATTACATTTTTAATTGGAAAATGGGTTGTAAACTTACTGATAGCTTTGAAAGACAATAATTTCAACCATAAGAACAAAGTTATGGAAATTTTAATATTCATAAGTACATGACTGGATCTGATACACCAATACTTAAAAATTTTTATTCCCTCGTGATGTCTGAATTTTTTCCTAAATTTAAATTAAGTAAATATCACACAATAGGGAATAATAATATAGATGTAACAAAGATATAACATGCTAATTTTTGTTAATTTTTTTCAGTTTTTAGGAAATAAAGTTTTAAAAGAGGAAAATGATGTTGGCTACATTGAAAATTCAGGAATCGCATCAACAAAAATGAATGCTTTATAAATATCACCACCAGAAAAAAAAATTTATATGCGAGTACTGTTAATAATTATCATGTAAAACAGTTTATTATGATAACCTAAGAAAATGTATATGTTTTAGATATTTGTTTGCATAAATTAAATTAAGTGAGTTAAGTTGAAAGTTAGTTTTAATAGTATTTCTTTTAGATGTTGTTATTTTAATAGCTGTTTATTTGCTGATCAGTTGTTACAGATTAGGACAAAGATAAAATTATTATATATAATTAATTATAATGCAGCCTATTGTTGAATATAAAACAAGTTATAAAAAAGAAGTTTACATAAAAAAAAATTCAATTCATATTATATTGAAGTATTGTTAATTTTTATTAAAACCTTTTCCTGTGTATTTTATTGGTTTATTTTGAGAGTGAAGATCATCTCAGCAATATTCAGTGTATTTCAAGTATTGTTATAAAACAATTTTTTTATGCATCAATGCTCAAAATTGGTAATATTAGATAATAAAAAATCGAAGAAGTAAAATTCTTCCTATAGAAAAATAGATTTTAGAGTTTGCAAAAGTATCGTATTGTAAAATGTGTTTATATTTTAATGATTTTGTACAGAAGCTACTATAATAATGAAATTTCTTATAAACAAATTAATAGCAGATTTCGAGGATCCATTATTATTCCTCTGCAAGAATTTCTTTATTTGAAAATGAATGTTTATATAAATAATCAATTATAGAAGAAAGCACTATATATATATATATATATATATATATATATATATATATATATATTATATATATATATATATATATATAAGGGGCGATGATTTAAAATTGTGAAAGTGAGAGTTATTCCGAAAATTTATGTTTAGTTATTATAAGTTAATAATACAACATTATCCTTTATTTGAAATAAATATATAAAGAATATGCATAAATTGTTTTGATATAGAATAGGTCATAATATATTTTTAATTATCCTATTAAAATAAAAACTTTTTTGAAAAATTTTACATAAAAGCAAAATATAAATAAATAAATTCATATAGGAACAAGAAAAAAATTAAATTGTTCAAAAACGTTATTATCATAATATGCCAAAAATATAAATAATATAAAATCAATTAGTATTTGGATATGATTTAAGAACAAGCATAGCTTTTCATTAAGTTCTTTTTTATATATAAATATTTATAAGTTTTTTAATATTCTACACTGAAAACATGCTATAATTTTTTATAAAATCGTATACCAACACCTATTGACATGATTTTAAAATTTATTTGGCGTATTATGATTATTAAGTTTTTGTAATAAAATTTTAGTTATTATATAAACTTATCTCTTGACGAAAATATTACTACGATATAGGCCTATAACAGTATAGTTAATTGTGCAAAGTGTAATTAGTGTCTAAAGTAAGGCGTGATGGCATCTCACATATAAGTAATTGTAATCAGGGCAGCAAATTGTGGAATGCTATTGCCCAAGCCTGCTGAGCAAGAGCCTCCTTCACTGTACTAGGGACCAGGGCATAGTTGCTCGATAATATCGGAACTCCTTTAACAGGGTTTTTCTCTTCGTCATGCCGGCAGAGCAAGGAGCCGTCAAGATGACTGATGTGCCAACTTATTATGGCTCAGTGTTAGTTTTTTAACTATTATAATAATTACAAGCTCCCCAGTATAAGTAAATAGTACTGCTTGTAACAGGTGTCTGATATGGCTAACATTTATCTCCTTTAAATCCTCTGGAAAATCTTTAGTGTTCGTATACTATCTCGTCTCTAACTTATATTGGAGGATAGTTGATGATGTCGTTGACTTGTAAATTATCAGCTCATAACAAGAGCGTGCAGAGGCTCCTTTGTCCTGCTACGTAGCTTCTGAGTGGCGTTGTGCTAGGAGCGCTTTTCACTTCTCAAATGGCACTGGGTCATCATGTCCTTCCCTCGGGAACACACTTGGACAGTATTTAATAAATGTGTAATACCAGAGGACTAGTTCCTCGCGAGGAGATTAGCTCCGGCGATCGATAGCTGAGTTGTGTATCTGGGTCAGGTTATGTCACCTGTCCGACTGCCTGCAAGTAAGCGCCACGCGAACAACAACTAAGAAGACATCCGTATTAATAATTGACAACTCTGATGGCCGAGTGTTTGAGTGAAGGTTGCTCCTACAGCACGGCACACCACCAGAGCCATAGCCACCCTTCACAGCAGAAACAGTTTCTAGACCAGCGTTCTGTACTGAGCTGTGAGAAGGAATAAAGGCAACACAGCATGTGAAGAGGACATTCGTTATGCAGTTGAAATAACCATAGAAATCCCGTACCCGTTGCCGCCACCATAAAAAATTAGATACTCTTTTATAAAACTGATGATATAATATAGTCGTGTGTGCTCATCTATAGTCCAATCTGGTTTTACTTCAAGCTAGAGTTTTTTAGGACATTGATTTTGTTTTGTTTGGGCGAGATCAGTTTTAAGTAAAATATGTCAATTATTAAAAAATTAGTATCGATTTTAATAAAACTGTTAAAGATGTACTTACGTGTCATGTGCGTTTATATGATTTTAAGCAATTAACTACAGATGTTAGAATGTGTTAAAGTAAGCATATCTTAATTATTACTTTTAATAATAATGCAACACATTGTTTAGTATTTACATAAGTATTTTATAACAATTTATTTTAAATATTATGAATAACTACTTATATATAATTTGCATTTAAATAAAAATAATCATATATTTATATTAATTGCATTTAATAGATCGGTAATTACATCATTACCGACATATATTACATATACGACTTATAGCCTAAGGCCTTTTCTTAAGGGTGTACACACCTTAACAGTGGAGGTTAACCCCATGTTTATTGCAGATAAAACATGCAGTGTCTGAGTTTAATGTGGTAAAAACCCACATTTATTGCAAGTTAAACATACAGTATCTGAGCTTAATGGAGGTAAAACCCATGTTTATTACAAACAAAACCTGCATTATCTTAGCCTAATTTCAGAGTTTCGGAATAACGTGTTATCAAGCAAAGGTGTGCAATCCATGATAAATTGGTTTGCCGGTATCAACCCCGTCCATGGTAAAATTCGGGTTGGCGCCCCTTTTGTGCATGAAAAAATGCGACCCTCCAGAATATATGACGTTGACATAAGCAATATGGTTAATTTAGCAAAAAAAAAAAAAAATTACTTTGTGTTATTATGCTACACACCACGATCTTAGACATATTGATGTTGAATGTTCTAAACTGTGAATGTGTCATGCCTGTGATACAGGCAATGCTCACACACATAATCTTCTTCAGGGGTAGCATCAGAGGGATATTTGTCATACCATACATTAAAAATGAACAGATATCGTCAGCTGCCAATACGGCATACAGCCACTTGTGTGCTTCGTGTGGGCGTAAGTGCTAGACGGTTAGTCATGGAACGGTTCACATGGCGAGAGTTGACAGACATCCTTTTAGTGTATGGACAAGATGAACGTCTGTACGTGAGACGATGCCCAGGCATTCGTGAACCGCGCCGCGCCACATATGAGTCAGTTAAGAGACGACTGTGGGAAATGTAATCGTTGCTGGCAAGGAAAGGATGTTGCGTCTTGTGATAGATGTGTTGCATGTTGTACACAACATTTCAACACCTGGGCATGTACCACAGGTATGGATACCACGCGGGGGTCGCCCGAGCACACTGCACTGTGAGAAAGGTTTTGTTGTATCAAACAAGATTTGTTTAGTGCAACCAAATTATTTGTTTGTATAGGGGCAATGGAATATTTTGTTGCTGAAACGAAACTATTTTGTTGTTCTCATTTGGTTGCCCCAAACTGTAAGATTTGGTTGGTGCAACTAAATATTAGTTTTGCTAGATGTGCATTTAACAGTTTGGGCCGATATAACAAATTTAATAGATTCGACCGGATTTCGAACCTAGATCACCTACGCCTGAGCGCTACGCCTTTGTAATTTCAGTAAATGCGACAACTGATGACTGATGACACCCGAAAGCTTTTACATAGATATACTGTGAATATTGGGCAACGTGTGCAAATAAAATCGAGTTTTACAGCTTTACTATTTAGTTTCTTGTTGCATTGTTTTTAATTAATGTTTTATACGATTGTTAAGCATCAATAGACGCACAAACAAACACGGTTACTATCCTAATAGTCACAAAAATACAAACAAACTCTCGAGCTGTATTTCCGAACGAAGGCAGTCAAATGAGTGGCCAAACAAATATATACAGTTGATTCAACAACATATTTAGTTGACAGTCTAATTTTTTTTTTGCCCAACAGATTTTGTTTATTCAAACACATATTTTGTTAGACGAACAAAGTAATTTTGTTGCTTTTCAAATTTTGTTTCCTCAACAATATATTTTGTTGGGGCAACTAAAAATATTTGGCACTATGCAAACAAATATTTTGTTCGATTTCTCTCAGTGTGCACATGGTATTGTTTGAGGAGGAGGTTCTGTTCAGCAGCCACCTATAAGCACATGTGAACTGACCAGCGAACACAACAGTGTGTGGAGGGTGTGCAATAAACAACTGCTACACCCCCTTCACTACTGGAAGGTACAGGCTTTACATGAAGACGACTATAGACATTGAACTCAATTCGCGCAATATTATCTGGAATAGGGAAACAGTAATCCTGGATTTGCATCCAATATCCTTTACACTGATGAATCGATCTTCACGCGTGAAGGAATATGATTGATATGATTGATTGATTGACATTACAAGCGCAGACAAGGGCAGCAATACAACCGAATACAAAAAGTTACAGTGACACAGCACACCAGCCAATTTATGAGCTCTTCTGTTAAAGTAAATAAACCAAAAAGAGGAGCAATGGCTGCAACAAAAAATAAACATTGTAATAGTACTGACGCCATCTGCTTCCCCCAGCCCGTTTGCCTGCCGTCGCTTGCAACCATTGCAGCTACCAGCACTCTACCAGGCGCTCGTGCGCACCGGTCGAGTAGTGCACCGCAGCAGTGGAACCGCGGAAAGTTCAGTTCCGAGTGCGGCCGAGGGGCCGATGAGAGCTCTCGTGATGTGAGCAGGTTAGGAAAGTGCAAGTGAAGAGTAAACCACGTGTGCCCACGCGCACGTGGTTTACTCTTGCACACTTGGGCGGCACGTCATCTTTTTAACCGAATCACTTCTCAGTAATAGACTCTAGTTTACCGGAACCTTTGTTTTACGTATCGCCGCCAAGATCCTCCACTCCTCCCTTCCCGTGGAATAGCATTGCCCGGGAAGGCATAATTTCCACGTAAGTCTTAGTAGTCGTCGGGCCTTTCGTACACTCCTACCCTGCCGGCGGGTTAAGCCCGGCACCTTGTATCAGTTTTCTTCCCGGAGGAGCAGTTAATAAAACCCAGTGAATTAACGTGAGAGGTATGTGTTTGTATTCGGGTTCAGTGTTTTCTCTACGTATAACTAAACATGGGTGTGTGAGTAGCCCGGAGACCTCACTGGTAGGTTTTTGGTAAAGAATTTTCATTGGTATTAGTTACTACAGACAGAGCCTGGAAGGACATCGCCGTGGTCGTCGGCACACAGCCCAGAGAAGGAGTCTGCTCTACCAGAAATTTGACATTGCATCCTAACAATGTTCGGCGCCCACAACTTTACTTCGGAGGTGGTGAGAAAACCCCACTGAAATTCCTACCAACTCCCAGCCTCTAAAAACTGAACACCTTTTGCTCCACTACCTACTGTCAGTACAAGGATATAATCCAAAACCTCAAAAGTGATGAAAAGACAAAATACAACATAAACCACTCTTAAACTAAGGAGCAACAACAGTGATAAAAATTAATTCGACCAGAGGCAATGCAATTTGGAAAATTGATAAATATAGAAATGGAATATACCTACACAATATGCATGTGTGGTCCAATAGCAATCCGTATGCCACCCACAAGTGCGGTTACCAGGTACGATTTTCTGTGTATTTGTGAAGTGGTCTAGTTGAAGATGTTACACGACGGCTGTGACCGGAGACTCTTGCCTGGCAAGAAACATTACCTGCATTACTGGAAGCTGTCCCGCTTGACATTCGCCCATGTATGTGGCTACAACATGACAGCGCGCCAGCACACTTCGCAAACATTGTGCGCGAGTACGTGCCACAAAATTTGGCGATCGCTATATTGGCCGCGGAGGTCCTGTGACATGGCGTGCGAGATCGCCGGTTCTGACGCCACTGGGGATGTTTTTTTTTTTTCGCATGGGGCCACATCAAAACTTGTGCAAATGCGATACCAGTGGAATCAGAAGGGGATCCCGTTCGGAGAATAATCGGCGGTGTTGACCACATTCGAGCAATGAACAGTGTATTTAGAAATGTGCGCCAGTAAATGTCTCGGAGATTCAACGCTTGTATTGCATTATTGTACTGTGTCTCGTGTGTTAATTATACAGTCCTGGTCACTAATGCGCCCCTTCTCCGGTGCTACCTGTGCAGCACATCATGTGTGGTTCTGTTTAGAGCATTCAACATACATTTCTCAAAACCGTGGGGTATAACGTAATGACACAAGTCAGACTTTTTTTGCTAAATTAACCACGCTGTTTACATCAGCTGATAAAGCATCATATACTCTAAAAGGTTACATTTTTTCATGCATAAATGTGACGCCAACCCTTATTTTCTCATGGACAGGGTTGATATCGGTAAACCAATTTATCATTGATTGCACATCTTTGTTTGATAACATACTATACCTAAACTGTGAGATTAAATTCAGATACTGCATGATTGTTGGGGTACACATTGCTTGTTGAGGTTATGTGAGTATATATGTTATATATACCTACTGAAAATTTTTTTTGTAAGTCGGATGAACTTGAAATATTATCCACTCTCTTGTGGACTTTTATTTATTTATTTTTTAAGTCTCAGTTGTTGGGATTTTTAATTTCTTTTGAAGGTTTACTAATAGAATTATGAATTTTTACATAGTTTCACTTAACGGGACTTTGAATTTCTTTCGAAGTTTCACTTATTGGTATTTTGAATTTTTACAAAGTTTCACTTAATGGGACTTTGCATATTTATAAAGTTTCACTTATTGGGACTTTGATTTTTTATAATGTTTTAATTATTGGGACTTTGAATTTTTACAAAGTTTCAGTTGACGGGACATTAATTTTTACAAAATTTAACTTTTGTTGTCTAAATTTTTTTGAAAGTCTCTCTCTTGTTGACTTTATTTTTTAAGAAGTTTCACTTAATGGGACTTTAAAATGAAATTTTATCAAGTCTCATTCTTGTGGTCTAAATATTTTGTTAGTATCACTCTTTTGGACTTTATTTATTTAAAGGTTCACTCTTGTGAACTTTATTTTTTAAAAGGTTCACTCTTGTGGACTTTATTTGTTTCCACACATATGCGGACTTAAAATTTTTAAAGTTTCACTTCTTGGGTCTTTGATTCTTTTACTACAGTCTTACGGACTTCGATTCTTTTTTTACACTGTACCATGTATGGTGATTTTAACATTTATGGGGACTTTAACTATTTATCGTGTTTGTGGACTGGGGCTTTACCTTTGTCTGGACAATTGAGAACTTTAACTTCTAAGGAGGCTTTACCTTTTTTCAGCTCTTGGGGACTAACTTGTTTGGGGACTTTAACTTTCATCTACACTTTAAATTGTAAAGGGGACTATCTCTATTATTTTATGTTAGTTGACTTGGACATGTTTTGATTGTGTGGACCTGCCACTACCTGTTTAGAAATGTCATGACTTATTCGGGCATTTGCTAGGCTAACACACACACTCGCACACTTTTTTCTTTCAGATATATTCACTATTGTTACATGGGTCTATAGTTTTTCTCTTTTTGTTCCAGATCCAGTCGTTTTTGGGTAGTCATTTTGGTGAGTAGGAATACTTTATTAATAAAGAAGGCTCTTCAAGCTGTAAGCATTGTCATGTTAAATCGGGATCTGATAGCTCTTCTGATGCATACTCCGTTCCAGAAACGTATTCTGGTTCGTCGTCGTCCAGATCGGAAACCTACTCAAGTTCCGGTTTGTCGACGTCCAACATACCTTCGTCACTAGAATTGCCATACATACTTTTGGATATGGTGTTTGGGTGAAGAATCGTGGATGCACGAATAATTTATGATAAAGCTGTAACAGACCCGGATTTTATTACATTTTTCCAGAGAAGCAAAGCATCAGTCCTGGCTTTTAGTGATGAGGCACCCAGGTCTTTAAAAATTTATGCCTCCATATTGGCCAAGTTCTTTAAAAACACCCTTGCTGAGGAAAACTTTATAGAGATGTTTCACTTTGGAAATAAAGCTACCCTTGTCCTCCATTTGTCCGATGTCGGAGAAAAATACGATGAAAACATAGTTTCTGAACTCAATACAAAACTTAGCGAGTTTTCTGCGAGATCCAGCAGCTGGTGGATGAAGCTGATATTGCAAATGGACGTATGCATTTCGCAATACAGGCCATTTACCATGGGTGCATCTCACACAAACCTAGATATGTTTATTTGCTAATCGTCAGGCCTGTATTAATGTGCAGTGCTCAGAAAACCAGTGCTGCCTGTTCTCAATAGTAGAATCTTTATTTTCTGCCATAGACCATGTCAGCTAACCCTATTCGTACCCGAAAACTTACTGTCGACTCCTGTAGTGTTACATAAGATCAGACTCTTCGGGGAGCTCAATAACATTCCTATTAATGTTTACTCTGTAGTAGACAAAGATAGGAATATTGTTGACAAATCGTTTGATAATGCTAAGGAAGGGTTAGTTGTCCCATATGCATATCTCCTGTGCATCAAGAGAGTCATGTAAAAATGTTGGTCATTCATTTTTAAAAGTATGTCATGACTGCTTAAAAGTCAGTTGAGTACACCAGAAAGCAGAATGTTTATTAGCGATAATTGTCTCCAATATTTTAGAACTCGGGAGAATCTCGCAAACCACACTAAATTATGCCAACAATACGATGCTGTGCTGTGTACTTTCCCAGGCGAGAAAGAAAATTATCTTAAATTTAAGAATTTTGCTAATCAGCAAATAATGGGTTTTGTTGGGTACTGCGATGCCGAAGCTTATCTGAAGCCCATGTCCACTTGCTTACCTAATAATAACAATAGCAGCACAACAATCAATAAGCATAAGCCGTATGCTTGTAGCATTCTGCTCATGTGTGCTTATGATTCCACATTGTCACAGTACCACGAGTTTGTGGGTGAAGATTGCATGTACAAGACGGTTGATAAATTAGTTGAGTTGACAAGGTGGGTTGCAGACATTTGCAGCAAAACTGCTCCAATGAAGCCATTAACCATAGCCGAGAGAACGAGGCCTATGGCTCAAGCAAGTTGTCATATTTGTAATAAGCCGCTTGGTAAAGTTTTTGTGATCGACCACGATCATTTGAGGGGCGCAGTGCGAAGCCGCGCACATAATGAATGCAATTTATTGTTCAGACTGAAAAAGAACCAACTTGTTGCTGTATTCCATAATATGATGGATTATGATGCCCACTTTCTTATGAAGCCGTTGACTGAAAGACACATTACACAACCCAATAGAACCATGGAGCCAAACTAGACGCTGCTCATCACGTTCCGTGTTTTGAGCAGGCGGTGTGGATGGCTCCATACATCGAATTCAACATTCAGGAATGTGCTCAGGCTGCGAACGCATTCGAGGAATTGTTTTTTATTTAATGTATAATTTAGTCTACGGTAAAACATTGCAGAATGTCCGCCGGGAAAGGCGGACAATGTCGTATGGCGGCATGACACTATATACGGGCCAGCAGAACCGATTGGGCGACCTACATTCAAGGCATGGCAAATCCTCGACGAAAATTTAGACCTTACCGAAATGGAAAAGTCTCTGTTAAATTCAACAAGACTCTATATACTGGTGTTACCATCTTTGACTTGTCTAAATTATATCTGTATGATTTCCATTACAATTACACGACCCAGAAATCACCTCAGCCGACTTTGCATCTCTTGTATTGTGATACGAATTGCCTGATTTACGAAGTTCATTCCCAATGTATGTATAAACCTCTATCCCCTGATTTGGCTACAAGGTTTGATAGCTCCAACTATGCGCGAGATAATCTGCGAAATTTCCCATTGGTAAACAAAGGCGTTACACAAATAACTTGTGTGGTGGCAGTATCTTAATGTACTTTAAAGGCCCATGCCCTAAACTTTATCCGTACATTGTTTTGAATGAACAGTTTGAGGAGGTAAAGTCTAATGTGCTGCAATATCTCCTGTACGGGGATTATCTGGATTGCCTCAAACAAAATTCATGGATTATGGAGACCTAATTGCACTTCCGTTTGCATGGTCATGATGTCTTCACAGAACATGTAAATAAAGTGGCCTTGTCGAGTGATGATAACAAACATTATGTTGAACCGGATAACATGACAACCTTGGGGCACTATAAAATTACAGACTAAATTAACCCCTACTCTCCACAATCTGCCAACATCTGCCTACCGAAATGACCACCTCTGTCAGACAGACGCGATCATCTCTATCACCTGCTTCAACCAACGTCAGCTCTCAGTCTTTTTGGCAACTACTTCAACCATCATCTCCATCAACATCTCCTATCTAACTTCATTGTCTGATGTGTTGGTCATTCCACTGTCAACATCTCCTGTTTGGGTCTATCTACCACCACCGAAACTAATAGCACTTCAATGGTGACTACAACTCCTGGATCCACCTGATGTGAAACCATCCTTCACCAGCAAGGGTGGTGATTCACCGTCGAAAAATTCTATATAGAATACTTGTATATCACTTATTTATATTAAGGTGGTACTGGATAGTTTAATAATGGTTATTTAAGAATTATTTCGTTTTTCATTTCTTTTTTACCTTACATTCAACAGGGTGTGGTACATATATTAATAATCAATTACTTGCCCACAGAGTTTTTCCAGGGTTGCACATGTACTAAATAATTAGACTGCCATTAGTAATAAGTGTAATAATAATTAGATATATTTTATTCAATCTTTATTTGTCTTTGATACATGTCTGCTGAGCTCTGACTCTCATGGGGAGAGGGCATATGTCTCTCTCTCTCTCTCTCTCTCTAGGTTCATTATGCATATTGGCATATGTGCGTATGGCAATGGCGACTGCGTAATGGGTACTTGGTAAGTGTATACTTAGCATATATTCATTGTGCAGTTATACAAGTGCAATTAAGTCATATTCAATGCAACTTCATTCCCCCACCACTCAGCACCCGACCTGCAGCAGTGGCCAAGTCATGTCAGTCTCGCTCAGGCAGTCAACGAGTGAAGACGTGTGATTGCACATCAACTCTCTCCTGCAATCCACGGGTAATTGTTCATTTCAGTATCTCCATAAAAAATAATACTAAATGACCTCGTCAAGCATCGAACCCGATTCCCATCCCACAGAACCTAGGGGGAGAGGAGAAGCCCCATGGGTGCAGGTATGCTGGAAATGCCTCGGGTGGGAAACAAACAAATAAAACAAGCACAATTACACTTAAGCCAGAAATACATTCGCATAAATGCATGTGCATAGATGAAACAGTGCATGTGAAATGATGCATTTTGTGCAATGGCATGTGTGCCACTCTTGCACGTTCAGTCTCGGAGTTGCATGCCCTTTATACTTATATATACAACCGTTATATTCATACCAGGACTCAAGTAAAAATATGTATCAGAAAAACATGGTGGAACCAAAACCTGTATACATGTACGCATGTAAAGTTTCTTAACTGTGTTTCTTAGGCATGTTGAAAAGTTTTTGATTAAAAGGTTTTCTGCTGAAGCTCTGCGCACAATTTGGTGGCCTAGGCAAACTGTCAACTTAACATTCCGCAGTTATGTTCAACGAACATTTTACACAGTTGAACGCATCAGCCCACATGTTTTTTTCACCCTATGAATACTGAAGCAGCTTTTGTGTGCAATTGACTACCATTAGTAATTAAAACACAAAGCGTTCTTCATGTGTAAAACCAGTAATGCCTTCATGCCTCGCAAATGTGAGTTCTGTCACATTACCTCAACAATGATACGCATCGTATAAAATTTTTCGTAAATCTCAGAAAATATTCTTCTATGTGCATGTAAAATATACTTAAAATAATGAAATTTCTTTTCTATCATTAAGCCGAAAATATGTCTGAGGGTTTCTGAAAATCATTACAAAATTTATAAAGGTTTTAATTAAGGAATGAAAAAGTAATTTTATGCCAGTGGCTAGCAGATTAAGGGTCGGTTTCACAATGTCTGGCTTTCTTCTGATCATCATCTGATTAAATGTTAAGTGCTAGTTAGGACTATTTTCTGTTTCCCAATATACGGTTAACATTAATCGGTCGATTATCTGACTGTAACCCATGGTTAAGTTAAACACAAGAAGAGGTTGTGATTAGTGGGCAAATCAGAACATTCAAACCAAACATTTGAGGTTATGTGGGTACATCAAATCGTATGTTATGTCAAAAAACTATTTATGAAGTCGAATGTGTTTGTATATAAGGTTATTTGAGTAGTGTATTAATTCTATACTGTTTTGCAGGTATAATGGGTATTTCCACGTTGGAAAATACAACTAAAATGTAACTGTATAAATTAATAGGCACGAAAATTTGCAAACAGTGACAATAGAATTGCTAAACAATCCAGGAGTTTTTTAATTCCTTTTCTGTAATGATGGCAGATGATTTGAATTATTTGTTCGAAGATGATGACGAAGAAATAGTAGATTTCATAAATAGGCCCAGAATATTTCGGGATCGTCCGAATCACTTGCAAATGAATGACAAAGAATTTTTTATGAAGTTTCGCCTGAATAAAATCACTGTCCTAGCCCTTCTTTAATGTTTTTGGTATATTCCTTATACATACATTTGATCAATGCTAGACCTAGGCCTACACTAGTAGATATACAAGATTATGTTATAAAATTTCAGTTACGTGCATTTGTAGGTTGTCACGTAACTTGTGTAAAATATTTTTCATACTTCTGTATGTTGTTATATGCATATTTCCTTGCTTAATTTTTTATATGCGTTTGTAGGTAATGCTGTATATTTTTGTAAGTTATTTTAAGCCCTGTTTACAGTTTGATGTGAAGCCACAAGCAAATTTGGATGACTACAACTGATATTAACAAATATAAAAAAAGCCAAAAAGAATTTTCTGTAGAAATAATACATAATTATTGTTCATCATTTACGTATGTTTGTTTCTGCGGTTAATTTTTCTTTTGGTTTCAAAACCACATTCAACATTCGCATATGTAACTTAATTAATTCCAAATAAATTCACATTATAAAAATTGAATTTTTTTGTGTTGCTTAAATAAAAGAATTCGTTGATACTGTAGTTATGATGACAATGTTAGGTCTGTAGGTGAATGTAGGCACAATTTACTTCAGACAAACCAGAGTTTGATTACGTAGTGTTTAATGTAAAGACTTGAAAGTTGGCCTAACTTTTATACAATAAATTAATGATTTGAATTATTGCAACTTTCAATGTTAGTTTTAGTCACATCACCATGTGTCAGGTTATGGTAACGCCAGTTCAATTGTGTTGGATCTGTACATACTTTTGTAGGTTATGTTCTTTGCTATTGGTTTATGTTAAATATTTTTCAAGGTCATGTTATATAATTTTGTAGGGTATGTTACATACTTGTGTAGGTTCTTATACAGGCGACATGTATGGCTTTGTTTACAGGAATTATTCTGTGCCACCCATTGACCAACTGCTAGTAGACTTGAGATTTTATGCATCGGATGGATATTACATAGCTGTGGGAGTTTATTTTGGCCTACACGAAAGTACTGCGTGCCGTATAATAATATAAAAACAGGTGACCACTGCAATTGCAATGCTTCGGAGAGAATATATGAAGCTCTCAGAAAATGATGAAAACTCTATACAGCTACAGCAAACATTTTACAATGTGGTAAGGTTCCCGAAGGTTACTGGAGCCATTGAGTGTACACACGTCACAATTATTTCAACAGGACGTTTAATGTTATCATAATTACTTCGCCTTGAGAGTTTTCAAGGTCCGCGGAAATACGCCACAAGTTGAACTGAATTCTAGTTCTATTCTTTTCCATGCCTCTTCTTTCTGTTTCCAGATAACAGCATCGATTCTTTTGCATTCGATAATACCAGGATATTTCTCTGGAAGAGAAATAAGGACTTGTGTTTCCGAGGAAACAAAAATCTCTGCACGCTGCCGCTTTTTTTCATCCACGTTAAACACTTAGCCAGCACCGGTAAATAAACAAACGAGGTTCTCATTGCGGCCAATCACGAGCCGAGACATCACAGCATGGTTTCCCCATTTACCTTAACCCATGGTTACCTAACCATCAGATCAAATCATGACGAGAAACACTTCAATACTAATCATAACTTAATAGTTCTGTTTAAATTAATCAATTGATTAAATAGCCAGAACTTTTTAACGGATATTGCGAAACCAGGCCTAAGTATTAGTTAATAAACAGTTGGATGTGTTCAGCTGCACAAAATTGGATGACCATTTCTGAAAAATTTCAAAGGGGTTTGGTAAAGGCGTTAATGTAAACTCGCGGAAACAGAAAATATGTCTTGACAAACGTGTATTTAGTTACTAAACGCGAAGAGCAAATAGTCTAATATAAATAAATACGCATACAAAAATAAATAAGTATAACAAACAAGTTCTCTGAGCAGCAATACCATGAAATTTATGTTCGCAGTTTAATGACGAACCAACTGACAGGCTAGATGAATGCTGATAATCATTTGCCAGCAAAACTTAAAATCTGCCTATCATTAAATACAATTTTACTGAAAGTTACGCTAAACTTTCGCAGAAGTCGGAAAACTGGAACTCTATTTTAAAATAGAACAATTACTTGTCAAAACTTTTCACAGATGATATTTGCAAAATTCTCCTAACTTACCTAATGTAAGTAAATGTTTCATGTAGGATATTAAAAATAACTTGCGAATCAATATAGAAATAAATAATTAAATAGAGGGTTTTTATCACAAGAATATCGTACACTTTTTAAAATTATTCTTAAAATAATAACAAAAACAATTATAGTAAATCCATAAAATGGTAGTAAAAATTTTGACAAAAACTTAAATACGGTCAATACTTAATTTCAAATGCAAAATATAAACAAAGCTGTAGAAGAAAGTATTTACAGTTTACAGGAAAATGTCATAATTTGTCTTACTTAAAACTCAACTACATTTACATGATCAAGTTGTGCAAAGACCTTTCCAAATGTTAAAACATACAACACATAATTTTGCCTAAAGCATCCTAAATCAAGTAATCATTTAGCGAAAATGTTATGTAGACGAGTAAAGTAACTAACTGGCCATATTGGGGAAAAAAATATTTAGGCCCTACAATATAGAATGTACTCATTAGAGAAGCGTGCTAACACTCATAGTAAATATACAAAAATTAGCGGCGATTGTTTATTTTTCATTATGCATCTCTTTGTTGGTATTGTGTGGGGGGGGGGGGAGGGCATTGCTGTTAAGGTAAATTAAAATGAACAATGAAACTTTGCCATGTTATTTCGTACTCGAACACATTTCATTTGTGTTGAAATATATTTTATTTCATTATGAAGTAGGGAATATAGAAGCACGCAAATATTTTAATTCCTTTCGAGACCAAATATACACTCCTGAATTACCTAGTTATGTTAAACCTGTTTTAGTAAATTTTGAGAAAAAAAAAAACTTGATTCGGAACTGAATAATCATGTGTAAATACTATCACAGTTTAAAAACTGTGCCCGCACTTCGCAAAAAAAAAAAAAAATTGATTAAAAAACGTACGTCTACAACATTATTAACGCCATTTTTTCTTTCTTCCAGCTTCGGTAACTTACTAAAATATGAAAACTAGCTATGTATCTCCTTCCCTTTTTGTCGTAAATATTACTTATGGCATGTTCTGCCCAACGCGATGACTTGAAACAAAAAGATGTCGTGATAACTAACGACATTCAGCCTAACAAAGATGTTTCAGTAGCCATAGTAAGAAGTGAGGATGGAGCCTTCGTCATCCCAGTTTCCACTTCCCCGCTACGGTCAGCGGGGACTACGTTTACTCTCTGTCTCGCGTAAGTTGGCAACATTTCGACGACAGTTCGACGAAAGTGGTTTACTTTTCGTTTATGTATCCTTTCTCCTTCAGCTGGTACGTCAAGTGGCGGCTGTATATTTTACTGACACCCTCTCAGCTAATCCACTCCATTGTAAAGCTTAATAAATTTTAATGTATTTACAAACTGATATCTGTTTCAAAAAAATTCGTAGGTTATAAAAGTAAATATAGAAAACCTTGAAAAAATGTAATATTTGTCAACTATTTTTTTTATTTATTAGAAAGAGTGAATTTGGGTTAACATTCGCGTGACGGTAATTGTAGTTCTGGACACTGAACGATAGAGTTAATATGGACGTAAAAGTAATTCGGGGAACTTGCTAGATAACGCATTTTCATTTGCCAATAAACAACTCACCAGCGACTTTGTGCAAAGCAGTTGTTCTGCTATGACTGACACTAAACCGTTTGAGTGGGAAAAATGTGGCGTGGATCGCAGTTTTGGTCCACTCACGAGGCAGACGCTCAAATGAGTGGCCACTGACCCCGTCACGTGTGTACAGTGCCGACCATAAACACCCTTCACGCGTAACACGTATCGACTGAACACGTTAAAATTATATTACGATAAAGGCTATTCACGATCAAGTGAGCACTTTTGAAATCAACCCTAAAAAAAAAGTCACTGCCCCTACCCGCATATATTTTAACGGGCGCACTAAGTGACATGTGCTGAGTAAAGTTGGTAACGATGGAGAGAAAGTAGTTTCGTATCTTAATGTTAAATAAAAGGTGTTACGTAACCATTTATAATAACTCGAATTATGTTTTTCGCTTTCTGTTATTTTTTTTTTTTTTTTCTAATTCATCAAAGTGTAAAAATGAGGAGATTTGTATAGTTTTCCTTTTCTAACAATTTCTCAGTTTCACTTTACCGACGCATGAATAAAGTGATGAGGCCCATGGCAACGTTAATTTTACATAAGGCAGAAGAATATACAACGTGCATGAAAGTAGATCCTACGCAGGGCTTTCAAAAGTGCTCATTTTGCCGTGAATAGCCTATAAAACACTTCACTACCTTTCGGTGTTGGGGGGGTGGTGGGAAAGGGGGGGGGGGTATCTGGCTCCACCACTACTGCTGAGGATGATAAGAGATTAATGGGGTTAGTAATTCAATCATTTCCCTCTGAATTGAATGTTCATACCACAATTTTTACAAATTAATTTTCTCTAGCGTCGAAAAACACATCCATTACAAACAACGACATGACAACAAACTGGTCGAGTACAATGGACGCCCTTACTTGTGGCATTGCTGGCAAGTGTGAGGCCACTGATTGGCTGTTTGGGTTCCTAAATGGTTTCCAACTGATATCAGCAACTTGCCTCCAAATATAGTTTCATTTTTCAATAGTTGAATGGTGGAACCAACGTAAACCCAACAAAAGGGCTTACCTTCACGAGGCAGAACAATTCAGGCTAGTAATGGAGAATAAGTCGGCTGAATTTCACGAAGGAGAATGGAGAAAAACCCTTCCTGTGACTGCAGTTTACAGACAAGCAGGGTCACTTATTGTTACAAAAAAGAACATTCAGATTATTACCGGACTTCACATTCTGTAAACTGACCGGAGTATCTGTATTTCTAGCTGTTATAATTAACGAACATTCTAATACACAAATTTGTTACATGATGATAAAGCTGTCTGTGTAATGTAAAATTCATAAGAAATACATCTAAAAAAATTGTTCGAGGAGAAATTTTTAAATTAAGTGTTGCATTATTGACAATAAGAAAGGTAAGTTCAACTTGCAAAGAAAGAAAGGTCAAAACTCTTTCTGCAGCGTAAAATGTTTTATTCTATGCATGTTTCTTCGTTTTTGTAGTTTCTGTCATTTAGAGATTATAACTCGTTTAAACGTTATAGCTTAGAGGTGCTCTGAGGTATCAGGCATGATATGAATGTGAGCACACAGAGAGAAATAGAGGGATAAAGAGTGAAAGAACAGAGAGAGGAAGAGAGAGTAAATACAGAGAGAGGAAGAGAAAAAGAAACAGAGAGAGAGAGAGGAAGAGAGAAGCAGATAAAGAGGAAGAGAGAAAGAGACAGAAAGAGAGAGGAAGAGAGGGAAAGAGAGAAAGGAACACAGAGAGGACGAAAGAAAAAATACAGAGAAAGAAAGAGAGGGGAGAGATAAAGAAACAAAGAGGAAAGGGGGTAGAAACAGAGAGAATAAGAGAAGGAGAAAGAAAGAAAGATACACAGAGAGGAAAAGAGGACGAAACAGAGTAAGTAAGAGAGGAAGAGAGGGAAAGAGCGAGAGCAGAGAGAGCACACAGGAAGGTCAGTAATAGCAGAGGCCTGTCCGCCCCGCGCTAGCAGAGTATTGCTCAGTAATAACACAGTCTGCATGTGGGTGCGGTCATCACTGACCTTGATCACCAAGGCGTCACGCTCATGTACCGGGGATGGTTCCAGCCCAGCGAACCTCTCCATCACTCTATTAAGGCAGCAGGTAGAGAAGCTTTCCTCAAGTCACTGCTGCCAACTACAATGAATGACCAACTTATCGAAAACTACCTCACAAATCATCAACACCCTAACCAATAAACCATTTATGTTGTATACGACATAATTAACTATATTCTATAATAATTAAAATATTTCGTTATATTGTGCTTCTTTAAGTATTTTTGCTGTCAATATCCAAGCGAAATTATATTTTGAAAGCTTCTTAAAGCACAAAGCACAAACCCTCCACCAGCCATTTCGTCATTGAAGTTAAACTGAAAAATTACTTTGCTTTTGTCTTAAAACCAATTGGTTTTTTTATTTTTATTTTTTTATTAATACAGTAGCAAACATATATACTAATTAGTCAATAAATATGTTCATAAAAATTAACATGTAAGTATAACTGTAAAAGGTGGTACAAAATTGTCTTACGCTGATAGCCATTGTAGCGTATTATCGACATATTTTATAATGTTATAATAAAAAATAATTTTACTTCTTCAATATTCATTTTAAGTAGATGATTATCTTACGTACAATACTGGTGGTTTATGTAGAGTTTTTATTAAGTTGTTAATTTACTGGAGTGGTTAACTGCTAGTTGCCGTGATGTCAGGAAATCAACTATACGTTCTATCCAAAAATTTCCAATTCCAAGTTCAGTCCATCAACGATTTCGTTGCAAATCAGGATTTACTGTTGCAAAGTACAGATATGTTAATTGAAAAAATTAGTGCCAGTACTAATATTTATACTTCGGAATCAATTCAATTGTTTAAATTTTTTTCCCAGAAAATACTTTTAATAAAATTATAAATTACATATTTTATTATATATCTGGAAAACATGTATAAATCAATAGAAAAGGAAGTTTATATGGAATGTCGACGATTACACATCGATACACAATTGCAAATAATGATTATACTTATGATAAATATAAGATATTGCTTATTATATTTCTGCATTTAATTAAGCACATGCTGCATTATGTAAAGAAACAAAACCGCACCTAAAATTAATAAAGAAATAAAACATGAACGAAACATATTAAAAAGAAATAAGAAAAGGTACTTCGATGATTCCACACACACATAATCATATAAGCAATTAAAAATTATTATTATTTAAAATAAAACATTAATATACTTTGAGATTTATTTAATACATTTTATTTATACTATGTGATTATTGTGTAATAATTTATATGGTTGGATATTGATTCCAGCAATATCAATATGAGACTTTATTTAATTTAATGGTGTCTCAAATAAGGAAAATATATTTATAAAACCATTAGTATTTGAATTGTAATAAACCTTTTGATATAATTAACCATATGAATTATTTTTATAAATATTATTGATTCACACATGCCAAATTAATGATATTGTAAATACACATATTATTTATTTTCTCGAACATTACATACTAATTGTAATTAATATTAAATTAATTCAAAAGAACCAATAAATAAAAATATTGAAAGTAGATCAAAATATATTAAATTGATGAATATATTTTTAGTAGTAGCGTTTGGTAGGTTGAAACACAACAGGGCCTGGGACTGGAGTGTCAGAGCCACCTGGCCGCCATATTGTGATGTCATCATCCGCCACCAGTAACCATTAACTCCAAACCTTTGACCCCTGATGTGTGAACTTTGACCTTTGTCCCCAAAGCCCTCAAAAAATCTAAATAAATTCATAGAAATGTATTATTAAAAAATATTATTATAAAATATTTAAAAATTATTTAAAAATTCATGTAAAATTATTATTAAAAAATTATTTTAAAGATTGTTTATCAAACTCATCATTAAAAAGAAGTTTAAAATATTTATAAAAACATATATTATTTAAAAAATCGTTCAAAAAATTATAAAATAATTTGTTATTTAAAAAATATTAAAAATTTGTTTTATTTATTTAAAAAAATTTCTGCCATGGCGTCCACATTTGGTTTTTTCGTTCGTCATTTGCTTATACGTTACTGGAGGCCGCCATATTGGTAAACATAATTTGTTTCGAAGGCCACCATGTTGTGTCATTTGTTTTCAACACATAGGTGGTGCTAGTGTATTAGTTTATATTTTATAAAGTATAGGTGGTACTAGTGTTTTAGTTAATGCTTTTTAAGTATAGGTGGTGCTGTGGGCACCCTCCATGTTGGATTCTATTTTCAACATGATAGATAGTCTCGATTCAGCCGCCAGGTGAGGTAGTGACATTCATATTTAGAGACTTAAAAAAACATGTAATTTTTGTCACTCTATTTTTAATTATGTTCTTTTCCAATCAACACTTAACATACATGCATTACTTATTGAATTGAAATTCTTATTTTATTAAAAACATTAGAACTTATTATAAAAAAGTTTTTTATATTAAAGATAATTTAAGTAGAATTGCATCTTATACAATTGTTTTTTAATTTAAATACATTTTTGTAATTTAAATTTCAAAATTGAATATGCAGGTCATGCAATGCCCAAGCCTTAAGATTGTGTACTTATGATAGTCTGTGGTACAAGTAAACTAAATATTACGAGGAAAACTATGTTACGTTTGAGTAATGTCCTCAAAGATGGAAAAAAGAACATCGTGTGTGTGATGTCCCCAAAGACTCGGGGAAGAAGCTTTGTCTGATATGCGGAACAATATTATTGGGTGTATAAATAAATATGTTTTAAAAAATGTTATTTTTTTATCTCGAGTCACGTCCTATTGGCAATGACAAATGTTTTATATAGGTGCTTAAAAAAGCTCAGTTGGTAAGATACCAGCTTTGTCATATTTTTAAAAAATGTTGGTATATTTTTAAAAAGTTTTATATCAGTATTAATAAAACACTGTTGTTAAAGAAAAAATGCAGCGTAGTTACATTTTAAAGTAAAAGAGACCACAAACACATATATGTATTGCATGCACGAATGCAATTGAATTTTAAAATGCGGGAAGTACTGTACATGCTGCTCCAGGCTGTGATTGTCGTCTGTAGACATGAAGCAGAGCCAGGTGGGAAGTATTCTGCAGTTTTGCGTAGAACACCTGAGTGGAAGTAATCATCCACTCGCCGGACAGCCAGCTTCACGTCGACAAGAACTGTGTTCACTCAGATATCAAGGCGTGAATATATTGCATGTGAAGTGTAACTTTCAGAAGAAAAAGTTAGTGTTTCAATAGGAGTGAGTACATATTAATTTACCATGAAAAAACTCCAATATACTGGAGTTCTGACTCATTCTCGCCCTTATCGACATCGGGTATATATGATTAACCGGGGAGACGTCTTGGACATCATAGAGAATTTTGCTGTGTCGCCCTTATCGACATTGGGTGCCCATTTAATAAACCTGGGAGAGGGTGACGATAAGGACGAAGATACAGGCTGCAGACTCTCCGATCACCTTACGCCCTTCATCCCATGCTGTGATTGATCATTGGTTGAGGCAGACCATCAATTATATGTTAAGCCCTTTTATAAAATTTTAAGAGTTTTCATTATACAAACATTTTCTGAACTTGTCAGGTTGTCGAGCAGTCTAAGACGTTGGATTTAAGCTCTAGTTTCTTGTAAGGGTAGCATGGGTTCAAATCTTGGGCAATGAAATTCATTCTCAGACATATATTGAAACAGTCGAGATGGTCTCATTCGCAGTTCGTCTGTCGTTCGAGTAACAGTTCTCTTTCTCTGACTGAGATCGAGTGACTTGAGACTTAGCTACATCATTTTTAGACATATAAAAACAGCATGTGTGTCTTCGCTACAAATAATCCAAAACGTCTTTCTCTCCTCGTGAAGGTATCGTGAAAATGATGGTTAGTTATTCTAGCAGTCAAATAATTTTTATCAGCTAATGTGACATATGCAAAGCTTAAATCACTTGCAGCACTCGACACAGTTACTGAACTCGCATACCTAAGCACCTAAAGAATTTCTTATGATGCATGTACGACATGATATAAAATGGGTTTACAAGAGAAAATGAAAAGGCATATCCAAAATTGAAAGATGTATAAGTGTAATGACTAATGGTTGTTTGATGGACGAATTTGCACGTTAGATAATGAACAGGTATATTTCGTATAACACTTGTCCAAGCATATTGCATTTTATGTACTCATACTCAGCAGACATATAGGGAGATAGTTTAAATGGATAGCATACACTAATTGTTCTGTTTTGAAAACCGTATATAAGCTTGCATCATGTAAAAATTGATGTACTTTCGCCAACGACCATGGCGGAAGAGATCGTCACGAGAGAAATAATCTACTATGATAGTGTACACTGCTAAAGATGGCATCAATGGCAAAGACTCACCATCTGTAGCACTGACGTCATCCACGACAGCAAGGGTTTCTGAAGAGTCCCTAAAAGCATCATTGTATCAATGATGTTACTGTGGAAATACTTTTAGTCAAAGTTATAATGCACGCCGACGTGAAAGTAGTCATTACTTGTTCATTCCAGCATACAAGTCATTCCACTGTGATAAGTGCGATGCTGTATTTACTCGTAGCGATATCCAGAGAGACATAAGAAGTGTAAAGTTACTGTTTGTCGATCATCAGGAAGCGAGTGCAAGTATTACAGCAAGACATTCGCGACTTGGTTTATCGCCAGACAACATGAATATAGTAACTGTCCATTTTCAATCAGCTACAAGACCTACATATGTGTTAACTGCAATGCTGTATATGCGAATATGCTTACCTTGAATGATCACAAGATTTGTATTATAAAATTATCATAAAGCATAAATACTTTTGTTGGATGGAGAACATATTTGATTGTATGTAAGTATTACTATATGTTTTTGACAAGTGTATGAAGTAAAGATAAAGTGTATGGAAGACTATTGTTTTTATTCATTTTATTATCAACTGACACTGTGCAGGTGCAGAAACGCTATGCAGAAATGCTATGTGCTGACTTAGGCTGTCTGACACCGTCCACATTAATTGTATGTATATACGTGTTTGGTGTAGCTATTGAGATGGACTTATCTGGCAGATTAGATGGTAATTAGGAGAGACATATGAGACTTTTTGATGAAATTATTCTTCCAGTAAAGTCATCTGTGAATAAACGAAGGGAAACTGCTATTAATTAATGTGAGATGGGATATGTTATCCACCTTCAGTAGCATTTTCTTTGACACCATATTGGGTTTTTGTGATTGTATCTGACTGAAGATGAAGTATAAGTCTGCATGATGATAGTGATAATGATATGGTTTATCTGAATAATTCGCTGGTATATTTCATTAGAATGCTTATATGGTTGTTTTGTTATCATGGATGATACCAAGGAAAGTGCTTGGTATAACCGATATAGTCTAATGGAACGGATTGTAGATATTGAGTGTTGTTATGTTCTGTTCAGGGATTTGAGGTATTATAAGTTAAAATGTTTGTCTGGCAGAATATGTAGAAATTGATTTTTGGCATTTTTTTTTTAAGCAGTGAGTATGATATGAATCCAAATATTACGAGTTAAACATTTTTTCGTTGGGTGGTTGTAATAATGAATGAATCGAGTTTTAATATATCTTGCCTGTATTGTATGTTAATTTTGCTGGTAATTTGTCTTTGCAAATGGATGGTATGGTGTGATAGTATGGCTGGTCAGAATTTTGAATATTTGGTTTGGGTAATTGATATGTTCTGCCAGTATGTTATGGTAGTATGTTTGTTAGTGGATTACGTTATGGGCTGTCTAAATGGGTGGTGGGGCATGATACGGTCTGCGAGTATTGATAGTTAGAATGTTTTTTTACCATAATATTTGAATTGCTGGTTTGGTGATTGGTCTACTGGAATGTGATTTCGTTATGGTGGGATCGTTGACTATGGTAAACTGTATGGGTATTAGGATTATTTGAATGTGTGTGTGTGTTTTGTTGTTACCTAATGAAGTGTTTTATCAGAGAAATTAGCTGGACTATTTCATAGGAATGCTTTCATGATTGTTTTATGGTCCTGGATGGTATGAACGGAAGTGTTTTGGTATAACCGATATGATGTAATGGAATGGATTGTTGTTAGTGCTAAGGTAGTTTGGAATATTACAAGTTAGAAGATTTTGCTTGAAAGAATATGTGTAAATGGACATTTGGTCTGTTTTTTAGCAGCGACTATGATATTATATCAAAATATTACGAGGTATTTTAAACAATTTTCGATGGGCATATGGAGGTTTGGGTTATAAAGTTGTTTGATATGACATTAAATTAGGATTGGGCATTGGGAAAAATCTCGTCGACATATTTAATAAATAATAATATTTTGGAATGTGTGAGGTCTCAGTTTCTGTAAATGAAGCATTGACATATCGAGATTTGTAAGGGGGAAAAAAAAAAGTTATATATCAGTCTGAAAAATAAATGAGTCCATCCAACAATTCCAATATATCGTGGATTTTTAAAATGACGTTTATAAGTGAGTGGTTTGTAGAAACTGAGATTGCTCTGACATAACTATTTCTTATAGTGAATGATCTCTAGTAAATAGAATACCCTGATATGGTGAAAACATGTTTGTTTATAGGAGAGATGAAATGGAATACTGATAGCGAATGTTCTCTAGTAAATAGAATATCTGGGATATGTATAGGTATTCTAAGGGCTGGTAGAATGTTCGAACCTATGTCCTTCCAAATATGTAAATAAATATATTATTCACCTTCACGTTACATATGACTAAGGTATACATGTTGTTTATTTCTTGTTTGAAAGATGTGTATGAAGATACTTATTTTTTAAAGAGTTTTGAAATAAATATTTTTTATAAAGTTATGCATCGTAACCTTTATGATCTGATTAATTACACATGGTTGGATTTTAGATATGATATAATCTTCCCTTGTATGTTACTACGTTCACAAAATGTATAAATGGTTGGTGTGTTAAGGTAAACCATACTGGTAGCAAGCAATGAAGTTTAGGTATTTACTTCATTCTGTTTGTGGAAAGTTTAGTAAGAACGGATATTTACTTTTTACCCTAGAAATGCTGTTTCGCATGAGTAATTGACAAAACGATCAGTGACAGTCATTTGTCTGCTGAGACATTTGCGCAGGGATGAGTGTGATGGACTAGATCTGTGTATACGTTATGTAATGCGATATCTTAGTAGATATGTTCTGTATCGAATGGCAAAGTTGCTATTCGGGAGTGTTGTATGGATACCCTCGCAGGCTGTCGTATTAGATGAATGTGATCTGGTCGGATGGAGGGGAACAAATGTCTTATCGACACGTACCTCCCCTAGCGGCAAGCGTGTATTTTGCTGAATGAACAAAATTGTTTTTGTTGCTTTTCAAGTTTGTTTAGTCAATAAAATATTGTGCTGGGGCAAACTAAATCAGACTGCCAACAACTTACTTTATTTAATAAACTGTATATGTTTGGCTGGCCACTCATTTAAACGCCTTCGTTCGAAAATATAGTTTGAGAATTTGTTTGTATTTTTTTTGTGACAATGAGGACAGCAACAGTGCTTGTTTGTATATTTATCGATGCTTAATAATTGTATAAACGTCCTACTGAAACAAGTTCAACAGGAAACTGAAAAGTAAAGCTGTAAAACTTTAAATATTTATTTGTGCACGTTGTTCAATATTCGAAATATATGTTTTAAAAACTACTGGTACTTCAAAAGCAGCAGGTAGGCACTTGAGCTGAAATTTCTGTGCGCAGCGCTCATCCTCATAAGATCGCGGTTCGAATCTGGGAGGGGTTTCTAATGTCTTTTATACTAACCGAAATTGTTTAATTTACGTAGATCCAAACCAATATTTTGTTGCAGCAACTAAATATTGCTTTGGGACAACCAAATAAGAACAGCAAAATAATTTGGTTTGAACAACTTTAGTTGAGCTGCAGACAAATTTAATTTGATTAAACCAAAACTTCTTCTCGATGTAAATGTCAAATAAAAGAAAATAATTTTTTGGTGGGTGCATGTAACCCTAATTCCTCCAACGTATGGCAAAATAAATTTTGTCACATAAATACGAGTTGATAAAGGCTATTCGCGATAAAGTGAGCACTTTTAGAATCAACCATAGAAAAAAAAAAAAGTCACTTCTCCTATCTGCATATATCTTAACGGGAGCTCTGAGTGACACGCGCCCAGTAAAGTTGGTAATGATAGAGGGGAAAGTAGTTCAATATCTTAACGTCGAATAAAAAGTGCTAGGTTACCATTTGTGATAACTTGAATTATTTCTGTCGCCTTCTGTTTTTTTAATGCGTCGAAGTGTTAAAATTAGCTGATGTTTAAAATACTTACTTTTCGAACAATCTAATAATGTCACAGTTGCTCTTGGCCAACGCATGAAGTAAGCGACGAGGCATACGGCAATGATAATTCTACATAAGGCGGAAGTAGACATAACGTGCATACAGATAGATACTAAGCAGGACTTTCAAAAGTGCTCATTTTACTGTGAACAGCCTATAGTTGAGTATTTATGTCTGTGAAGCGGCGTAATGGCAATAGCTAGTTGGGTTTAGGAGTAGGTACTTTGGGAATTTTCTTTACAAGCAAGCCAGATAAACCAAAGATAGCCCAACATGTCGATAGGAGGTTCGTGCTGACTCGCGCCTTACCACGATACGTTGAAACTCGACTTGCGAGCTCTTACTGTCCTCTCAGCTTTGTCCGGTTATGACGATGTTATTTCCGAACCACATCTTACCATGAACGTTTGCAAAACTTTAAAATATAGCACAGAAAAAATTAAATTGTAAGTTTCTTTCGAAACCCTTATTTGTAAAGACTACCTACAAATTAGGTACGACTTAAATTTTGAAAGTTCGTGGATTGGAGAACGTATTATTTTGAGCAAGTTTGCGTCGTCGTATTCATGTTCGTGTGGAAACTACTGGTTAGTGCTTGGCCGCGCCTACATCCGGCATGTGTGCTGTGAGCATGTGTAGCCAGGCGTCCGGAATACATTAGCGTGATATCACGAGATCCTGCTCGAGGACTCCACAAGTCACTGCTCCTGCCTTTAATTTTATATGCACTTTGTATTTGGATGCCTTTGTCATATTACATGTGCGGTTTCCGAACACTAGCCTAATGGATCCCTTAGTGTAAGGGATCCATAGAATGTGCGTTCTAGAGGATGCGGCCATATTGGCCTAGTTTCGAAATTCTCACTAGAGATTGCAAGTGCATCTCTCCACACGTCTACTGCCAAGGGACACGACACTCGCATCCACTGTCACATCCACACATCCCTTAGCTACGGAATTCGTTCGTCATTTGTTTATATTATTGTTTACACTGATTTCGCGCGTCTGGTATGGCTGTGTATTTGCTTTTAGTTGTTGATTAAAATGTATGAAAAATTTGTTTTTTTCTTTTAACAGTGTATAGATAGGACTCCAACATAATCGCAAAAATATGATACTGCTTAAAGTACTGACAACTTGTGAAATCAACTTCATTATACATATTAATCATTTCAACACATGCATTTGTAATTTGTATATGTCCATCAAACATAAACCGTCGTATTCACAAGAATTCTCGATTTTTATTTGCAGCAATAGCCAAGAATAAATTATAAAACATCAACTCTAACAAGATTTTAGTCTGCAATGAATTGTTGACATCGGTTGAAATTTCACTGAAATCCCATAGACAACACAAATAAAGATGCAACTTCAAAGTAGTAAAAAGTGAGTTACAGCTAGCGCTACATAAGCGCGCTCTAGCTGTAGCAGAATTCGGATGTTATCCATCCCTTCAATGCGGCCATTTCCACAGTGGATACATGCACGAAGGGACGTAGGGATGCGTGAGCAATGGATGCATCTATTGAATCTGGAAACAGCCATAGTGTATGCATGATGTAACATCTTGGCAACAAACAAATTTGTTGCGAAATACAAACCCCCAAAATTTTAATCCATATTAAATAGTTTATCACGCATATAAAAGGCTCTGTATTAATTGCACTATTTGTCACTGCAGGAAATTTTATCCTTTTCTCAGACATATTAAGAAAATTATAAATGGTAGTTTGGTATAAGGTTTTTGCTTCAAATTTTTGTACTCATTTCAATATAATTATAATCATTTACGAAAACGGTTAAAAATTGTGTTCTCCTACTTAAAATTTTAAACTAGAGTGAGGTCGGGAGAGCGAGCAGGCAAGTAATGTGTCTAATTGAAAGGGAGGGAAAGCTCGTCTCTCGTGTGCTTCCAGCTGCCTGTCCTCTCTCTCTCTTTCTCTTTCTCTTTCTCTCTCTCTCTCTATCTATCTCTCTCTCTCTCTCTCTACAGCAAGTATCTGGGTGTTTAAACGTGTACGACAGTAAATGACACGTCGTGGCAGAGGTTGTATTCAAGTATAAGGCTACACTTTTAAACAGTTTTGTAAAGGATTACAATTTAATTGAAATATATTGGTTTAATTCTCACTTTCAGTCACGTCAAAAAGTACCACAATCATCAATTTACGAGCTATGGGAGTCTAATGAAAAATATCTGTTTTTATTTCTTTCAACATTCCTAGAAGCTTGAGGATTGAATTGTTTATGCCCGGTAACTACAGCCCCTTTACCTGGACAATATCATTACTATATAGTGTTGTATGTTGTTTCCACCATATGTTATAATCATTTTGGTTCATTATTCAGTTTTCTTGAATTATACAGAATGGACATAAAGTAATCGTCACACATGTATGGATACAACATTGAAACCATTTAAAACAAAATTATTCTGTTTGTGCATCATATTTGCAGATGTCGGGAGTTTTGGTGATGTGCCGAGTTCAGTAGTTTTGGTGAAGTACTGAACAACAACGCTGTGTAACATGCTGTCCATTTAGGAAAATGCCCAATGCGTTCAGTGGTACATCGAGATGAAATCGCAAACGCCGGCACAGAGGAAATTTAGGAGGGTTTAGAGAAGATGAGACGCATCATCCAAACCAGACGCAATGAAATGGTATAGGCTATCCATGGTAAAGTGAGCAGTTTTTAATGCCCTCTCATTGGAAATAATAGTAAATAAATATACAGATGCCCATAAAGTCTTTCCCTCATTGCAAAAATCAATAACACAAAACTACACAAGTTATCGAAGTGCTACTTTAACAAAGTGTACAATATCTCATAAAGATTTTGTTATGTGTCAGGTGTCAGCTTAACAAGGAGTAAGAATCACTATGGCATCAAATTAGGAAATTCCCAATGTGTGTTAAGGTATCAGGAGACTAGGTCACAGGTGAAAGTAGAGCGCAGCTTCCCAAGTCATATGGACGACCACCACCTGATCACAAAAGCATAGCAGCTTGGTGTGAGTGTCCGTAGACGAGTGGGTCGCCCATCTGTCAATGAAGAGACTGTTGAAGTGCGGGAAGCATCTTAGTGAAGCCTCTCCAAATAAACACGTCATGATTCGCGTGAACTTGACATTCCACGTTCATCTATGCACAAAACCTTTAGCAAAAAATTGGGTTTGGCTGTGTTGGAGACACAGCGTGAATACGTCAACGTTGACGCGCTCGGACGCCTTGGTGTTTATTTTACGTTCCCGGCAACGCTTCACTCGATCATATGGGGTTTTATGGGTATGACTAGATTACTTTTGAGATGCTATTTCCAACCTATACGATTTCTGTATTTCGATTTCGCTTTTTGACGAGTATAGGCCGACATTGTGTTAAGTTTTCTTAATTTTTACATTAAACTGATACAATTTCATCATAACTACGCCACACAAATTTGTATACACACAGTTGATTGATCTTGACGAGCGCTGTCGACTGAAACTTAAACGAGAGTCGTAGCTTCTCCTAGTCAAAAGTTATACTGCACGGAAGTTATGAAATGCTGCGAAACGAACTTAAATTGCGTCCCCCGTCCCCCATTCGATGTTTTGCAGTCCTCGCTCAACATAACATATTCTTTAATCCTTTTGGCAATCGAGCGGTGTAATTCGATTTTGAATGTAGACGATAGATTTGGAGTTGCGATGCCAAACTTTAGGCCCCCGATTTTATCATCGGATTTTCTGGATTGTCTCTCACTATGGTTGAAAATTTAAAGCTGTATTCACTTCAAAAACTTGTACGCACACGAAGTTCAAATCATGCAAACCTTTGATACCAACTGACCATCCTCGATGCATTGCTGAGATGTTGCATCGCATTGAAGACGATTATGCATACTTGTAAACGTGCATGTTTATCAGATGAGGACTCATTCCACACTTCCGGCAAAGTGAATAGGCACAATGTGCCCATATGGGGGTGGGAACAACCCCATAATGTTATTGAACACAAGAGGGATAGTCCGAAAGTGAATGTTTTGTGCGGCCTCATGCATAATAATGTCATTGGACCCTTCATTTTTGCTGAGGCCACAATAACAGCCAACGTGTACCTAGACATGTTGGAAGAGTATGCAGCACCCCAGCTAGAAGTGTTTCAATCTTGTGTCGTTTTCAAACAAGATGATGCACCGCCGCACTAGGGATTCACAGTTCGTGCATTTCTGAATGCAGTATTTCCCAATCGTTGGACTGGATGCGATGGTCCAACATCCTGGCCACCAAGATCACCAGACTTTACCTCACTCGAATTTTTTATCTAGGTTTATGTTAGAGACGAAGTCTATCTTAAACGTGTTCCCGATATCAGGACATTGATTGGGAGGATAACAGATGCAATCGCGTCTGTTTCGGAAGGTATGCTGAGCAACATATGGCGAGGAATTTAATACCGCTGAGATGTTGTTCGTGTAACGTAAGGGGGCAAATGTAGATGTTTTCTAGCATGGCTAAGAAAACTTCATGAGTTCTTGTCCGTTTCTGTAAAAACTGCACTTTGATAACATTTATGTTTGGTGTGTTATCAATTTTTGTAATGAGGGAAACACTTTATGGGCACCTGTATTTTACTGTAGCCTTAGAAGTTAACTTTCGTGCCCGGTGAAGTATATACACTGTGTTTATTACATACACGGCAAAATTTATTTTGAAGAAAAGTGATGGAATGGTTTTTAAAAACGATTCGTGAAAACAGATGGCGTAGCTAAACAAGGAAGACCCATTGTTCCTGAAAACAGTGTTGAGGCAACCCGCACTTGTTTTCTGCGGAGTCCCACCAAGTGAGTTTGCTTTGCGGTGTATAACGCGAGATGCAAACTCCTCTCTCAACAATCCTCAAACACCAATGCTTTCTACTTCCCATATTTTTGTGTATAAGCTCAAGCAGACACTATGGAAATACATTCTCACTGAATCCCAGTGTATTGCCATTTATTTCTTAGACATTACTTTATGCATATCCTGTACTTTTTAATTTAATTTTGTGTTTGCGTTACAAAAATTCATATTATTACTTGTATTTTTATTTTAGTGTTAGATTAGTTTGTCCCATAGTTTTTTAGTTGACACATTTAATTTCACGAGTAAATAAATAAACGGGAATCTATATTTATAAATATGCGAGTTTTGTAAAATATAAAGTTAAATATTAGTGCATTACTAGAACTTTGCTATTGGAACTAAATAAAAATCAATATGTGCATCTGTTATATCTTTATGTTTTGCACACTTTGGTTACTGCTAGTTGTTAGATTAACCTCTCATGTTTATGTACACTACACAGCATATGTTGGTAATGAGTTAGTTATTTTAATGTTTTCTAATCTAAAACAGTTTCTCCATGCATATCCTTCTCTATTTAAAACTACTGTCCAGTGACGTAAATCTCAGAGACTTTTTATCCTGTTTAAATTAACCATAGAAACTAATCTATATTAATATAATAAAGCGGTAATGTGAGTTTATCTGTTTATATGTAATGGCTAATCTCGGAAACTACAAGGCCGATTCTTATAATTGTTTCACTGTTAGGAAGCTACATTCTTCCAGATGGTCATAGGCTATGTTTAATTTTTTTTTTTTAATCCTAGAGAAATTTTAAAATTTGTGAACCAAGTCGGAGAAAAATGAGTTACTTGGCTGCTTTCTAAGGAAGCTCTACCAAAACTACAGGGCCAATTCTTTTAAGTCTTTCACTGTTAGAAAGCTACATTCTTCCAAATGAAGATAGGAATAGTAGTACCAGTATTGGATCACCGCATGCAAGAGTGGTACAAGTGCCCATAAGAGGGGAGGGCGAGCACAAAAAACTGGTGCCATCCTTTTTTGGAGGGGAGCTCACTATCTGCTACTCCCCCACCGTCTGGCGACCGATGAGCTCAGGAGTGGCATAGGTGTACACTCTTCGGTGTCTAGAGATGGATTGAGGTCTGATGGTTTGTGCGGGGAAGGAGGGGGGGGTGTCGCGAGCGGCAGTGTTCCGTCCAGGCCGGAGTCTAGAGGTTGAAATGGACTCGGAGGGTGGGTGAGGGGACGCAGCATAGCATGTCCGTCGTCTCCAAAGTCTAAGGACAGACTGAACTGGGAAGGCGGGTGAGAGGATGGAGGGGGGAGAGAGGAGGTCTGTCGTTTTCGAAGTCTGAGGACTGAACGAGCCCGGATGGTTGGTTAGGCGCAGGAGGGGGTGTCGGCAGCGGCAGAGGTCCATTCTGGTCGGAGATCAGTGGAGGAATGAGCTGTAAGCATGGGTGAGGAGTAGGAGGGGGAGAGAGGAGCAAGGCATGTCTGTCTAGGATTCAGGTTGTTGACAAACTGAGATGTGATGGTTGGTGAGGGGAGGGAGTGGGCTATATCAGCAGAGAAGGTCCGTCGTCGTCTATGTCTGAGGACTGAATGAGCTGGGAAGGTGGGTGAGGGGAGGTAGTGGGATATATCAGCAGATAAGGTCCGTCGTCGTCTATGTCTGAGGTCTGAATGAGCTGGGAAGGTGGGTGAGGGGATGGAGTGGAAATCATAGATCAGCAGAGAAGATGCGTCGTCGTCTATGTCTGAGGACTGAATGAACTGGGAAGGTGGGTGAGGGGATGGAGTGGGATATATCAGCAGAGAAGGTCCGTCGTCGTGTATATCTGAGGACTGAATGAGCTGGGAAGGTGGGTGAGGGGAGGGAGTGGGATATATCAGCAGAGAAGGTCCGTCGTCGTCTATGTCTGAGGACTGAATGACTGGGAAGGTGGGTGAGGGGAGGGAATGGGATAATTAGCAGAGAAGGTCCGTCGTCGTTATTCTGAGGACTGAATGACTGGGAAGGTGGGTGAGGGGAGGGATGGATAGTATAAGCAGAGAAGGTCTGTCGTGATCCATTGAGGACTGAATGAAGCTGGGAAGGTGGGTGAGGGGAAGGAGTGAGGATATATAAGCAGAGAAGGCCCGTCGTCATCATGTCGGAGGACTGAATGAGACTGGGAAGGTGGGTGAGGGGAGGTATGGGATATTACAGAGGAAGGTCCGTCGTCGTGTATATCTGAGGATTGAATGAGCTGGGAAGGTGGGTGAGGGGAGGGATGGGATATATAGCAGAGAAGGTCCGTCGTCGTTATTCTGAGGACTGAATGAACTGGGAAGGTGGGTGAGGGGAGGTAGTGGGATATATCAGCAGAGAAGGTCCGTCGTCGTGTATATGTCTGAGGACTGAATGACTGGGAAGGTGGGTGAGGGAGGGAGTGGGATATATCAGCAGAGAAGGTCCGTCGTCGTCTATTCTGAGGACTGAATGAGCTGGGAAGGTGGGTGAGGGGAGGTAGTGGGATATATCAGCAGAGAAGGTCCGTCGTCGTCTATGATCTGAGGACTGAATGAAGCTGGGAAGGTGGGTGAGGGGAGGTAGTGGGATATATCAGCAGAGAAGGTCCGTCGTCGTCTATAGTCTGAGGACTGAATGAAGCTGGGAAGGTGGGTGAGGGGAGGAGTGGGATATATCAGCAGAGAAGGTCCGTCGTCGTTATCTGAGGACTGATCTGGGAAGGGTGAGGGGTATGGAATAGCAGGAGGTGTCGGGTAGAGACAGAATGAGCTGGGATGGTGTGTGAGGGGAAGGAGGGGGAGCAGGAGAGAGCACATGTCCGCCTTGGTTTCTATTTGACTGAAGATCTCTGGAGCTCTGGAGCAACATAGGCGTTTACTGTTTCATGTATGGCGAGTGACTGAGGTCGGAATTGTGCAATTAGAGAATTGTAATAAACCAGTGTTTGAAAATAACGAATTCACTAATATACTGTTTGAAGTGAATATTTACTTATTTATGAAATTACAACCATTGAAAGATTAAATAAATTGCGAAATATGCTACATTAAATATGTCCTGAAAATAAAAATAATTTACCAATTAAACATAAGATAACGCAACGAGACGACTTACCAGTTAAAGAAATACAACTACGCGAAACAAGTACTAACCACACGCAACTATATATGATTTTAAATATACTGAAATATATAACTACACAAATCAATTACAAGCACGCGCAACGAGATGAACTAACAATTAAATATAATGCAACGAGAAACTAAGTGCCAGTGAAATATAATAATTCACAAAGACCGACACAAATACTAATTAAGAGCAAACGATTTACCAATGAAAAATTAAACACAATGGGACATTATTTACACAAAAATGAAGCATGTGCATTCAGTTGCATGTTATCGTATGAGTTCTAAAAATCAATTAATAAAAACTAAACTTATGAATAAAATCATTTATTCCAGTTCCTGTGTGTTCAGTTGCGTGTAGTCGCATAAGTTTTGTATTATGATTCCACAACATACAATTATTTTCAAATAGTGTTAAAAGGTATGACACATTTGTGTTAGCGATGTAATCATGTGTTCATAATTCTTAGGTCCCCAGTAATGTTACGAAATGGAGCTCAGCAGAACAGATATTCTCGCCTTGCTTTCGCCTTCTTCAGCGAACACCAGTCCGAACATCTATGGCGCTGTAGCTGCTTGTTTCACAGGCCTCTCGCCAGAGTACGATACTACTCATCTCCCTATCTCTCTGCCTCTTTCCCTATCACACCCTACCACCTCTGCCCCAGGCCACTCACGCAATTCCATTAAGAAAACGTGAAGAATTCAAATATCCGTTTCATGCAAATGCACACCCCAATTACCGTGCAAATTACAGTGAAAAATAAAACGGAATTATGTAAATACGCACTATAAGAAACCCAACTATGGCTCGCAACCAGCATTTAGTTCATGTTAACACTGCGATTCAGGTCAAGGAACGAAAATGTTAAGAAGTATGTGTTCTGAATAAATGTTAAGGTAAATATACTTGTGTGATTAGCAATTAAGTAGTAGTTACTTATTGGTTCGAGACTCATAACTTACATTCCGGTACAAAGTACATAACAAGTAATCCCACCTCACGAACATTAGTAAGGGACAGCTTCGCTTGTGAGGAGAGTCCGCACTTACGCAAAGGCTATACACACACAAACACACGGTATAACACAACTCAGTTGCACATGCCAGTCACTTGTAAAACCCCATAGCATCAAACTGTACAAGCAAAACTAAATACCTGGCAGCTACATCACGACGTCACTAATCGCAAATGAACAATTCTTACAAAAACCGACACGATCATATTATGAGACCATTTTATTCTATATTACTAACATCATACCACCCAACATACTTTCCAAAACCTTCCAGCCAATCATCCTGACAAGATAACATTGCCTTTAATTATCATTTAATCCATAGTTAGAAAATAATGCTTGTATTAAATCATATAACATCTCCATCACATCATAGAAGATCGGAAGTTAGTACTGTCACATTCACTCTATATTCAACATCAGATATTACCAAAAGATTTATAATAAAAACACCACTATTTTGTCCTTATAATATTAAGATATTCGATTAAGCTCAGTACTCGAATTCACGTAATCACAGATACATACTTCATGTTCAAACAGATACAATCTCCTACACCCTAGCCATTGTCAAAGTAATTGCTACTGGAAGGTGGATAACATTTGAGATTTGACTAAAAACATGCCAGTTTCTCTATATTCAAACCATTCACAAGTAAGTAGGAGGAAACAAATTATTATTTTTACTTACATTCATACCATCGCATAATAATAATTAGAGGTCTTCATTTCGCTATTCGCAGTTTATGCTTTACTGGGAAAAATAATTATTGCATTTCATTTCCAACTACAATTTATATTCTGTTAGAGTAGCCCAAGCCGCTATCTATAGCATGCATGTATAAACTAATATGTAATGTCCTTACACCCTCACAGTTTAAAATTAGTTTTTGGTGATGAAATGCTTAATATTAGGAGGGAATGCATAAAAAAACAATCTGTCTTTCATACATATTTAGCTTTATCACACACTCAAACATATTCTCAATTCAACAAATATTTATATAAATAACGCTGATAAATATATACATATATTACAACCTCGAAAACACTGTATAATATTCAAATATTACCTAAAGATATATACAGAAATCGTGAAAAATCAAACATCACCGCATTACAGTCTGTTTACATGTCGCCCTTATGTAAGGAGTCTATAAGCATCAAAATGGGGCAGAACTCTCTCGCTCCTCCTACTTAATAAATATGTGTATACATCAGGAAAATCACCATCGCCTTCATAATGAAAAGTGTCTTCATTATCATCCTTTTCTTTTCCACCACTAAGTTTCCTTTACTTGAAAGTTTATCTGTGGTTAGTGGTATTTGTCCCCATACACACACGCAATTATTTTATTGTACTTATCTTCATTCTAATAATTGTTGAAGGTTATTCAGTAATGACATCAAATACCTGTTGCTTCTCAGCGCTTCGGAGAACTAAAACACACATTTTTTAAATTAAATTTTTTGGATTGTTAAGTAGGCCAATAATTTTCTGATATTTATTATCTTCCTTCATGAGTTTCAGTTTTTTTTTTTATGTTTGCGATGAAGAAATGTTTTAGAACTTATTAATTTTAAATGTATTTACTTAGTATGCAACTCATACATTAGTGTAACAGGGGGGAAAATTAGTGTATTACGTACTTTAAACTATTGAGAGTTTTTTATTCCCCAAAAATAACATAGTTGCCATGGCAGGAACTATGCTGAGCTTTGTACTTTATCTTGTAAGTGTAACTGTATGTTACTGCACGTTGGCATTTAACTGACTGTCATCTTTACTCAGCTTGGGTCGACTACGCAGCGCTACGTTAAGCATTTAACTGACTGTCATCTTTACTTAGCTTGGGTCGACTACGCAGCGCTACGTTAAGCATTTAACTGACTGTCATCTTTACTTAGCTTGGGTCGACTACGCAGCGCTACGTTAAGCATTTAACTGACTGTCATCTTTACTTAGCTTGGGTCGACTACGCAGCGCTTCGTTAAACGAATGTCTTCGTCATGGGTTTAAATTGTGTTGTATTATATTATGTTGTATTGTATTGTCTAGGGATTTTTAACGTCCCCCGGGTTTATGCTTGAAATCCTAGCAGGGGACGGCTCACAGACTAACTCATAACCTAACTTAAATGATCGCTCACGCCTTACCCGGGATTCGAACCCAGAGTCTCCCGTACTCCAGATCGGTGGCGCGCCGACTGACTGTGTCACGTGACGTCGGCATGGGTTTTAATTACTTTGACTTATTAATGGAGCTACTGCACCGATTTTCTTTTACACTGATGAAGAAAACTGCGGCGAAAAAAAAAACAACGTGATGATTGTCATAAACTCGCAATTGCATTCCGCGAATTGGAAGCACACAGGTACCTATGAGTGAAGCAAAAGTAATTTCTGCTAAGGGCTGACGAAGAGATAACACATACAAGTCTCTATTTTGAAGTCAGACTTACTCTCCAACCTTTAGAACAAAACTTCGCCGATGTCTGTAAATTATAAGCGTTTAGTCAACTTCACCAATGTTAGTATAGTATAAGTGTTTGGTCTTCATGTAAAGTCTAAATGAATACCTGGTGTTAAATGTAGGAAAGTTAATAAAGGCGAGGGCAGTGAACAAGGCTGCCATGGGAGGGCCCTTATCTACCCCACGTACGTGCTTCTCCTTATTACTGACTGAACAACATTGTGGCAGATCCCACGCTCACATATGACAAGCCTACATTCGGTATAAGCAGAGAAAATAACTACTGTTTAGTCCTCCGTGTTCTCAGTAAAGGGATTCACATAATAAAAATAAGTAAGCAACAAGCAGTAGACTTTAGGACCTAAATTTGAATTAACACAATAACGATCCTACTTGCTAGGTTCGACGAATATAAAAACAATTTTACAGTGTTTTTTTAATCAAAATAGGCGACTTTTAATAGTATTTTTGCAATCGGAAATTGTTTTTAAAAGCTGGCCAGCAAAAATAAAATTATGAATTTTTTTTTACTTGTAAACAGAATATAAACATTCGTAAATTTAAATGTATGCTTCCCTGTGATTGGGCAAACTTAAGACATATTAATTGATTTTGTAGCTTCCAATTTCGCCTATTGTGAAAATGATGTAGCAGTTTCATTGATTTTACTTATATTCGAGCCAAGGAAATGAAAAACTTTGCTGCTTATGTGTTATTTAACTCATATATAAGGAGGCATTAACAATTCGTTGCTGTTTATTACTTTCCACAGTTGTCCAGCATGTTCAGGATGAAGTGCCGCAAGGTTGGTGTCTCGCTCTTGCGTGAAACTGCGCGTGTCCAGCCTGGATATAATTATTATGCCTCGCTCGCTACGCAGCGTCTATCATTCTGGTATTAACTCCTCACTTAATCGAGTATTTCCGTCGCCGTGGAACTTCAATAAAGGGGAACTATGATTGCCTTTTGTAAGTTATATAATATAACGGGATTTTAATTTTTGACGTGAATACATCTTTAAATTTGCAACCATAGAGGGTGGCAATCCAGAAAATACGATGATAACAAAGTTGGGGGATACAGTTCAGCATTGCAGCTCCGAATCTATCATCTGCATTCAAAATTCAATCACACCACTCGATTGCCAAAGGATCAAATAATATGTTACGTTGAGTGAGGACTGGGAAGCATTACGTAAAAGGGGAAGGGGGGGGGGGAGGTCGCAATTTTAAATTAGTTTCGCTGCGTCTCATAACTTCCGCGTAGCATAACTTTTGACTAGGAGAAGCTACGACGCTCGTATAAGTTTCAATCGACAGATCTCGTCAAGATCAATCGATTGCAGGTATAAAAACATTTGTGTGGCGCGGTTATGGGGAAATTGTATGAGTTTAGTGGAAAGAAGTTAAGAAAATTTAACACAATGTCGGCCTATACTCGTCAAAAAGCCAAGTCGAAATACAGAAATCGTATACGGTTGGAAAGAGCATCTCAAAAGGAATCTAGTGATAACCATAAAACCCCATATGATCGCGTGAAGCAGAGCCGGGAATGTAAAAAAAAATCATCAAGGCGTCCGGGAACGTCAACGTAGATGTATTCATGCAAAACAAACGGCCGTGTCCCTAACACAGCTACACCCCATTTGTTATTATTTGTTACGAAACATTCGCCTGGTCCGTTACTGCCTCTTCGGTACTGATTATCGAAGAAATTCTTAATCTCTAACAAACATAAATACGCTGTTAAAAATCTACTTCTATCCACGGAAGTTTTTGCGAAAATGTACGGTTAATGTACGGGAACGAGATCCTTGAAGACGAACATCGAAGCTCAGCCTTTATAGTCAATGTGCGGACTTTAGAACATCCCTGCCATTCACACTTATTCCTTCAAACATCAAAATGTAACTCCAGGACCTGCAACAGTTAGCAACACTTGAAAAAACTAAACACACTACTACAAACACCCATACAAACATTACTGCAAACACCACTACAAACACCCATACAAACACCACTACAAATACCCATACAAATACCACTACAACTTCGTTGTCGTAAGACGTTTATAGGTGACTGGTAAGCGTCGCAGGTTGCCAAACTAAATTTTCTTAAATTAAAATATTCTGGTTATATACAGTAAAACACCCGAGTAGATGTATAATGGGGGTTCTGGATCACCCCACATTTTCATCGAAAATCGCAGTTTTTGCTCCAAAATCATGGTTTGAAACTTAACAGATTAAGCATTCTAAAAACAAGCAATTCCACCCCAAAATCAAGATTTTTTTTCCCTCGAATTTCAGCCCCCCAAAAAAATCCTGCATGAATAGTGAACACAAAATTTTGACCCAAATTTCATGATTCTTCCTCGAATTTCAAGCCGATTCACCCAAAAATCAAGCTTTTTCCCGCCGATTTTCAAGCAATTTTTCATGTTTTCTAGAAATAGCAATTTTGCAAGTGAGCAAGCAAATTTAAGATAAAATCAAATCAAATATTAAAAAGATTCAAATCAACAAAAATTTTAATATTTTTTAAGAGAAGTCTATATCGTGCACAGACTTTCAATTTTTCATTTCTTTTAAACCTTTATACATTATAAGAACCTGCTATTCATTTATTAGTTTCAGAAACGTTTTATCAAGTATCCTGATCTAGCGCTCTGGCGATGAAACATTAAGTTTACCATCTAGAATATAATTAATTTTTTTGCTAAACTTAGTCTCATAAATTTCAACATCTGTAGAAGTAAACCATTTGTTTGTTTCTAGATCTTGTAGTTTGGTGAATTCAAGCGAATTGTTCAACTTGTTTAGCAGAGATTCCATTTTTTGTGTTATTTATGAAGAAACCAATTATTAAAGAAAAATATATTTTAATTCTCTCAATAAATTATTTTTCTTATTAAATAAAAAATGGAAAATCAAGAAAAGCAATGTAAAAAATGTGACGAAGTATTAAATATAGAAAGTTTTCACATGCATAAATACAAAAAAGACAAGCATATTAAAACTTGTAAAAAATGCTGTGCTGAATATATCAAAAATCAATACGAGTTAAAAAAAAAAAAAAAGAGAAAGTACTATGCGAATGTGGAAAATATGATTCTAAACCATCTCTCAAGAAGCATAAAAACACTAAAACGACACAATACAAATGAAGTTCGACATGCTGATTATTCAACTAAGACATATGTAGCATGCAATGAGAATAAATATATCGTTTCATTTTATCTCCACAAAGCTACTATAGACAAACATACAACAAAATTCAAAAAATGCTTTAGTGAATATGATAGAAGTCGCTATAAGTTTAAAAAAAAATTAAAAAATACTATACGAACATGGAAAATATGTTTGTATTGGATATCTCGAAAAGCATAAAAATAATAAATTACACAATGCAATAGTAGATATTCTAAATGAAATTCAATATTTTAATTGTTCAACAAAAACATGTACAGTATGTAAAGAGAATAAGTCTGTAATTCATTTTCTCGTCATAAAACTACTAAGGACAAACATACAACAATATGTAAAAATGCTATAATGAGAAATATCCTTATAAGAAGAAGTTAAATAGTTAATAACGATTCCATTATTTTCAATCATTTAAGCTCATATTTCGATTTTACACACTTATATTTCTACCCTCATTTTCGCAGTCATCATTAACTTGTTTTCTTATAAATAAACAATAAAAATGACATCGCGCAAATTCGCGGCTGAGTTGGGTGAGAAACAGTTGATAATTATAGGTAGAGATTTAAAAATTAAATGTTGGTACAGGCTACGGAAAGCTGATCTAATTTCATTTGTTATACAATTTACTAGAAATCAACAAATAAAAAGAAACTTAGCAAATTTATCATTTTCGTGTGCCAATGTTAGAGATCTATACAAAAATGATAAACATGTATTAAAAGAAATATTTCCATTCTCTAATAATGTATTTCAAAAGCCTAGAAATAAAAGCAAACGGATAACAAAGAATAATGATACAAATTTGCCGTTATCAGATGCCAATAGCAATTAATTATATAAGCAAGATCGAAAAGAATTAATAGAAATATTCCCCTATTCTACTAATATGTTTGTTGGCAAAAGAAATAGAAGAACCAATGAAGCTTACTTAGCTAATAAATCTTTTAAAAGTAGAATATCAACTTTTAACATTGGAAATTCTTTTAATTTAGTACAACCTATTCATTTTTTACTTTAGTAAAACGTATGGTATGAAAAAAAAAATACATGAACATCTTATAACATTTAGAGGGTTTAAAAACAGTATTAAATTATATATCAATTGTCGTAAGCAAGAAAATAATCAAGTCGAATTATTTACATTTCAATCACCAAATTATACAATATTGAATGATAGAGATATTAAAAGAATTTATAAATGCATAACACAAGAAATAATTACAAATTTTTCTGAATTCCGAAAAAATTTTCTGGGTGGACTTTAGATAGAATAATTTAGTAATAAATAAGTAAAATCAATTAAAAGGATCATCACATATTGAACTACTTGAATTTATAAAGATTAAGAAAGCATGCATGAATGTTAAAAACAATGATTAAAAATGCTTACTTTGGGCAATAAAATCTGCACTGTTTCCATTAAGACAGAGTAACCAAAAATAAATATATCATTTAATGATTCCCGATATATGACCTATCGCCCTAAATACTAAAATTGCTGCAATTGAAAGTATGTGCTCAGCGAGGTCGAAAACTATAAGTCATGTGTACCGAGTTTGGTGAAATTCGATTGACGCGTACAAAAATTGAAAGGGGCGCGCGCGCACACGCGCCCGCGCGCACACACACACAGAGAGAGAGAGAGACATGAAAGTTATCTCATAAGCCTTTCTTTCCTTCGAAAAGTAGGCTAAAAATCAGAAAAGGCCCTTAGGCATTTTTATGGACAACCTTCTGAAGGAAAAAAATCACCACGATATCTCATCAAGTTTGAGAGATTTTGAGGATGCCTTGCAAATATATTAAGTTACATCATTTTTTATTATATCATAACTTGAATTTTGAAAAATCAAGAAATTTGTTTTCATGTGTTTGTATAGGTAGTCTGCTGGAGGAAAAGCCATAACGTTATCTCTTCGGGAAGTATAGACATCGAACATTACATATAAATAGCTTTAATTCTTTCTACGCTCTTAAATGTTCAATTGCGAAGATACTTGGTGAGCGCCCACGCCTTAAGAGGAAGAAATCCCTCGAACTATAGGCTATTCACGGTGAAACTTTTGAAGGCCCTACTTAAGATTTACTTGTATGCACGTTGAGTATCCCTTCGCCTTATATAAAATTACCATTGCCTTGGTCATTATCACTTTATTCATGCGTCGATCAGGTGAAACTGTGGAAATATAAGGAAAGGAAAATATGTTACAAATCTGGTCAGTCTTACACTTCGATGCAAATAAAAAAAAACAGAAAGCGAATTAAATATTTCAAGTTATCACAAATTATCACCTAAGACTTTTTATTCGACGTTAAGTCATGGAACTAGATCCCATCGATCGTTACCAACTTTACTGGGCGCATGTCACTCAGTGTGCACGTTAAAATATACGCAGGCAGGGGCAGTAACTTTTTTCTGATGTTGATTTCAAAAGTACTCACTTTATCATGAACAGTCTTTACATGTTTGTGCAACGCGCAGCAGATTGCAACCATCGGAGTTTCGCAGGTAAGCGAGAACTGCGAAGAAAATGTGCGTGTCATTTTGACGTTATGGCCAACATCCGTGAAGAATGCGGTGAAGTTATGCCCTGTCAGGTTCCACATTTGGTACATCGGGTATCTATGTTACACCCTGAGGCCGTGGTTACTCGAGTGCTGTCGGACACATTCAGCTAAAAACATTCGGTAGCCATGTCTGAACGAGTTTAACAACAGAACGTGTTTTCGCGGTCACACGCCCAAAAACAGAATGAAATCAGCGGAAAACGTAACCTCAACAAACATGCATGATGTTTAATTATAATCGCCTCCAATATTTATCACTATTGATCTTTTTAATTCTTATGAAACCTACACTTTTACTGTAATGGCATAATGGGTGGGTATTAGCACATTCAACCTTAAATTTAAGTTAATTCAACAAGTGCAGGAATTCCCGCCAGATACAGCAATATTTTTCGCACTGCTCGCTTACTTGGAAGCAGCCAGTAGGAGTGCAGCAGAGAAGAGAAGTCGTTCGAAGGCAATGTAACCTCTCCAATAGGTGAACTTGTTTTAGTGACGTAGTTCTGCCAGCAGCCCGTGTGACCGCGGCCTGAGATACGCGCTGTGCGTTGTCCACGCTAAATAGAGCACGTTTGAGCTCAAACAATAGGAAAACGTCACCGCTCCTGCCTGCATGTATTTTAACGGACCCGCTGACTGGTGTGCGCCGTGGTAAATTGGTAACAGTGGAGAGAAAGTAGTTCCTTGTACTAACGTTGTATTAACCATGTTAAAAAAATTGAGAATGCGGAACTTTATTTGTTTCACTTTAAATTTTAATGCATCCAAGTGTAAGAATTAGCAAAATTGTAAAATATTTACTTTTCAAATAATTTCGCAGTGTTACTCGACCGATGAATAAATAATGTAACCAGGCCCATCCATAGCAGTGTCAATTTTACATATGGTGGAAGTATACGGAATACAAATAGAAGTGGTATTTTAAGAAGTGCTCGTTTTAACACGAGCAGCCTTTACACACATATCAGCAGTAGCCTACAAGGTTGATGTACATTCCACGCGTCTGTCAACGTATAGTGGACTCGTGTTGTAAACCACTAGTTCGGCTCTAATGGTTGTATTGTAGAGTGGTTTGTAAAGTCTGTTCACGATTAAGTGAGCACTATGGAATTGAGCCTTTAAAAAAAGACACTGTCCCTGCATCCATGTATTTTAATGGGCGTACAGAAAGACATTCGCCCAGAAAAGTTGGTAACTATAGCTAGAAAGTAGTCCTGTATCTTAAAGTCGAACTTAAAATTATTTATTTCGCTTTCTGTTGTTTTTTTTTTTTAATGCATCAAAGTTTAAAAATGAGCAGATATGTAAAATATTAACTTTCTTAATAATTTCACAGTTTCACTTGACCGACGTATTAATATAGTGATGAGGCCTATGGCAATGCTAATTGTACATAGGGCGGGGAATACACAACGGCTTTACAAGTAGCTCTTAAGCAGGGCTTTCAAAAGGGCTTATTTTACCGTGAACAACCTTTATCAATGTATACTGTCATTACATGATGTACCGAAAGTGGAATTTCACAGGATATAATTTACTGCACAGTATTAATGTATATCTGGCGCAGCGTTCCTTCGCACACGAGCCTTACACTAATATTCATGGTGTCGGTGGGGAAACGGGAGATCCCCGAGAAAACCCGCCGGCACGATTCCCACTTGCGAAAATCAGGGAGTGACCCGGCCGGGGATTGAACCTGGTTCGCCTGGGTGGGAGGCAAGTAGTCTAACCGCCCAGTCACCAAGGTGCCTTTATATACAGAGATTTATTAGTTTATTGTGTGTGCTCTTATGTCACATAGAGACGAAACGGAGTGCTGTCATAAATAGGAAATAACTAACTTAGAAATACGTAACTTAGAAACACATAAATTAGAACTTTCGAAGTTATGTGGTTCTAACTTGTGAACTTTCTAAGTTATGTACTTACTTATGACAGTTCTAAGTTGTGATCTTTCTAAGTTATGATTTTGTAAGTTGAGATGTTTCTAAGTTATGTGTGTTTCTAAGTTGTTTGTTTCTAAGTTATGATAGCTGTAAGATGTGACTGTTCTAAGTTATGACTTTCTAAGTTATGATGTTTCTAAGTTGTGTGTTTGTAATTTATGATCATTTTAAATTATGATTTTCTAAGTGATGATGTGTGTTTCTAAGTTATGACAGTTCTAAATTATGATAGTTCTAACTTGTGTGGGTTTTTTCAAGAATTCTAAGTTGCGACTGTTCTGAGTTGTGATTTTCTAAGTTATGTGTTGTTCCCGTGATTGTACTCACGACAGAGGCAATTGCCGGAGACAGCAGCAGCGCGAGCCCGACACACACGAGCATGGTGTAGCGATAGTTACACGATCAGGCCGCCACTGACCGCGGACTCCTCGTCCATCACTTATACACGCCTCCCCTCTTCTTCCCTCCCCCCCCCCCCCCCTCAGGAGAGTGTCTTGCGAAGTCGGCCTTCCTTGTCCACCCACAAACATCAATATTCCACTACTGAGTTCCAACTCCGCGGGTCATTCATGTAGTCACAACAGAGAGCGCACTAGCTTGTCGAGGTCCCTCCCACCCCCTGCTTCACCAGCTGCCCCAGCCACTCTCTCTTCTTCGCCGCCTCAACATTTACTTAGATTAATTCACGGTAAAGTGAGCACTTTTGAGGCCACATATTTTATTATTACTGGTGACAATGCCCAGTGTTTGACCAGGGTGGAGTAAGGTGAACATGTGGGATGGGTGTGAGAGATACTGCTTTATATGTATAAAATGGTGTTTTGAGACTAAAAAATGGGAGTGTTGTGAGAGCTCTCGGGAGGGGAATTATTTAGATCAGTGTCGACATGAAGGGTGAATGATATCGTCATGTTGGCGTTCTGCACGAGCGCGGTCAGTTACCTGTGGACGAGGCGATGTGCAATGCTGACTGTGCTCGCCGCTTCCGGTAACACTCATGCCCGGTTGCACCAACATCTTCCCCGATCTGAGATAGAATGATCCTAGTTCCAAACCAGGATCCAACTTGATATTGGTTCCAATGTAAGAGTGTTGCACCAACTAAATTTCATGATACTGGATCTCCGATTCGTCGATCTTAGTTCCGGAGTGAGAGATCGAGATTAAGTATGAGACAAATTTTGCTATTGGTTTGTAATGTTTGACGTCATGGAAGTATGCGTATTTTTCACTATAGATAGAACTAGATGTGCGATGTTTTAACTGTTTTAAGCTAATTATTATTGTACGAATTTTACTAAATACCAAGAACACAATTGAATGTAGTTATATCTGTTGGTGTATTTTCAAACTATATTTGTCGACGATGGCTGCTGATTACGGATCAAGATTTCAGACCGCCAATTTCAGCAGTTCAAAATGAACTTCATCTCGATCTCCAGTCCAGCTCTGAACTCGAATGGTGCAACAGTTTTCTGTGTCGATCTTAGATCCTGATCTCTGATCGAGTTTCAAACCACGATGGTGCAACCAGGCATCAGATATGCAAGAGATCTCCTGGTGCATATTCTCCCGGCGCACTGAGATAGTTAGTCTAAGTCGGAACCCAACATGGGCCGGTTCGCGCCAGTGGTTGCCACCGTTTTCGCGATGGGTCATCATCGTGCTCTGTTTTCTTCAACTATATGCTCTAGTTGTGGAAACTCCACCGTGTAACCATTGGTATCTTCTCATAAGGTCGGTTGATCCTCTGCTGTTTTTGATGGTATTTCGTGATGAAAGGGAACGGGCAGGAATGGGTGGCTGATTGTTGCAAGGCAGGAACTCTAACATGCATTGGCAATTTGTAAGGCCTTAGTTACTGTGTAACCTTGCCGCAATTTGTACCATACGTATATAGAGGAATATTATGGAAGAAATTATTGTGGCGAATAGTTGGCTGCTTATGTACGAGAACTCTGCCTACATGATTGGATATAAGAGTGTAAGGTGAAGGTTTGTCTGTTAGGAGAGAAAATTTATATCTGTGGGGCAAGTGTTGTCTGTAAGGTTGGTACGCAACTTCCAATGAGTGTCGAAAAGGCGCATACTGTTGGTAATGGTAACACTTTTGAAGGTGCTCAATTTTTCTGCTGGAAATTGAATAACCCTCAACCAATAGATTGGAATATCCATATGCGCTGCTGTATTGTGAGGTGTGCATGTGTCGCGAATATTAATCCCTTGAGAAGTAGGGAAATGAATTTGGTACAATGGGACTTTGGATAGGAGTGCAGGAGCAGGGAGCCACCAAGTTTTTAAGTCCCCACCCGCCATATTTTCCCCCATTTTCCCTCGAAATTTCCCTTTTTCCCCATTTGCAAAAAAATTGGATCCCTGAAATTTCCAAATTTTCCTGGAGCAGGCGAAATGGACTCGTCACTCCGGCGAGGGGGATCAGTAACTCCGAACCAGAAGAGCTAGACTCAGGACCATTGACCTTTGACCTTGACCTTTACCCCAAAACCCCCAAAAATAAAAAATAAAAAATTAAATACCCAAAACTGTATTATTTAAAAATTATTAAGTATGTATTCCAAAAATTTAGTTTCCTGAGGTTACCCTTTTACCTCCCTCACGAAACCATTTAGTCGACAGGCCTCCACATCCTCGTCAATACCCACTCAGCAAGAATATTATGATACAGACTACTACTGCCACATTGGATGCAGACGACCTTACCCTTGACACCATGACCCTAATATGATCACGAAAACAAAAACCCGAGTAAAATACATAAAAGTCAACAAGCATATCACGTTGCAGACTACTACTGCCATATTAGATGCTGACGATATTTCCCCTGACTCCATGATTTCGAATGACCTTGAACCCAAAATTTTTTTTAAAAATCCCTAAAAATCCCAAAAATCTATAAAAATTAGTAAAAAATGTATTATTTAAAATTATTAACATTTTGTTATTTAAATTTACTATAAAACATATTTTTAAAAACTTACATATCCGGAGGCCCTCCCAGCACCACATTCAGCAGACGATTGACTACCTCACCCCCACTTCATCCACCTATACTAATTCTATTGTATGCCGCCATATGTGTTTTTCATACATAATTTGTTTATAGATGTTATTGTCTCACTGACTTTCGTTCGGCTGCCATATTTGTTTTTTTTTTTTTTCATTCGTCATTTGTTTATATATGTTACTGGAGGCTGTCATTTTGGGAGGCAGCCATCTTGCTAGGTGCAGTCCTCTATGTTTGTTTATTATAATTTGTTTTAGAGTTTTCGTCTTACCTTCATGCGACTGCCATATTAGATTTATTATGTTTTCATCACATGTGTACCACCAGGTGGCAACCATATCTGTTTATGTGTTTAAAGTATGGGTTGCATTGATTACCACAGCCAATGTTTTTCATTGCTGATTAGTGTTTAGTCGGCAAGCCTCCACCACATTCATTCCATTAATTACTCAGTTTAGTTCGACTACCTCCATGTTTGATTATATTTTATAACACATATGTAGAATAGATTAGGCTGCCTGCTATCGGCCTGTACCGAATGGTGACATTGACCATTTCTGCGAAGTACGTAAACTGTCATACATATTTTTGTATTTTATTCTTAAATGCAAGTATTTTTTATTTAAAATAAATTTTATTTGCGAAACTTTACATACAAATATTTCTTTGCGATGATTTCTTTAAAGGCAAGATAAGGACATCACATTATTTCGTAAGAGGTTGGTATGCTCTCGCTCTCAGCTGCAGATGATTTACCGAATCGAGCGTCCAGCCACAAGCCTTCATCATCATTTATTCTTCCTCGCAACATACCTTTTATATATTATTATCTACACACTTTTTGATGCCATAAACATTATAGACAGGTAGATGAGAAGTCATGAATGCCATTCTGCAATGTTCGTCCTGGTTCGGTTCTGTTTCCGTGTACATACATTCCACCCATATATTATATTTTATAGGAGTAGTAGGTAAATGGCAGATAACACGCAAGGGGATCGGGCATAGGAGTGCAGGAGCCGCCCGGCCGCCATGTTATTATGTCACTGTCTACCGTCTTGGACCCATATTACCTTTCAATTTGGCCCTTGACCTTGAACCCGGTGACCTCTGACTCCAAAAACTCAAATAGATATGAAAAAATTCTTTTAAAATCATTAAAAAAAATTACAAAAATTTTAATTTAAAAATTGTTTTAAAAATCGATCAAGAATATATAGAAAAATTTATTACAAAAAAAAATTAAATAAAATTTTATAAAAAAATTATTATTAAAAATATCATTAATTTTTTTCTTTAAATTTATTATTTAAAGATTTAATAAATACTTTCCCTTGTGACCAATTAGTCACATGCACTCCACTGCCATCTTGATTCTCGTTCATTGTTTGTTTGTATGTCACTAGAACCCGCTATCTTCATGTATATGTTACTGAAGGTCACATCTTGATTTTTATTTTACTGGAAGTCGCCATTTTGGTTTTTCTTTCATCATTTGTTTATCTGTTACTGGAGGCCACCATCTTGGTTTTCTCGTTTGTAGTTTGTTTATCCATTACTGTCTCTCTAACATTCGTTCGCCATTTGTTTTAGAGTTTCTCTCGCACATTCGTTCGACGCCATCTTGGCAGGCTCTCGATTTTTTACATATATATTATTAAAATTTTGTTTAAAAATCGTTTAAAAATTATAAAAAATATAGAATTTTTTTATTAAAAATCATTTAACTTAAGTGTGTGTGTATATATATATATATATATATATATATATATATATATATATATATATACAACATGTGTATGCATTTCTGTCTCTCCCACCTTCGACCACATTCGTTCGACACACACCCCCACCAATCCATCCCTTTGACTAATTACTGTTTAATGAACAAGCCTCCACCATGCCGTTCAACCAATTAATTGCTGAGCTCCACTCCCATCAATGCTTCCTATTGGCTAGTTACTGTTTAGTCGGCGATCCACCACCACCTCTGTTCGACAGTTGGCAAGCCTCCACCATGTCCGCTCCACCGACCAATCAGATGTGTTCGCACCATCCTCACCAATGATTCTCATTGGTTAATTAATTGGTTCCCCTCCACCCCCTCCAATTAATCACTATGTGTTCGATCCAATTATTCCTATTGGCTAATTAGTCCAATGCGGCTAATTAGTTAATCGCTAATTAGCTAATTAGGCAATCGGCTAATTAGTCAGCAAGCCTCCACAACCTCCATTCCACCCCCTTAAACTCTGGCTGTATAAGATGTGTCTTAGAGGGTCTCTGGGAAAAGTTGTACCTCTCTCTTAGAAATGTTTGCTTGTTGTACAAGCGGCCATAAAATCCTTTCATCCATTTTATGATTCGGAAGGGTACGTTTGTTTACTGCCCTGGACAAATGGGATGAGTTGCCATACCTGCCGAAAAAGTTCCTGCTGACGTACGCACCGTACGAAATTTCGGCCGTATTCAAGATTTACCATCCTACTTACAGCTAGATGAAGACATACGGGACTGTCTCCCATGCAAGGATTCTTTCAATAGCTCCGCCACCTCGATTCCCAACACGCCGCACCGCAGGGGCTGGTGCATCGCTCGCCGAGTAGCCCTGGAAGCACCCGCCCCCGTGCAAGGTTTCTGTGCACAAGCTGTACCTACAGAAGACGTCCCCATGATGCCTGCCTCTGTGCAAGGTTGATATGCACAAGCCATACCTGCAGCAGACGCACACGCAACACCAGTCCTCCCTGTGGAAGACCCTGTGCCAGCGTTCAACTGGCAAGCACTACCCGACAACGAGGAAGCAAACTCAAAACACGAGTGCACGATCGATGCAGAGTTAAATGACATTGTAAAGGAATTTATAGTGTCTGTAAAAAAATGTTTTCCAACATCCATGGATCATGACCACTGACCATTGACCTTGAAAATGAGAACAATTAAAAAAAAAAAAAATTACTAAAAATTATTTTTAAAAATTACTAAAAATGTATTGTTAAGAATTATTTTTAAAATGATAATTTTTCTTAAACTTACATTTCCGAAGGTCTCTCCAGCAAAACAAATTGCTCACCTCTGTTCGTCACCAGCAGAAGACTGACTCACTCGCCTCCACTCCCCTCACCTATATTCAGTCAGCCATCATGATTTTTCGTTCACCATTTGTTTTCATGCTATTGGAGGCAGCCAGCTGTGTTAATATGTAACTGGAGGCCGCCATATTTGATTTTTGGTCGTCATTTGTTTATACATTACTGAAGGAAACAAAATAGGTAAGCGACCACCATCTTGGCAGGTGACGACTATCTTGGTAGGCGACCACCATCTTGGTAGGCGACCACAATCTTGGGAGACATCACCCATCCACCATATTGGAAGCCAATGACCATGACCTTAATCCCATGATCTAGAATGATCTTGAAAACAAAAAACTCGAGAAAAAATTACTAAAAGTCAGCAAGCATAATATACTACAGACCACAACCGCCATATTAGATGTATACTACCTCGACCGTTACCCCATGCCCTTAAATAACCTTGAAAACAAAAATTCGAGAAAAATACACCAAAGTCAGCAAGTATAATACATTACAGATTACTACCATAATGTTAGATGCAGACTACCTCGACCTTAACCCCATGTCCTTGAATGACCTTGAAAATAAAAACTTGAGTAAAATGATAACAGTCAACAAGCAAATTACATTACAGACTAGCACTGTCATATTAGATGCAGACTTCCTCAACCTTGACCGTATGACATTGAATGACCTTGAAAACAAAAACTAAGAAAATTTTTGTGAAAGTCAACTAGCGTATGACATACAGACTACTAACACCGTATTAGATGCAGACCATCTTAGCCTTGTTCCCATGACCTTGAAAGCAAAAACTCGAGAAAAATCTATGCAAAGATGCAGAAGCTAGCTGAGACTATGTCTCTTTCATGACAATCATTATCACGCTCAGCCTCACAGCCGACCTCCCTAATACTTATAGTATACACTTATACAAACCCTTTGATGTTATATTGACTTTGAGCCAATAATATTGCACCATTAATACATAGCATGAACACCGATTAGCCAATCACCGACCAGTTAATCACCGAGTTGTCATGTGATTGCAGTTGGACAATCATGTCCAAGCACCTACACATCATGCGAGGTCGTGGTGGAGTCATTTCGGAGACATTATGGAGTTATGGAGCGATAGAGTGGCAGAGCTATAGTGCTATGAAGCTATGGAACTATGGAGATATGGAGCTATATTGCTATGGAGTTATGGAACTATGGAGCGATGGAGCCATGTAACTATGGAGTTAAAGAGATGTAGAGCTATGGGGTCATGGAACGGTCATCAAGGGGTTATGCAGGAGTCATGTAGGGGTCATGTAAGGGTCATGTAGGGGTCATGTAGGAGTCATGTAGGGATGGTGGTGGTGGTGATTATTGCTAAAGATTGATAGAAATATTGCTAAATATTGATCGAAAGATATATATTGGGATTGGGATTGGGATTGAGATTGGGATTCGTGTGCAAGTTTGTGCATGTGTGTCCATACATGTGTGGGTGTGTGTGCATCTGTATGGGTTGTGAGATAGATGGAAAGATTGCGATTGTGACTGATGGAAAGACTGACTTCAGCAGACTGAATGCACAAAAAGGACTATTTGTACAAGCCAATCTCTTATGCAGGCATGCATTTTTTGAACATAGGTGAAAGCTCGATCGCAGAATATTCACTAGCAACAACCAGTTAGCGATGATGCAGGTCGAGGCTACATGGTCGTCGATGTAAAAGGCAACCTTATTATTCACAATTCATCTTTGTGGTATGGGAGCACTCTGAGAAAACTCAAATACTTGTTCAACCTAGAGTGCACACAGAGTGTACCCCACCCCCTTCCCATACATCATTTGAAGTGATGGTATTTCGGGACATCAGAGGTTAGGAGGTTATGTTACCTGCAGGAAATGTTGGGTTAGGCTTTACCAGGTTTTGGGCACTAGTGCAGGGCACAAGATTGATGCAGGTTCATGATGGCTGACGGCCTGTGTGGCCTCCCTGGTGTCCCATCGTCATTCTCCAGCAGAAACCATTCTGTCATAACTATATGAAATGATTATGTTGTTCTGTAATCATTACGATGCACGTACCTGTCTAGATTACAAGAACCAAAACCTTGATGGTAGTCCTGGCAATGGTAATCAGAGGGGGGATAAGATCCTCTTCCCCCGAATGGAGGCAGTTGATAGGCTCGTCGTCACCCAATGCAGAAGGATGCACTCCTGAACTTGCTCAGAGAGTGCTATTGGCGTAGGGTGAAAGGTTAAATGAGTCCGAGATCTTCAAGGTTGCCGACTGTACATATGGGAAGTGTACCTTCGACTACAGTAAGCCCCTTATGGGGTACACTGTGCTCCAATATTAGTCCTTACCCGGTCGGCATCCTACAATAAGAATGAGTCAGCCTGATTAAGACAAGACAGTTTCCCCTTGAGGGAAACCAGTCTGAGGGAGGGACCCTACAGGGGGAGGGGGATCGGAAAGGGGTCCACAGTCCCCCCCCCCCAGCAGCACCTGACCAAAGGACTGGAAGAACTTGAAAAGGAGAGAGTTCCATCGGTGAGAAATCCACATCCCCCTTCCTCTACCCTCCTCAAACCAATGATTTAGACTTCCCGAATGCGACAGACCACCCTGGACAAGATTCTGTCTTGCCCAGGACAACAGAAGATGACCTTGGCAGATGGCACCGGTATGTGAACTTGGAATGAACTATAGAACGATGAACAGGACCTCAATGAGGTCTCAGGAGAATGAACTGAATAAGTGTATGTGTAAAAGAGAAACGTAACCAAAATTAAGCAGTGTGGTTTGACAATGTCCTCCGAACCCGGGATGAGGAGACGGAGAATGTTTCTGGTTACCGGGCATTCTCCAAAACTAAGTTTATACACAGTAGAGCACATTGGGCTGCGAAAGCAGTTAATGGGGTAACATAATGCTTAAATTTTAACAAGAAGGATATGTGTGGACGTGCTAGTTAGTCATGAGTGAGTGAGTAGTTTAGTGTAGTGTTCTTTTTAATTTTTAGGACAGCATGACGGTTTCAAAATTACAAAGTTCCCTGTAGATCCTGAAGATCAAAGCCCCAATTTAGATATGCTTTGCAGGGGATAATGCAATGGTCAGAAAGTAGCACTCTAGGTAAGACCTTTTAATAGGTATCAGCCACCTAGAGAAGGGGATGGGGAGGCAAGTGCTGGTTCCACCAGTAATCATTATGCCTGGTCTATTAGCGGCTGTGGGCCTCCCCATAATGCCAATACACACATGTTGTGTTGTTTCGGCCACCCAACACCATAGAAAATACACGTGGTACACTTGGTAATAATAATAGTGGAAATGGTCAAGTGGTCAAAATGACCAATAAATAATTTGTATGTAGAAATTTGTTGACGTGAAGATTTGTTCACAAACCCTCGTTTGAGGGACATACATTTAAAATCCCCACTTTAGCTCTGAAAGCTCGACAACTGTAAAAGTATTGTGCGAAGCCTACATTAATATTTAAGTTGGAAAGTTATGTCCCAGCCGTGTACAAAACGACAGGGCTGTGAGGTGGCACGCAGTCGGGGGTAAATAAAAACGAAAATTTTTCCAGAAATTAAAATTAACGATGGCAGTTACATGATTGGCGAAAAACAGTTGAATTCCCCCGGAGCAGGCCCTCATGCACGACCTACCCCACGAGATATGATGACGCTACAGCTGAATGCCTGCATGGGGGCCGACCAGCCGTGGCATGAGCTTCCTCGTGACGTCACAAGTACCGTTATTCAACAACACTTTATGATGTGAAATAAAATTGGTATAAAAATGTAATGATGATGGTTACACACCACACAAGACACTATAAAATTTACTATCAAAAATATAAAACTGAAATAAAAATATTACATTATGCCTTTCACTGTTGACATATGACTTAGCCTTATTTTTAGTATAGTATGTATTTTTGGTATGTGATTACTTTATTCTGGGGTTGTCCCCTTTATTGACTATTATTTCAGAGTGTTCCAAATGAGGCTGAAATTACATTACAAACATACAAAACACACAATACTCTCGTTAAATAAGAATTATGTAAAGTTAGGTTTTCTGGCCACATGGTCGTCCTCATGCCTTATGGCTTTATTGTGGTCGGCATACCTAACCTCACTCTCTGAATGTTACTGACCCCACTACTGGATTTACGGCAGCGATACTGGCCATAAAATAATATACAGTATTTTATTTAAAGTAAATTAGGTGAGGTGCACGTACGTGCAATGTACACCAAATTACACAAGAATATTCACTATGTTCTGCTATTACAATTTGGTTAGCACGTGGCTGAATCATTATTATTGTAGTGTGCATGACAAGTACTTTGACAAAACCTTCTAAATACTAACATATTGACATCCACTTACCTAAAAATTTAAACAAAACACGACACTCAAACACACTGGTTAGGTTCATAGTTATTAAAACATAAACAAATATTGTATATCAAAAGAACAACACAAGTTTAACACGTACGGAGCACAAATGCACTAAGACATGCGGCATAACATAGGCACACATCAAGTAAACAGTATTACACTTCACAACAAATTATTAACCCTTTAAAAGAAAAACATAAATATTAAATACCACACACTGCACTGATCACTGTACACATGCACACAGAACATAGGCTGATGCGCCGGTGTCTCCTCATGGCAGTGTGGTGTCTTGACAGATGTTATGTCGACAGGATGAACGAGCTAGGGTTGATCTATCAACGTCACAGTGTTAAGAATGCCTTACCCACATTAGGGAAAGCTTAGGTGATGACAATCCAGGAATTGTGCATTGGGTACTGGCAGGTGCCTATATAGTCAGCAGATCTTTACAAAACCATATTTACCACCCCCGACAGCGAAGGTTCCAGTTCTGTGCCATGCCTTTCGGGCTGAAGTGTGCACCAGAAAATTTCCAGGCCATGATGGTCAGGGTGCTCGATGGGTACATGGGCGACTTTACACTTGCTTACCTGGATGATGTGATCATCTGGTCTGATAACTGGGAACAGCATGTCCAGCACTTGTCACTGGTACTGGAGTGCTTGGCGATAAACAGGTTAACTTGTGTCAATCGGAATTGACACATTGGCAAGCAGCGCATCCAATTCCTAGGACATCTGGATGACAAAGAGGGTAGGTAGTACATCAACACCCAAGCAGTTGCCGCTAATAGACTACCATGAACCTCCGTGCACCTTCAAGCAATTGCACAAGTTCTTTTGAGTTGTGATTTGTTGTGTGACAACACACTAGGGTTTGCAATCATACAGCACCCTTCACGGACTTGCTATCTCCAAGCCGCAAGTTCGTGAGGATGTTGGAGCATGAGGCGAGTTTCGAAGAACTCAAACAGCAATTCCGACACTGCACCAAACTAGCATACCAGGACCCTAGGAAACACCTCTACTTGCAGATGGATGCCAGCGAAAATGGGTTAGGCGTGGTGTTATTTCAGATGGGAGACAAGGGGGAAAAGCAGATAATTGAATTTGAGAGCACCAAGTTCGACCCAACAGAAGTATGCTACGACATAAATGAATGTGAGTGCTTAGCAGTAGTAAGGGCAGTGAAGTGATACCGTGCACTTTAAAATTGAACACCAATATTATTTAGATCACCTATCTTTATACTAATTGGCTTTGGTCAAAACAAATAATCAAATTGGTTAAAGTTGTATTTGTAATTTTCAAGTCTCTTGACCGTTTCTTCGTCAATATGTAGCCTAACCATCTATTTGGAGGCTCAGGTGGTATGATGCGATGGACGTTCTGATATTGCTTCACTCTTGCACTTTGCGCATAATGTTCGTGTTGGATTAACAAGGAGGTTTGATGACATGGTAACAATAATAAAGTAATAAAATCCACGGGTGTTTCGTTGTGGAATTAGCGCAAAAGCGTTACTTTCATCTCAACCTGTGAAGCTGCACCGAGTGGTAAAGTGCATAGCTTCAGTACTCTGCACTACACGGTTGAAAGAAACGAACGTGTACCGTAATACCTTCGAACATTGCATATCGAAGAGTCATGTCTACACAATCGAGGTGAAATCTTTAAATCGATAGTAGTTTATACCAGTAGAGTTTGGCACAGTCAGTAGAAAGAGTATGAGATACAAAATACGAGCGGAAAAATGGCAGGAAATGCAGTGTGGTGTAACATGTTTGTTTTTACTATTTTGAACGTTGTCATTAAGACAGGAATTACAGTGAATGGAAACAACGATGGTAAGCATCAGCTGTGTGAAAATTTTTAATGTTTACTTTGTGGTTATTACCTACTGTTTTCATTAGAAGTATTTTTGAAACTAATCCTTTTCAATTTAGTACGAACAGTTTTATTGGTTTCTTTAATTGTATTTAATTATTTTGTAGGTTTCCTGCAGGCTAACAATGATGTGCAGTATATATCGTTACACAAGGTAAGGCACTTTGAGGTTACGAGGTCCCTAGTTAGCGCGCAGCTCATCTTGCTGTCCTTGGAGGGAGACCTTGCTCAAGTTGATATAGCCATAACCACAGATTGTACATGTAGCCGTTGCCACAGCCATTGTTAAACTATCTTCTGATTTCCCGCCACCTCGAAAAGATTTTATGAAAGAGTGGTTTTTATTGGACTATTTTGTTGCTGAATTAATTCTCTGTGAACTGTCTTTGGCAGTGGCTGGGTCATGTTTTATTCGTTTGTGACAAGCATAGACATAGCAGTGTCTTGTTATTGGTTCAGTAATTGAATTGTATACTTTGTGTGTTTCAAGTCAGAATATCTGGTGCAGGTATAGGCTATTCACGGTAAATCGAGCACGTTTTAAGGCCCTTTCAATATGCTTTACACATTTATAAACATAATTTATGACAGCTCCAGATGTTAACTTTTCTAAATGGTGAAATGTATACACCCTGTTTAACAATCACATGGCAATGTTTATATTAAAAAGTGGTGGAAAGATAGAAATTGGCTAAAAGGAAAAATTAATCAGGGCCTTAAAAAGTGCTCACTTTACCGTGAATAGACTAGTTGATGAAGGGAAGCAGGTGGATGTCTGCTTCGTAGATTTTGAGAAAGTGTTTGATAAGGTGTTCTATGTGAATTGACGAAGTAAGTGGAGGATCTGATACCGGACAAGAGGGTAGTGGAATGGATAGGGGACTTCCTCAGGGGGCGTAGGCAAAGGGTGAAAGTGGGGGAGGCAATATTGGGGGAAGGGGAGTTTACATCAGGGGTGCTGCAGGGAAGCGTGCTGGGTCATTTGTTATTTACCATATTGGTAATTGACATGGGTTTGGGGATTAGGGGAAAAATAAAACTGGTTGCAGATGATTGTGTTGTGTATACAGAGTGGGAGGGAGGGAAAACTTGCAGGTGGTCATTGACAGGATGTGGCTGTTGACAAGGGAAAACAAAATTAAGATAAATGTAAGAAAAACTAAGGTAATTAGTGAGGTTTACAAGTGAGAAGGTGATAAGCAGGGACATGTACAGATGGGAGGGACAAGAGATAGAAGAAGCAGCAGAATATAAGTATCTAGGGATTGTACTGCAGGGAGACCTCAGGTGGAAAAAACAGGTAGAAAGGGTGGTAGCAAAGGGAAGAAGGGCTCTGGGTATGTTGAGAAGAGTGCTGAATGGAGTCAGCTGTGAGGTGAAGGAGAAGGCGTATGGCACAATGGTACGACCAATGTTAGAATATGCTGCAGCAGTATGGGACCCGTATGTGGAGGTGGAGGTGCAAGAGCTAGGAAAGGTGCAGAGAAGGGCAGCAAGAGGGGTGAAGGGTAGGTGGGGAAGGCAAGGGCAGGATGATGAGGAAGAAGGGAACTATAGGCCATCAGTGATGATGAAAGAAATGGGGTGGAGCTCATTGAAGGACAGGAGGAAAGTTGAACGGCTAGTCAGGATGTACAGGGTGGTGAATGAAGAGGGAGGATGGGGAGGGCTACACCACTGCAAGCTAAGTAAGGGGGTGTTTAGGGGAAGAGGAAACAACAGTGAGAAGCTTCAGAGGGTGTGGAGGAGAACGAAGCGGGGTAGGCAGTCCATGCTTGTGAGGTCTGTGAGGGAGTGGAATGTGTTGAGGGAGGAATTGGTATCTGTGAGAGGGGTTGGTAAGTTCAGGAAGAGAGTGGAAAGGGAGTTGGTTGGGTGAGGGAGAGGTGAGATAGCTCGCCACCGGCTGGTAGCCAAATTTCGAGTGTATTATTATTATTAGACGGTATTATGTTTTTTCTAATTTACAAATTGTAATCACTAAGATGTGTTGAGATATTCACAGTATATAGGCTACGATGAAGTGTTATAGGGAGGTCTATGAATACGAGGGAAATTGTAAGTTGAAAGTTATTGAAAAAAGGGGGAAGTAGCACTACAAGAAATGCTGAAATGTTTGGAAAATGTAAACTATAGTCCACAAATGGCTTAGAAAATTAATTCTTGCAAAATCTGCATCTGCTTTCTGAAGCGTGAGCGATAAGCAGGTGTGGAAAGTATGTCAGTTTACTTGATTATTCCTATAATTTTACCAGGAGTGTATGAATATGGTAAAAATATATAATGCAGATAGAAATGTATGAAGCAGTTAAATCGGCGTACCATCTGTTCTCGCTTTTGTTTGTACCCCAAGAAGCAGAGTGGCACAGATTTAAGTGAATTTATTTTTCAGGAGATAGTTAACAGTTGGTAAAAGTCCAAACAGTAAATAACATACTTCATGCTACTATCACCAACAACTGCAACAAAGCACTACCAAGTACGCACCTTACAGCTCGAAATATTATGCAGAGAAAGTGACACGTTTGACCTAAATAATAATTTAGCTTCATTGGCATAGCATAAGTAAACAATGCTAAATACAGATTATAACTCAAATATTGGACACACCACTTTGTAACCTCGGATACCCTTGAACATCCACACACAGATATCACTTCACTCTGCATTCCATAAAATCTGCATTTTCACTATGGGTGAAGGCATATAGAAATGCTACATTAATTTGCATCTTTGCTTCACTTTCAGGCACATCATGTAATCATCAAGTCTATAACATCTGGTACAATATTAATAAATTTGGTAAATGTTGAGAATAACCGCTTTTGGGAGAGAAAAAATCACGGAACGTGGTATGATTCCACTTTACTGATGACACAGAACGCAAATTTACTAGTGGCATCAACATGTCAATACAGACCACAAAAACACGAGTGGGGAGGGCTATGAAGATCAGGGAAATTGTGGCGTAAAACATTTAAACATTTGGAAGGCTTCAGAAGTTTTTATTTGTTTGTTTATATTTTTTATTTATTATTTTGTTTCATTGTTGACTTTGAAATTCAGTGTTATAATAACTTATAATGTTTAAATTGGGAGTGTGAGGTTATGTTTACATTTCGCTTATCGTCTGGAAACAGCAACATTTTTTTTATTAACGTATTTTTGCCATCATTTTGTAATTTGGTGAAAGCATTTGTTAAACTGACGTGAAGTTAGCTTAGAATCCCAGCTTCAAATGGTGACGCACCATGCTTATCTGGTAATATCCAACCTTGCGAAAAAGTTACTTGTTCAGATGTTGGAACAAAAACTGCACATGTCCAAAAACTACTCATTTCAATAATTATAAAATCTAAACCTTCCAATGAAGAGGAAAACCGCACAGTGTAATCTCATCTCAAAATATATCAGAATCGTGGCGACTGAGCTCTAGGATTTGTCTAAGAGCTGATAAACTTATGACTCAGAACGAGTTGGTGCTTCTAGGAGACAGGTTTAAGGCCTTCTAAAATAAAAAATTGTTCGTGGAACAGAAGGATTCACGTGTTGTGCAATGCCCAAGCACTAAGGCTCTTGACGTGTGATAATCCGTGGTAAATATAAAAAAATATTACATGTAATGACCTTAAACACTGAAGAAACTATTGTGTATGTATTAAAAACCCGGAGACGAATCTTTGTATTTGTCTGCTGTGCAGAACAATTGTTTGTTTGTAAATAAATGAAATGTGTTTAAAAAAATTATTATTTTATGTTGTCTTATGTCCTGTTCACTTAATTAAAAAACACCATTGGTAAAGAAACAAAAAATATTTTGTACCAGTTTTGTCATATTTAAAAAAAAAATGTATATAAACGTTTAAAAAAACATTTTTGGTATTAAAAAATATTTCATATCAGTTTTTTAAACAAACAGCATCGGTAAAAAAAAAATTTGTTGCAGTTTTGTTTTAAAAAAATAATAATACGGTTGGTAGGTATACACATAGGTTTAAAAGTTGTTGCATTGTAAAGGTATACCAAGTTTAGGTACAATTTAAAGGAAAAGAGAGGACACACACACACACATACACACATATATATATACACACACACACGCACACACCAACATACACACACCAACACACGCACTACATTTCCGGACGTAATTGAATTTTTAAAACGAAGGAAGAGTAACGCTAGACAGCTGCAATTGTCACCTTTCACATGCAGCTCCGGGCAGCTGTCATTTGTAGATGTGCGTCGACTGGATGGTTTTTGCGACTTTGGCACTTTTGCAGCTGGGTGGAAATGCAGCATCATGTTAAGCATCGTGCCGGCAGGCATGCGCTCAGAACTGAGCTCCAGAGACAACTCTACGACACCAAGAACCAGAGACGACTTCACGCCACCTATCATTGGTTATAAAGTCTAGTATTTGTATGTAGCATTCCAACAGCAAGCGACCACGTATCCAATTACCATGTAATAAGCAGCGCTCTAGTCCGGAATAAGTAAGGTCCACATTCGACCCCTGGTGCACCTCAGAAACACTAGTAAAAAACAATTACTCTGGTGGCGACATACGGCAAATACATGTGGTACAGTACTTATGAAAAACTATACACTTCACAGTACATGATGGGAAAAATTATTTTGTTAGGGCAAGCAGACTGGGGAACAAACTGGTAAGAAAAAATACACGCCCCTATACTGAAGGAAAAACACATTACAATACTGAAGGAGAAATATGGTACAACATGTATGAAAAAATTTATACAGGCGGGACAAAATACATAATACTATATTGATGGGAGAACAACCCAGTAAATAAATATATATATATATATATATATATATAAAACGACATCCTACACACGAGACCTAATGTACGGGAGGTTCCATGTTCGACACCTGTTAAAATACAGGCAGGGGACATGTCAATGGCAAAACAAGCGTACAGAACTTATAATAGAACCCCCCCCCCCTCCCCTCCCTGCAGCCTCAAGGTACTCTACTATAAATATACTAGTGATAAACATGTGTAGTACATGTACATACATACACTCGCAATTAGGCTACCGCCCGGTGGCGAGCTCTTTCACCTCTCCTTCATACAACCAACTCCTTTTCCACTCCCTTCCTGAAATTACCAACCCCTCTCACAAATACCAATTCCTTCTTCAACACATTCCACCCCCTCACAGACCTCACAAGCATGGACTGCCTACCCCGCTCCGTTCTCCACACCCTCTGAAACTTCTCACTGTTGTTTCCTCTTCCCCTAAACACCCCCTTACTTAGCTTGCAGTGTAACCCTCCCCATCCTCCCTCTCCATTCACCATCCTGTACATCCTGGCTAACCGTTCAACTTTCCTCCTGTCCTTCAATGAGCTCCACCCCATTTCTTTCATCATCACTGATGGCCTATAGTTCCCTTCTTCCTCACCATCTTGCCCCTGCCTTCGCCACCTACCCTTCACGTATACATATACACGTACAGGGTAAAAGTAGGTTGGTTGTGACAAGGAATACTTTCCAGTGCTTGCTAAAGACGTTCATGAAAAAAAATTATGTTGTCCTGGCAACCAGCCCAATACATTTATATAAATATGTGTAATACCTATGCTGGAAAAAAATTTTATGACCAGCTACTATGTACATCACCAAGGTAAAACTTAGAACATATATATATATCTGTGTGTGTGTGCAAAAAAAATATGCGCACAAATTTTTTTTTACTGTAAACAATGTACAGTTAAGAAGTGTATTGTTTGTACCCATGAGCGCATACACAACAGCCAGTAGGTATTGGGAGGGATATAAATGAAAGAACTAAAAGTTCAGTAAAACATGCAAAGATTTATTATTGTAAAAAATTATACGTTTTACATTAAATGTTAGTTGTAGCATGATTGGTACGACAAAATGCCCTTCTCGTCGACCCAGGAATCATCATGCTTCGAGTGACCCAGTCACCGCATGTAAATGCTGCCATTATGTGGTTTCAACACCTCCAGCAAGTAAACGTCTGGAAATTGTGTAGGCCAGATCTCTTTGGCGTGAAATAGGTTCACTATATCACAATCCTATCTATGCCTCTTGAAAAAATGAGTCCCGTGATATATAACATTTTATACTTATGCCTGTAAAATTTTTAATCATAAAAATAAATTTGATTTGAAAAAGAATTTTTAAATTTTATTTGATTGATTTCTCAGATACCATATTGTTTGGTCTAGAATCAATAATGTTCACAGATCACCAGAATTCGCTCATTTTTACAAAAATTCGGCCCACTACTTCATATTCTAGGGCAGGGTTTTTTTTTAAGGGAAAATCTGGAAATTTCAATGCTTTTGTGGGCTAAAATGTACAATTTTGAGTGAAAAAGGGGAGAAACAAAGGCCAAGCCACCAGCCTGATTCGCTAGCTTCTGGAACCACCGAACATTCCCCTATCCCCTCGTCGGGGAGCATACATTATGTATCTACTCACCTTTTATATGTACGCCATTTCAATTGAAACGTTCGTACAATTTTTTTTTCTCCATCTTCACTGTAGCCTGAAGGTGATTTAAATTAAGAAATATAGGTGCATTACTTTCAGTTGATAAAGAAAAAAAAAACTTGCAAAATGTGCTGAAACATTCACGCTGGGCTGCACATGTAGCAGGATTCAGACACGTTTGAAAACAGTTTCGGGTGGCTTCAGTAATGTTGACATGGAGTGGCAGTGTGTGTTCCTCTTCTTAGTGGTGGTTATGTGCAGCCAATGTAGTTGCAGAACATCTTTCAGTAATTACTGACTTCTAAAAAGCTAGGGAGAAAATAATTCCGAATAGTTTATTTGGACTGTGCATGTTGCATCCTAAAAACATCAGTATTGGGAAGGGCTGTGAAAATCGTAGAGATGGCAAAATTTAAATTGAGAAGCATAAAAGTAATATTGCTGAAATATTTCATTTTGGCCAACAAATTTTCTTTCTAGAGTGGCCTAGAAATTAACTAACTCCACACTCGCTTTGCTCACATTATGGGAAGCATAGTGGCACAAATTTGTGTGTAATCTGTTTTCTGGAACTAGTTGTAGACGTAAAGAAATATTTTAATAAAAATGTAAAAAATCAAAAAAATACAAAAATATCCGCTGGTAGCACCAAGAAATTGATTATTGCATATACAAATCTATACACTGCTTCCCGGAGAATGAGTTTAGTGTATGTGGAACGCGACGCCCATCTACCTGCTTCATATTACTGTATTTTTTTATGTAGTTCTAGGCAATTCTATTTTCTGTAGAATTATATATTTAAATTTTTTGTGGTATTTTCACAAGCTTCTTCGACAACCAACTTGACGCTAAACGTTACCATAAGGAAAATGGCATGTCTACAGTTGATGTGAACAGTTATAAAAATATAAAGAATGTTGGTGTGTGTATGTATGTATGTATATATTTTAATTTGTGCTCGTAATTTTTTAAAAAACCGTTTCGTAAGAAAATCTAAATTATTTAAAAATACATTTTGAATTACTTGTTTATTGATTTTGCATCATCTTAACAGATTGAAAATGTTTGGCAATTGTGGTGCCATCTGTTGCCAGACATTTGTGCTAGCCTATTGGTTTTTGATTGTCTGCAGCGTCTCGACTGGCGGTAAATGCAGACACTTGAATGTTGGCCAACTTTTAACACATTGCGTGTAACGTTTAGCATCGTGGCAACATATAACGTTGATTGTAGCCAGAGTCATTACTCTCCATGGATTCATGGCTTATTATAATGCGTTATTGTAGCCAAGCCTCTGCGGTGTTTTTACTTTTATTTATTTTTTGCCATGAATTTTTATCTGGTTTTCACAGTTGTCTCGTGTATGGAGTTTTGAAAATATTTATACCCATGGGTGTGAAAATGAATCAGCAACTTATGTATCTAGTGCCCAAAAGTACTCAGTTATTTTGAAAAATTTTCCGTGTTCTTTTGGATAATTACTAATGTAATTTATATTTTTGAATCAATCCATGAATTTCATTTTCAGCCATATGTATGGCTGATAGGTAGGCTTATGTTAAACGTGTTTATAATTTTTATAAGTGCAAATACAATGCCTATCTTTCTGCATGGATGTTTAGTTTGATAGCTGTGAAAATTTTTGTGTATATCTGCTTATGGCTATTATAATATTACTAAAATTACACAATAATTATTGTAAACTGCTGTGAGCTTCCGTTCAACTTCAAGGATTTATCTCTTTCTGGTACAATCCACTTGTGATGCTTATTTTTCATGCATACCTTGAAGTATTTGAACAGTTTTACTATACTGTATGACTATTAATGATTACTGCACAAGTTTAATTTCATTTGTTAAAGTGGATTTATCTGATATGTGCCAGTATGCACGTGACATTTGTTAGTGAAAAATTTCCTAAAATGTTGAAAGATTTTCCTTAAACGCTTGTCAAAAAGTAATTTTTCTCTTTTTTTTTTAATAGTATATTTTTATTTGCTTTTCATTAAAGTCATATTTGCACAATCCCAGAAATATCCTTAGAAATACTCCTGTTGGTAATAGTTGACTATAAGCAGCATAATGATAAATGAAGCATTGTGTAAAGAGGCCTTTTGTGTCCTAAGTTACCTGCTTCTTAATTTATATGTATTTATTTTAATGATATTAAGGGTGTGAATTATTTGATGAAATTTTTTTTTCTTTTTTGTAGGAATTTTCGAGTGGCTCGAGAATAAGGTGAGTGCACATTCAACTGACCCATTGAAGAATTCTCATTTTTCTGTTGAGGCTCCTTAGGAGCCTGGCTTGCTAAGGTAAGGTATGCTTTTCCAGCAGGAAATTGCTCTACCTCGTTCTGCTGGGGCCGCGGAGGTGTAGTGGTTAGACTATTCGCCTCCCACCAAGGCAGGCCAGGGTTTGATTCCAGGCAGGGTTGCCCCCATATTTTCACGTGTGGGAATCATGCTGGATAATTCTGATGGTCTGCAGGTTTTGTCGGTGATTTCCGCTTCCCTTGCATTTCAGTGCCTCTGAATTCTCAACTTGCTTCACCCTCATCGGCTCTCAAGACCTTGGGTGCTTACGAAAAGTAACCTGGTAAATTGTTAACTGGGTTAACTCAGTCACGTGACCAGGTTTAGCCGATCACTTGCAGTTAACCAAGTTGCTTTGAATGCTTAGGGTAACTGTGGTGTTTTGAGATGGCGGGAACTCGAAATAAAACTAAGCTGGAATATTTAGTGCTATAATTATTACATACCTCTTTCTAAAGCATTATGTTAGTCGTTTGTCATTGCTATTTAAAACATGCCTCCTGTCTGTTCGTCCAACAGAAATATAACATTCGGTTCCATTCTCCTTTTCCTTAAACGCCGCTCGTTAATTATAATAGCTTGTCATTAACTTGTTTATTTTTGTTGCTGCAATGTTTACATATTTATGCGCCATTTCAGGTGTCATCTGCTACAACCAAGTTACCCTGCTGTCGAGTAGGATTAGCTCAGAATTGATCAAGTCAAGGATCGTGTTAACCTGGGTGACATTCTGAACGCAAGTTAGCTTTCACCCGATCAGTTTTCAAGCGCACCAAAAAAAAATTTTTAATTTAATTGAGTTAACCGGGTGACTTTTCGTAACCACCTCTTGATGTTAAGAACTGTCCAAATCTTTTCACTCCACTCGTCTGTTGCTGTTAGTTCTCGGTGTACGAGCATCCAGTAACTAGGAAGTGGTTCACAGCCCACAGTTAGGAAGTCCATCAAGGCCGCTGCCTGTTGAGATTCATTTAGTGTACGAGAGGTATAGAAGCTCAGGACCTGTGAGTGCGTGTGGTGCACGAGTGTCACGTGTCTTGGTACACAAGACACTCAACCAGTGTGCAGTCTTGTGGTCGACAACTCCCCTCTTTGTTTTATGGTGGTAACAAAGGTCCCTTGCATATCCTGTTATTAATTTACATATTGTGCACCTGGGTTTTCATATCAAATAATTGCTTTCAAAAAATTCATTTTTGTAGTACGGTTGTAAATTTGAACCATTGTATATAGTCGTAATATGTAAATGTAACATAACAGATAAAGAGACTTCAACACAGTTGTGCCTGGCACTAAGATGGTGAACACAAGCCTCAAGTATACAGCAGGGCCTTCAACTAGAGTGCGAAGTGCATGTTACTGGACAGTATAAATGAAGGCTCAAAAGGATTGGTACAGAAGTCTACCTGGAGGAGTCAGGAGCTCGCTGAGCCCTAGGGAAATCGCTGTAACACATCCGATGCTATAAGTCTAATTGGGGAATCACTGCAACGCATCCCGAGACTAGTAGTGTGTATGAGCACTTGTTAATAATGCTAAGTGAGGGCCAAGTTTTAAGATCTTGTATATTGCACCTTGTATGACTTTCAAAAAACTTGATGTCAAAAGGAATTTCTTGATCGTAGTGTTTTATTGCACTTTATTGCCGCTACAACCTCACGTGAGTCTCATATGGGTTTTCCAGCTGCTCGAAGCGCTACATTTTCTGAGCAGGAAGGTAATTTTTAACTGGCTTTTCAGAAGACTCAATCATAGTTCAGGTCTTATTTTCCTGTAGCACTTTCATTAATGCATGATAAATATTGAACTTCTTTTCTGTAGCAAGGGTTTTTAAAGTGCCTATGTCAGATTTTACCTCTCCCTTGTCATTTATAGATTTGGTTGTAGGTAGACTCTGGGAGATAAGTCACTGTCCCAGTTGTGTTATTGCTTTCCGCATCCCTCTCTGCTGCAATACACGACTTCCCTTCCTTGTTATGCCAGAATCACATAGCCCCGACGCGCACGACACAACGGCCAACAGCCAATGAAATACAATGTAGATTGTCGTAAGCCCGACCGATTCTGTCATCCGAACAGCAGATGTGGATTAGAAATGATTTCCATTCTTTGTCGTGTTTGGCACGATGCACAGAATGTACAACCTTACAAAATGAACTTGTAATGCAAGCTTTCCCTACAATGGTAAATACACACCTTAAAGGAAAAATTAATTGGAAATTACTTTATCTATTTCTTAAAAACAATAATTTGACCTTTGTATGCATCACCATTATGTATTACAAATTTCCCTCTTGTTCACCATCTTTGAAACTAACGTAGTCTATTGACGCCTCCTAAATAGTTAGGTTAAATGCTGAGAGTGTGGTGTTGGTCGTGCTGTAAATTCACGTAGTCACATTGAAATGTGTCGTGGTTGCGTTTTTGGTCGTTTACTGTTCTATTTTGGTCGGGGCTATGTGATTCAGGCATGAGTGTACAGGGATCGGCACTGAGATACAGTGAGGTCCCATCCCTACCTCAGATACACACTTAGCAGGTTAGGTTGTAGATATTAAGAACTTCCTGTTCTCTCACACTCTGTAGTAAAGGAATGTAACTGCCTACAGGGATGGAAGTTTTTAAACAATTACAAAGAATAAAAATTTGATCCTTACAACTTGTGAGAAGAATGTTGTAGTATACAAAATAGAGACAAGATTGTAACATGTACATGCTTAGTTTTGGTTTTTTTGTTTGCAGTTGGTATTTCTCACTGAAGAAACTGCTTCAGAAAAGCAGCCATGAACTAGCCATGAATTTGTGTATACTTAGTTGTGTTTAAGTTAAGGTGCCACAAGATGCACATGAGTATTTTCTCGTGGACAGGGTTGATATCGTCAATCTCAATTTATCATGGATTACACATCTTTGTTTGGTAACACATTATACCAAAACTGTTGAGCTTGAGCTCAGATACTGCATGTTTTATTTGCATTTTACCGCCACTTTTAAGGGCATGTACACCCGTAAGAATAGGCATTAAGCTCTCTATATATATATGTGTGTGTGTGTGTTTGCGCACACACACACACACACACATTTTTTGTGAGATTTTTTTGTGAGAAATTACTTCCGAGAGTTTGTCTGTCATTTTTTATATTGAGTATCTGCTGTTTGTATGTGTGTGTTACAGTGCTCCAAAATAGCGTTTACAGTGTGTATAATGTTTCGAAAATACTGTTCCACCTTGTATGAATATGAAGTTATTGTGGACCAGTACGTTGGCAATACATTAAGTAGTTTGTCCTTTAAATTTGTCAGTCAAACACCAGGTAGCGGTCCACCCATAGGGAAAAGTGTGAGAATTTCATGTGATTGGGATGGGAAATGTCAGGGAATTTTCACATAGGTCAGGGAAAATGTATATAATTGCTACTCTGCAAAAGTTGTTAGTTAGTGAATATAGGATAATGTAATAGTGGGACATGTGTGTTTTAAAAATTTTATTTTTAGTTTTGCGGGCTGGCTACAATACATCTTTGCCAAGTGACAGGGCGTATATGAACAAAATTAAATATTTGTGTGTATAAAATGGGCACTCGTCTGAATAAAATGTTGGTGATGCTTGCTTGGTCTATAGCACTGTAGTTCAGTTCAACTACACTGATAGCATATTTGTTCTGTCAGTGGTGGAAACAATGGTATTGGAAGGTTTATTTACTGAAAATAGGTCAGGGAGAATGGTAATATTCTGACTGGAGATCAGGTAAAATTCAGGGAATTCCTAAACAGAATTTCAGTGGACACAGTTAGTTAGTCATTGTGATGTTGTTTCCTTGACTGGAAGAACTGTGTCTGAGGAACAGGTAGCCTAGTGGTTCTGCGATGGCAGTAGTCCTTAACTCGTGCACATACTGTATTGGCTGTGAATGGTAAAGGGAGCACTTTTGAAAGCACTGGATGGGTACCCACCCATCCAGTGTGTGGGTGGGTGGTTGGTTGGGGAGGGGGACGAATGGATATTATGGGACATTTTCACACAAACCAATGCTTGTTTATCAATAATAGCCTCTTTTAAAAAAAAATACTCTAACCTTTTCGAAAAAATTATGGCCATATTTAAAAAAAATGACTTTTTTTCACTAATAATTCAAAACTAAAATAAACATCCATTCTTAAAAGTTAATTTTGGGGATAATTCTCATTTTCCCATTTGGTGGAAAAATTGCCTCATCCCAGGAGCTAAGCAGTGGACTTTTTTCTTGAAAATTCCTGCAGGTCTCTCACGGTCTAGTCAATACTGAAGGTAACCCACTTTCTTAACAAGGTTGCTACATAGTGTGCTGTTTGGGAGCTGCATTTGTCGCACAGCATCAGTCAATGCTAGGGTGAGCCTGCCAGTGTCCTTGGATGAGACGTCCTCTTGCGTACCTTACTCAGCATTGTCCCACGGACAACTTGCAAGGTTGGCCGGATAAGCGTGGTTTGCACAGGTCGCAAGATGCATAAAGGCCAGCCTACAATTGCTTTAGCACAGAAAGTAGAATACAAGTCTTGGAATGGCACTACCTACAATCATGCATAGCACACTCACAGTAATTTAGCACAGAATCCACACATAGAAAGATAACCAATATCCTATAATTCCTATGCATGTGCGCCGTGCGTGGCCAATTAAAACGTTGATACCACCGAGTTCATGTGATAATCAAAATGGCTGCAAAAGTAATGAATTTAAGTAGTACTTGTAGAGTTTGGCGCCACATAAACATTGGTTTCTTTTGATTGAAATTGTTACTGTACAAGCAATGTATGTTAAGATGAACAGTATATATTATTATATTTCTTCAAATTAAAACATGAGCAGCAAAGTATACAGCTGTCAACATTTTTTCATTGCAGTGTGACCAACATATGCACACAAAACTTACTGAGCATTGTTTTTTTTTTTTTTCATTTTCACACCTTTTTTGTTTAAACATCCGTCTGTTCTATGCATGTGCTAGTTTGATTGTAGGCTTTCAGATTCGAGCCGTGCGTATGTTCTGTGCTATCGCACATGCTGTCTGTGTTAAATCAATTGTAGGCTGTTTTTGCATTATGCAGCAGTCATTGACAATATTAAACCACATTGAGAGCAAGTCATACCAGGACCAACATCCCTCTGTGTCATGTTTCCAGGAGTGGGCCTACATGTCAATACTATATTTAGCCACTAATAATAATCATAACATTTACTAATCTCATTCATGCTCAGTTTTACTAGGCAGTCTGCCATGAAAGGACAATTCATGTCAAAGCACTCTTGCTTAAAAAAGAATTCTAGAAAATTCATGGAGGGTGTCAGTTGTTAAATGAAATCAACATGGCTTTACGAATGAGGAGGTTAATTGATTCATTGACAAATTAGATTATGTTTTATGAGTAGCAGTAGACATATGACTTGCTATAGATTTTTGATAATAAAGGGATAAGTTCAACATTTGTTGCAGGCATTGTTCGCTTGCCACCAAGTGATGAAGGGATTGTACAGTAAATGAGGTGATTGTTGGATGGTGCGCATGTGGCATGAGAGTTAAAGTTGCTGTACATATGAGCTGTTTCTGTTAGTGCCCGCCATTCAGAATAAACAACACTGTCACAGTTGTCACTCTTCAGAACTAAAAGTTTGTCACTTTTGATGTGTGTTTGCTGTCAGTGTGAAATCCTGTTAAATTTCAATTTCTTTGTACGTGTGGACACTTCAGTGTTTTATATATTGTCAGAGCTTGTGGTTTAGTGTGTATGTAAAATAATTGTGTCAAATTATGTAATGTAATAATAGAACAGTAATGTTTGTATTATAACTTTGGGTGTGTTGAATGACTTTATTAATCTTCTGTGCACATAACGTAAGTCCACCGCACACTGAACAATTTTCCTTACAATATTGCGTGCCGCATGGAGGCTTACTTGCTGCTGGACGTGCTCACCCACTGGAAATATTGATGCCTACGTGCTGTTTTGCCGACTAGTAGGCCTATACTATTTTTCGGTAATTGGAATGGTGCTATTTTCTCTGAGTGTTTCTTCGCTACTTTCCCATCTCAGCCAATGAGAGCAAGGAAACGTGTAATGTTACTTTATTTACATGGCAACGTCATTGTTTTGGGTGTGTTAATAAATGCATAGCAGAACATGGTTGTATTCAGTTTTGCGATAATTTGTGTACTCACCCGAATTTTTCGAAAAGCATTGTAATTGCAGTCCTGCTTTCGTTCCTTCAGGCTTACAATTCTCTTGTTCAAAGTCATTTATTTCGTCTACAATTTTTATTTCATTATTCAAAACTAAAAGAAATGGAATTACAGCAATTTTTCTTTGTCTTACAGTGTTTATTGTTTATCATTTTCACCATCTGTCAAAAATTGTTATGGCTACCAGCATTACTAGTTGACAGAATAGCTCGCAATGAAACGTATACGGGGTGTGGCAAAACCAGTGATGGACCCTGCGAGTACCCAAGTTACAAGACTCTTTGCCTAGCTGTTAAATAATATCTTAGCAGGAAAATTTGTCCCATGTACACGAGACCAGGCTTTAGTCTCTAGTATGTTAGCATATGGTTTTACTTAGTTTTCTTTGTCAAGAACACATTACATTCAAAAGTACAGGACTGACTTTTCACATTTGGAAATGCAGATTTATTTAATTTTGACTAAATGAATTACATTGAAAACGCTCAAATACAAGCCTCAATCAACCTGAATTTTTGGCAATGTGTGTTTGTATTTCTGATAATTGAAAAATTGTAAAAAATATAGAAAAATTTTCAGTTTGGGCTCTGTTTTAGCATATTGGAAAATAATATATTATCATCACCAGCATGAGTAATTTTTTGCATTGGACTTATCATGTAATACAAATTAGCAATTATTTTTTATAAATCATATAATGTACATAAAAGTCCCTATTTCACTTCCAAGGAGGAAAAAAGACAACATTGTGTTAAGAGGTTAGTTTGTATTAATGAGGTTTGAATGTAGCGTGAACTGGGCAACGTGGTGATGTGTGTGGTTGAACTTGCAGAATGCCTGTTCCGACGCTTGTGGAAGACAGTTCCGAGTTCCTCAAGTTTATTCCGCCGCTGCTCGACTTTAAGGAAAGGTCAGTAGCATATCTGATGTGTGTTTGTAATACTCTAGAATATGTATTTTTTTTTAAATCTCTTAATAAACAGTTTTTGCATGAATGCTTTCATCAAATAAAGCAGTCATAGTAATTTCAATTTTTTTTTATGTAAGAAAATGTTGGTATTAATGTTAATAAATATTTATAATAATTAATTTAATGTTTTTTTTATCAGTTATAAAAATAACTCGTGGACAAAATTGATATATGGTTAGTTATTTTATATCAGTTATAAAAATAACTTTAATGGACGAAATTGATGTACATAAGTCAGTTATTAAAATTTTGTCAACTTTATTATTAACCTTAGTTTTATCACATATAATAAGAGTAAATATAATAGCCTTGTCCATTTTTTTTATTTATTTTTTTATTAAATCTGTTTCTTGAAGCATTCAGAATGGAAATACATTTAAAATTTGATTAATATCAATACACTTATTTATTGAGTTTTTTATTATTTTTTAATTTTTAGATAAGTGAATTGTCGCATAATATTTAGGTGTTAGAAAATATTTGCACTCCTTTCTTATGCAACCTGTATGGTACCTATAGTTAATGAGTTGTGCACATGTGTAGTACAACCTGGTACTGTGGTCCACTGGATGCTGTGCTACTTCTGCCTTGAGAGACGTTCATCTGTGCTAGGCCGTATTATTATATACGGTATTATATTCTTTAAGTTTGACTGACTTATTTTTCATAATGGCAGCTATAAAATCATTTTAGTTTTCTGCTATATGCCTATGAAACTATGTAATCTATTTTAACTTAACTTTGTATTTTGGCAGTATACAATCATCAACTGTACTACCACATTTACTTTTTTGTTTTTCATTTATAAAGATAGCCACATGAAAATTGTGAAAGTTTTATGCCATATGTCTAGGACCAATCAACCGATTCCCACAAAATGTTACACTGGAACATATCAACTAATTTGTAAGTAAGCATGATATCAGGCCTACACATTAGTATTGGTTATAGACAGTGAAATCAGGTTATTACTTCCTTTAAACCAAAAAATTACCATATTTCGGCTTGTGTAGATTGCACATTATTACAAAAAAAAATTTAATAAAGAACAAATGAATAGCTTTTCACGTGTGCAATAATTAGTTCACTCACGTTTATAAACAAAATGACCTTGTTCAGAATCGTGACATAACAATATTCACAGGAGTACAAAAATTAATTGCAAAGGAAATTGTTATCAACATTAGTATTGAGGTATTGGTATCGGTACAGCTCTTTATTATTATTATTATTATTACTTCTATACTTGTAACTGGGTGACTCCCTGGTGGCAAGTTCATCTTCCACTCCCCCTCACTATTTTCCGGGCCCTTCCTGAACTGTCTAGCACTTCTTATTATTACTACCTCCTCGTGTAATAAATCTCACTCGTTTGCCGACCTCGCAAGCATGGACTGCATACCCTGATCTGTTCTCCTCCAAACCCGCTGTAGCTTTACATTGCTCTTACCTCCCCCTTTATAATATAGGCTATGGTAAAATGAGCACTCTTGAAAGCCCTGCTCAAGATCTACTTGTATGCACGTTGTGTGTCTTTCCGCCTTATGGAAAATTAACATCGCCATGGGCTCCATCTCTTTATTAATCCGTTGGTCAGGTGAAACTGTGCAATTATTAAAAAAGTAAATTTGGTACAACTCCGGTTATTATTACTCTCCGATTCATAAAAAAGAACAGAAAATGAAAGAAATAATTTAAGTTTTCACAAATGGTTACCTAACACATTTTATTTGAAGTTTAGTATTGGAACTACTTCCCCTCCATCATTGCCAACTTTACTGGATGCATGCCATTTAGTGCGCCTGGAAAAATGTATGCAGGAAGGGGCAGTGACTTTTTTCTAAGGTTGATTTCAAAAGTGTTCACTTTATCATGAACAGCCTTTACCCCCTAGACAGCCAGCAAGCCAACTTCCCCTATCCTCCCTCTCCATTCGCCATCCTCCTGTATAACCTGACCAGCCTCTCCACACTTCTCCTGTTCTCCTATTATGAACTCCAGCCAGCCCATCTCCATCATCACTGATGTTCCCTTCACCCATCTAGCTGCTCTTCTTTGTACCATCTCCAGCTCCCTCACTTCCACTTACAAGTAAGGGTCCCATTCCGCTGTTGCATATTCCAATATTGGCCATGTCATCGTGCCACACACAGTTTCCTACACCTCACTGCTTACTACCTTCTGTACCCTCCCCAGCATTCCCAAAGCGCTTTTGCCCTTTGTAACCACTCATTATACCTGCGTTTTCCACCCAACATCTCACTGTAAAACTCCTCCTAGGTAATTATATTCTAATACAGGGCTGCAAGGGGTCATTGCAGTCAATCAGAGTTTTGTCCTGCAGGTCAGAAGCACGTCCGAGTTGACTTGGACCTTACTATAGACAGGTAGGGCCTCGACCAGTATACGAAGTCAGGCGCATGACCTAGCTGCAAGGAATGTAGTCGGTAGAGGTTTCAACTGTCCGACGGATGGGTCGGCAAACTGCCACTAATTTACCTGTGCTTGCTGGGGGCCCAGGGTAACTCTTTGGTCTGCTGCTGGTGTGGCGGCTGGTGACTGGAGCTGGAGCTGAGTTGGGCCCGTGGAAGGCTGCTGGCCTTGTGACACTGGAATCAGGGGTTGGAGAGTCCCAGTAGTACGACACGTCTCTGACGGTTGTCTCTTACCACTGGATGAGGTCGGAAGGTGGTTTTGATGGGAGGCTGGAAAAAGTGTGGGAGGGAGCTGGGAGATGAGGCCTCTCCAGTTGGTGATGGGCTTGAGCTCGTTCCCGTGATGTTACACTGCCAAGTGCAGCTGGAACTGGGTTTCAGCTCCCGTTAGCGTCGGTTGTAATAGCTGCCTTTCTGTCATGCACCTGGTACCACTTTTGTTAGTAGGTGTATGGGGTAAGGCAGTTACGACGGACAGCCTCACAAGAGGCGAGCAGACAATATTCCCTGACTAGGTGTTAAAAGAAAGCCGCAGCTGAACAGACTAGTGTCATACCCGGTGCTCCTCTAATTGGCGACACAAGGTGTGGTGGTTATAGAGTGTTGGGTGCCAGATAACAGTGGGCGTGGGTCCAAGTGTTGGCAGATCACCAGACTCAGTATGTCACTCCCTCTGGCAACAGTTCAGTGCGGTGGTCAGAGTGGGTTAACTGGCGTAGGGGTTTGATGATTCTTGGATTGAGTTACTAGTTGTTGGGCTCTGTCTTACTGCACACCAGGTGAACTTCAAGTGCGTGGGTTGTCGACATATGTTCACATCGTGAGGGGAGTCCGTAGTACTACACTAGTTTCTGTAAATAGAAGAAAAGTGTGTGGTATCTTGCTTTGCTCTGACGGGTCGTCGTCTACTGTGGAAGTAACAAACACACTAGAAATGGTACACACAGGTTTAAAAGAAGCTCATATTTATTCCACCCAGAATAAGCACAATAGCCCATACTACCTCGTAACTAATTAGTTCAGAATGGAAGTTAGACTACATGAATGTAGGTGAAGAGACCTGGTCCTAAACTGAACAAAGCGATCCTGCTAAGTAGCTATGATAATAACTGACCCCAACTAATTGTAACAGTCGTCCAGAAGGGATTGTTGATGGACAGTACCAGAGGTGGTGGTGGTGGTGTGAATGCCGTTATCAGCAGGTAAGGCAAGATTGTTGACGGCGTCTACGAGGGCTGCTGGAGCAGTGTTGAAGAGCATCTGTAAGGTCGCTGGTGAAGTCGCTGAAGGTCTTTTGGTAGGTCGCAAAGACTTCGAGGTCTGCAGAGAGCTCTAGCACCAGGAGTTGTGGAGCGAGCTGCCATAGCTGCTGGGCTCTGAAGAGAGCTGATGACAACTGGCATTTCTAGCCTGCACATGGACTTATATTCTCCCTGTCTGCGGGCCTTCTTGGACAAGGGTTTGCAGTGGGATGACGAGCTCTGCCTCCCGAGTGAAGCTGTCTATTGGACCTGTCTGTTAGCGCCGCTAGCGGCATCCCTTGGTCCGCAGTGCGGCTACGTGACCTTAGGAGGCAGTCTTGGCCGATAGTACAATCATAGTTTGGGGAGGTTGACGTGATCTGACTTTGGGTGAACGTTACAATCTGACATGTTTGTAATAGTGCCCCACGACAAGGGGCATATCCTGTAGGCAATTAAGTAGTACTTTCCTAACCCTTCCATTGGTTGAAGTGGAAGCACGTTCTTATAAGGCAAAGTTTTGTTAGTATAGGCCGTTCATGGTAAAGTGAGCACTTTTGAAGCCCTAGTTACTTTTTTCTTTCTGACAATTTATGTATTTGCATCACTTGTTAATGTAAACCCTGTCATGTGAGTAATAAACACAGTGTATATATTCTCCATACTCAACACCAAAATTCAAGTCCACAATGAAATTTGTTTATTGGTCATTATGTCTATTGAAACAGCTTCAAAAAGTGCTCACTTGACCCTGAACGGCCTATATTTAAAAGAATTATGATAGTTGAACTGAAGAGTTATAAATGTTTTTGTTGGTTAGCCAAGCATATATTTTGTATCTGTTGAAACTGTATATTGGGGATGAGGTAGATTGTTGATCATTGTGTGTGCATGCCTCAACTTTGGCTAATAGTTTGCCTGCAGAATTATTAATATCATGCGGTCAGACAATAATCTGACCTTTGTTTGCATTTAGTTTTCCATTGCCAGTGGTCTGTACTTTAGTTAAATAAAACTCTGGGCCTGCCTGGATGTTTTCTGTGTGAGGTGGCAATGCTTGCAGGCACCTGGGGATCCCACATCACGAGAGGGTGACGCTGTTCAACATAGACAGCAACAAGACTATACACATGTCGTCCATATCAGGGAGTACTGTCCACTTCCACAGTTCCTTCTTCGACGACAAGGTGAGTAGCCAGCTATTTGTCTGTGGGGCACATCACAGAGGCATTGTTTACAACATGCACACTTCTCATCTTAATTCCGTAAGATAGCTTGTACAAGTGGCGTTTAGGCTGTGCGATCAAAACTGTGGCGTTAATGATAGTTTCTTTATTTAATGTGATGAATAGAATCTGTCTTCGTGTCCATCACAGCTCACACACATATGACTGCCTATAGCTGAATAAATCTCTACTATCAGGTAGCACTCTTAAACAAGCACTTTATTTGTGACATAAATAGTTTTAAGTAATGTTTCCCTGTAGCTGTAAGAGCTAAAGGCTGTTCACGATAACGTGAGCACTTTTGAAATCAACCTTAGAAAAAAGTCACTGCTCCTGCCTACATATATTTTAACGAGTGCACTGAGTGACATGCGCCCAGTAAAGTTGGTAATGATGGATAAAAAGTAGTTCCATATCTTAACTTCAAATAAAAAGTGTTAGGAAACCATTTGTATTAACTTAAATGATTAATTTTGTTTTTAATGCATCAAAATGTGTGAAAAAATTTAGTTTTTAGTGTAAAATATTTAGTTTTCTAATAATTTCACAGTTTCACTTGACTGACACATGAATAAAGTGACGAGGCCCGTGGCAATGTAAATTTTATGTAAAGCGGAAGTCTACACGCCATGCGTACAAGTAGATCTTAAGCAGGGCTTTCAAAAGTGCCTATTTTGACACTAGATTTGTAAGAAACTGCGCTTATCTAGAAATGCAGTATGCAACTGCAGCTAGTCTACGTTGTGTGTGAGATGCAGACATGCGATTGATGTTGCAGATCGTCCCTCCGCTGGGCAACACTACCTTCAATGTGGTGTTCCTAGGGCGCGAGGAGGGGGCGATAGAGAGCAGCCTTTTCATACACACGTCGGAGGGCAGCTTCAGGTACCAGGTGAGGACCTACGTCACGGCTCCCATGCTCGTAGCCCTGCTGGAGCAGGGCACAATATAGTCCGTTCATGGTTTCTTCAGCCTTTTTGAATTCTCCGTATATATGACGTGTTTAGTTATTTCCTAAATACACCCTATATCACAAACGTTTTATACTTGTGTCCATAAAAGTATTTTTTTTTTTTTCTGTAAAATTGAAATGTTATTCATATTTTCTCTATAAAGTATAATTCTTCATTTATAAATATTTTGAATAAAACTCGGGGACAAAATAGGCATGTTGGTAGTGCCTAGTGAGTAATAGTCCTTACACAAAATAATGTTACGCTTGGTGCGCACGAATGTGGTGTATTGTCCCTCTGGTGTAATTTTACAGGATTAGTTAAGCTTAGTTTGCACGAGGTGGGGGAATATCCTGGAAGTAGAACTTTAGCAGCTCTTCAGAAAAGGCTTAAGTAACCGTGGATGGACTATAGATGCTATTCCTCCCAATAGTGTAGCCAGAAATTGTCATGGGGTTGGGTTTTCACTCACTGAAGTGAAGAAAGGGAAGACAATAGGACAAATTTCAGGTCATAATTACGTTACAGTAAAATAAATTGTATTGTTGTCAACAGCAATTGCATATATTTTTATCACAATTACAGGGTTATTAATAATTTTAATTGCACATCTTTTGCATACCACTAATACGACTTACTCATCAGTGCGAACCTTCATATCCACTACCAGTATCAACCACTATTAACAGTACAAGTCTTCCAGAAGTGTCTGCAGGTTTACTTCCTTGCTGCGGGGGCCGAGGAATTGTACTGTTCACCCCACTGTAAAGTAGCATGCTCATTTCCACTGTTATAAATGAGCTGTTGACTAGAGATGAGCTGATACCACATTTTGCAGATACAAACAATATCGATTCTCAACTACAGATGCCGCAGATTACAGCGATGCCGATAGCAGTTTTTATGAGCACGATCATAATTCCGAGTTCCCAATGTTGGGAAATACTTTTTATTACTTAAATTTAAGGACTCAGTCTTGTGAACACTTTAAGCATTTATTATTATATGTCTACAGCATAGAAATGAAATACAGCACTAGTTTTAATAATAAATAAGATAAGCAATTTAACTGGGCAAATAATTGATTTAACAGTCAAGGAAAAACTGTTACCAGACAATACAGCATTCATTACAAACTGAGTTCATTAAAGTTGATGCATGCCACACTGCTGTGCAGCGCGACTGCGTGTTATACGGGCCGACTTCACCCCATCAGCGTGCGCTGAGAAGCATGGGGCCAGTCCGAAGCGGCATATATAATTCCAAGTGGCTACAGGGTTGACTCCACGACACCTAGTTAGGGTCGAACATCACCTGCTTAAATCTTCACGGGGCTGGTAATAGTCCTTGTACTTACGTCCTACTCCTGTCAGAGTGGTATTCAAAAGAGGGATAAAAATGCAACTGCCGCCTCTAAGAACAAACAAGTGTTTAACTCAAACCCGACTGAACTCGGGAGACCTACCATGTTTCGGCGTGTATAGGCCGCACATTTTTACAAAAAAAATGACTACAAAAAGTGGGATGCTGCTTATATACGACATATTGGCAAAAAAATTTACCCCAAAACATGTTTAGAAATTTGTCAACATAATACATTTTAATGTTTTAACTTAGTTTTGAAGGAAGTTGGAAGGATAAAAGGGAAGGGAATGGAGGGGAAAGAAAGAAAAAAGTGCAAGACAGTAGAACCGCTCTATTATGACCCCTCACGATTCCCGAGAATAGGGTTTTAATAGGGGGGGGGGGGGGTGGTGTAATAAAATATTTCGAAAATTTTGGGCCGATTTTGACCCACCCCTACGCCCCCAAAAATTGCCATTATTTTGCATGAAGTTCATGTTCAATCATCTCTAGTGCATAAAAAACCACTTTTTCAATTAAATATAAATACGTATGTATATTTTAATAGTTGGACGTCTCGTGATTAATTTGATACCCATGAAAGGCATATTGGACCACCCCTTGTAAAAAAGAAGATCTAAACACAGTATGGCATGACCTTTGAAAGTGTGTGAAAAGATTAGACTATGTATTATTAAAAACTAACTAGACACTATTGGAGATGCCTTATGTTTGAAGCAAATCACGGAACTTTGTTTATTGATAATATATTTGAAGATACATTGGATCACTCATGTGCTGGGGCTAGCAACGAATGTATTGCCATGCACATGTAGCTGGGCGAGCGCTTAGATCCTCTGCAGTGTTGCCGGCCGCGGCAACTTGCATCTGTTGATTGGTTCTAGATTCTTGGGGCTGGGTAGCTGCGGCCGGTAGCCACTCGGCCGCTACAAGATTATTCTGGCGGGCCGCCACCAGCGCTGTCGTTACAGGGCCGGTTCGCTTCGTAACAGCGGCCTGGTGTTGATAAAACATGCTGATAGCTGCAATTCATGTCAATGTGTTGAATTTATACGAAATGTAGGCTTCGTATTGGCCTTTGCACTGGCACGATGAGGCCCAGCAATGTTTATGGGAATAAAAAAAACCAGTGCGTGTACTTGAAAATTTAATTATCCCGAATTTTTCATCAAAAACTTCTGACGTGACCTATACACGCACACGGCCTTGCTTGCCAAAATATGGTAAAATAAGAATACATTTTATTTGCACACACTTACCTACCTTTATTCACTTTACATATAAAATTGACTTCACAAGAAAAAAAAACAAATGCCCACCAAAAAAATTAGCATATTACGTAGGTATGGGTGCACATAAACTTAAAAATAATCATTAAAAAGGGCCATTGAATTAAATTTGAAGTTATACATACACTGATTAAGAAACTAGTCTGTGTAATATGCCTCTGTTTTTACAGCGAAAGATGTGGGATAATGGAAGCGAAAAAAGACAGGGAGGGGAAGGCAGGGGCGGCGGCATGTGACTAGGACAAAGAATCCTTACTGAGCTGACGTGCAACCCCCACCCCCCCCCCCCCCCCCCCATACTTCCATGGACAATATACCAGAGTCCCTTTCTGGCATTAAGTAATTTATTGCTTCACGCTGCTTGGGACAACAAATGTCGAAGTCTATGCTGGCAGCATGAGAAATGCACGATCACTAACATCAGTAAGGGCTAGTTTTCCGTAGACTGAAATCCATGGATGATAGAAACTTGTGGTTGGAGAAAAGGTCTACAAAAACAAATCCGCGCATAACTGAACCCACGGTCCAAGATACTGCAGTTAGCGAGGGATTACTGTCTATTTTTAGACGTGCCTCAAATTTTTTACTCTTTCGACCCAAACTTTTAACGGTTCCTCAGGATTGGGTCTTAATAGATAGGTGTTCATAATAAATGGGGTCGTAATGGAAAGGTGTTACTGTAATTAATATAAATTTTTTTTCACAAATGTTTTGTAGGGAAAAATTAAGTTGGAATTTATTATGTTTGTATGGAATATTAAAAATAACAGTATTTACAGGAATTCAAAAATTCAGTGCGGCCTATACATGAAATATTAATTATCCCTAATTTTTCATCAAAAATGTAGGTGTGGCCTTTACATGCCAAAATACGGTATTTCATGGGATCAAGCTAAGGCTGCCCATCACTTGAAGAAGCTTACTTTCCCGTACAGACATTGTTTGAACCACCCTTTAAATTCTTAGAGGACATTAACCCCATTACTAAAGTCTTTCTAAGGGATGAGAAAGTTCCATTTGGTATAACTAACCCCTGGATCAGGGGCAACCAGCCTGACAGCCCACCTAGGGCCACCACCAGTGACAGCAGCAGCCGACACGTCAGCGCATCAGGTTCCGGTGCCAGCACCAGCCAGCCACCACCAGTGTCACAGTAGGGTCAGCAGCTTCGACAAGTCACCAGTCGCCCAAGTATAACGGTGAAAGTATGGTCTAATCAGACAAAAGGTTGTACTCACTGTCCCCAATTTCGTTCCAAACAGGAAACCCACTCGGCCAGTTCTCTATACCAGCAAAGCACCGGTATGCCGTTAAGTAAGGCCAAATCAAAGTAACCAGGTGCCTCTGTCCTCGTACCAAATAAAAAACATCCCATCCGTGTCAATCTGCCATTAACTGAAGGATGTCACGCGCAACTAATTGTCAACCTAATGGGAAAAGGTGAAAGGATATCAACCAATACAAACATTCTTCCTTGACCCAATTACAGTAAAACCTCATTAATTCGAAATTGTATATAATTCAAAGTGTTTATTCGCTCCCAAACAGAACAATAGGGTTTTATATGCTTTCAAGTTTGGTTAATTCAAAATTCGCCTTTTATGTAATTCGAAGTTGGATTTCATCCAAAAGTGTATGTGAAGTTCAGATTAATTAATCAGAGCTATAATAATTTTGATAATAAACATGCATCGCCTACACTGTCGCGGGTGCGCACGCATAAACCAGCAATGAGTGGCGGCACGGCAATCAGCTGATGCAGCCACAGTCGCCACCCACCATGCTGATGCCATTGATTATGCCAGTGTTTTCACGTCTGTTGTCTGGTTTTCTTCGCCTCTTCCGCCTGCTGAAGAGGTGAAAATATGTGACAGCTAGTGTCATGCACGCACTGTGCAAAGTTAAGGAGAGTAAGACAAAGAAAATTCCGGGCTGCCTGTTGCAACAGTTGTTTTTAAGGGGGGGGGGGGGGGGTATTTGGAGCAAGAGGATGATAATGCAGATGTTAGGAAAATGTATAAAGTGGGAAGGGAGAAGAAAAAATATTAAAAAGAGAGAGGGTGGAAGAGAGCTTAGAGCGGTGTCGAAGAATGATTGTGCAGAAAGGAGAGGGGTGGTTTGGGGGGGGGGGGGAGCGAAGCTTGGTGTGTTGTGGATGTGTACTTGAGGGAGGAGAGAGGAAAGGAGAGATGGGGTGTGGGCTTCGCTGGATGAGGAAGTAGTAAGGAAGCGAAGCGGGTTGGGCGGGGTGACTAAGAAGAGGGGGGTGACTGACCGGACTGTTAATGACTGGGTGGGGGGGGGCAAAGACGAAGAAGGGAGCAACCTTTTTTGGCTCCAGCACCCGGCTGGCCAGCCAGGCAGCGTGTGATTGAGACAACATTCACCAGACGTTTATTCATATTAGATGAAGCGAGAGGATTCTGGCCACCACAGCTGCAATTTTAAACTAAACTTTACCATTTTTTTTATATGTTTTTTGGCATAGCAATTAGACCTAAAGGCAAAAATTACAACACTTTTATTGTACTGCACATTAACATATAATTAATAACCAAGGTAAATGAAACTAACTTATTTTGTGGGCCATTTTCTTTAGATTTTTGCCTCTTTTAAACTAAAAACTGAATGGTTTCCAAAAACAGGGTTGCAACTTTGGGAGGGTAGTTATTCCCGGGGCAGTAGTTGTGTTTACTTTGTAAAAGGAAAATATGCATTTCTTTAATACAATTAAACAATTTTTTTAATTCGATAATTCAAAATTATGTAATTTGAAGTTGAAAAATTAGGTCCCGAGCTCTTCGAATTAACAAGGTTTTACTGTACGTACTTTAAGCCAGTTTTTACTGAAATTTAATAAGTTAAATTTTAATGCTCTAGTTATAGGTGCTATGTTGCCATTTTATTTAACAACTTGTTTGATTGCCATCTAGTCACATCTGTATAAATTGTCCATAGAATGAACTCGCACATCATGGAGATGTTTCATTGTTATTATTTTGATCATAATGGATATCTTGGGCATACTTTTGGCCAATATCACAATATAAATTAGTGTGAATGCTTAGAATTTGTTGTAGAACAATTCTAGATAAGAAATGCTTGCTTCATGCATAGTGTATTTTTGTTTACAAAGCTTACACAATGATAAAATATAAAATAATGAGAACTCTGTAGGGATATCCAATTTAAATATTTAAACATCATCTGGTGGTGGTGTACATTTTTGTACGCTTCCCATATTTTTGTGTGTGAGGATATATTTGAGATTTGCTGCTTTCAGTCAAACCTAGCTTGGACATGTTAACTAAAGTGCATGAAAACAATATACAGTACATTTAATTATTTTTAGTTATCGCTAGAGATGGTTCGGTTCGGTTCTTCGGTTATAATTTATACCGGTTCTTGAAGTTTGACTCGGAACCGGTTTTAGGTTAACAATGACTACTCGGTTCTTATTTCTACACAGCAATAAATTTAGTAATATTTTCAGATTATATACCTACTATGAAACATTATGAATTAATCTAGTTACTGCAAAACTCTGTCATTACAAAAATAACTCTAACGAGAAACTTGTTAAAACAAACAAAAATTACAGTTACCGCCAAAACAATATTGGATGATTAACCTCTAACAAACATTTTTTCTTGGCAGCAATATTTCCTTACAGCGAATTACTAATGCCTGAAAGCGTATAAATATTAATTTATTTGGTACCATTGATTACAAAAATAGTTTTGAAGGACAGGCATTTTAACAAATACAGTATTTGGTTTATATTCTGTCAGTTAAACGAGACAAAACGTACACAGCCTCGTGGTGGCAATGTCATAGGTAAATATATACAGAGAAGATACTACACTAAGCATCGAGTGAAACAAAATGGCTGACGTTTATATACATATTTTTAGCTTTGAATCATTCTCATTGTTACATGTTTACGTCTTCTAAATACTGCATTCTAGGCTATTATACGAGAGAGAAAATTACGTAAACAAACGGAGTAGAGTATGTGTATGTATTTTGTGAGAGCTTTTGGACGTGATACGTGAATAATGTTTGGCGTTTTTTTAAGAACACATTTATACATACAGCTATCACAGCTCACTCCGTATTTGTTCGAGCATATTCATAATACAAACAAACATGTATAACTACATTCACAATTTCTCCTCTAATAGCTTAAACATGTAACTTAAACAATAAAGATACACATATACAACATGCACAGTTCCACAACTAATAGTTACAAAATGTAATGGCCAATTTTTTTCTAATTTGAAAAAAGGAACAAATTTAATTAATATTAATTTTGGGTCATTGTGCATTTGTTTGATACTATGTTTCATTAAAACACTGCAAAATGTATCTTTCTAGTATTTTTCGAAGTATGTGAAAACCACACATTAGCAACAAAAAATATGTTAATTAAAAATGTTATTTTTCAAGAACTCTAGCAAATCATTTGTGTACAATTTTTTAATGCTTTAAGTTAAAGGAAAGCACCCAGTTTTTCACATGATAGAGATCAAGATACAATGCGGTCATCACTGCTACAAAGAAAAAAAACATGACTTGTTCTGTAATTTTTATTGTATTATGTCCCATGCTCATCATTTTTCAACATCTTTGAGATTAAGTAAGTTTGTTTCAAAGTTTGTAAATGATGTTCATGTCTGGCAAAAGTTTGTACCAAACACAAACTTGTCTAAATTTTTCAAACTGGACTAAAACCTATCTTTTACATGGCAATCAATTTTGACCCAAACCAAACATAACCTTTAAGTTCAGGTTTGGTTCGAAATTCAAATGTTCGTCTCATCTTTAATATAAAGCCCACATTATTTCAGTTGTTTTTAGTTCAGTTGACAGGAATCCAGTATGGAGCGTACATACATGCACGCAATACTGTGTACTGGTGTGGAGTGTGGCAGTGTTGTTGTGAGGGCGTTCTGTGTGTGCGCAGGTGCGTGGGGCAAGCGTGGGCAGTCCGTACAGATTACGACCGCTGGTGGGTGTACGGCTGCCTCTAAATTCCACTTACAGCCCACTCATCCACATATACAACCCCTCCTCAGTGCCATTACAGGTAAGTATTACAACACTTACTGCTCGTCTACTCTACAGTTTGCTTCATTCTACTCTGTGCCGAAGAACTTTGACTGTATTGGAATTTAACATAATTTACGTATGTGCTAATATTAGGAAATTTAGCATAATTTAGGTATGTGTTGATATTAGGGAATTTAACATTATTTAGGTATATGCGAATATTAGGTTACCACTTCGAATTGAAGTTCAAAGTGAATGGTAACTATTCCTGTTAATTTGAGTTCAACGGGAATATTTGTTTATAGTTTACTTACAAGCAAAATATTTTGGAAAAAAAAAAACCCCCCTCTGCTGATACATCCAGTGCAACAAAAACCACACTTTTTACCCCATCGCTCTTTTTCTGTACAGAATTTTTGAACTTAACCTAACATATTTCGGCATGTGTGGGCCGCAAATTTTTACAAAAATAATGACTACAAAAAGTGGGGTGTGGTTCATTTACAAGATACTAGCATTAAAATGTTTATCCCCAAAAATCCGGATTGTGATTATCTGTAACCATATACAGTGGTAACGCGAAACATCTAATTCCGTTTCACTGAAAGTCTTGTGTCCACATAGTATTTTCTGTTTTCCCGACAAAATTCCTGTCTAGGGTAAATCCTGCTAAGAAAAATTTGATTTTGCCAAGCTCAACATTTACTTTTTTACGCATAGATCAAACAAAAATTTCTATTGCATCACCGAAAGTTTCATGCACGAATCATTAAACAACTAAGTATTAACAAAAGTACAAGTATCAACTGTACTCACCAAGGCATACAAAGTCTGTATACAGTACACAATTGTATGCTAAATGTGTGCAATCCATCAAGAGAGGAGGCATTTATTGCGGCATTCAGAGACAGGCAATATTAAGTAAAGTTAGAGTGTACATTTCAGGTGTACATTTCAGCTGGTCTGTATTATATTTATTTGAAAAAACCTATTTATGATAAAAAGAAAACGGAGAAGAGAAGCCGCCCTATGGTTAGGGTGGAACCTAGGGGTGGAACCACGCACACTCATAATATTTCTGCACTTTCAGATGTTACTGTTCGTAGCTTAGTGTACACTGTAGAAGACACTGTATTGCCAGATGAGATTGCCAGACATGAGACCTTCTGAAGAAACACATTTCCAACAAATCGCTACCAGCTTTAGCAGTTATTCCTTGAAGACCAAAGTGGTACAAAAAAAGACAACAAAATGCAACTCTTCTATATCAAGGATCTTAACTGCCCAATACCCATCATCTTTATTGACATCCATAGTAAAAGACATGATATTACTATCCACCTTCCTCAGGTAATAACCAGAAGAACGAATTCACCTCCGATACATGTCAAGGATGAACTCTGCAAAAATACATAATCAATACTGTTAATCGTAAAAATTAATATAATATTAAAAAAGGAATTAAAATATTAATACAATACAGATACATACCTCAAAACAAGGTAAGTACACAAAATAACCGAAAACAGAAAAGTCCAGGATCAGCCCACACCTACTACTTCAATCTACTTGCTCAGCATTTGACATGTGAATGTGTCTCTAATGCTACCACTCTGTGCCGGGTCCCTATCACCGGATGTACTTTTGGGCCCCACCAAGCCGCCACTTCCTGGCGATAAACAACTTCCCGACAATCAAGCGCATGCACTATTGCAACTGATAACATCCTGTTACATGCAACACACACACAAGTGCATACTAGTTGGCCAAAACAAACTCGTGATCCACCAACTTAAACAAAATTACTCATTTCAGATGTGTTAAGAGCATCACTTCGGGGAGGGGGGAATAACATGTTATTAATGACTGTAGAGATTTCTTTATAACAACGTAATATTATTTATTTATATTTCTGTATACCATGTTGGACATTTCCCTAATTGTAGCGGTAGCATAAAAGATACGGGTCACTGCTGCGGAGTTTCCACTCGCATGTTAAATGCCGAGCGAGTAGGTTGAAGGAGTGGGTGGAGGTTGATCCTGGACATTTGTGTTCTTACCTTGTTTTGAGATATGTATCTGTGTTATATTAATATTTTAAATCTTCTTTACATATCATATTAATTTTTACGCTAGTTAACAGTTTTGATTTTGTCTTTTTGCAGATTTCATCCTGACATGTTTCGGAGGCACATTCATTCTTTTGGTTACTACCCGAGGCAGGTTTTATTGTAATATTGTGTCTTTTTGCTTGGACGATCCTTGGTATAGAATATATATATATATATATATATATATATATATATATATATATATATACACATATACATATATATAAAATCGTTTTGGTCTCCAAGGAATAACTGCTAAAGCTGGTAGTGGTTTGTTGGAAATGTGTTTCTTCGGAAGGCCTCATGTCGAGAAGGAGCCTGCGCCAAAGGAGATTAGTGTGATTCTCCAAACAGGATAATCTGTTGGAAGATTTTTCCAGTTCATGAGGGCAAGGCAGACAATACTGCTGAAATTAGTGTTTTTGGTAATGTGTCTATGTATTCGCATAAGATGAAGATGGAACTTGATCATATTTGGTTGTATCAGTAATTAGTTTGTACTGCTGGTGACATGCATATTCTTGGTCATATGGAATTGTTTTTTAATCCGTGATTATGTGTTATGTATTTTTAATTTTGTAAAAAAAATTAGTAAATAAAGGTTTTGTAGGTATGAAGTGTACCAGCTTTTTTTTTTTTTTTTTTTTTTATATATATATATATTCCATTTTATTACATTAAAAAGGAGGGTGTATTAATGGAGAATATTTGAAAATTTATTTTATGATATTAAATATACAGAGTGATACAAACAAACGTCAAGGATAACACACTAGATGCTCATAAAATGCACCCTTCAAAACTACTATTATTATAATTAATAGCAAAATTTGTGGAGCTTCCTTAGAGAAACGTCTAACATGATATGCATATATATATATATATATATATATATATATATATATATATATATATATATATATAAACATTAGATTGATAAAAGACATGCAAGAATGGTTAAATTCATTCCCCCCCTCCCTTTACCATGCCCGAAAGAAGTAATTATGTTTTAAGTTGGTGGATCACAAATTTATGTTGGCCAACATGTGTTTGCACTTGTGTGTGTGTGTTGCATGTAACATGATATATTGGGCTTGGTTGTATCTGGAAGTGGTTGGTTGGTGGGGCCCGGAAGTACATCCTGTGATAGGGGCTCAGCAAGGATTGAAAAACAATTCCACATTACCAAGAATATGTATATCACCAGTAGTACCAACTAATTTCCGATACAACCAAATCTGATTATTAATTTCCATCTTCATCTTCTTACGTGACTACATAAACGTCTCACTATTCTCCTTTGGTGCAGGCTCCTTCTCGACATGTGACCTTGCTGAAGAAATACATTTCCAACAAACCACTACCAGCTTCAGCAGTTATATCTTGAAGACCAAAACTGTACAAAAAATACAACAAAATATCTCTCTCTTATATATCAAGTATCTTAACTGTCCAAGACCTATCATCTTCATTGATGCCCTTAGTAAAAGACACAATATTACAATAAACCTTCCTCGGGTAATAACCAGAATAATGAATACACCTCCGATACATGTCAGGATGAAATCTGCAAATTATACATAATGAGTAGTGTTAATAATCGTAAAAATTAATATAATATGCAAAAGGGAATTAAACTATTAATACAACACAGATACATACCTCAAAACAAGGTCAGAACAAAAAAAACCGAAAATAGAAAAGCCCAGGATCCTCCCGCACCTACTACTTCAACCTACTCGTTTGGCATTTAACATCCAAATGAAAACTTCGCGCAGTGCTCTGTATCTATAACACTACCTCTCAATGCTGGGGTCCTATCATTAGATGTATTTCCCGGCGATAAACACCTTCTGGTTACAACCAAGCTCAATACACTATTGCAACATTTTATGCACATAACGTCTGCATTTAAAAAATGTTCTTTACAAGTGCACACTTCTTCACAATTGTAACTTTTGCAGTAAACACACCACAAGTAATAAAGTCCTCTTTGAAAACAGCAGTGGCACACTAAATTACAATAACTTTCATCACCACCTTCAATGTGCATGTTAATGTGGAATTCCTTCCTTCGGATGTGTTAAAGGGATCATTGGGGGAGAATGCAGTCAGGTACCAGCACATGTGGTACAGGTGGACCACCTCGTCTTACAGCAGCTGGAACGTTGTCGTTAAGTGTTAACATTCTCATCAAACCAATGTTATAATACCTGTTACTTTCCCTTCTACCAAAACCAATGTCTCCGTCTTCACTCCAGTAATGAAACAAATTATCCATCTTACTGTGTTTACTTGGATCCCCTCTGGATCGTGCATTGCAAATCAACATGTTATGACGTGTGTAAAAGTTGTAACCATTACCATAAAAAAAAGCTGCAACACACACACTGTCCGAGTATCTCATGTACGAACACCAAATTATTTCACATAAAAAATAAGGTATACGGTGATATCCATCAATGTCTACAATGAATTCTGTCCAAGCATTTCGGTTCACACCTGCCATTTATTCTACCTTTGGGCTACACAAAGAAAATACAAAATATGCATCAATGTTGAATGACAAAGATGTCTCAGAAACAAAATTTTTTGAAGCACTGTTCATATAGTCCATTCCCCATTGGAAGCAACGTTCTCGGAGCCCTGCTAAATATCCACTTGCAGGCCCATTTCATATCATTCCGCCCAATGTAAACAAACATTGCCATGCAGCATCTGTCAAACTCAATGTTTACATGCCATTGTGTGTGTATACGTGTTCGTATACTTTTGCTACACCAAAAAATAAATATTGAAATGTGTTGTTTACAGCTTTTCAAAGAATTGTCTTAGGTCTATTTCAAAAACCCATTTCGAACGAATATTCCTAGTTAAGGCCTCTGACGTTATTTAGGTCAGCTTTATGACGTTTTTAAAAATGCCTGAATTAACTATAGTTCTTATGGTTACATTACATTAACATATTTGTTTTCCACGACATAGCACATTACACATAATGCACGTTAATATTTTGCCGTGACTGTGTTAAACACTGTTACAACTGTGGGGTAATGCACAGTGGTAATTATTTTGTTGTAATTGATATATCTTGGGTTATTTCTTTAAAAGGACGGCCTCAGTTCGAAAAATGAAGGAATAGCCAGTCCAATGAAAAGCGACATTAAAATCAAGCACGTAACTCGTGTCGCTCATTTTTTGTTATAGAATCTTAAAATATAGCGGTGAACATGCACACAAATAAGCCTACTGTAACTTTTATTCCGCTCATATTTATGTGTATTGCTACCTACTGTGTATTGGGTTTATTGAAATTTATTGGGGCTGGGCTTGGTTATTTTGTTGATTAGTGGTAAATCGCATTACACAACTGTGCTTCAAACACCCACCAGGGCAAAGGTATAATGTTGTGATAAATAAACATACATGGATGTAAATAAATAACTTCACCATAAAACAGTTAACATTTACAACATATAAACAGTTAATATAAAATATTTAAAATCACGCACACACAGGGCCAGCGTATCGACCACGATGCACAAAGGCACGCCATTTCACAGACGCAATGATTAACGAAACACACGTCACAGTATATTTATTACTGCCGTGGAAACTCAGATTTATCACATCATAACTTCCCTAGGTAGGTTTAAAAACACGTCTACAACCGGGAATGTAATTTGAAGTATTTTTCGGAGTAAGAATAATTTAGGTTTCGTTTGGCGAAACGCAACATGCCATGTCATGGCTCGCCACGCCTGCCAACTTCACTTTGTAACTGCCTCGCCATCATATCTAATTATATTTAAATAAGTATTCAAACATTAAAATCTCTTTTCTGTTGTAGATTTAAATTCAGAAATCATTATTTTGCTGTAATAGCAATGAAATATGCTATGACTGAAAACATGTATAATTGCATTCTTTACTAGCGAAGTGAAACTTCCCGAGTGTGAAAGAGGCGAAGAAAGAGAAAGTGACAAAGACTCGCCCAGCAGATAGTTTTTAAATTGCTTTCTCGCTTGATAAAACTCCGTACCATTGCGGCCTGCTCACGATATTTTCCACTGTTATTTTAAACTGTAAAAATGAGATAGGTTGCCATCAGGACTACCTAAATATTTCCATATGTGCCGTTTAATTTACAAATAGTATACTAAAAAACACTGTTAAAATAATATTTTAACTGTGAACTATTTCTTACCGCCCATTGCTAACACGTTGCTGCTCTCGCTGTTGTTAATTCATATTTAAAAATAAATCAATATTACAAGTTATAGAAGATATTAAGGTAAAGTTTAATTTAGTCGATAATGCAGTACTGTAAAGTTAACCACAGTGTCATAAATTTGTGGAATACATATTATTGAAAAAACCGGTTGACATGTTATGCCGGGAGTGTTTTTTCAGAGGTTGATGTTCATAAGTCGCTTCCAATCGGGAATGGACTATAGATACATTACCTGGACCAAAATAAATACTGGTATTAGGCACAATGCAAGTACAGCCACTCGCAGTCAAAATATCCTTCCAATTTTTGTTAGTTATTATGTTGCCTATAACTTTATCAGAATAAGTGTGAGACCTAGGATAAAAGCAAATCTTTAATTCTTTACCACGCCCAAGCTTACTGCGTTGTACTTGAATATCCTCAATTTGTATATCTCCAAGGACATTGTCACAACCATTTTTATAAAAACCAAGCAGGAATGTGCTACCGCTTACAGCATCATCTAGCAAAACCTTGTCTTCTGCAGTGTACGCTAGTATACGAACAGTATCATCTGAAAGTGCAGAAATATTATGAGTGCATGTGGTTCTACCCCTAGGTTTCTCCCTAACCATAGGACAGCTTCTCTTCTCTGTTTTCTTTTTATCATCAATAGGTGTTTTCAAATAAATATAATACAGACCAGCTTCTACTCCTGAAATGTACATGCTAATTTTACTTAGCATTGCCTGTCTTAATGTCCCAATGAATGCCTCCTCTCTTGATAAAATGCTCGTATCACCAAAAGTAAGTTAAGTCCATTTTATACAGTTTAGTGTCATATTGACCAGCACCATTTTGCCAAACAACTTCAACACCAACTCTTGCCTTCAGAACTGCTACCCTATGCTCCTGAATAGACATTACAGGAAGCCTCAGGATATTCTGAGGAGGGACCAGCCTGCGCCTCCGCAAGTGACGTCTCAACAAGTGCCGCCGCCTGGCATAGGCGGCTTGGGGCCCGGAGGTACATCCGGTGATAGAACCTCAGCAGAGATTGAAAATCAATTCCACATGACCAAGAATATGCATGTTACCAGTAGTACCAACTAATTTCCGATGCAACCAAATTTGATCACCAAGTTATATCTTCTTACGTGAATACATCGATGCATTTCCAAAAACACTAATTACAGCAGTAATGACTGCCTTGCCCTCATGAACTGGAAAAGTCTTCCAACAGATTATCCTGTCTGGATCAATCTCATTATTCTCCTTTGGTGCAAACTCCTTCTCGACATGAGACCTTCTGAAGAAAGACATTTCCAACAAACTACTACCAGCTTTAGCAGTTATTCCTTGAAGACCAGCTACTACTTAAACCTACTCACTCAGCATTTAACAACATGGAACTTGTTTGTTACGATAAACCTTCGGGTAATAACCAGAACGAATGTGCCTCCGGTACATGTTAGGATGAAATCTCCAAAATGACACAATCAAAACTGTTAACTATCGTAAAAATAAATATAATATTCAAAAAGGAATTAAAATATTAATACAACACAGATACATACCTCAAAACAAGGTAAGAACACACAAAAAATCGAAAACAGAAAAGTCCAGGATCAGTCTCCACCTACTACTTCAATCTACTCGCTCGGCATTTAACATGCGAGTGGAAACTCAGCTGCAGCAACCCGTGTCTTTAACGCTACTGCTCCGTGCTGATGTCTTAGCACCGGATGCACGTCCACCACTATAAACAGCACCGTCTGGTTGTTATAAACAACTTCCGATTACAACCAAGCATAATGCACTATTGCAACTGATAACAACATCTTGTTACATGCAACACACACACAAGTGCACACATGTTGGCCAACATAAATTTGTGATCCACCAACTTAACAAACATGATTACTCCTTTGGGGCAACTTAAACATAATTACTCATTTCGGGCGTGTTAAAGGGATCTCTACGGAAGGGGGGAATAACACGTTATTAATGACTTCATGCATTTCTTTATTACAAAGCAATGTTATTTATTTATATTTGTTTATACCATACCCAAGAAGAGTGGCAGATTCTGCAGGCGTACCAGCGAGCACGAACCCGTTAGTTACCTCCAACCTTGTACAAGAGCGGTGGAGGAGCAGAGATTGAAGTTTGCTCCTCACGCCAGCTCTTTTATACTAATGTCACACAGGGTTTTCAGTGGCCATGGGTGTAGGGGGTGATAGACTCGGCCGCAGGGGTCCAAAATTCCAGAGTACTTATGCTGCACTATCATGCCTTATCTCAGCCACAGGGCTCTGGTTTATGAGCGCTGCCCTCTCTTGGCTCGCCATAGAATTTTGTGTCCTTGGTTAGAGGGAGTGGGGGCTGAGTCAGGCACTAATCTTGCGTCTGGGGTGTTGACGTGATGTCTCCTGGCAAATTCTTTGTGAACAGTCTGGCACTGGCATGTGTGTGATCGCACCCATCATTGCGACGTATCCTATAGACATGTCCTTAATCTCTTCAGTACTGTTTGGAGTAACTACCCCAAAGTGTTGAACAATTGCATTCAATATGGAGCAAGGTCATTCCTGAAATGTACATCAAAGATGCAGGAAGGCATCATGCGTCAATCTCCCCCCCACCACCACCTTCATCTGTTTTGATGTGGAACCATCTTGAAGCAAGAAAAAAATATTTTTCTTCTTGGGTTCTCTGGGACAAGTCACCCTGGATGTGTGATGTGTGGCATCTAGCGCGTCATCCTCTGTGTGAACGCTCGCTCCAAAGGTATGCGCACCATGCTTGTCTACCAGTTGGCAGCATCTAGTTGTACTTGGCAGCATGTGGGGGGTTCTCTGTGTCACACTTTCTCGTGTGTGCTTCGTCCCTTCTCAGCTGGCTTGGAGTAGCAGGTAGCGGCGGCAAACAGCTGCATCTTCTCTAGTCGTTTGCTCCCATTCATTGGAAGGGGACAGGTAGGGCATGGAATTAGGTCATGAGCATAAAACTGATTTCTGTGTTACCGCTGTCTGAATGCCATGGGGCCATCTTATTAAAGTGCCAGCTCACAAAGTACAGCTGATGGCTTGGTTTTTTTAAATAAATGTAATTGTTACAGTTCGTTTCCTGTAAAGTGCAACTTTAATGCGGGCACAAAAAATTTTTATCACTGGAGTGTAATTAAAGGAGTCCACTCATGAGGGATGAGTGTTTTACTAGCCAATTTTGATTATTTGCTGTGGCTCTTAGACAATACTAGTGATTTTATAGAAACATTTAACTAATCGAACAAAGACGACGGGTACCCCCTACATTAAATTATAAAGCACATGAAAACCCTTAAATATTTATTTCTAACATAATTACACATAATAATATTTACATCTTGAATGAAATTTACTATTTACAAATGCTTAACATGAAAGTTATTTACATCATCTCACTTGAAAAAAGTTATTTATGGTGGTCTTTTAACATTTTGAATACTACGTGTCTTTCTACGAGCACGTTTGAAAATTTGCCAATTATGTTTTACAATAATATAGCACTGAAAATTTATGATAAAAACCAGTAACCCTTATAAATGTTAATAGTAAGTAAATCGACATGTGATCCTTATGGGAACGTCGTTACTTACATTTAGCTATGAAGTGTTTTACAACTCTATATAATGACAATAAAAACATGAAATTGACTAGGATTGCAAGAAAAGTTAATATTTACAAAGTAAAATCTATTTCTGGCTGAAAGTTTAGTACTCTTAGGCCCAGGCCCAGACTTGTTTTCTTCTTGCGAAGTTTCTATGTTACACGTGAATGTTTTTACACATTCGTGCTGGTATCACTGGTTTCATTTCTAACACTTTCACTTGTAGCATCTGTAACGTGAACTTTTCTTTAGTAGCTCAATTGGCAAGAATTTCTACTTTAACACAGTTCACTGTATTAAATACACAGTATTATGGGGTTGAACAGCATTGGCTTGCTGTAAAAGTCAGTTTGTTTCACTGGTACTTTTACACTCACTCAAAGCAATGTACAGCATGGAATGTTCTAAGGTGAACTTATTTTGGTATATTTCACCGGCTGTGGATTCTTCGAGTCTCCTTCCTGGGCCGGGCCCTCTTTCGGAGGGCTATGTGTGTAGGGTACGGCCACGTGAACCTCGCCATCGGCCACCAGGGACACTCCTGATAGTAGCCCGGTTGAGACGAGAGGAGGCAGGCACGTACCAGCATCTCTCTCTTCTGACCGCTAGGCTCTTCTTTAGATTTCCAGGTAGGGGTTTGTTTGGGACCGCTGGTTACCTGAGAACCATTGGGCACCCCTTCCTACCGGAAGGGTGTTCTGGATGTAGTTGCCTGGGGTTGACGTTCTTGGGGGTCCCCTACCGCAACAATTGGGTAATGATCCGTCTCCTTTGCAGGAAGGGCACCATCGGGAAATTCGGCACCGTCCAGCGTAGAAATCGTGGTGTCTTCTGGGTCGTCCCGGACCGGCATGCCCAACGTTGTCTGGGCTGGAGGTAGACCCTCTTGGGAAACCTCTACCTCGACAGCTTTCTGGGAGGGCTGAGCTTTCTAGGCTGTATGCTGAGGCCTGGTTCGAGTCCCAGGTGTCAGAACTGAGTCGGCCGTCAGGGGTAGTGGACTGGTAGTTTCTTCTCCTCCCTCTTCGGCATGATGAGGGCGACCATCTGGGAGATTGGTATGACACCTTCTCCTCGCCCTCCGGCATGTTGCAATTCCATCTTTCTGAGAAGGTGTGTTTGTTTACCTGAAGCGGAGGTACGGGGTATACCTCTGCCATGGTAATCGTTGTCAGGCCTTTTATTCTCGGGCTGCTCGGAGAGTCTGTTGACCAGAAATAGAGGGGTCTACACCACATGTAGAAGTGGCTTCTGGCAGGGTAGATAAGCTGACGTCATCCAGCGCAAACACTCTGAAGCTGGGGGAGAAGCAATATGGACTACGACGACATCCAACGGCACAGTCTCGACCTCACGTAGGTCCATCTGGACCATAGCAGTCGACGTCGTGGGGGTCGGAGGTAGAGGTTCTTGGGGACAGCTGGGTGAGGTTTGTCGACCTTGAGAGGATGATTGGTGGGCCCTTTGGCGGGGAGCTCTGTCCAGAGTGCTATGCCACGAGACCTCAGATCCCAGGGGGTCTTCTGGCTTTGTCAGGTGGACGAGTGCTACAAGTAAAAACTAGGGGAAGAGGGGACAGTCCATGTGGACATTCTACCTCTGTATTGAGGTAAGAACACTCTCCTGGTGAAGTTTAGGTGAGGAAACTCCTCTCCGGTGGCTGCTGGAGGTGTGATTTTCCTGGGTATCAGGAGGTAGACCTCTTGGACAGGCTGCGGAGGTGTGTCTTTTTCGTCCTCTGATTCCAGGGTCTGGGTGAGAGGATCCAGTTAATCTTGGACCCCATCGGGACAAGGCCTCATTTTCCCTGGTGTCACTTTCAGAGTATGTCCACGGTTATCATCGATCCAATGTATATTTCCGTAATCCCCCACCACGGAGTCTCTTCCACTTCTTGGCAAGGCTAGCTGCATACTTGCCTGTCGCCTTGCTGAGGTGGTTACTTCTTATGAGGATTTTCTCTCTCAACTAGAAAATGCACACTCCAGTGCAGGGTGGTGGGTATTTGCGGGAAATGTACTGCACTTGGACTTTTCTCACCTTTTTCTCCCTGGCCAAGGCGGCCAGACAGATATCTGCAGGTGCTGACATTATTGTGGGAGCTGTCTTCCACTACTAGTCCCCTGAATGTTGGAGTGTGCATCCAAGGAGTAGCTGACATGGACTGGAGTTTATGGCCTCGTTCTCTCTTCTGCAGAGGGTGAAGATGTTCGAGGTGATGTTCTTATCCCAGTGCCGATGGTTTTCACCCACACTGAGGCTGAGACTTTTGTTCAGCTCTTGGTTCAGTGGGATTAGCTTGCTGATGGTAGGGGGTGTTGTCCAGGTCTCCACACCCCATCTTTTACAAGCAGTCCTCCACTGCTGTCTTGTAAAAGAGGTGCCGTTGTCCGTCAGGATGACCTGCGGGTACCCCCATTGTGGAAATATCTCCACGTATAATTTTCGGAGTATATTTCTTGTTTCCTGGCTGAGGAGCAGATAGGTCTCTACTCTGCTGTAAAACATATCCGTTACCACCAACAAATACCGGTTCCCACAAGTGCTGCGTGTCCATGCCGTGGTCAGCCGTGTGGCCGTTGATGGAGGGGTTATGGGGTAAGCCTTGCCACAGCAGCATGTCTCACATTAGGCAACAGACTACCGGACATCCCAACTTCGCCATCTCATATATAGCTTTCTTGCAATGCATGCCGCGTTTCTTGCTTACCTGGATGTCCAGCATGTTGTCTAGCAAGCGGTATCTGTGGGGTAGCTCTTTAATAAATCATTGGATATCTGGATCCTGCTGTTGTTTCAAAGAGACTTGCTCTCTTGTTATATGCCACTGTTGGAGTCTCGGAACCTCGTCAGGGTTTCGAACTGGAGCTGGGGGAGTCATCAGCGTCTCCCACTCTTCCTCCTCTTTTGGTTCCACCTTAAGGTCTGGCAGATGCGATAATGCATCTGGGAAGTCAATCAGTTTGCCCAGACAGTGTTGCACTGCAAAGTCAAACTCCGTAAGAAACATTTCCCATAGTCCTGAGTTTCGCTTTGTGGTGACGTGACACTTGCTTAGTGTAGTGAGAGCTGATGGTTGCCTTGGTAACTCGCAGGTGGTGAAGTATTTTTGACTTGTGGGTTGCTGGTGGGTGCTGCAGGACTGCTTGTTGGGGAACTGCCAAACCAGGGGGTGCGATTCCTAAGGGAGGTTCCTCGCCCCTTAAAAATGCTTCAACCACAGGGTGTGGTGGACCTGGGAGTTTAATTAAAGGTGGAAATACCGGGGCTGGTAACATAGAAGGTTGAAGCCTCTCTGTGATGTGGGCGGTTGGAACTCGGCCCCATTCAGTTGGTTGACTACTGATGGTAGTAGGAGATAGGGTTCTGCAAGCTGAATTAACTTCGGAGGTGTATGCAGTCCTTTTCAATCTTTTCCACACGCGTCCCTTCTGAGAGTACAGTATAAGGGGATAGGGACCAATACAGCCTCTCAAAAGGCAAGCCAGTAACTCACTTCCCTACTGTGTACTTCTGAATAATTCACAGTATCCCAGGTAAGAACGGTTACCTTTTACTCCTTTTGCCCAGCCCCTGGAGGAGCGGTGGACAGAGCGTTAGATGGTGCTGGAGCTGTTTGATAGGAACTACTCAGGTGTGGTATCCACAAGGAGTCAATCAGTCTAAGCTAATTCCAGCTCTATTCTGGCCCCGTAAGAAGCAGTGGTGGTGTATGGAATAACCCAGTCTGCTCGATTCACCCTGTGAAGGAGTTTCTAGTGGTGTAGGCTCTACTGAATTCTACCAGTTTAGCAGAGCTTGGGGGGCCACTTAATGGGTTTGAATTTAGCTTTGTGCTTGGTGGTCTACCGGCTTCACTTTGGGGGGGTGCTTTCACATAGGACCAACACAGTACTTCAAGAAAATCAGTATACAGAGAATAGTTTGGAATACCTGTGTTATATTAACAGAGGTTAATACTAAAGTGGTTGCCCTGTACTGCCAATTCAACTTAACTCGGAAGTTCGTGCTAATGTAAACTGCCAGGTGAAGGCAAACTGGGTTTTTTACCCAGTTTAAAGGGAATTTGATATGTGATAATCCTGTTAGTTAAAGTATTCAACAACTCTATCCTAACTATCACGCGTTGTTCTGAAGGACCGGAAGTAGCGACTTCAACAACTACCAGAGGGGTAGTTGTTTAAGTCACCATCCAGTGAGGCAGGGTCTTGAAGGCACTGACCTAGCAGTTACCAATTTCTGGTGTCGATACCAGAGGTGGTAAGGAATGAGCAGGTACCTTCGGGAACTGCTGGTAGGTCCAGTCTTCCAGAAGCAGAGGGGTCCACAGCTGCTGCAGAAGTTGTTTCTGGTGGTGGTTGTCTTTGGCTGGTAGATATTCTGACCCCGGAAGAGCAGTGGACTCTGCGGAGAACTACTCAAGCACAAACCACCGGTGGCTACTTCCAGCCCTGTACGAGGGCGGTGGAGGTGCAGAGACTTGCACGAGTCTCGGGTGATGGCTACTTCTGGCCCCGTCCGAGATGGTGAAGAGCAAAGATTAAAGTATGCTGGTTGTGCCATCCCTTTTATACTAATCTCGTACAAATCTTCTGAGGCCATGGGTGCGGAGAGTGATAGCCATGGCCACAGGGTTTCAAAATTCTAAAGTGCTGAGGCGGCGCTATCATCTCTTACCTCGGCCACTGGGTGCTGGTAGAACAGGTGCTGCCCTCCCGGGGTGCATCGTGGAACTTCTTAGTCTTGATTGGAGGGAGTGGTGGCTCAGTCAGGCAGTACAGTCTTTGTTGGGGGTGTTATGTGTATGTAACTGCTTCCAACATTGTGCTGGTGTGTTCTGTAGCCATGTATCACACCTCTTCAGTACTTTTTTGGAGTAATTGACCTTCTCAAAGGGTTTACAGGGTTGCCACAAGTCTGGAAAACAGGGAAATGTCTGGGAATTTGAAACAAGTTAGCTAAATGTCAGGGAATTCTGTGATATGCATACTATATTTGACAGTTCTGTCAATCATGCACCACTGCCAGAAACAAATAAAATTGTTTTAATGATTGTGGACTAAATGCTTAGACATTTTTCTTTGCAATCTATGTGGTGGGCAATTTCTGTAATATCAGAGGGGCATTTCGGTTGAAAAGTGTGTTACAATGCAAAGGTGAGGAAAAAAGATTATTTTTTTCTGGAAATCAGGGAATTTTCTAATGGAAAAAACGTGGCAACCCTGTTTTAACATTACATCCAAGATGGGTTGAAGCCGTAAAGATGCGGAAATGCATCATGTGGCATGTTGTTGAATCAACTATTACACACTGTTGGAGTCTACATTATTGATTTGTTTTTTGCAAATGTTGATATTCGCTCACACTGCGGAAAACATTGTGCTCACATGTTTTGTTACACATTTTTAAATAAGTCGGAGCTTTCCATTACATGAATAGTTGATTTGATTGCAAACTGTTAAAGCTTTGCACATTCTAAACAGAATTCTCTGGAAGAACTACCATCGTCTGAGGATGAACTGACTGAGTTTCATTTTTTTGTGTGCCCCAGATGTTGGCTCATGCACAGGCTGTAGAACTGTCGAGATCAAGTGACAATGTGAAGCTCTTCACTGCTGGAGCCACACAGTACTCACTGTGCAGCTGGAATATAGCGAACACTCACTGTTCTGTATGCCCTACGTGATATGAGCAGTGACTCTTATAGGGGCGCAAGAACTATGCGGAGGGGGGCGAGTCAATGGGAATATCCAGCAGAACTCGGTAATGGAAAAAATTACATAAATTGTCTCTAATGGATACATTTCGCCAGCAATAGGAAATACCTATTTCATCAGAAAATGGCCTAGAATACAGCATTTCAAAGTTAAATTAAAATACTTTTCCCAAGGGAGGACTCTTGAACCTTTCATACCCCTGACAACCCCTGGAAGAGTATCACCCCCCTAAAGCCTCTATCCACTTTAGGAACAAGGGGGAGGCATTCAAGGACACATTGTAGATCCCACATTTTTTGTGTGTGGGATACCATTTAGCTTTTGTTGTAGCTTTCTATCCATCTCCAAATTATTTTAGTGCCTTAATAAATTCTGCTGCATGCATATTCTTAAATGTATGTTAAATTTCACAACTGGCTACAACAGATAATTATATTCTGTTGTGTTCCCTTAAAATAGGCATATCCTACTCACTTAGGTTCAAGGTTGTGCTCCTCTCTCCATAGCTCGTATACAGGCCTAATAATCAGTACGAACCTTCTCACTACATTTACATTAGTAAATGGAGCCTAACTACAGTATTTTGGCACGTATAGGCCGCACCTGAAGTTTTTGATGAAAACATTAGGGATAATTAATATTTCAAGTATAGGCTGCACTGAATTCCTGTAAATATTGTTAAGTCGCAACTACATACGAACATAATAAATTCTGACTTAATTACTCTTGTACAAAACATATGTGACAGAAAATTTGTATTATGTTGCAATTTTTACAAATATACTTTGTGCGATTACTATTCCACAGATGGTAACGTGACTATAGTCCATTCCCAATTGGAAGCGACTTATGAAAATCAACCTTTGAAAAAAACACTCTAGGCATAACATGTAAACTTGTTTTTTCAATAACCTGTATTCCACAAATATATAATGCTGTTGTTAACTTTAGAATACTGTATTATTGAATAAATGAAACTTTATCTTAATATCTTCTATAACTTATAATATTTATTTCTTTTTAAATATGTATTAACAACACCGAGAGCAGCGACGTGTTGGCAACGACCGGTGAGAAATAGTTCACAGTAAAAATATTATTTTAATTTAGTTTTTTAGAATACTATTTGTAAATTAAACGGTGCCTATTGAAATATTTAAAAACTTAGGTAGCCTCGATGGCAACATATATCATTTTTACAATTTAAAATAACAGCGGAAAATATCGTGAGTAGGCCGTAATGGCACGGTGTGGTTTTATCGAGCTAGAAAGCAACTGAAAACAACTGTGCTGGGCGAGGCTTGTCGCTCTCTCTCTTTCTTATCTCTTTCATACTCGGAAAGTTTCACTTCGCTGGTAAGCAACGAAACTATAAATATTTTCAATTGTAATATATTTCATACTTATTACATCAAACTGATGATTTTTGAATGTGTAATTTACAACTGAAAAGAGATTTTTATGTTTGAATACTTATTTTAATATATTTAGGTATGATGGTGGTGCACTTACCAAGTGAAGTGGGCAGACGTGGCGAGCCATGACATGGCGTGTTGCTTTTTGCCAAACAGAACGTGAATTATTCTTACTTCGAAAAATACTTCAAATTACCACATCACGTTTGTAGACATTGTGTTTTTTAAACCTACCTAGGCAAGTTGCGATGTTGTGTTAAATCTGTGTTTCATTAATCATTGTGTCTGTGAAATGGCATGCCTTTGTGCATCGTGGTCGATACGCTGGCCCTGTGTATGCGTGGTTTTAAATATTTGATTAGCTTTATTTATACATTTTAACTGAACTGTTTTTATGACGAAGTTATTTATTTACATCCACATCTGTTTATTTATCACAACATTGTACCTTTGCCCTAAGAGGTTTGAAACACAGTCGTGTAACGTAATTTGCCACAATTCCAGAAGAAAAATGTTAAGATCAGCCCAATAAATTTCATTTAACCTAATAAACAGTAAATAGCAATACATAGAAATATGAGCAGAATAAAAGTTATCGTAGGCTTATTTGTGTGCATGTTCACCACTGTCTTTTAAAGTTCGCAAGACAAAAATGAGCAACACGAGTTGCGTGCTTGAATTCAATGTGCCTTTTTCGTTAGACTGGTTGTTCCTTCGTTTTAATATTTATTCCAACTGAGGCCGTCCTTTTAGAGAAATGACCCAGCACATATCAATAACAAAAGGATAATTAGTACAGCCCTTTACCTCGCAGTTGTAACAGTGTTAAACACAGTCACAGCAAAACACAAATGTGCACTACATGTATTGAGCTATGTTGTGGGAAACAAATATGTTAATGTAAAATAACTGTAAGAACTGTTGTCAATTCAGGCATTTGTAAAATGTCATAAAGCTGACTTAAACAATGTTAGAGACCTAAACTGTGAATATTCATATGGAATGTTTGTTGGAATATGACAGAATTCTTTGAAAAGCTGTAAACAGTAAACAACACATTTGACAGGTATAAAAGTAGAAGTCACATTTCAATGTTTATTCTTAGGTGTAGCGAAAGTATACAAACATATGTACACACACAATGGAATGTAAACATTGATTTTGACATATGCTTCATGACAGTCACATGGCAATGTTTGTTTACATTTGGCAGAAGGTACGGAACGGGTCTTCAATTAGATATTTATCAGGGCTCCGAGAAAGTTGCTTCCAATGTGGAATGGACTATACATGTTTACTTTTTTACATGTGCAAGATGAACGTTATTTTGTTTATAAATGTAAGTGAACAAATAATGGCACAAATAGAAAGTTTTGACTCCTTCACATCTTCATCTTCTTTTACCTTTCCATTCTTCCTTCCTTCTCTCCTTTAAGTTAAAACTTTAAAGTGTACTGTATGTTGACAAATTTCAAAACGTGTTTTTGGGGGGGGGGGGGGGGAATTTTTTATGCCGATATCTCGTTTATAAGCTGCACCCCACTTTTTGTAGTGATTTTTTTTGTAAAAAATGTGCAACCTATACATGCCAAAATGTAACTAGTGTTGTTAACTTGACAATAATAAATATAAAAAAAAGATTTTATATGGCGACTAGGAAGTGAGTAAATGACAACACTGCATTAAATGGTTATCAAGTGTATCCTGGTCATGATACATGTCTTGTGGGTTGTTCAGCAGCAAATGTGACATGCAGCAAATACAAGCTATGGGAGCGTGCTTATTATGGATTCGTGTGTGTACACAGGTGCTGGAGGCATATAGCAGCGGTGGGGAGTTCCACTTGGAGCTGCCAGGGGGTGGCGCGGACGGGCCACCACACCTCTGGCACATCCCGCCCTTCCACACAAAGCCCGTCATAAAGATACGCTTCCTCGCCCACGCGCACAAGAACCATACAGCCTACGTCAGGTAACACCTCCCTTTGCACTTCTCTCTGTCATGGTCTTTATACCAAGAGAACAACTTGAGTACCTCACTGGACTCAACCTGTGTTAATGTGATGCTTTCTGCAAAATTCACGTTTGTGCAAAATGTCTTTATGGTCCCATGAATTGAAATGAACTTTATAATATGAAGGTGTGTTATTAATATGAATGTTTGTGCTGGTGTGTGTGCATGCAAGAGTGAGGGATAGAGGGATCTTGTGTCGTGTGTTTGAAAGTTCCGATGCATAGCAATGGTCCTACATGGTGGGAGCGCTGTGAACCAGTATAATGTGCCACGGGTGATGTCTGTTGACCCTCTAATCTCCACCACAGCTGCAGCTCCCTCTCCTTTAATGAAACTTCATCAGCCGTACATGCCACTAAACAGTGTCGATGCAAAGTGTTATGTAGCACCCTCGTGAAGTGAACTTGAGCACCCATAGGTACTGTCGTTACAACACAGATAGATATACAAAAGAAAGGTGGAATCTAGACTCCTGTGTAGAATAGGGTTTTTTTACTTAAAGCATAAATAAGGGGGACGTGCTTCGGTCTTACAGAGGTATATAAACTCATTTTATGTATGTATAAAAAGTATTAGATACACTGAAAGTGTAATTCCAAAAAAATATATATAAACAAATATTTATGTTACCATAATCATAATATAAGGTACGTTGATGGTGTAGTTCAAATGTATTTATAAACACAGCTCATTAATGAAATACATACATAGTTGGTTTTGTAAGCAATGAATTAAAAAAAAAAAAAGAACATTTTCATTATAACAACATAACAGTTATATAATTACCTACTATATGTACACAATGATCTCAATTAGACCGACAACCTTCAGGAGGTGATTCTTTATAAAAAAAAAAGTAAAAGGAAAGCATACGTGACCCTTTATACCTAAACCAAATATTAAGGTAGGTATGATCCCTTAAAAAAAAAAAAACAAGATTTTAAGTCGTATTTGTTAAAAATATTGGCTCTTATGTTGAAAATCCAGATAACATACAATAATATTTCCAGAGTTGTCATTGTATTTTACTTCGTTACCGATATATATATCTGCGCATACAACAATGAACAAGAAAAAATAGATTTGCATAAACAAATAGAACTTGAGGTTTCTTTTTGTCAGTGGGAGAGCAGAGTATTACATTCTTTACATATCATATTTTTTTATAGAAGTTCGGTGGCAATCTCTCTTATTGCATGGAGTGACATTGCCTTGAATTTACTGTTGGGTACCTGCGAATGCTAGATTTACAATTAGGCCTTTGATTATAATGAGAGATTATATCTTATGTTGATCATATTAATGAGCAGAAAAGTACATAGCATAAAATTTATAGATGAACTTCCAAAAGTTCACGACAGAAAGTCGTAGAACAGAGAAAAAGTTTGGGGCACTCCAGTGGACATGCATCATAAAAGAAATGAATTTGTATTACTTGATGCAGAACATAATTTGGTAGTAACAGTGGCGCTGGCCAAGAAGTGGAAACATGGTCTCTAACGACCACGCCATGATCTGGCGTGCAGCTTACATCCCAGGAAGTATGAAAAGGTAGCAGATAGGTTTAATGCGTGACCGACTCTGTCTGTGTGTCCGGTCACTTACATGAAGTGACTTTTTGCAGACGCTAGACTAGTCGCATCTTATTAGTAAAGAGTTGGTGGGTGCTTTGTCCGTGTATAATCTCGGGCTCGTGGGCTGATGGTTGAGCACAAAGTTGTGCTCTGTTTGGACTACTCTGCAGGAGATGGTCTGGGGCTCGTGTTGTGTTCCTTGGAATGGTCCCGGTCTGCTGATCATAAGGCTTGGGTGGAGCTATCTCAGATGTTTGGTTGATGTCAATAGCTGTGGTGGCTGATGGGTGTTCGCATGAGCTTGTGGACAAGTCAGGTGCTCCAGTGGCTGAGGAGAGATTCCTTTCCTGGGGTTTGTTAGTGCTGCAGAGGATACCGTGGATTACCGGATGGTACCCCTCGGTGATCCTGGTGGGTGGCTTGAAAATAGACCAACAGAATAACCATGGGTCAAGCTGGTACAGTGAGTCTCCGGAGTACGGCGGCTTGCTCCCATAGACTCAACAGTTTGTACCCATCAGGAAGGAATCACAGACCCCAGGGAGATCTAGAGGCAGCCCTTGCCCGTTTCACCCTCTTTTGAACACCACCACTGTAGGTAAATGGCACATGGATAGTATCTACGACCAGACCTGGTTGGAGTGGGGCAGTGAACGTGTTGGTTTTGGCAGTGTATGTGATCACTGATCATGCAGTATCACTCTCAGACCCCAGCACCGAGGTGGAAAGTCAGTCGAGCTGCATGACGCTGACAGTGGTCTCAACGTGGGGTATCCTGACAGGGCGGTATTTCCCAATCCCAGAGTGCTACCCGTGTATCGGCACAACTAGTGTGTGTTGAGAAGAGTAACCTCCAAGCTGACAAGCCGATCCATCCTGGGATGTGTTCTCTGGTGTGGTGAGTACTCCGTAGGCGCTGTTTCCCTTAAACCAGAGGAAGAACCCCTCTCGGCACCCCTAGAATGCATTGAGGAGGGCCGACCCCAGACTGGCAGTCCAACTACCATGGAGCGGTATCCTAGTGTAGGCTCTACCATTCACCGCACGGGTGCGGCAAAAGGGTGGCCATCCAAGGTGGCTTTGTAGGTGTTGTTTAGAGTCATGACAGGAAAACTCAACCCCGGTTTCCTGCCTGCTGTCCCCGGTTAGGTCTGGTTTCTACAAAGAGAGGGTACGAGGTTACGAAAGTGATATTCCAAAGTGAGTTTCCCCAGTGCTTATTCCTTTAACGGAAATAAACAGAGGTGGTGATGGCACTACCTCCTATCCCTCTAGGGCTTGTGGAAGGTGGAGGCAACCTGCGCAAAGCTAAAGGGTAAGGCAGTGTAATGACATGGCTAGCTGAACTGACTTCCCTAGCTCTACTAGTTGTCCAGAAGGGACTGAACATGTCACGTGTTAGCTTGCAGACGATGGTTCTTCATTGGCTGGAGGTGAGAGAGAGTCAGGCGCAGGTCCCCTGTAGACAGGTCATCAAGTGGCTGAGTGCTGGGGCATCTCTGTATTTATACTGTCTAGTGGCATCTCCCTTCTTCACATAGCATAGGGGGTTGGTCCTGGGGACGGTTAGCAGGTGCGAAGTGCGAGCCATAGAGCCTCGGTGAGAGTCACGCCTGTGCTCAGTGCAGGATCCAGGTTCAAGCCTCTGGCAGCACGCTGCGGTACTTGGTGAAACTTGACGCATGGCTTCAGTGGCTCGGCCGGTGAATAATAATGACAGCGTGAAGCGTCCGCCTTCTTCCTTAGTAGATAAAACAATCTCTATTGGCTACCTGTTAGTGGCGGCAAGTTCAAACCCCATTGAAACTGCCCCACATTCATTGGTACTGATGATTTGAAAGCGATTAATAACTACTGAAGAAGGACGTCATGCATCTTGAAAAAGACGTCATGCGTCAATTCGCCCCCTCCTCTCTTGCGTCGTAGACTCATCTGGAGCAGGGAACAGGTCTCCCTAGTCATCAGTTGAGTTCTTCAGTGTGTTTCAGAATCTGAACCATTGTGGTCCCACTACTTCAACGATGTAAGAGCAAGCTGCGCTCGGCTGGTGGCCGGATGTGATTAACTGGAGATGCAGTGGGGTAGGCTAAACCATACTCTCGCTCTCGGTGGCATGGTGCTTGCTCATCTTCTCTCTCTCCCCCCTCCCCCTTATTTTCCACGACCTCCTTCCCTTCCTTTCAGCTTGTCCGGTTGCGTGAGGAAGTAAAGTTCTTTGGTCCATGTAATGTGAGTGTCGCGTGAGGTTTCCAGTGTCAGTGATACGCGAGGCCACCTTGATTATAATGTTCTGACATACATTAACAGCTGTAAAGCTTGGTTACGTTCATATGGCTTCAGATTAAACCTGTGGAAAGAAGCAAGACATATTGGTCAGCGCACGGAATAAAATGGGACCCTTGGGGAATGATTATTTTTAAAATAGATTACATAAAATAAAAAATGAAAATTTGCACAAAGCCCCTTTTGCAAAGGCATGTGTTCCTGGCTACTGCTGTGGCCGCCTGGTGCAGAAAGAAAAGAAACTTGACCCTGCTTTCTGTCTCCCTATCTTAGGCACAGCAGAAACTTTCACACTGAAAAAAAGCTACGGGACTTGCCAGCCGAGACCTTCCGTCATCTCGTCCAAGCACTAAGCTTAGGGAATGCGAGTGTGGTGACAAGTGGGATTTGGCTATATACAAAGACATACCTTACCATCATACATCAACATAGAGAAGAGAGACACAGAAATACTTAAACACATAAGCACTCCGAATCAATTTATACATATTCATAAAGAAAGAAAATTTTATTTCACAACGCTCTTGATGTCTTGTTGAACTGTCTCTCGTTTGTGGCTTTGTAAAATGATTGCGTTATGGCATTACCCTTGATACACAACACAGTACATACACTTAGGCAAAGAAATCAATTCACAATGCTTTTAGGTTCAGTTTCGCCACGCACGATAATGATAGTTTATCGAGATTAACTGGAAAAAATCTCTATTATCTGTATTTTTGCGTTTCACCACACACATTAATCTTGATTTTCTCTGAATATCTCAACAAAATATTAACCCACCGATTTTGGCGGTTTAAGTCACATTATCGGGATTAAACTGTAAAACATAAACTAATATTTTGGGAAGGTGACGAGAGGGCAAAGTTATTTAATAGAGAAATAAAGAAAAAATGGCTCAGGCAATGTACAATTTAATTTTTGAAGAGGAAAGTGATTACGGGGATTTTATTGTTTGTTCGTGATTTTTTAATGAAAGAATAAATTATTTTGAAATTTATGATGTAGATGTTAAAGTGCACTTTTGCCTTATGTCAAACACACGATTGTCAAACAGACTATATTGTTTTATTATTTTCCTTTACAACTATTCTGCATTAACATAAGGTATAAATGTAAAATAAACAAGTTACTTTTGTAGGCCTAATTGAAATCAAGAATGTGACAAACATAAGTAGTGTTTTTAATTGAAAATGTCTGCGAATATACTCAAAAACAGTTGTGTACTAAACAACAACAGATAACACATTAGCTCCTTAGTTCTGTCTTTAGTTTTAGGATCTGCAAAGTTAAGATCTCTGTTCGAAGCTTCTCCTGTTTAGTTCTTTCTTGTTCCTGTTGTAACTTTAGTTGACGAATCTCTTTCATTGCCTCGTTTTCTTTACAAACTTTTTGTTAACTCAATTTTCGCTCTATGCTGGGCTCTTACTTGAGCTTTTTTTTTTGTTTGAGTGCATTACTGGTCGTCGTTTACTAGTCCAGGAAGATGTTGCCATACTGTTTCTCACATGGCTGGCAGAGACTGTCCTCCAACCACTGTACCCAGTCGAGGCATAGTTATCTGAAGTGTTTGCAAGGTTACTCATCTGAGCTGTGTTTATGACAACTGAGTTTCTTCTGGAATGACATTCCTCTGGCTTTACTGGTGGCAGTATACAGTGATCGTGGATGGCTATTTTGAGGGAAAAACATACTGCACCCCTTAGCATAGACACGTTCTTCTACAAAGGTTTTTGCATATGGTTTTATAGGTTATCCCACACCACTTTCAAGTTGTCTGCTGTCCTGTAGTGATACATGATATGTACAATTGGAACTATTTGCAATCGTTCGCCACTTTTTTGCTTTATTTTGTTGCACCACAGCATCAGTTTGTTTATTTTCAATGTTATTAAAATGTTCTGTAATTAATTTTAACAAACTGTGTTTTTCATGGAATGAAAAAGTTAGTTTTCGCTGTTTCCTTACGACCACAATGCCTTCCCGACTTGCCATACTTTCTCAAAATGCTTTCTCTGTACCAGCTCAAAGCAAAACCTCTAATGTTTACCGAGAGAAAATCGCGATTAAGTCAGAATATCGAGATAATTTTAACTGAGAATAAACGTAGTGAAACACGCTGAACATTGTCGAGATTAAATAGAAGTTAAACCTCTCATCTGCATAAAATTATCTCGATATTCTGAAAAGTTAATCTTCATTGGTGAAACCAGCCTTTACTGTCTTATTCACTGTCTTCGAGCTGTGAATTTCTGGGAAACATGTCATAATTATTTACAGAATTTAAATAAACAAGGGAAAATTTTAAAAATTTCCTGTAGAAGCTTTGTTTCCATAACTTTTCTCAAGGAACACCTTCAAACATAATTTACATTGACTTTGAATTTTACTTTTACACATAGTGCCCTCAGAGAATTTTCAACCAATTCTTTAACTTGCATTAACAGCAAACTTGGAAATATGACATTATTTACAACAATTCAACTTTTATATTCAGGGGACTGAGAGAAAACTTTTGGCAATTGTCTTTAAACTTATGTCAACAGCAAATTCAACAAATTTGAAACCTTATGTACAGCCATTCAGCTTTCACTTTAGTGGTCAGATAGAAAACCTTTGACAATTTTCTTTAAAGCTTCATTGACAGCCAACGTGACCAAAATTTGGAACATTATTTGCAACCATCTGAAATGTTATTTTTGACAATATACAGTTGAATCTCATTAGTACAAACCCGGTTAATATGAAGTTCCCGTTTATACAAAGAAATTTTGTGGTCCCAGAAAATGTACTAAGTATTTTAATGCTACGTAATTTGTTTCGTACGGAATAAGTTAATTATGTAATGCAAAGTTGGTTTGTGTCCTGCAGAAAAATAATTTATGTTTAATTTGGATGGTTAATACAAACAAAAACGTAACCGCCAAAATTAACATAAACTATCATGGCACAATAGTTGTATGCAATACAAACAGCGCTACTTTACGCAGTGTGAAAAATGTTTTCACCTTTTCCGTCAAAATCTGTAACTAAAGATGCTGGCTGCATGTATTTGGTGCATGACCACCATCTGTAACCTGTTGTGTGCGCATGGTGTGCAAAGAAAGTTGATTCATAATCGTGTTGTATCGCATTAATGCTAGTAACAGACCAAAATCTCATAGTATTAATTAGTCAAACAAGTACAGTTTTCTTTGTGGAGTCAGTTTCAGTGAATACCTATGGTGTTGCAGCTGTTTCTCTTGCAACTTTATGTCATCGTTTTTACCTGAAATTTTGCAAAGTTAATAAAATAGTGATTTTATTTTGTGATATTTCTACATACTGTCGTGCAGTGCAATGACGATGAAGCGCAAACGACACAAGTTTGCGTTGGATCATAAATTAAGTAGATAGTGGGAAGATAACTAAAATGGATATAGTAAAGCAGTTCCATTTTCCTTTTATCGTCATTGTGATAACTAAGGCCATTTCCTAATTCAGGTACATAGTACTGGTGTACTTGCATCCTTGCATGCTTTACTTACCTTTGGCACCAAACTTGATGAATTCGGACAGGCAGTCTTGTTGACTATTAGCCAGCTGATCACGTTTAATGAATATGTATTCCTATTTCCTACAAATAACTTAATAATTCCAGAAGGTTATAGGGTATAATAAAGGGTTAAATAATATTTCAATTTCATTTACGTAACATTTGCTGTCTTGCTGATTGTACATGAGTTTGCAATTTTGAGTACATAATTTTTTCAGCTTAGTTATTATAGGTTATGAACATAGGCCTAGTGCGAAGTTTTTTGTGTACACCTTTCTTTAAGGTGAACCTTACACTAATTATTTACTCAGTTCAAAATTCTAAGCTACCAAGTTGTAAATGTTTTTCCATTAAAATTTAAATATACTAATTATGTTGAATATTAATTGTGACCTGAAAATTGCTTCTAAAAATAGCGGCACATATACAGGAAGTATGCGAGAAATATACATCTTCGTATACTTGTATACTTACGTACTTCACTTGCAATTTGGACAGCACTTGTGATGTCACTTCTGGAAACTGTGGTACGCACAAGTACTATGCTTTTGCAAATTCAGACGCAGCTCAAAATCCTGACAAAATTATTGCAGCTTGTAATCCTCTCATAATAATGTAATTATGTCCCAAATATTTACTTTGCCGCATACTAAAACCATGTTAGGCCTATTGAGTGATTTTTTTTGTGGTTTTTTAATTTTGTCTTGTTTGTTTGATAGAAACCTCATTATTGCAAAGTGCTGAATTTTCAGGTCCCCACAGTTTTGTACTAATGAGAACTGTATATAGGTTTTAAACGGGAGTGCACACACAGGCTACTGCGGGACTGATTTAGGGCAATTCACTCACTGCTCCCTAATAGATAATTAAGTGCCGCCCTTTATGTGGACTTGCCGTGGCTTTTGACGAAGCACTCACTAGTCGTCTTTCACTTTTCTACTTAATGCGTACTTTGACAGTACGCCCACCCTGAACTATAGCACTTTTTTTTGTAACGGCCCCTAGGCCAAAAGAAAACAAAACCTGGTTAAACAGAGCACTTCACTCACTCCTTTCATTCTTTGTCTTTGGTGGCCTTCCCTGCTTCCTCAGGGCAGCATGTATAGTTGATTCACCATAACTTCTGCCTTTTCTGAGCCCTGCTAAATATCTACTTTTGGTTACTGATTACGTATCCTTCAGCTACACGTAAACATAAACACTGCCATGTGAATCCTACTTTTATAACTGTTAAATGCTTTGGTTGCTATTTACGGCTATTCAAAGAATGCTGTCATATTTCCTACGAATGTTCACAATTTAGGCCTATAACAATATTTAGGTTGGCTTTATAACTATTTGTTACACACGATATAGCACGTTACACATAATACACTTTAATATTTAGCCACAACGGTGGTTGTTACAACTGTGGTGGAAACAACAGTAGTATTTAACCTGTTGTTATTAATGTGTGTTGGGTTATTTTGCTAAAAGAATGGCCTTATTTGGAATAAAAATTAAAACGAAGGGACAAACAATCCAACAAAACGACACAGTAAATTCAAGCACGCAACTTGTGTTGCATATTTATTGCTTGAAGCATCGACAAACGTAAAAGATAGTGGTGAACATGCAAACATATAGGCCTACCATAACGTTTATTCTGCTAATATTTACATGCATTGGTGCTTACTGGTTGTTAAGTTTATTTTAATATTTATTTAAATTTGTATGGTTGGGCTTTTTTTTTTTATAGGGATTGTGGCAGACATTCAAATCACAGAAATGTAAGCTTGTTACACAACTGTTTCAAACACCTTGCGCAAAGGTGCACTGTTGTGATAAATGAACAGACGTGGCTATAAATAATTAACTTACAGTTCACAGTTAAAACTTATAAATATTGCACATCAAATATTTGAAATCACTCACAAACACAGGGTCAGCCAAACGACCACCACGCAGCAATGCCCACGCCATTTCACATGCTGTGGTTAATGAAACACACATAACAGTATATTTATTACTGTCGTGGAAAAACATATTCATCACAACATTGTAACTTGCCTTGAAAGTTTAAAAAAACAACAGTATGAACTTGATGCTTCGTTCAGAAACATGCAGTGTCATTGATATGTTGCCACATCACTGCCAGTCGTATGGCACGGGGTATAATCACCCGCCATATTGGGATAAATGCGTGTCATGGGGAAAAGTGATCAAATTCTAGATTCTCCGTTACACACCATGTCTGCCAGCCTGCTGGATTTGTAAGCAGTGCGCCATCGCATCACATCTAAAGAACATATAATAGGTATTTAAACAATAAAATCTTGTTTCAGTTGTAAATTAGAATTTCAAACATTATTATTGTTGCTGTAATTAGTATGAAATGTGCTGAAATTAGAAATAACAAAATGTATACCTTTACTGCTACACAGGTGGTACAAACTTCCAGAGAGAGAACGAAAGAGAGTGACACGCTGAGCTTCACTTATTGTACCATGGATGAAAAAAAACTCTGTAATTTGCGCTGATATTTTCAACTGCAGCAATGTAATGTGTTTCCATCAGTGCTACCTAACAATACAAATATATAAATTGGCAATGTTTAATTTACAAATTGTATACATAAAAGCTAGGTTAAAAAATATTTTAATTGGGAACTATTTGTTGCCGGCAGTTGCGAACACGTTGCTGCTCTCGATGTTGGTAATTCGTATTTAATACAAAATAAATATTACAAGTTATAGAATGCCTGGCACAGTGTTGGCCGGGCAGGCCTGTGACGCTTGTAATCTCGGCGGTGACTGTGGCTGTGTCGTGTCTTCGTTCTTGGCAGCAGTCTGGGACAGACCGACAAACACCCAAGGGTGGTTAGCGACCCTGTCAACCGATCTGCTACCAGCGGTGAGCAGCCAACTGCCCCCTTGGCTGGCTGCATTGAGTTTGGGTGCTGGGTAGGCGCCTCCTCCTCGTTGGTACAGTAACGTACGTCCTCTCGTTCTGGAGGCTGGTCCCGGGTGTCGACCTGGGCGGCAGGTGACACTGGGACTTGGGTGGCCCTCTGGGGTAGGCTCTGTGGCAGGTATTCTTCTTCTACCCCTCCGGCATGCGGTGGATTCACGTCTGCTGATTCAGGTAACCGTGACGTGGCTACGTTCGCGGCGGTGGGAGGCTCTTTGTTGTCCCTGTTCTTAGCAGTCTCCATGAGGGAAAGCCCGGTGGTAGGCTGCTTCCACGTTTCGTCCAGTTATGGCACAGCTGAGGGTATCAGCATGACCTGGTCTGAGGGGAGACTTCTGTCTTGACCGTCCTTTGGTGATAGCGGTGTGTCCAAGTACATCATGTGTGGCAGGTGGCAACAGCTGAGCAAGATATCTGTGGTTTGAAGGCATGCTATGGCTTGTTCGGCGTAACTGCTCTTCTTTGGAGGGGGCCGTGGCTTTGGCAAGGCTTGATGAGAGAATCATGTTGCTCGTGGTATGTCAGTGAAATGTGCCAGATAAGTTTCTTAGTATATGACACTCAGAATATATTTGCTATAAGCACAAATGGCAGTAATGTTGCATTAAAGAAAATTCAATGAATGACATACAATTCTGTGTAAATTCATAGAAAATTTCCATTACTGGCAGCTAAATAAACGTGGACAAAAGTACATGTCTTCATATCAAGTGTTTATTTTGGCAAACAATTGAACTCATTCAAGGTAGGTAGGCCTATATAAAGGATTTGATACATCATTCTTTCAGCGCTTATTTATTTCCATCAAATTATTTAAAATGTATCTTGGTATCATATGTTTTGCGAAATGTGCAATAAGATTAGTTGCTTACCACATGTTAATGGTAAACGTCAAGAATGGAAAATGGTGAGATGAATATCACCACTACTGAAAATGACTGAAAACTACAGATTTTTAAATAAAATACTACTGATAACTTTGACAAATGGTTGGCACCTCTACAGTCATAGTCCAGCAACAGGTGATGATGGATGGAAGAATACACGCAAGTCGTGAATGTAAATCACCTGCAGTGCCAGTGACCTTTTTTATCATATTTCGTACTAACTTAATAATCTACTAAATTATTTCCGCTGTTTGAGGGGTAAATAGTCAGGGCGCGGGAGATTATTTATTTGCTCTGCTGTCTTCGTAAATATCATTGCGATGCATGTTTTCAACTGCAAAATAATTGTGAACTGTTTCTTTGTGCCGCTGTTGTAACTGAACTGCATAATGTAATAAAACTCAGTTGAACTATATTTCCGGCTCAGCTGATTATTTGTTGGGTACCTTTATAAACATGAGTCTTAATGTTCGCATCCAACCGAGTAGTAAGGCGAGCTAGTGTTCGACTTCTGCCACACCTGAACGTTCGTAACATTACAGGACACTCGCTACGGCAAGGCCCCTGTTATTACCACCATGACCACCGCGACGCTGGATATCAGGAAACACCCAGCAATCTCCCAGTGGTATATGTGGGAGGGAATTGCGTGACACACAAACCTATATGGAGCAATGCAATTTATGTGCACAACACAAGGTACACTTATCCCTAAAGAAAAATACCAGCTTTGGAGGCCCTACCTTCCCTTGGACATACATAACCTACAGGTGTCGTGGGACCTTATTTGTGAGTGGAAAACTGTGCTCTTGACTCTCCCAACCGCTGAAGAAACCCACCAGGAACCACAGAAATATAAGACAGCCCAACAGACACACGTACGGAATTCCTGGAGACACATCCTAATCGAGCAAACCATTTATCAGAGGGGAATGAGGTACTGGTCCAGAAACTATCCTCTAAACAGGGCGAGAGACCAGTTGCACACCTGGTTTGCTCCCAAATGGAAAGGCTCATATGTATAATCAAAGGACATGCTAACGTCTACATTTGTATATTCTGATAGTTGGCGATGAATTAAAACGTCAGCAGCATTGCAAGTTTTGATGTTGAAAATCATGTTTAGTAACGAACTTTCATGTACACAAGAAACAAACAAAAGAAGATAAAATGCCATAGAAGCATAGAGTATCAGTGAATCATAAAAATATTCCTTTTGTGGTGAAAAATTGGAAATTTTTGTTCACTCTCTGGTTAGTTCATTTTGAATGAATAGTGTATTGACTCGACTGTTGGTGAGATGTTAAACCATGCATGGAAATGAGCAGTGGTGCATTGCACAGTGTTGTGTTGGTAGCAATGCAGTGTGAGAGATGCACTTGTGTGTGTGTTGGCAGGCTGAGGGTGAACCAGAGGGAAGAGGCACTGGTGGTACCCCTGGAGGTGCAGGTTGGCCCGCGCCCTGGCCTCTACTCGCATACGGACCTGCTGGACTTTGGTCTGGGCGGCAGTTGTGACCAGCCACGACAGCTGCGTCTGCTACTTTACAACTCTGCCACCAAGCCCGTCCGCATCCAGGTGATGCTCCTATCTCGTATCCTCTGTTTGACGTAGCGGACCGCAGTGTTGCTTACTCACCTCCTACCACTGAACAAGGTTGTATTCCTGGCATGGGTAGGCTGGCATTTTCACTTGTAGGCAATGTGGCAGACTGCCTGATGTGTAGAGGCAAGATTGTGTGGTGAGCAGCAATAAAACTGAAATAACATGGAAATGCATGTTAATCCTCCGCATAAGTTAGACCACAAAATAGATCTAAAGTAACAAAAATATTATAGTGAAACCCTGTTAAGAAGTTCCTACGTAAGAAGTATTCTTGCTTAATAAGGTGAATAATTTTACACCTTATCTATCTGCACATTTATGATTTGACACTGATGAGAAGTGTTCCTGATTAATCAGTATTATTTTTTTCAGTCCCTTAGGAAATGTCTAAACAGAGTTTTACTGTACATTATCAGTAAAACTGTAATTATTTCTTTTAACTAGAGCTGTGCCAATTGACGAATTTATGCAGATGCGCCTAATCACAGATGTGCAGATTCTGTAATGCTGATTCACCGATGTGCTGCTGATGTGTGAGAATTAAGCTCTGAAGACCTCGTTAAGAGCCGCCCATATCTCTCGCTTCATCTCACTGCTGATGTGTGAGAAAGCTTTTTACTTATATTTAAGTTGAATTTAGGTAAATATTTTACGCGTGTCGCTTATACAATTAATCTAATATGATTACGACTCATCGCCAAGAGTACCTCTTCCACCACTACCACCACTACATACGTGAGTGGTGAGTGACACGTAGCCTACTCTACAGGCAGCAAGAACTTATGAGCGAATGTTCTTCACCTGGAGGCTAAGCAACCCGGTAGGTGCACACCCCCCCCCCCCCCTTTCCAGCTCTCCTTTCCCACGCTGAGAGCCAACAAGCTGCCCAGACCTCGGACAATGCTGGGCGCCACCGACAAGGCATGAAGCAGAAACGCTGACCAGAGTATTCCCACGCCAATCAAGGCAGGACATCACGCCCTTCCTGCAGCCCGCACCGGCAGCCTACAAGCTTCCACTATATAGTCAGGATGCTGCCGGGCAGGGGCAGTCTTTCTTGTTCATCTCTCGCGATATTCCACAGCACTGCACAGAGCTGGACCTCCAGAGAACTTCGAAGCTTTGAGTATGCCCCTTGTGGCTGCTTCTCCGTCGACGATCAGTCAACCCGACTACCAGCGAACACGCTCACTAATACGTTTTAAATTCACTTTGTTCCTTAAGGCATCTTTATTAGAACAGTTTAGAAGTATTATATCTTTTCTCGTTTAGATATTTCTTTCCCGTTTTTCCATTAGAACCAGGTCGCCTACACCTGGCCAGCATAGTAACCTTCAGCACTCAATTGCCTGGTAGGAGGTAGCACGTGTCGCATGTTTATTGAACTATCAATAAACATACTTTTGTTTCCTACCTTTCAGCTTTTATTTCTTACAGTATCTGTCTGTTTGCTTGCTAGATACAGGTTGCTACGTACACCATTGTCAAGAACTGGGTATTTGATATAACCTAATTAACTTAAACTACGGGCGCCCTTAATATTTTCTTACCGTCCGTCATATTTTCGTACCCATTAGACGGCCATCTGTTGCTTTCCAACTGCCACAGCACTGTACCAGTGCTGGTGGAGAGGAACAGAGAAGCCACAACCACTAGTAACATCATCCAGGGAGAAGCGACAGTCTCGAGTTATTGCCTTATCCCACTGCATTGTTAGTGCTGGGATATCTCGTAGCTTGAGACCTGCCACCCATTCCTGTGTGGATGCACATCCAGTGGTGGCATTGGTGACCGAAACTGCTCCCCGTCTCTGATCAGCCTGCATGTGCTGTGGATCAGTGGATACTTTACAGAGCCTGGTCAGCAAGCCAAAACTGGATTGACTATAAACTGTGCTTAGTTTGTTCACATCAGGGTGTACCTAGTAATTGCCACGGCCGAAAACATAGGGAATGAAATGCAGCGTTCCTTGCCACCAGACAATTAAGTGCACTTCCTCAGCCTTCACTGGAGTGACAGGTGGAACGGGACCGAGCCACCCAACTCAGGCACAAGTCAGTATCGACTGCTCCGGTAACTATATTATTCATATCTCCGTGTTTACGAATTCATCCCTTGTGTCATCCTGTGGTAAAAGGGTTGTTAACCGGTACTGAAGTAAGATTCGGCTGGGATAACATCCACTTATGGACCAATGAAGCTCATCTGTGGAATCGCCAGTTCGGCGTGGGCCAAGCTCACTACATTTGTGTAAAACCCACCACGACGAGGGTATCCAAGAAGCCGTAGTAACTAGGTACTAACCAACACCTCTCGCCATCTGTTTAATCGAAACCACCCTGCTTTTGGTCTAGCGGACAAAATCCTTGATCATCATGCCTATTAGTCTATCTGGGCACGCGTCATATTAAACTCAAACAATGATACTAGTGCAGTGCAGCATAATTAAATGCAACTTTTAACTTACTTCAGTTTACAGTATTCAAAAAGTTGACACATGTCCAATTAGCTAAGCCTGGATCACGGTCATTTGGCTTTGGTTGCACTTAGGTTGGTTGTGCGTGCAGGTTGGCTTATGCTTGCTTATGGCTGGAGATAGCGGTCGGGCACGAGGTCTTACGAGTTGGTAAAATGTTCTCGATGTTACGGTTTACTTCACCTTGGATGGGTCTGGCGTACAACTCGTTTTGGAGCTAGTCGTAGTTGACGACTGGCGGGAAGGACACGATGTGACAAGCAGATCTCGCCGTTCTAGTCCGTTGGTGCCCTGCTCCAGAAGTTACTGTTAGAGACGCTTAGCTGGTGCTCGGTTTTGTTTAGTAACTCTCTTACCACTGGATGACAAGTAGGGTGTGTACGTAGCGGTGCTGACGGGAATGTAACTGGGTTAATGGCAGTCGTCATAGGTGGTGCCAAAGTAAGGTAGCACAATCTTGTTCGGCTCATCGGCTAGCTGTAAGTGGTGTTAGACCAGCCAGTTGTCTGGCAGCAAGGCGTGCAACTCTTTGCTTGTCTCTCCTGGCACTGTGCCTCACCTTGAGTGGCATAGAGTGGTGTAATTACGGAGAACACAAAATAAGCACCACGGATGCAGGTATCCCTAACTTAGTTTTGCCTGGCGACAGTCTTGCCAATGTGAGCTCCAGTGCTTCAAAAGATCCCCCACTGTTGCGGGCTGATCAGAAGTGTTGGAGCCGTGTGGGTTCCCAACTCTATTACTGGGTGTGAGTTTCCCAACCAAGGCCAGGATGTAGCAGCTAAGTAAATACCCCCACCAGCACCCAAGTGCTCCTGTAGGGCCACAACTCAGATGTACTCTCTCTCCCTGATTAAGAAGTGTTGCTAGTGGTCGTGACTTGTCTATTCTATTCCTTCAGTACCTGTACACGGACAGGAATAGAATAGCTGGCCGTCTAATGGGTGTGTTCAACTGGGACCCCCCTGAGGGGGAGTCTCCAGTTGTAGCTAATTGCAGAAATAAGAAAACTTTCCCGGCGCCGGTCAGTGGTGCTCAATTCGAGTTTCTCCCAGTAATTGGTGACAGATTACCCTATGAATAAGACTCGAGGGTAAGAGAAACAAAGCCGTTTTTAATTAAAGACTTATTAAACATGGTGACACGTGCTCTTCTACCAGGCAGACCAGTGGTTTGAAGTAATCCTACCGTATCCAGATGTGACTTGGTCCTAAGCTAAATGGGGAAGTTACGTGAAAACTGTTGAAGATTATTTAAATACAAGCCTAATGCTATGTGGGGGGGGGGGGGGGGGTCTGTAGCAGACAAAGAAAGAATTATGTGTGGAATGTATTATATACAAGCTTGTTTTTGGTAGCTATTGGTATCTCTGGAACGTCTGTTAGCGAGGCTGCAGAGCTCTAATGGTGACATCAATGGTGGCAGCCTCTGGTGGTTGCTGAAGACTGTTAGGTTGTTGGTGACATCCTCTGGAAGGACTGTTGAAGGTCTCGTAGTAGTTTACACTCCAGCACCCAGGTGCTCGGAGAAGGCGGTAGGAATAACTGTTGCAGGAACAAGCCGAGGGGGAGAGCGTGCGACGTCCCTCTGGAGCGAGGCCAGAGTGGGGGTAGCACCCTCTGGTCCTCTCTTGGCCTTTGCATATCCTCTGTGGCGCCCGTGCATGGCCTGAGGTGGCTGATGGCTTGTTGGCTCTCAGCGAGGGGGAGAGGCAGGTGACACGCCGCTGTCTTTCGCAACCCCTCGTATCCACGTGTCCGGCCGCCCTCTAGGATTGTGACAGACCGTTACTTCCATGTATGAAATGGCGCAGGGTTTGAATCTCACGTATGTAGAAGTAGTACACAAGGGTTGCAGTGAGATAAGTCATACTCCGTTGTAGTTAATTTTTATAAGCAGCTTCGTCAAAGTGAAAATAGTAATGCATTAAACTCTGTCTGACCACCTATGTGTGTGTGTGTGTGTACGTATGTGCATGCACGCATGCTTGTGCATATTTCTCTCTCTGTTTTGTCTTGCACTCTCTCACTGTACAGATGCACATGTACACACACTTACATTCACAATATAGTGAAAACATTCACAATATAGTGAAAACAGTACTTAAGATTCCCACCATCTACAGTCTTATAAACCTCACTACAGGCATGTTTGCATATCCTGAAGAGGAATAATATATTAAGTTAGCAAAACTGAGTATAAATTATAATATAAGCTGATGCGTGCCTTGCTATCGACTGTGTGGCACGGTCATAGAGATTTGATGCGCTAGACCAAGTGCACGGTTATATACAGGTTTATTGGGTGGCTGGCGAGAGGTGTTAACTACGGACTTACTCAGATGACTTCCAATATGCTGATGAAGCTAAGGTTTCGTTCCTTGGTCTCAACTCAATGGATGCTGGGTTGCCTTACGCCGTATTGACTTCCAGGCAGCAGATTCCCGGCTTCAGAACCTGGGATTGGCCAGGCTGTATCTAGCCTCGGTCCTGTAAACAAGGCCTCTCAAAACCGGGTGATATTCTTGGCTGGTATGAATATGCGGCCGAAAATATACAAATACCACGGGAGCAGTCGCGACTGCTTGGTGCCTTAGCGCTGCGGCACGGTCCCATTCCGCCTGCCTTTCCTGCATAGGAGGGGGAGGTGCAGACCACTGTTTGGCAGCAAGATAAGCTAAGTTTTGTTCCCTATGCCTTTGGCTGTGCCCTACCTTGTAAGGCATAAAGTGTCGCTGCTTAAACAACATACACACCTTGACGAGAAATAATTTAACAGTGTCAGTCCAGTAGCTGCTTGCTGGCACGAGCATGGTAAAAGTCTCCACTTATCCCCAATGCTTGGCGGGCTGATCAGAGACGTGGAGCCATTTGGACCACCAATACGTCTACTGGATGTGAATTCAGTCTAGGTTGAACGGTAAGACAGGCTATGGTCATTCCAGCACTATCAATCCTAGAAGCAAGGGAATAACCTGGGCTTGCTGCCCCTCCTTGGATGAAGGTATTCCTAGTGGTTGTGGCTCCTCTGTGCCTCCCCTCCAGCACTACCAGTGCTCGGGTAGTTGGGAAGAAACAGGCAGCCGTCTAATGGGTGTGTTTTAGAAAAAATAATTGTTTCCTGTCTGCAGTGCATGGCGTGAATTTTTCCTAGCGTACGAAATAGAAAGATACTCTGTCAAGGAAAAAGCGTATGAATAGAGAACAAAAGTATTGTTTATTGAAAAATTAATAAACACATGACTCATGATACCGCGTACCGAACAGTGGAGTACTGAAGGTTACCTACCAGGTGTAGGCGACCTGGTCCTAGGTTAAAAAGGGAAAGGTTGTTCTAGACCTGAGAAATACTTTACTACTAAACTGTACTAAAGAATGCATGTGTCTAAAAGAGACAAAGTGAAGTTAACAAATGTTAGCGTGTTCGCTGTTCTTTGTATGACTGGTTGTCATCGGAAGTAGCTGCTGGGGGCGTACTTAAGACTTGGAAGATCTCTGGAGGTCCCAGCACTGGGCAGTGCTCGGGATGTTGCTAGAGAGGATGCAAGAATTACTACTGGAGCCCTTCTGCACACTGAGTGCTAAGTCTAGGCTGCCAGAGTGGGGTAAGGCGAAGGCGCGTGACGTCCTTCTGCCGTGAAGGCTGGCATGGGAGGTGGAACCCTCTTGTCCATGTTCCTTGGTTCGTGCATCTTCAGTGGCGCTCGGCTATGCCCCAAGTGGCGAAGTTTGTTGGCACTCAGCGTGATTGAAAAAAGGGGGGGGGGGGGGACCTGTGCTTGCTGGTTGTGTAACGTTGTGGCCATGTGCTCGGCCGCCCAGGATATTTAAGCAACCGAAAATTTATGTGCAAAGTGGTGCGTGCACAAACTCTCACATGGGTGGTTGAAGTAAACAACTTTTACATAGGTTGAAGTAAGGGTATACTTCACGTAAAGTGCGATGAGTCTTAATCGTAGTTGATTATCAGGATAAGTGGCATGTGACAAAGCTCTCATTTGGAAAACATTGTCTTTCTTTAGATGTAATTGAAAATATAGCTATAATGCTCTTAGATAGACAGTTTTTGTTAGTAATGAATCCTGTCTGATTTTTGTTAGTGCAGTCAGCGCTCAATTCTACGACCCTTCGTGGTACCTGGGAAAAGGGATGTTATTTCGAGAAGGTCGCTATTCCAAGGGTCTTGGAATCGGGAGTTTTTGTATCTTAAAACTGTACGTTTTCACATACTTATAAACTGTAACTTCTACCGTACGCAACGTGTTGGTTGCACAAATAACATTTAACTGCTTTGTATTCCAGTGACATTTGAACTTTGTGAAAATGATGAATAAGTTTCACCGTATGTAATGTTACACTTAACGTTTCACACATTACTAGTGTCTTGTATAATAATGTATAGTTTAGTATACAATGTTTATATTTTGATACAGTATTGTAATTGAGAATTAAGTTGTACGAGTGCATTTTTGTGAGTTTAATGTTATATTTTGTCTGCTCCAATGAATTCTGTGTGTATTAACTGTTCACAGAGTATTGTTGCGAAACCAGCTTCTAAAGCACTTAGAATCGACTTTCAGCCAATCAAAGTGCCTCCGGACTCGAGGGTGCCAACTAGAGTGGCAGTGTTAACCTTCGACTGTAAGTTGTATTTCTCATATAGTATACTTGGATTTCCTAAAGAGTCAATGTAAAATAACTAGGTCTGGGCACATTCTGGGTACTGATACCGAGGTATCTGTCTATAATTAAGGTATCGGCATCTAAAGTAATTGGGCACAATAAATTCAGAACCTCTAAGTCGATACTTATCGTGCTATAATAGACAATACGGGAAAAAAATGGCTTGGATCTTTTTGTCGTATGAACCAGAGAAAGCGTATAATTTTTTTTGTCAAATGTACCTTTTTTTTTTTTTGCGTATCAATCAGAGAAAATGTATCGATTTTTTTGTCAAATATACCATTTTTTTTGCATGGAACCAGAGAAAACACACCAATGTTTAGTCGAATGTACCAGTTTTTCGCGATAACTGTACCAGAATTTTTGTGTGGTCATTTAACATCCATGGACACATTGTGCTGTGATCCGTAATTTTGAGACATGAACATTGGCCTATTATAATACTATGCAACGTGAATGATAAGGTCATTATAAATAAATATACCTATTGTAACTTGTGATATTCAAACAGGAAGGGCAGCATTAAAATATATTGAATAAACATTTTTTTGGACTAGGTCAAAGTCAACTCTTATGTTGGCACTGTGGCGGCGGAATGTGAACTAACAGCGCTAAGTTTTAATGCCGTTTATTTAGCTTTTTGATGAAATGGGTACCAAAACAAGTGATATGTGGTGTTATTTCATTGTGAATCCACGCGATGATTCGAAGGCAGTATGCTTGTTCTGCAATGCAAAAATATCACACAGTGGAACAGATAAAAAGAATTTCACCACGTCAAATTTGACGAAACACTTAAATGCCATGCACAGCAGAGAGGTTAAAGTGGTTAACCTCAAACTTGTTTCCGATCCAATGTCATCAGATCAAGTAAGTTTGAACAATTCAAATGACACTGCTACACATTTACCGTTACCCTCGTCATCTGGTACATCAAGCAATGCTGTATGTGTGCCATTAACCTCAAAAACCACCAAATACAAACCTATTTTCACACTATTGACAGCATGCTTGAAAAACGTACATCTCTGCCATCTACAAGTAGGAGAGCACTTCAAATCACCAAGCTCATTGGGAAAATGATTTGTTCCAATATGCTGCCCTTTAGGATAGTGGAATGTGAAGGGTTTCAAAACTTGATATCATTTCTTGAGCCGAGGTATACAGTACCTGACAGAACAACATTCTCTAGGACGGTTATTCCTGATGTTTACAAGAGAGTGAAGGATGAAGTTCGCCAAGTTTTAGTACCAGTCGAGAACGTGTCTTTAACAACCGACCTGTGGTCCACACACACTTGTGAAAATTTATGTCTCTCACCTGTCATTATATTAATGACAGATGCGAGTGTAAGTCTTTGTGTTTGGATGTTATTCCATTTCAGCTTACTAGGTATACTTCAGAAAACATTCTAGAAGTTCTGAAGGAGTCTATTCAAACATGGACTATAAATGAAAAAATACTTGCCGTTGTGACTGATAATGCTGTAAACATGACAAATGCTATTTCTTTAGCTGTATTTCCTCACATGTCCTGCACAGCACATATACTGCAACTTGTTATCAAGGACACACTTTTTACTCAGAAAAATATTTCTGATATGTGTGCAAAATCAAGAAGAATTGTTGGTCATTTGAAACATTCTATCAATGCCACCACACTTCTTAAACGTTTCCAAGAAACCACACAAACATGCCAACACACAGACTTATTCAAGATGAGCCAACCCGTTGGGATAGCACTTACACCATGCTGGAACAACGCCGTGCTATTAGATGGCTTTTGCCTGAATTGAAAATTAATGTTGAGATGTCATCCACAGAATGGTGCTTGGTTGAGGAAGTTGTAAATACGCTGAAAGTTTTTCACATTGCTACTCTCAACATGTCATGGGAACACCACAGTTTTCGATGTAATCCCCACTATAAATGGGATAAAAGCTCAGAGCAGTACCATGTCATGTTACAAAACATTTCTAGCATGAGAGCTGTTCATAAAGATATGGTACATTCGCTGAACATTCATTATAAGGACTTTGAGACTAAAAAGAGTGATTTAAAAAAACTGTATTCGGTTCCCAAGTAAGTGCCAGTTCGGCAGCTCAATATTTGTTAGAAGATATAAGCTGCACAATATTACCATCAGTTGACCAGCAATACGAGAGCACCACTATAACAACTACAGATGAGCCACCCAACAAAAAAAACCTAAAGATCACATCATGCACCCCATTTATGCTAACATAATTAATCAATGCACATTATCATTCCAGCATTCATCACTTGAAACTGAACTCCAAATGTATTTGGCTGAGCCACTGATTCCTGTGTCTTCCGACCCATTCAAGTATTGGAGCACATCACCACATGCAAGACTGAGAAAAGCTGCAATGAAATCTCTCATGTCACTGGCGGGGTCTGTTGAATTGGAAAGAATTCTCTGTACAGCTGGTCTAGTAAGCTAAAAAAAAAAGTTCCCTAAATCCTGATAAATTACATAAAAAAATTTTTTTTAACAAGAACATGGCACTTTTAAAATCCACTAATACTGCTTAAAAAAAAAGAACTGCCACATTAAAAATGTTGAAGTCAGAACGTGTGTTGTAAAAAAACTGATTTGAACACACAGCTATAAAAGATAAATACTTTCCAGATTGTTTTTTTGAGGCTAGTTTAATTTTAAATTCTTTGTAGGCTATCTGTAGATAGTTAAGTTAAAGGTTCATATTTTCTGCAACAATATAGGTATACCTACAGAATATAAGTTTTTATTTGAAATACTTCGTTGTCATTTATTGTATAATATGAATTACGCATGTAGACTATAAAATAATCATTCAATTTTTTTTAGCCAATAAGTTAAATAAAGCCAGACAAATTTTTGTAATAGGTCAGAAAAATAAAATCCTTCTATGCTGTGTGTAGATTTATTACTAGATAACATTTTCTAGGTATACTGAATCTAATTTTTGATTTAAAATACATACTTTGTGGTAATTGACTGATTGTAGAATGTGACTTATATGTTTAGGGTAGAAAGCAATCACTCAAATTTTTTTATAAGCTAAACAAATCCAGACATTGTTTCTTGTATATGGTCAGAAAATAAATATCAATTGAATAAACTAGGCCTATTTTAAATTGTTTGCAGGTTGTTTGTAGATACATTTCAATCTTTAAATTTCTGGGTATACTTAATGTAATTTTTTATTTGAAATACTTTGTGGAAATTTACTGTAATATTGCACATTTAGGAAAGAAAGCTGTTACTTAAATTTCATTTTTTTTATGAGCTAAATAAGTGCAGACATGGTTTGTTGTGTATAGGTCTGAAAATAAAGACTACTTGAATAAACTATTGATACTGGTATCTGGATTATCTGTGTAACCAGTATCAGTACTGTGAGCATTTGCAAAATTTGGTTTTAGTGTTATTTTTTATGTTATTAACTTATCTGGAAATGTAATGAAAACAAGACAGTTCTGGGGAACTAAGACATATTACTCTGGCAAACACATTCAGAAGTATGCAATTTTGCACTTCTGTTGAGGGCCTGATACAATGACGTAGTAGCGTCACATCATATCTGTGGCGGAACACAATGCCTTTCTGGTGACTTTTCATTGTTTTGCTTTTACTGACCATAACATTTTTTTCACATAATAATAATTGCACAATAAATATTATTACTGCGTATTGCATATATAGTACTCATAATAACCTATTTTCCGTAGTGGCAAATAAAATATTTGACTTCTTGTTTGGGGATGGCCATGCAATGTCACATCAATAAAATACAATTGAGGTATGTTAAGTTGTTGTGTTTTGCTGTTTAATTGTACTAATGTGAGGTAAGTGCTAAATTTGTTTTACTAAATTAAGATTTAGAGTTTACGTAAATTATAAGACTGTATTATTAATATGAACATAAACCATTGATGCCTATGGGATAGATAGTAGTGCAGATCCTAAGGTGGCTTCAACCAGGTGCCGCTGCTTAGCACTCACAGTGGCTCACAGGTAAAATGTATCTTCCTGGGGTGCTGGTCCTATCCAAGGTTTACGTTTACCCGATACCTTGGTTGGAGGAGCAAAAATTGGAGTAGAGGGCGCTGGTGGCTTTACTACGGACTGGCGGCATTGCCACAGTGTATGTACTCTCAAGGATTGTCTCTCTGCATCTTTTCATGCATTTGATAGAAGATGCCTAAAGTTGTCTTACCTCCTGAGATCTCGTTGCACAAGGACAAACCCCAAGGCTCTGTCAAAAGGGCCAGCGTAGCTGGTTTAATGATGTCTCGTAGGTGGGCTGAAGATATTTGAGGCGGGCCATGGAGGTTCAGCAAAAGCTTGCTCTTCTCTAATGTATATAGTGACTGTCTCTGAGGGGTGCTGAGGGCACATATCAGGCTGAACTGCCTTCTTGTATTCTCCTCAGTGATGAGAATATGACATATGGTAAGTGGTATGGTCAATGGATGAGAGAGGTGGTGGATAAGGGGACTGTAAAGTAGCAAGGTGTGGGGTTCAAGGTGGTCCCCAACATTTGAGTGGGAAATTACTCTACACTCCCTCTCCCACAGTGTACACCGAAAGATGGAAGGGTATTTCCTTCTGCCTGCAATTCTCTGCCCCCGGCAGTTGGAGATGTGGTGGTGCAGACAGACATTGGAGAGTGGATTACTGTCCTTTCCACATTTTGGGCTGTGTCAGGGACCTTTGGCTCTCGTCCTCCAATCCTCTGTCGCCAGCAGTTCTAGATGCATTGGTATAAAAAGAGGTTAATGAGTAAAGGTGTGACTCCTGGTTTCCAATGTCATGAGTAGGGATGGGATCCTTGATACCCTCAATACTTTGTATAGTTGATTCACGATAACTTCGACCTTTTCTGAAGACTGCCAAATTTCTACTTTTGGTTGCTTATTACGTATCCTTCCGCTACACGTAAACATAAACACTGCCGTGTTTCTTCTACTTTTATAACTGTCAAATGCGTGAGTTGCTGTTTACAACTGTTCAAAGAATTATATCATATTGCAGAAACCATTTCCTCCGAGTGTTCACAATGTAGGCCTATAACAATATTTAGTTCAGCTTTATAACTATTTGTTACACACTATATAGGACATTACAAATAATGCACATTAATATTTAGTCACGATGGTGTTTGTTACAACTGTCGCCTAAACAACAGTAGTATTTAACCTTTTGTTATATGTGGTTGGAATAAAAATAAAAATGTAGGGACAACCATTCCAACGAAACGACGCAGTAAATTCAAGCACGCAACTTGTGTCGCTTATTTATTGTACATCGACAAACGTAAAAGATAGTGAACACGCAAACATACCGTAACATTTATTCCGCTAATATTTACATGCATTGGTACTTACTGGTTTTTAGGTTTATCTTATTATTTATTTAAATTTATCTGGGCAGGCTTAGTATTTCGTTGGAATTGTTGTAGACATTCAAATCACAGAAACGTAAACTTGTTACACAACTGTTTTCCAAACATCTAGTTCAAAGGTACAACGTTGTGATAAACAGACGTGAAGGTAAATAATTAATTTCGTCATAACATCAGTTCACGGTTAAAACATATAAATTTTGCATATATTTGAAATCAACACACACACCTGGCCTGCGTAACGATTACAATGCAGCCACCACCTTTCATACGCAACAATCACAACACATTTCACTCTGCCATAGAAACGCATATTTATCACAACATTGTAACTTCCGTAGGATGTTTCAAAAACACGAGTACGAACTTTACGCTTCATTGAGAAACATACCGTGTCATTGTATGTCACCCGCCGCCGCCATATTGGGAACGCTTTCAACACCACGTCTGCCAACCTGCTGGATTTGCATGTGTCATGCCATCACATCTAAAATATGTTGTTCCATCTAAATAACATATTTAAACAATAAAATCTCGTTTCAGTTTTAAATTACAATCTCAGACATCATTACTGTTACTGTATTTAGTACGAGATATGCTGAATTTAGAAATAACAAAATGTATACCTTTCCTACACAAGTGGTATGATCTTCCCGAGAGAGAGAAGAGAGACAAGAGAGAATGAGAGAGAGACGCACGCCTTGCTTCGCTTATTGAACCTTTATTCCGGATGGAAAAAAATACCAGCCCACACACTGGAATTTGCGCGGATATTTTTAACTGCAGCAATGAAATGTGTTTCCATCAGTGCTACCTGGCAATACAAATATATCAATTGGCAACGTTTAACTTACAAATAGTATACATAAAACTAGGTTAAAAAATATTATAACTGTGAACTATTTCTTACTGGCCATTGCCAACACGTCGCTGCTCTTGCTGTTGTTAATTCGTATTTAATACAAAATAAATATTACAAGTTATAGAAGATACTAAGGTAAAGATTCATTTATTCAATATTACAGTACTCTAAAGTTAATCACAATGTTAAATATTGGTGGAATAAAAGTTATTGGAAAAAAACAGGTTGGAATATTATGCCTAGGGTGATTTTTCAAAGGTTCGATTCCAAAAGGCCAAAGAAAGCATGAATGGACTATAGTATTGAATATCACATAAGAATATCCAAAAGTATTGAATTATAACACCCATTTTCTCATTCCATAACTATAGTGCGGTAACTTAACTTTCGGAATAGGTATGTATGATACTTTTGAAAAGTGTACCATAATTTAATCATTTAATACACATTTTCACGTGCCATAATTATGGCATGAGCATATCATAATTTTAGGAATGTATATGATACTTTTGAAACGCATGCCATAATTTAATCTGCATCCTTCGGGGTTCCAATTCACCCATAAAACTTGACTTAGGTCCAACGGTTTGCAAGATGTTAACATCAACTTTTAAATACGTACCATAATTATCTCCTCTGGCAGTGAGTATTCCAAAGCTTTCTGCAAGAATTCCAAAAAGCCTTCACAGGTCGAGTTTCCATTGTAATGTGGGTTGTTATATAATTTCAGTGTTTGCCAATGACACTTGTAAACTGAACAATTTTCTTGGCCATGTTGTTTTGAGTTCGTTATTATTTTAATTTGGTATCAAGAAAGTATCAGTATCGAGTATCGTGAGAACGTCTTGGTATCAAACCTGGTATCGAGTATCGAGAAAATGTAGTATCAACCCACAAGTGTTGGCCTCCAGGTATTGTGCTTGTGAGTACTGTCTGAGTGATCAGAGATCAAATGGAGACAGCCTGAACAGCCACTGCACCAGGCGCTGTCGGCAGCCAGAGTGGTGGAAGCACGCTGCAAGTTGACAACTAGCAGCATTTTAATCCCTGGTTACCGCATCAGGAGCAGCATCTGTGGCCTTTTATGGCCTAGCGCTCTTCTCAGGCGTGGGCGTTGGCTGTGGTGAGGCTAGAGTGTGACATAGATGTTGCTCATGGTGGTTCAGAGTGAAAGTATAAACATCTTGAGAGTTATTGGTGTGGTTATTTTACTGCAACTTCTGGGATGTGTATAGCTAGGAAGTGTTCTTTTTGTATAAAACACGTGGTTGTTTGCCACAAACTAATTCAGAGGAATTTACTGTCATCTTGGAAATCAACGGAAGTGTAATGCAGGCAAGGAAAATTGAAGTGAACTTCGATGTCAGTGAGCAGTCAAACAGTTCAAATTTCCTTCCGGAAGATGTGTTGCTGCAATAAATGTTACTGCAAAAAATTTTTTGAAAAGTTAATATGTGACACCTTCTCTACTTATATTAAATCAACTTCTACTCATCAGTGCACATCACTCAGGCGCACATTTCAACGGAGTTTGATTGGCAGTAGATCCTACAAGACATCAGAACTTGTACTGTTTATCCTTGGCAAAAGACGCACACTCCTTGCCCGAAGAATTGTAATGTTCACCGGCCGAGCCACCGAGACTATGCACCAAGGGCACGGAGTACTGTAATACACCGCGGGATGGCACTACTAGTATGATCGCCAAGACATGCAGCACCTGGATTCAGCGCCGGCTGGTGACGGTCACACATCCAGAGAATCTAACGCCGCCACCCCCTCCACCACGACCAAGGACGAGCCAGGAGAAATATAAATACTTGGGCCTTGCCTTTGGAATGCCAGTCTCTCCTGTTCCTTCCCTGCACTCCTGGTGCCAAAGGAACCATCAGCTCCCTGGTCTTCACTGCACCCCTGGTGCCGAAAATCCTGTCATTTAAGTTGTTGAACAATTAGACACTTCTGGCCCCTTCAGGGTAAACACCGTAGTGTAGTCAAAGTTGGTTATTTTTATAGCGCTTCGTCTGCCTACCCCCATTAGTCTAGGAACAGGTCGCCTTCACCTGTCAAGCATAGCAAACTTCCATTAAGCTTTCCTCCGGTGTAAAGAACTCACGCACATATTGGGACCGTCAGCCAGAGATACCTGACTCCGTAGCCACCGCACTCCTGGTGCCGGGTACTAAGAAAAGGGAGACGGCGATGGGTTGGCAGGGATGGTACGTGGAAGTACACGAGTAAAACCACTACATTAAAAGGGCAGCTACTATCTCTAAGTATCAGCAGGAGCTAGCCACTTCCCCACCAAACTCATGCACCTCAGTCTCCAGGAGAGAGCTCAAGCTATCCGCCACCTAGAGAGACCAGCATGGCCAGAACCCACAGGAGAACTCTTCACGCCACCCACCAAACTCGCCGGAGAAACTCGCCTAGACTTCATCACTTATCTGAGTGGTCAAGATACCTTGTATTGGTTAGTTAACGCACGGTTCTGGGGGATCTCGATCACCGTGTCTGCCCCAGCAACACTCAACACCCATGAACCACTGCTCGCCTGCACACCCAGGTCCAGATCCAGCCCTAGCGCTCATCTGTCCAAACCAACGCAGGTCCAGCAGCCATCGCTCAGATCTCCCAGTGAAAGTGGTCCCACCTAAACGCAATGTCGTACTAGCAGTCCAGATTTTGTGACCTTCCGAAAATCCACACGGACAGTTTTGTTCACTGGTCAGGCTCTAGTTCCGCGTAGACACTAGAGATTTTAACTCACCCCGGTTGCATCTCTCTTAACACCCACCAAAAACACTTGGGGCCATGTATCTCAGTTGCCCACAGGATGTCATGCGTCAAGAGGTTTTTTGGCATCCAACATGGGGCCCAGTACCTTAATTATTGTCCCTAATTAAACATAATGAAGCCAGCAAGACCCCGCGTTGAGTGCCCTGGCCGGAAATCAAACCACTAAGAACCAAGACTTCGGGGAGTCTTAAAACATCACGTGGCGCTCAAGAAACATTTTAAAAATGTTAGAAGCTGACATGAACGAACCCAAGCAAGCCAAAAACACTATGCCTGAAACCATACACAAAGCTTTCCCAAAGCTAATTTCCCTGTCACGTGGACACACCACATAGAATTCACCCATTGCCAGAGAAGCTTCCATTACGTCTGCCTAGGTTGGGCGGACGAAGTGAGATATACAGGAGGACTGGAATACTGGTGCGAATAATGCTGAGTCAGACAAGCGGCTTTCTGTAGCTGGATAACCTACTAAAGAGGGGAGACCCACATAGTACGCTGTATACTCTCTGCGGAACCCTACCATCATAGCTGCATGAGGTGGTGTGATTAGAGTGTAATCAGACAGTGCATGGTCTACCACTGCAAAGTATGTGGGCACGCAGCTGAATACCGACTATACAATCAGGGCCAACAACCCTTAACACCACTTGATGCACAGGTGATCCCCAAATTTGCAGGATGCCTGCATGAGGACTCACTTGTATTCATAGCGGAACACATGAAATAATTCAAAGAAAACGACATCTCGCCTAAGCAGTGGGTAAGCTGAGCACGAGCAAAACTCAAGGTCAAAGCACAGCACTTGATTGGTGGAATAAGTACGGTGAGTTTTTCACTGAAGAGTCAGTTGTGTGGCCAACTTGCCACCTAATTCACCGGAGAAGGAGTATTAGGAAACCTCACAACTGACTTCTACAGCCATACACAAACCCCGGAGGAGGAGGCAGAGATATTCATTCTCCGCAAGGTGCAAATGTTTCGTTGAATATTTCCAGGTGGCAACAAAGAGAATTGTGTACACAATATTACAAAATAATTCCTGCCAAAGCTATGGAATAACCTACAATGTCAGAAATCGCAGACGGTGGAAGAACTGATAGAGCTAGCAAAGGAGACGGAAACACATTTACCGCAAGCAGGATGAACTAGACCGCACTCAGTGACAGTTTGGGAAGGAGGAAGCGAGAATAACGGGTCGTGTGGCGTCCCCTACTTCTCCAGTGCCTGCCAACGTAAACAACCTGCTGCTTCACTTCCCTGTCATGCAGACCAAGGAGGAGTGTGGAGAAAGGAAGAAGACAAGGTCGTGCCCACCCCATCCCTGCATCACCATGCTACCAAAATGCTGGTATTGTACCGGCCGACACTTAAGCAGAGATTGCCCTGTAAAGCCGGCCAACACTTCAGCAGAGATTGCCCTGTAAAGCCAGCCAACACTTCAGCAGAGATTGCCCTGTAAAGCCGGCCGACTGGAAGGGGAAACGAGATGAGAGCCGCCCCCTCAACCAGTTACGGGAAAAATGAAAGGCGAGTCCTGTGTCAAATTACAGACAGATCGAGGGACCCAGCCTCCCACAACCTCCCCCGATTCAAGTAAGAATCAACCGGTGAGCGACCACAACCATGATCAACTCTTGGATTTGTTGGTCATGGCCGGATGTAGACCACATCAGTTATTTGACACGCTCAGAACCAAAGCCAGTAACGAAGCTCATGCCACAGCTGTTCCTAATTATTAAGACACCTCCTACCATTTGCCTAATACGTACCGCCGCAGGCAAAGTTCTGAATATAGTCATTCCCCCAAAACCTCTATGTATCTACAAGGCAGTAACTGCATGAACTGATTTCATCCCAGTACGTAAACCTGCCAGGTCAGCCCTGTACCGATACCCAGAAAGCATAAGGTTGCTACCCAGGGTCGTAATTGGTTCACCGCCATCTCATTATACTATCATCCCCATTTATTTTATATTTTAGTTAATTTTATTAGTGACAGCTGACATCACGTTTTATGGCAACCTTTACGGTAAGTAAGGTCAAGCTGCCTGGGAGGGAGACTTTCTCAATCAAACTCACCCTGGGGTTTGATTCCCCTCCATCTTCTCTCAGCCTTTCAATCAGCCGGTGCCCCGCTAGATCCCCCAAAGTGGGCAGATCCTCTACCCTCCAGGCATTATACCATTCAGATTATATAACAGCGCAGAAGGGCAACAAAGTCACCTGGAGGGAATCAGCACTCACGTGCACCTTGATTAGCCCCCTCCCTATGTAGAACCAGTCCCAAGGGATAGTAGGGCAAAGAGGGAGTGCATCAGCCTTTAGCAGCCTCCCCGCTTACTTTGTGTGTTCACCTTTGTGGGTCCGATCCAATGTACAAACTTCCTTCATGGCTGTGTGAGTGGCTGCACGTAGCTCACTGGGTCTCTGGGCATATGGTGGTTTTGGTACATGTGTGGATGAAATGAGACGTGGTATACTAAAATCTTAGGTGAGTAGTAATGTTGTTTGACAATTCCAGAAATAAAATTATTATTTAGCAAAGTTTTGGATGTGCATGAGAATATACAGCAACGACATGGACCCAGAGCTGGCTGGAGAGAGGCCTTCTTCTTTAGTTGTCTCGGCCCTAGTATATCATCTCGATGGGGGCACCTAGTTTTCTGCTGTTTCAGTGAATCAAGCCTGCCACAATAATGCCTCGGATGATCACACCACTATGTCTGCTCCTAGTTATCAGCTCTGTAGTCTTGTTTGTGTTTGTTAACAAATGCAGTAGTCGTGTTAACTTGACGTATGCCAGCATGCTGTGCTACAGAGAGGCACATTTTATGGCCGACTTCGCCTCATCTGAGCACGCCAAGTGCAGGGCGAAATCAAATTCATTGGCCGCTGAGACTTGGTAATGGTAAAATTGAAAATATTTCATGCATTGGTTAGTCACCTACGTAATTGAAATTCACATCTGAAATTATGATCTACGCCCGGTCAAGAATGAGTATGCAAATGCCTTCCAGACGAAGAAAGTATAATATTTATTTAAATTACACTACGCTACCCTGCCTGGCCAAGAAGTTCCAAACAACCCTCTAGATAGCAGCACCCCGTCACCTTCTGATGCTACGGCTTGCTGGCCTCAGACCGAGGAGCATGAAAATGTCAACGCCTCCACCAGGGGTGATAAGAAATTGAGTGGCACTCCTACAGCAGATAAATCAGCCCCTGTGTGGAAAGGCTACGCTACCCCCTCCTCCCCAGAGAACTGCTGATTCGAGGTGATTTTCATATAAATAGAAGTCCAGCAGAGACGCCTTTACCCAGTACCCTCACCTCAGTTAACTTCCCTTGACTCGCGTGGTAACAGGTCGTTACGTAATTATATCCCCCTGGATAAAGCCCCTCATACTTTTGTGCTGTTAATAGTGTTTGATTATTGATTAGAAATTTTGCAGTAATTAGTTTTAATATATTATATTCCCCAGGCTCGCCTTTGCCTGTCGATTAGCAAAATTGAGAATCAATATAATATATTTTTCAGTGTTTTAGTATTTTATAATTATTTCTTAGCCTAGCTCTTAGCTCCATAATAATTCTTTAAGCGTAATAAAATATTTCATTACAAACTTAATCCTTTGTCTGTTGACTACCACAATTTTAGTTTTAGTTCCTTTGTCATTTTTGCTCCATAAATTTTGTGTTGAATTTCAGTATAGTGTGTTTAATCAGTTGCGCAGTAATAAATATTAATCTCACGTCTCTATTCAGTTGTGCAGTGTACCGTATCCCTCAGGAGACAGGGCCTGGTAAAGTACCTATCCCTGAGATTCCAGGACACCAGCTGCCAATACGAGGCACAAGGTCTCATTACTTGGGTTGTCCTTTTACACTGCAGGTCTGCAGGAGTGATTGAAGATTTTGCCCCGCCTAAGACTGCACGTCTGCAACTCCTGCAGACAGCCTTATTCTTGTTTGATATTTCGCTGTTAAATGCACAGGAAACACAGAGTTACCAGTAGCCGTTAGAGGCAACGCGAGAGGCGCGCCACACTTAAACAAGCAATTACAAATCAGCCACTTATAATTCCAACCCGAGTGCACTGGTCCCTGGTGAACCTGAGATTGAACCTCTTGATTTCAGTATAGTAACACACCAGACCACAAAACCCCATTGAAACATTTGCTAGGTTGGTGTGACCCAGACGAAGGATCTGACTCGGAGGAAACCCCTTGTCAAACCAACCCCATCACTGGTATTGAGTTCTAGTACCGTCACACAGGACCTCCCTGGTGGAACAAGTGTAGTAAAATTAAAATCTAGCAAGATAATTCGGGTTCGGCACCCGAACACACAAGTACTCCCGAACTTTTGTACTGGGAAGTCGATCAGGGTTCAAATCCCTGCCAAGGTAGTTCCTAAGAGACACCTAGAATATTCCCTAGCCAACTTTATCCCTGCTCGACAGCCAACAAGGCAGCACCGGATAAACCCAGTCAGTTATCGCCCCAGATCACTCACTCGTCCCTCGTATCCGACTGAGCATTTCACCCATTTGGGACAGCTGGCATCCCGTTTATTGACATTCCTAGTGGTAAGGAGAATAAGGTTGCCCGGAAGGGATAGCCTAATGCTCCGACTCACCCTGGGCTTTGACTCCCCTCAACTAGTGATGGGTAAAATCAATTGAAAACAATTAGAATATTCAATTGTTTCAGTATAATTGAATTTTTATGTTTGTCTGTGGCATTTGAATGAATCATTTGGTATGAAGTTTTCCTTCCCAACAACAGATGGCAGTAGGTGCACTACAATATTACGAAATATTTTAAGGTCATCAGCAATAATGTGTCACTTTTTTCCATTTTTGTACAAACAATTAAAATTTCCTCTTTGCATTTTTTCTTTAAATACAATTTATGTTAAATATTGTACTTAAGGGAAGCAAATTTCCACCCAACATTCACTTTGTTAAATGAAGATTGATTCGCTTCACTCATGCGAATGTTCAAAAATATCTTCACAAAGTGAATATTTAATTTGAATATGAGGGAACTGAATGGCAGCTACTGTAAGAATTTGGTTTCTGAAAATAAATGTTAGAATTATTTTCAGTTTTGTAACCTGTCGTGAATTGCAAGTACTCTTAACTCATCAAAATACGTAAGGAAATTTATTTACCATTGAAACAAGAACAGATTGCGAACAGAAAGTAAATAATGTAAACAGCCTTCTGTCTCATTTGCAAAGGTTTACGACAACTTCGAAATACACGACGAACAATTATTGAGAACTTAAAATGTTACCTTTTTGAAATACAAATAAATATTAACTTTTGTGAACATGAGTGTCGTAACTTCAGCCAAATAGGCCATTAATTTACTCACTTCAGAAAAGTACTTTCGAACTGTTAACTTGTGGCAGCATTAACATTCATTCATTTCTATTAAGATGCAAATGGAAAATAAAACAGAATATTCGGAATCAGAATGATTAATTCAATTTCAAACAAGACTATTCGAATAAAAATTGATTTAGAGAATAATTCAATTTTACCCATTTTTACCCTCAACCTCGTAAGGTCCGAGAGGTTAGTCAGCACCCTAACCACTTGTCCACCAGGCAAGAGTGTGCGTCAAACTTACATAGTGCTGTACAGTCTTCCAACTTGGCATTACAAGAGCATGATGGTTGTTCCGATCCCTAGTGGAATCAAGCGTGTGTTTGGCAGCAGAACATCACCTTGCATGTTGTGTGTGCAGGGTCAGCAGGCGCGGGAGCGGGCATGGTCGTGGGCCGCATCCTGGTGCGGGGCAAGCAAGGGCAGCACAAGCTCGTCCTGCCGTACGTGGCGCGGCCGCTCCACGGCTGCTTGATGTACAATGCCTCACTCGCCCATTTCTGCTGGGAGCATGGCCGTGCCTCGCGAAGTTTCTCTGTCACCAACACCTTCCACCATCCGCTCGCCATGCTGAACGTGTCCCTGCACCGTGATGCGCAGCCGTACTTTCAGGTGTGTGTTAACATTCATCTCTGCTTCATGATTGGTATTCCACGCAGTGTGTGGTTGACTTCAGAATATTTTCAGAATACAAGTTTTGCTAGACCTGATCAGCTGGTAGGATCACTAGTTCGGCTGGTGATTTAGTGGCTTCATATGAAGAGCTGAACAGCAGCCACTAAATATAAGACAATGTCGTCATTCAATTTTTACTTAAAAAAAAGTATGGATTATTTTATTTTTGCATACTAAAGAGGTATTTTGTGGCCAATGTTTTTACTTTGAATAGTAGGAAGTAATGGTTAACATTTTTGGCCAAACATTTCATTGCATAACAAAGTAGTTTTAAAAATCTGGAAAACAGTATCGAACTACTTTTTACAATCTGAAAAAATATATTAATGGAACAATTGTGTGTGAGACTGTTTTGTATGCAAGTTCAGCATTTTGCTTTGAAATACTTGTGATGATAGGTGGAACTATTTTGAATGATTGATAATCTTGATAAAAATTCTATGTTCACCATGCATAATTTATTTGCTCTAATATTCTGTGGCTGACGTGTCAAGGCAAGCATGCGCAGCCAAGACTTGCTATTTTCTTTTGCTAGACAACAGCTTTCCCTCTCCAAAGGCATGTGATGGGAGGAAGGAAAATGCGCAGCTGAGAGAGACGGAAAGAGGGACGAGAGAGACGCTAGGTCACCTGGCTGGTTGCTAGGTAACCACTTCCCCTCTTGTAGGCGTGTAAGGGGAAGTAGCAAACCAGTCTCGCACATCGCACCACACCGCAGTGTCAGACAGACGTGTTGGGAGGACACTGACACTAGACTAAGCGCTGCACAGGAGTGATAAACGGTGGCGCGCATGAACTATTTCACATCCAGTTACTAGACATTTGCATAAACAACCAGCTTAAAAACTATAGTTGCTGGAAATCATGGGTAACGGGAACCGAAATATACTTCGATGGATGCAGTGTGTGATAAATGAAATAAGTTGGTTTTGTTAAAATTATTTAAATAGGAATTTAGCAGTGACCACAAAAAAAATGTTGGTGAATGCGATTTATCAGTAAATACGATAACAGTACATTGAGAGTCGACTGAATGTATCGTAAATTATGGAAGATGCTGCAGTTTACGTAAAAGACCAAAAAATGTCTATTATTTTGATATTTTATGTTGTTGCATTACACATCCCACGCCTAGAAAAGGTGCTTATTACAGAAGCGACTTTGCCCCATCCAAAAATTACTTTAATTATTTGGGCAAGTCAATCCTAGCTAAACATTGTAATGGAGGCAGGTCACATGAACAACCTACGTTGACAGAGACTCAACACACCTAACTACCATGGGTTCCTACCTTTTACTGTGCACATGACCTCTACAAGATGCCGTCATGTTATTGCCCCTCCCCGAGGAAAGACCGTTCCACTTGGCGCTCCTGCTGAAAGAAATGCGCTCGATTTGGATCTGGCGCCGCTTCAGGGAGGCAAGCCAATCGCCAGAAAGTCACTGCCTCCGCGAGAGCATCAGTGCAAGATGTGTCAATGCCTCATGCCACACGAGGTAAGGATCCATGGTTCATGCTCCACCCTCGAGAAGCGGGGCTAATTCCCTTACACCTCTTGGAGTGTGGAGAGACAAGAGAGATTAGTATAAAAGGCACTCCCACGCATTACTAGTGTGCAGAAGAGCCCTGATCTCTCTGGCTGTGAAGGCCGAGGATGCCAACGGAATCGCTGCTTCTTCTCCTGGTTGTGAAGGTCGAAGTATTCAGCGAGTACAGAGTTTGTCAGCCGCGCTAATAAATGCAGAGTGCACCAGTGTCGCTGACGCCAACAAGCTCTGGAGAGCCCTACCCCCAAAAGCCCTCAACCTCTTCGGCCGCCTACAATCGTCAGCTACTCCATGCAGTCGCCATCGTCTACCAGAGGACAGCATTGTCGTCATCCCAACCTTCCTCAAACTACCATCCTACCGTAACCTTAGCCAGGTGTTGAAGGTCACTGCGATGCCATCCCTTCAGAACTCCATTTAAGGCTTTGGCCTGCCGAAACTTTACCACTCTGGTGAAGAACCTTATGAGAATACACGCCTAGGTCCCTTCTGGACCAAAACCCCCTTAACTTCAGCTAGAAAGCCCTGGCCATTAAATTGTTGAGTATTTTGCATAACTCACTGCAGTATACATTACTGTAATTTTTACCAGAATGCCTTCATCAAGTCATAACGAGGCACTCTTCTGCAATTTGAATATTAAATTATTTTATATTTAAATTATCACCAATATTTATCTTTGTTACATCAGAATGTGTTTTTATTACCTGTCAACATTTTTATTATTATGGACATTAATGTTGCATTATAATATCTCTTTATAGCATATTGATAAACACCAATCATACAAGCGTAATTCTAGGTCTTCCTTTGAATATCACCCTTGCTACTAATATTAAGAATCATTACCGTAGTTGGATTGTAGTAATGTGTCACGTGAGGTAAAGTCGACCACCGCGTATCACCACAAAGGCAGTGCACACACACCTTAAGAGGTAACCCCAATGTTGGTCATTTGATCAATTTTGGCGGAGCCCAAAGTACTAGGAAAACTATTCCATGGAATAGAGCTGAATTGGTGGTTTTCCCACTCCGCCTGATGGAGGGCGATCTACCATCGTTAATCGACCCTCGGTGGAAACTCACCTAGGAGTATTGTCTGTCACAGACTCTGTAACTCATGCCATGCTGGTGAATGGCTAAGCGAGTCGGACACAGTGGGTGTGACATGGCCAAACATGCTCTTACAAGTACACACTACCAGCTTTCCCTCGCTGAGATTCAGGAGTTATTTTAATCTGTTAATTTTTAATTACGGCCTTATGCTGTGCCCACTTAAAAGTGGCAAAAAGTTAAACCATCCTTAAAGAAACTTAGATCTGAAGTTATCAATACTTCTTTCCTAGAGGCAGATACAGAGAATCCTTTATTTACACCTCCCATGCGTGTAGAGAAATGTATCTCATTTGAACACGTATTGATATTCCATTGTAACATAGTGGTCATGGGAATTGACTCTGAACTCCTACCCGATTCATATACTGCCATTCCTCCATGCCTGTCCCAAACACCTACTTGCATCCTAGCACCTACCAGCAGCAGAGAGAGTGCAGGCACCAAACTGGCAATGGTACAGAGGCAGAAGGTCACAGTGCCAGTATCACTAGACTACGTTCTCACTTGTAAACCAACACCTCCTCTGCTAACGTTTAATCTGTGTACCGCAGACCATTGGAAGTGAAGTTCACCCTAGGGGTTGCAATCCCCAAGCTCTCGACCCCGCAGATCACTCGCAAGACAGTTAAATTAAACATACCCTCCCAGCCTGGGGAATGGCCACTCCTCTCCGCAGAGCTAACTGTTAATCTTGCGTGCGATTCCTGTCGAAGCTGGGGTTGCATTTTGTTCACCTTCCTGTTTTAGCAACCTACTTTTTGAAGGGGTACAGAGGATTTATTCCTCACTCTACACACGCCAGACTGGCCACAACTAGAGTATAACCCTCCCTTGGTACTGCGGACATTGTGTTCTCTGTACCCGGTGGCTTGAAACGTATGTTTCAATGTAAAAAGAAAGGTCAAAGGCGAGTGTAAAGTGTGCAAGAAATGAATACAGTAATTGTTAAGAATAGCAAGCAGGTTTTTTAAGGAGACGTAGCAGACATACTAAATTAATTTATATGGGCTTTGGATGGCTATCGATTTTGTTTGTTTATATTCAGTGGTATTATTAAAAGCTGGTAGCCGCATCAAAATCAAAAGTTAAAAATGTCACACTGAAAAATTTATGGTGTGAAGTATTCTTGAAATCACACAATGTTGACATTCTTTTTACCTAGCAGGGCCATTTTTACATAACAAAACTACAAATTTCTTCCACTGAGTACTGGATTAAATAGTAATGTTAATGCCACTATGTTTGCTAATTCTACAAAGAAAAATTATTTTCTCAAGCTCTCGTTATTGTAGTTCCTGCTGTAATTTGTGTGAAATGTAGAACTGTACACAGAATGTTGAAATGTATTTTACATATGTTGATAATTGAATCGAGACCAGTATCGGGAATCAAAAAATAAATTTTAGAATAAAATCTAGAATCGGTATGAACAAAAATCTAAAATTGTCCCATCACAACTTTGTACCCTCCAAATATATAACTTAACAGTGAAGCACTTTTCTTTGTTGTGTTTTTGGTTATTTCACTTTTATTTTAATACCTGTTGTTTTGGTCCCATGTCCTTCCCATACTATATAAATTCCTGTATTTTTATTCCTTACTGCATTTTGCAGCAATTTTGGCTAGCCCCTTGAGGAGTGAAAAAGTGTAGTGAAACCCTGTTATAACATTTTCATGCCTAATAAGCCGCTTTCCCTTTGTCCACAAACAGGTTTTTCAATACAAAATTACCCACTTATAAAGTTTTTCCCATATATAAGCCTCACATTTCTTGGGTCCCTTGAGAAGTATTATAATAGGGTTCTACTGTGTTTTAAAAAACAGTCATGGCCTTAAATGTTTTGAAATGTACGTAGCTTAAATATTTTCTTGTTGTTTCCTACTAAGCCGCCATGTTGAAAACAGTTGCATTGCCATTACAGATATTTACATACACATTTTTCTACATCTAGCTGCACTGTAAAATAAAAACCATGTGCAGTAATACTAGCGATTGGCCTTTATTTATTAATTTTGTTCCTGTAATTATTTCAACTGATGATGTAGAGGAAGCAGCTAGCAATCGGCCACAACATGCAAGTACAGTAGGCCTCATTTTAATGTTTACATGCACATGTTTTGGCGAATCTTGGCGATTCCTTGTATAATTCACACACCCTAATTTTTTGGACTAAAAAATTCTGTAAAAAAGGTGTGAGAATAATGCTAGTAAATACGATATAGAGTAGTAACTTTTTGCGAATAATTTTTGCTGCTGTAATGACGTCCCCCGATATCACATCTGAATATAAATGTCATACGTAACTTACGTATTTTAACATTAAAATCATGTTTTAATTATGGATCATGAATTAAGACACAGTTATTTATTACCATAAAGTGATAGCGCACATAATCTAGCTATATTTGTAATTCCCACCATGTTTATATTTGCCGAGTCACCCTATGTTTTCCTTAAAATTAATACTCAATTTTTTTGTGATGAATCTGATGTTATCAGTACTCGTAATTAAGTCAGTTTTTCACACTTTTATGAACTCTCTTAGGATTTCACTGTAATTTAAAATTCACAGTAACAGTGTTCATGAAGTAGTAATTGTATGTTACAACACATCTTGTACTGGTATGTTCCATAGCATTCAGTAAGTTAGCTACTTTAAACTCGTTACGTAATTTTGGAGGCATTCGTGGGACACAGCACTGCTGAACATGAGAGTCTGCGACAAGGTGGTCACCTCTCTGTAGAACAGGCTTGTAGGGCTGGAACTTATTACATTGAAACCTCTTTTATACAAATCTTAGAAGACATTAATATTTTCTATTATTTACAATAAGCTTTTTATTAACAGGTGTTGGTGATAATTATTTGAAATAAAATCTCTAAAATGTAAATCTTGACTCCATGATTTAGCAGTTTGGAAAATAAAACATTCTTATCAACACCAGTGGATTTGAGATTATATTGTAATAGAAATTAACAAATATATTTTTTGAATCAAGACTACAAATTAAAATTTAATCTTTTATGTCACTTCAAGGGGGAACAAGTCAACTTTCTATGAATGAGACATTTTATTAAAGATGTTTTTATTAATGAGGTTTCACTGTAGTAATTTTTGCACTGGTACTGAATGTTATGTCACCATAGTTCTGACTACTACTGATTCTTGTTGTCTGTGTATCTTGTTGAAGTTTCGGGAAAGACAGTTGTGGTTGTGAACAGCAGTAGAGATGGGTGTGTGTTGGCGGGTCTGCAGGTGGAGCAGTTTGTGCCACGGGTGCTGGCTCCAGGGGAGAGCGTGGAGTTGTTCAAACTGTCACTGGGCCGCGCAGTGTCCGCCGCTGACCTCAAGCTGGAGACCAGCCTGTGGCTACACACTAATGTGTCACGGGTCTTCGTGCCGCTTCTCTGCTACAACGGCCGCCTCGACCTAGTAAGTACTCCCCCATCCCCATCCCCAGCCGCTGACACTGCGTCCACCTGTGATACATACCATGTTCAGATGTGCCAACTTTTACTTTTTATCCATAAAATTTACAGCATTCACTCTCGTTATATGGTTTTACGGAAAGTTTAAATGTTGACGGTGACACGTGATAGTTGAACTGATGGCGACATCACTGTCCGACATGGATTCTATAGTGCCGGACAGAGGCATGGGCTAATGTACTGTGGTAAGGTTTGGTTTCTTGTCCAGTGATTGGTCTCCAACGATGATATAGGCTGGAGCACATGGCCTTACGGCATGGTACAAAGTCAGGTGTGGGGTTAGCTACTCTGCTGGTGTAGACACACACACTAGTTTACCTGCAGTGGGTGTGGCCTGTGGTAGTTCCAGGCTCGGCCGCCGCCACTGCTGCTGCAGGCTGGAACTAGCACTCTGTCCTGAGGCGGTGGCAGTGAAGCAGCTGGTGGGCTTGTTGGCACCCAGGGTGGACTGCTGGCTCTCGTAGTTCTGAAGTAAGGGCTGGCGATGCCCAGTGGTACTGGAAGCCCGTGTCGTAAACGCACTACGACTACGAGCAGGTATGAATCACCAACTGCCTTGTTGGGTGGCTGGAAGAGGGAGCTAGGAAGAACTGGTAGGTGCAGTCTCTCCAGTTGTGGAGTGACTTGAGCTCGTTCCCATGGAGATAGACTACTGAGGGCAGATGGCACTGGGTTGCAGAACATTTGGCTAGGTTCAGAGGCAGTAGCTGCTCTCTTAGTTTCCCACCTTGCACCATTCCTATGGTTGAAGGGCATATGAGTAGGTACAACGGTCTACCACGTAAGAACAAATAGGTGATGAATTCCCTAGCTATAAGTGCAGTCAGTTGGGCCTAGGCCACCCAGACTCAGTCCTATTGCTTCAACCGTTGAAGATAACGGGGTGGAGGGAGCGGTGGGCTGATCGAGATGTCTAGCCGCATCATGGCGTGTGGTTCAGCATAGGTCAGGCCGCCAGAACCAGTCTTGTCACTCCAACTGGCAATGATAACTGTGCAGTGGATGGAGTGGATCTGATGATTTGGACGTCTAACTGCTTCGTGGATCGTGTTACTCGCGCTTGGGGCTCTGCCGTACATGAGCACCTTTACGTACCTGGTCCACAGTATGGGTGGCTGTTGAGTGGGTTTGTATTGCAATGTATGTGCGCCTGGTTAATGGAGCTCGTAGTTCTACACTAGTTTCGAAAAAAGGTTTCAAGACGCTGTCTCCAGTTTTTCCGTAGTATGACGTCTACGGAGATGGCAGTCGCAATCACTCTAGAAATAAAGTAGTTGGGGTTAGGTAAGATCATGTGTTTATTCCTGAGAGGAATACACACGGCCTGCACTAACTCCCAACTATTAGTGATGTGTAGTGTATGTGAACTATGCGAAACCATGTGTAGGGGATCTGGGGCTAAACTAAACCAGAGCACAGAGCAGATACGGTTAGGTAGCTACGGTAATACCTGACTCTAACTTATTCTATACTGTTGTCCAGAAGAGACTCTGGGGTTCACTACCAAAGTGGTAGTTAGTCTAAGGGTAGTTGAAGACACCTTCGGGGACTCTGGGCAAATGTCTAGGAGGTAGCGGTGGCCGTTCATAAGGAAGGCTGTAGGCAGCGAGCTCCAACACATGAGGAGTTGGAGCGAGCTGCTGAGTATCAACCTGCATTTTGGAGCTGTGCACTCGCGTATATAGATGACCAACTGCGTGTCTTTTGGCTGCCTTCGGCCAGTCTGCTATCTTCAAGCTGAAGGTCCTCTCTTAGCTGTAGGGTTGTGCGAATGTGACTTTTTTCTCACGGAACGAAAATGAAAGATATGTTATGAACTGTCGTGAAACTGAAACGAAAATGAAACACAATAACGAATTCCCTAAAATTATAGCAGGTTATTCATTATATCAAATTCGTTGGAAAATCAAACCAAAAATATGTAGGATATTGAGTATTTACCAAAGAGGGTTTTCCCTACATTAAAATTTTCATTTTATGCAGTTATTTCAGTTTTAAAATAATGAAAACAAACGAGATTATTTACAGGCAAAAATTTTCTTTGCTGTTGCACTAAATGAATATTCATGATACACCCAAAAATTCATTGAAATCGAGAATTTTTGTTTTGATAAGACTTTTGATGACCAAATTTCTTATTGAAATGAAAATGAAACCTGTCATTTTTCATTTTCGTTTCATTATACAAAATATTCGCACAACCCTACTTAGCTGTGAAGGCCGCTTTCTCTTTGGAGAGGCTTTAAGTGCAGTTTTCATTGTTTACGGGTTGCATCGCTCCCGCGAGCTTAGGAGCAGCACTGGACTGCGTGGTTTGCTTCTGTCACACGTTACGGTAATGTACGTGCACGTGATATCTTACATAAAAACGTAGACAGCCTTGACTGTCGCGTCCTAGAGTGTCTCTTGCCTAGGGGTGTGCTTCTCTTGCCTAGAGGTGTGCTTCTTGGCTCTGGAAGTAAGTCGTCCTGGTTTCAAACCTTACTCAGTGTGACGTGACGTCACCTGAAGATGAGGCGAAGTCGTATTTAGTAATTACCATATTTCGGCACGTATAGGCCGCATATTTTTACAAAAAAAAATCACTACAAAAAGTGAGGTGCAGCTTATATATGAGATATTGGCAGGAAAACCCTACTTGATTAAACTCTTGAGGCACAATCTAATACAGTAACAATTTTTTGAATTCTTAACCGGTTTCGCGATGTAAAAAGCTGGTTACAATCACCAACCTCGCTCAATAGTTGCAAATAGAGTTTTTCCATTCTTTAACTTTTTTTCAATGTATCTGTATTGGGTATGGTATCGGGCTGATACATCAGTATCTGTTATAGACAGGGAAGTAAGGTTATTACTTTTTTTCAACACAAAAATTATATGGTGTGGCTGTATGTTTTACAGTATTGATCACTCGTGCAATAATTTGTTCACTCACATTCATAAATAAAATAACCTTCATCCTGTACGCGTAAAATGTAAACATGTTGGAGCTCGGCCATAGATGCCGTACATGCGAAAATAATTTCACTGCTGTACAAGAGAAAGAAGGATTTCTTACCTAGTTCCGAAAATCCTATGGGTGACATGGACTAAAGCTCAACTTCATGGAGAAGCCAACAAATGGTGGCAAAAGTCGGGATACTTCATAGTCACAAGGGAACAGTTAAGAAGAGCAATTAGTGGAGAATTTCGCAGAGAGGAAAATAGTAGCCAGGTTGCTGGAAGAACTTTACACAATCCCAAAGGCTGGGGAAAGAGGCGGAGTTGTTCATTCACCTCAAGGCTCTCTTTATTTCAAAGAATTCACCAGAGACCAGAAGAAGATGTGGACGTAGAGATGAATACCCGACTCCTGTTGCCAGAGATACAGTCCCATTCAAGGGAGCCAGAGCTGTGACACCTCGAAGACTTAGTCAGGAGAGTGAGAAGCTTAGAACAGGTTGTCTTAATAAAGCAGAAGGCGCAGGCCCGTGGGGAAAATGACACCTGCTACACTACCTATAACGCCCGTAGGAGATACAAAGGGATGGGGTGTTGCACCTCCCCCAAATCGGGATACCAGTCTCCAAAATAATGGCACTGGCCTGAGCGACACATTCACAGAGATTGCCCTATTTACCAAGGCAAACAGGCCACCGCCCATGAGGCAAACTCTATCTGAACTGCTTGCAAGGAGGAGAAAGGCATACATGGGGAGGAAGAGCGAGTTCAAGGCCCCGCCATTATAAAAAGAGCATCAAGGGCCCCCCTGCTGGTCACTATAGAAATAGTAGAGAAGTCCTTGCACGTCCTCGACATAGCGATAAATGCCAATTTTCTGGTATCCTCAGCTTTGCCACAGGACATGCAGTTCCACAGAAAACCCCTATACAGGGATGTTGTGCACATGGCCCAGGAAGGGGCAACACTAGACATAGAAGGGACAGTCAGTCTAGGCATGCACATAGCCGGTGAAACTGTACACACCATATTCTTGGTAGCAGCTAACCTGCAGGAAACAGACATACTGGGACAGCCATGGTTGGCTAGCCAGTATACCATAATAGATTGTAGCCAAAGTCGCATATATCTGGGAACCACAAAGTGTCAGTTGGTTACCTGCAAGCAACCCTCAGATCCTCAAGAAATCACCATCCAACAGGTGGAGGCTAAACTGGACTGAGCCGAATTTATCACAAAACAGCAAAACGACCACCGGAAATGGTATCAGTATATCCCCAATGTATTATATGCACTAAGGTGCCAGCCACCACAACAAGGCATTGGGAACTTCCCCAAGTGAGCTTCTGGTGGGCAAACCCGGGACTGGGGGTGGGAAGCTGAGCCGGTCGAAGTACTTACTGTAGAGGATGTAAAGCTAACAGCCTGCTACATCTCGAGAAAGCCTGCAAAATGCAGTGAAACTACATTTAAAAAATACCTTAAGGAAGGCAGCAGATGCGGCACGCAGATACATGTCATGGGAACAAGTGTTAGTGAAAACGTGGATCTTAAGCTACAAAGCTGCCTACTTCCATGCTGGCTTCCATCCCGAGTGGGAAGGACCTATCCTAGTTGAGGAGAAGAGAGGCAACATGCTGTGGATGGAGGACAACTGAGGAATCGTCAGGAAAGTTGACACGTCGGACATAAAGATGTGCCACAAGTTGACCCGGCCCTAGAGGGAGTTGACTTGGAGCGTGATGGCACTTCCATCCCTACTCTGCCAGGGGAAGTGTTGCCTGAGTTGCCGCTAAGCCCACCCACACCGCTGCCTATGAGAATGAGAAGGGATTCCACCCCTAGTCCGGTAGAGGCAGTGCCACCCATGAGGAGAGAAAACGTGAGCCAATCAGCAGCCGGGATGCTCTTAACCCCTCATCCTATGCTGGAGATAGCCGAATCCACTCTGGAAATGGCCGAGCCTGCTTCTCCCTCAATAGCCCCACCGGCCATAACTTCGGAGGAAGGACGGCCAGACACTGCATCGATGAGAGATGTGTCAGTGGGTCATGTGTCCTCTCCAGCACCGTGTGCAGCCCAGCTGAGCTCCTGCATACTGCGAGCTTCACGTTGCAGCCCAAAGTAAGTACTCCCACAGAGACAAGTGATGCCTTGGCGGACGTGCTACGGTGCAGTTGAGAAACAGCTGGGACGCTACTATGAAGCGCCCTCCGGGTCTTTTCCAGAGGCCCACAGCCACGTAAGACTCACACACTTGTCTCAGTACCCTCTGAGAGCTCTCCACATAGACTCAGTGTCGACGTCATCAGTACCTGCTATGAGCTCCTTTTCTTCCATTTCTTGTTCCTAAATAATTATAGTACCATCAAAGTGTGAAGTGCTATGGTGTGTTTAGTTAGCTACTAGGGTATGTTTCTTCAGTGTTAAGGTGAGGAATAGATTCACCTTACAAGAAGCAAGTAAGTGTCCCCTGGGAATAGCAGAGCATTTTTCTCTTTACCCAGTGCTTCGCAAGGATTACAGCACATTTGTAATGCAAGAAATGAAAACCATATAACATATTGATTCAGCTGTGTTCATTAACCATGTTGTGATCTTGTGATGTTGGTTTTGTAGCTTTTTTAATTCTTTGCTGTGGCTAATATCTTGGTCTTGGTAAAGCATTCACTCTTTGTCCTCGGGAATTAATTCAGTTTACCAGATACTTTCATTATTGTAAAGTTTGCTGAAAGATACCAAACCTATAACTATTTGCAGGTTTTGTACCCAATAATGTTTTCTGAATTTGGACTATGAGTGTAACCTTATGTTTTGCTAATTTGATTGTTGATTATTTTGCCATTAATAATGTTGCTTGTATGTTGGTGTTCAACCCTCTTATGAAGAGTTTATGCTCAACTTATTCAAAGTAGTATATCTATCATACCACTCAGCCAATTTTGACCAAATTTTGTTTTCGGAAAGTATATATTACAAGCAATATGTCTTTTTTTTTTTTTTTTTTTTTGATGGATGAAGGCATAACGTGAAAGTGTTCCTGCTGGCTTAGCCTGCAGCGGCGGCGTAATGTGAGAGGGGGTTGTGTGTGCACAGGTACGTGGGGCACGGCTAGACGTAGGGCTGGTTGGCACGGGGCGCAGCACACTGCGGTATATTGCAGCTGTCAACAGGAACCCTGTGGGCGTGCGGCTGCTGGACTGGGGCTCCAACGCCTCGTGGGCGAGTGTACGGCTCCTGGGGGCAGCGCGCGGGAACGCCTCCCTCGTACTGGACCTACATGCCTTCCACAATCTTACCAACATTGTGAGTGGCAGTGTTCACGGGCTGCTTGCCATCAAGACCCCATTCTACTTACACAACTCATTGAAAAAATTGTTAAATACCATATTTACTCTGTGTTTAGTACACACCATGATATTTTGCAATCACTTTTTATATAAAAATATTTTTCCATAATGAAATTTCTCCAGCAATTTGTAGTACCTTGTGTAGTAAGTGCCCCAAGATTTTTTTTCTCCACATTTGCATTTGTTGGTGGCTACTGTGGCCCAGTGTATGGAGCTGACATGTTGTGCTGCAGACAGTGCTGGCTCCTGGGCATTACGTGGTGCTGGCTATGTCTGTGTTGGCACCCCAACAGGAAGGCCCGCTGAGCGCGCTTGTACACCTCACCACACAGTTTGAGCATCTGGAGGTCGTGGTTAACATTCAAGTGGCACGCGGAGCGTTGTTCATTCTGCCTGACCCCACGCGTCTCACTGACTGCTTTCCTGTGAGTATGCAAGGAGTAATAGAACTCTTTCGTAACATTTTTCAGACAACCACAAGGAAGTAGCATTATAAGCAGGGAAATATTATCAGAGGGAAAAACAAAAATTCAAGATGGCTTATGTACAATTACAGTAAAAAGCCCAATAAGATAGTTCTGATGGTAATGAAAAAAAAAAACATGCTTGTTAACTAGGAAATCTTATTGAAAGAGTTCAATTATACTTGTGAATATAGACAGGGTGAAAAATTAATGAACTTGTTATATTAAGTGGGAAACACCTGTAGAGGGTTTTACGATAGTTATAGGCACAAAATCTTAAGAACAGGCATGATTAATTATTTAACTAATCCTTCATGCTAATCATTACCCTTGTTGCATTCTTTTGGTACAAATAATAATTATCTAAATGAATAGTGTCTGCTTGATGTATGACTGGGAGGCAACTACGTAGCCCATCTGAATCTACAACTCATGAGCTCACAATTGAGTCACTTTACTGCAGTTTCACCTTAACTCTGTTGTTGGGATGGTTGTAGGTTAATGTTAATTTTATTGGCTGATAGTGATGTTACTGTCGACTGTAACTCATAAAGACTTTGATATTCAGGTCTCTGTATTTTGTATGTGTATAGTCATATGCTTTCGCAATGAGAAATCATTACTCAGTCTAACATTTGTGTTTAAACAGTACATATATAAAAAAATTTTGCAGGATAGTTTATTTTACATATTTTATATTTTTCGTGTGTTGCTACATACAGTTAAACCCTCTTAAAAAAATTTTCTGTTAATAAGTTTTTCTGCTCGCTAAACTTTAGAAAGTTTCCAATCTGTCTATTATAAATACACAATTTTACCCATTTTAAGAAATTTTTCTGCTTAATAAGCACACATTTTCCAGTATTTTTTTTGGAACGTCTTACCAGGGTTTCACTGTATTAACTAAGGATGATGTGTTTTATTTAGGGTCATTGTGTGGTAGTGTTGACAGCAATGATAAAAGCACAACTGCTATATAGATATATACTTAAAAATTTGTGATAAATACTGTATATAATTGATTGCAAGTAAGCACGGAATGCAAACTGAGCTCTAACTTTTAAACGCTTGGAAAAAGAAACTAATATGATACAGGATGCAAGCTGAATTTTTAATGTCCCTGCACATCACAGTCATGAAAAGTTGTGACAGTTGCTTGTAAAGAGCGGAGGGGGGTGGGGGGTAAGTGTGTGTTTGTAGCAAGAGGGTGAGAATGGAGATGATAGTGAAGGTCTGTGGTAGGGAAGAAAAAGAGATGGGAAAGGGGGGAGGGATGTTAAAGAGAGCTAGGGGGGTGTAGGAATACTGGAGGGAGGAAGGGAGCTTGGGGTGGTTTGGGCATGGCTAAGAGGAGGAATGGTGGACTGTGGAATGATAGAACACGCAGGCTGGCTGCGAGGGGAGCAAGGATGAAGAAGAAGAGAATGGCCATCAGTGGGGAAATAATGACGCTGTATACTGCTGCAGTGACTTTGTTACAGGTCAGACTCAGCAAAGCGGTAAGTTGGTGTACTTTCCGGAAATACCGCACATTTTTATGAACTGAGACCACCTTATTATTTTATTATTAGGGCTGCAATGGTACGTGTAAATATACACTGTCCATTTTATCAGCTTGATTTATATATACTTAGTCAGAACTGTATTTAATATTGCCCGTCCGAATTCTAAGCCGAGGTATTATTTTGGAAGATTCAAATTGATGAAAAAAAGGTTGACTTACAATGCGTTAAATACAGTAGCCCAAATGCAGTAAGCATCCTCAATATCGGTATTCGTTGCCGTGATTAACGACAAACAACTGAAAGATTGGGGCTGTCAACTCTTGTAGGCAACTAACAGTAGTATCAGGGTAGCCAACGGCTGACTTGATAGTGCCACTATCCTATGCTACAAAGGGAGATTTATAGGGTTCTGCGAAAGTAACTATTTTTCTCATGAAACAAAAACGATAGATATGTTAGGAACTTTTGTGAAACTGAAACAAAAATGAAAAATAATGTAATTCGAGCTCAGACTTCATGAAAGATTAAGGATTTTTATAGCATTTGAGCAAGTTATTCATTACAACAACTTTGTTGCAAAATTAAACCAAAAAAATACAGAATATGGAGTATCTACCACAGAGGGTTTTGCATACATTTTAATTTTCGTTTTATGTAGTTATTTCAGGTATAAAATAATGAAAATAAAGAAAATATTTTAAGTGCAAAAATTTTCTTTGCTGGTGCACTAAATGAACATTCATTAAACACACTAAAATTAATTAGAATCGAGATTTTTTTTTTTTTTTCCATTACAACTTTCGGTAACCTAAGATCTTACGTAAGTGAAAATGATAGTTATAATTTTTCTTTTTCGTTTCGGTGTACCGAATATTCGCACAACTCTAGATATTTATAATCTGTCCGAGTCCCACAATTACACTCGTACAAAAATGTACACTTATTACATGTCTCAACATCTAGCTCATTGTGAAATTGTGTATTGAAACTGACGCGTACTGCTTATACAACTAATCTAATATGATTATGACTCATCGCCAAGAGTACCTCTTCCACCACTACAGACCACTAGCATTGACTGCTCCAGTAACTATCTTATTCATATCTCCATGTCTACGAATTCATCCCTCCTGCCATCCCGTGGTCAAAGGGTTGTTAGCCGACATTGCTACAGGATTCGGCTGAGATAACATCTACTTCTGCACCAACGAAGCTTACCTGTGGAATCGCCAGTACGACGTGGGCCAAGCTCGCTACGTCTGGGTAAAACCTACAACGACCACGGCACCCGAGAAGCAATAATAAGTACGTACTAGCCAACACTCCTTGTCTCTCGCTGTCTATTTAATCTAGACCACCCCACTTTTGGTGTAGCGGACAAAATGCTCGATCATCGTGGTTAGTAGCATGTGAAAACCTTCACAAGGAAATGGGCAAAGTTTTACTGTTGGACGTTTGAATGTTCTGGAGGTACTGTGGGCACCACTGTGGTGGCAACCCTGGACTCACTCCATCACTTCCAGAGTGGAGTTCATGAAGCGACCCAGTTGCCATTAAAGGGGTGGAAGTTTATCTTCCTTCACTAAAAACTTGTTGATTAGCAGCAAGACTTCAACTTTGATCTTGCCACTTCTGAGTCTGCTGCAATGTATGCAAGTTATCTCACGCCACTGATGCCTGAAGTCCTGTTGCAGGCGTTTAATAAGCCGCCAATGTTGCAAACAGTTTGGTTGAAACCCACTTAGGTCGGTTTTAGGCAAGAAGACAAACAACTCAGAATTAAGAAAATGGCCCTGAATGGGTGCCTGAAAAACATTGGGATCGGAACTTAGACATAGAGGCTGTGAGTTCGTGTCACTTCTACTTGTATTAAGACAATGTACATTTCATCATATGTGAGCGTTTGCTGTTTGATATCATGTCTGTGGGATTTGAACAGCTTGACTCTAGCCTCCCATAATCCTCGAAAATGAGGGGATGCAGGAAAATTAAAATGCTATGTGTCATTAAAACGAGAGAAGGAATCCACTTATTGGGGATGATGGAAGGAGGTGAGCAGAGATTGACGCATGCCGCTTATACCAATTACGTACAAAGATCATGACTCATCTCACTGCAATCCTAGTGTACTACTTCTACACATGTGAGATTCAAACCCCACACCATTTCGTACACTGAAGTAACGGTCTGCCACAATCCTGGGTGGTGGTCGGACAGGTGGAAACGAGGGGTTGTGAAAGACAGCGGCACATCAACACACACCCCCACCCCCCATCTTCCCATCGCCCCCGCCTTTCCCCCACGCTGAGAGCCTAAGCCATCAGCCGTCTCGGGCCACGCACGAGCGTCACCGTGGATACACGAAGGCCAAGAAATGACCAGAGGGTGCTACCCCACTCCGGCCCCATGCCTGAGGGATGTCACATGCCCTTCCCCACGGCCGCCACGACACACGCTGCCCTGCTATATAAGGTAGTGCATGGTGGACCTCGCCAGTTGTTCCTGCAGACTTCTCCGAGCACCTGGGTGCTGGAGTCTAGACTACTACTGGACCTTCAACAGCCCTTCAAGAAACTGTCGCCAACGATCTAACAGTCTTCAGCAACCACCAGAGGCTGCCGGTTAGGCATCTCAAACAGTAACTTCTGGAGCAGAGCATCGAAGGACTGGAACGTCTAGTTCTGTGTTGTGTCACGTTGTGACCTCGCTAACCGCCCGAGCAGAAGACAAGCAACTTAATCAGCTATATCCAGTTACCCCTTGCCAGCAAAACGACAAGGCACCTACCCCTAGCACCTCCCGCCCATTGTCAACTACGACTAACTCCGAAACTAGTCGTAAGCCATACCAATCAAAGGAACTCGTGACTCGTAAAGTCAGAACTTCGTACCAACCCGTAAGGCGATGTGCCCGACCATGATCCAGCCTTAACTAATCGGACATACGTCAAGATATAGACATCTGTAGAAAGATATAGCTCCACATGTACAGCCTTGGTGTCACAACACATAAAAATTTATAGGTTCACCTGCAACACAACTGATTTACGACCCCAAGCCATTTTGATAGTAAAGGCACCAGCATACTCCACTCCAGCCTTTGTAAATGGCTTTACCTTCTCTACTCTTATAGCTGAAAGGTTATCGATTGTAGGGACAGTTGGAGCTGGTCTTTCCTAAAAATATTCTATACAGCGGCGGACACAACTGGTAGTCCCACTGTTAGCTGCAAGTATCCAGATCTCCCTAAGAATGCTTGGAATTGTCTGGATTGTGGTATGCTGGTTGAGTTCATGATAGTGATGTATCACCAGTGCAGTGAATGGTTCGTGGGTGCAATTTAGGAAACAACGTAGGGTGCTTGTGCTCATAAGGTGAGTTGGAATAAGAAAGCCACCGGCTCACCCTGATCAGTCCACATGATTCAACTAATGTAAACTAATTACATATCTCCGCAGGTACATACATAGTGTGTTGGTATTTCATCACAAGATGGGTGTATTTAATTTGTATTGTAGAAGCATTGCATGTACGTAAATGATGTAAGAATAGTAAAGTACCCAGTCATTATTTTTGGGGAAATTTCTGTCCTAAATTTTGGTATTCTGGGAAATTTTTCCATAAGAGTAATGTTGTACACCTTAGTAGTAATGTGTGTTGTGTGTTCAGGGAAAGCTGTGTACGACACGGCTGGAGGTGCGTTCACACTTCTCACGTGCCATGACAGTGCGCAACGTGGAGAGTGTGCCTCCTGACCCGCGCCTGCGCTTTGTGCCGGGGACGCCGCAAGCATCGCACCACTGGCCACGACTGTACTGGGCCACCTGCTGTTCGACGCCAGCACTAGCCACTCGTACCTCGGCATCCACCACAACTCCTCCGGTCAGTCTTCCTCACATCCTCCCTGTCATATCTCTCTATGTATGGTTGTGAGTGAGATGATGCGGTGGTAAACTACAGAATTCTCATTCTGGAGTACCGGGGTTTGATTCCTGCTCCAACCCTCCCAATTTTGTTTTCTTTAATTACTCCAGGTGTGTTGGGATATTTCCTTTCCCACAGGCCATAGCAAATTACCTCCCCGTTCTTTAATGTGCGAGCCGATTGCTTCACCTCTAATGATCTTGTGTCAATTAGATGTCAAGACCTACCTCCTTCCTTCTACACATTGATCCTAGAGGCCACACTTATAAATTACTGTATAACTTCACTAAAATCACCCCGTGTAGTTTCCAGAAATGTCATAATGAGAGGTCGGTCACCACAGAAATTTTGGAAATTATGGACTAATTTTGACTTTCCTCCCAAATCCAATACAGTACATAAAAATTTGCAATTTTTTTAGTGATGGGACAATACCAATGCCGTGCTCAATTTACAAACTCTTCCATGGTCTGAGGCTTTGGTCTTAATAGTAAATTCCGAAAAGAGGGGAGTAGATTACGCAAAGTGTTGCATACGCTACTGTCCTTGCTTTCTTGTGTATATATCCGGCGATGCATTTTGGGCTTTTCGAAGAATATATATTTCAACCTCCTCGGTCGAACCCTGGACTTTCGCATGGAAATCCGCAGTAAGTTAGGCCATGACTTCCTCACCGGTAAATAGTGCGGTGAGACGGTCTTCAAGTTGTTCCCAGTCCGAGAGGTGTATAAGGGCTAGTATCCACTAGCTCAAGGCAGTTGCTGCATCTCCACCGCTGTATGTGCCGGAGGTAACAGCAGGGCTAAGTGCTCACAAACCCTCTGCCACCACTTTCCAAAGCTGGATAGGAGAGTGAATTGCTACAGCCCACACAACCCACTGTGGTTGCCACACCTGAATACCTCTGCAATAAAGTGACGTGAGATACCCTCAGCTCTGTTCACCTCTTGAAAGGGCCAGAATTTCTATCCATCACTTGCCAAGGCCAGATACGGAACACAGAGTGTAATATCACGTCGCAAGTCTGTGTGATCAGCAGTACACGATAGGAAACCTAGACATTGGCTTAAATTTAGAGAATTTTGGTACTAATTCTTTCCTCAGGTCGTACTCCCATCAAGGAGGAGTAAAGAAACTGCTAAAGAGGGCATTGAAAGACATAGTAGACAAGATAACTATATTTACCCCGTACTGAAACTTGTAATAACACCCCCTTGTTCTCACCCGTGACCAAACTGCTGTATAAACAGCACCCAGCAATAGAGGCTATTCTAAGGGAGGGAAATACCCTCCTAGGTATTGGCAGGTGCTGGTTAGAGCTACCATTGCAGGAATCCCTCCCTCCAATCGCCTCAGACAATGACAACAGAGACGTCTGCACCACTGCATCACAATCTGAGCCAGTTATTGTCTATCCACTCAACACCCAAGACAGGTAGCCTGCAGGCAGGAATACGTCTCTTCCTACCATTAAAAAGGTATTGTGTCCGCCTCGGCGAAGAATTGTGTTAACTGTCCCCAATTCCGTATCAACCAGAAGGCCACTTCGCCCACTCTGTATACCCGTCGGGCTCTTAAGCAATCATTAGATCCTTTTCTGACTTCAAATGACCCTCGCAAATCTGGACTCGTGACCTTTGATGACTGCCAATGTGACCAAAAGTAAGCCTTCCTACAAGAATACTTAGTGTCAGATTTAGTATACAATATTACACCCCTAGTTTTTGGTTCAGGGTGAATGCAATCAAGCCCAAAGAGTTAATTTTAGTTTGGTGACTCCCATCCCCCTCCACCCAATCTCATGATAGTCTGGTGTTAACTATTTTAAATTTGTGATTCCCAGTGATTTTGTGCTTAAGGAATTGAGTGTCATTGTAACCCTTGAACTTGCGTTCAAATCCTGACGGCAGGATTTGCCATCCTCCGAAAGTGGTGCTCAACATAGAACAGATGCTGTTTCGTAGTCCTAGGATGATTTTTGCCATTTAATTGTATCGTCAGGTACATTTCAAAATACAAAATATTGACCAGAAACACAAACTCCTCTCTAACCGTTTATGTATAGAAAAAAAATTGACAATCCTTTTAACATCAACAAAATATGTGCTGTGCGTAAAAACATTTACAATAAAACTGCCTCATAAAAATTACACCAGCGTTTTATTTAAAAGGTATTGACACAATATCATACAGCAACCTCGCCCCCTCATCTGAGCAAATGAGGCAGCAATAAAAAATATGCGCCAGTTTCCAAGGCTTATTTAATTAATATTACAATGAAGCTGGAATCAAAACAATATATAAAGAGTATAGATGCCTGCTAACTCCACAAATGATACACATTGCACAAAATTGTAACTTCTCTCTGCAATACCATGAATGAAAAATCTTTCTATAACATTGACTAGAGTTAGGTAGCACTGGTTCATTTAAATCAGTGTTAATACTACTCTCCAATCATTCTCAAGTAACCATTCAAATATTAGGCATGATCTGCTTGCTTACCACGTTGAGTACTGCTACAACTAAAACTTAATATCCAGTTATATAGAATGTGTCGTAGCCGTGTCGGCTCATCAAGGTACACATTCATATGATATACATATTAAAAACAATTAAAAATGAACAAACAGCTCGGCTGCATTCAATGAGCCCATCAGAGCAAACTGTTAATCAAGATGCACATTAAAAATATTAGGATAATGCAAGTAGTGGGACTTGCAAGAGACGACAACCTGGGCATGAAAAAGGGCGGCTAGCAACAAGCTAAATCAATCACTATAGTACCAAACTCTAGCAAACAATAATATCCAAAAGCTACAAAATACCATGATTTATACAGTACGGCCGAGAATAGCTAACACTACCTTATACTATATCTCGCCCGAAATAACTATGCACTTTCAAACAGACAAGCAAACAAAACTGAGAAGCCCCTTTTTTTATATGCGCACTGTTCCACTACTCGCCCATTTTGAAAATGTGGCTGGCAGCTTCGTCGCACAAAATAAGAAACCTTTAAAATATTCATTACTGACAATTTATCGAGCTGCGTCCTAAACAGAAAATGCTAAATGACGACACCAAAACAAGGGTGTCATCCGAATGCAGTGTTGGTGCCAGCCATCTTGCAGAAGGTGAAGGAGCAAAGTGAGCTCGGTGATCAGTATAAAAATCGAAAGGACACACATTGAGGGTGGCAAGGCAGGGGAAACGACAGGGGAAGGGAGGGGAAAGCCAAACCTCCAGTGAGGTGAGGAAACTGCACTTTTCACTGTAATGGTGGAAGGCGCTACAACTCGTGCAAAGTTTAAACACTCGCATAATAATGGGTGAGCAGCCAGTCCGAGTGCAGTGTTACTCGCGACCGAGAAAATCAGAGGGCGTGGTTTTTAATATTTCATTTTTAAAGATTTTGAAGAAATACATTTTAATTGCCATATTTATTCATTTCTGCCTCAAAATTACAGTTTTTTGTAGCAAAATATAATAAATTACTTTAAAAGACAGACATTTGCCATGCTGCAAAGTGTCAGTAACTTGAAGCAGGATGGAGGAGGGGTAAATTTTTTTCACCCCTAATGCTGCTTTTCCTTTTTTACCCTCACGCCCACCGTGAACGCACAGTCCAATTGATAATTTCTCCACGCACTCTCAAGTGATCGAGTGTGCGTGGGACATTGAAAATTTGCCTTTCATTTGGAGTCATATTATTTTCAGAGGATTTAAAATTTTGGGTCGACTTACCTTTGGGTGTGTTGGATTACATTCAATTATAGACCGTATTTTGAGAGAGTATTATATTCTTTGTTTAAATGAGATGAGGTAAAGTGTTTTTAATGTATTATTTACAGTAATGCTTTTTTTTTTTAATTCCCATTTTTATTATGTTTATTAGCTAAACTAAAAATGGTAGATAGGCAGTCGACTCTGATTCTGGATTTAATAACATATATGTAGTTGGAAAGGCCTCTAGCTTCTACACATATGTTGTGTTTATTGTGACTTGTGCATGTGTGTTGTAGGTAGCTGGCAATGGCTGCAGACGCTCGTGCTGCCACTGCATACAGCGGACCTAGACGTAGGGCTGTTTTCAAGCCTGCAGCGGCAGTTCCAGCGCTCACCGCGCCTTCTCCAGCTCTCGCTCCAGCTGGACACAAGTGCTGTGCGGCAACACCTCTTCCAGGTTAGCCCCATATATATATATATATATATATATATATATATATATATATATATATATATATATATATATATATATATAAAATATCCCTCCCCCTCCGTCCCAAACTTACTACATCTTGTCTGACCTTGTCTTTCCATGCACAAGGTTCACAGCGAAACTAGCCCAGATGTCTGTGATGTTACACAACACACCACTGCAGTGATTAATTTGATTTTTGTGGTGTCTTACTGCTTACAAATTGTAAGTCGTACTGCCTTTGTTTATGCATAGAATTCTAAAACCATGTTGGTGGTGGTTCTCTGTAATTTTTTCAGTAAGTCTTGAATGGCACAACCAATCAACCCACGGGTACTACAGTGGACTCATTTTGTACCAGAAATGCATGTACCGATAAACTATATCTACAGTTAATTTTCAGTGGTTCTGGTAAAACTCCTATATAAATAATGATAAAGCTACCTGCCTGTATCGTTTATCGGATGTTGCGTCGATTGAAGTATGTTTCTCTCCCGTTACCTAAGATTTCCTGCAACAGTAATTTTTCTACTTATTGTTTATGCAAGTGTAACTGGGTGTGAAATATGTCATGTGCGCTACAGCTTTATCATTGCTCTGCGGCACGTAGCCTCTTCTCGCAATGTATGTGGCGTGGTGGAAGTCTAGCTTGCTACCTCCCCTTACACGCCTGACGAGAGGGGACGCGATTACCTAGCCACCAGTATGGTAACCTACCTTCCTCTCTTCCACGGTTCTTTGTGTCTCTCTCAGTCACACACCTTTCTTCCTCCCCTTACATGCCTTCAAGGTGGAAAGCTGTTGTCTAGCAAAAAAAATAAATTGTGTCCTCTCTTTCGGCTGCATGTGCTTGCACTCGACATGTGCTGCATGCACTCGACATGCCTGGCTACAAAGTAAATGAAGTGTGCCTAGTGATCGTAGGAATTTTAAGATTATCCTTTGCTCAAAATAGTTGCACCTATCATCATTAGTTTTTATTTCAGAACAAATGGTTTTGCATGAAAATGTTACGCAATACATTTTTTGATGAGGAATTATTATTTCCAAAGGTCATTGTCATGGGGTCAAGGTCACCCATACATAATGATGAATTCCGCTCCTACTACTAATCAACTTTGATTACGACTCATTACTAAGGTTCCTACTTCCACTGCTACAGACGTACGTAAGAAATACGTACATAGAATTTTCCAAATTATTTTTACGCGGTTGCCTACTCTACCAGGCAACAGGAACTTGTAAGCGAATTCTCGTCACTTGAAGGTTACGCAACCCGGCAACCACGCCACCCCCCCTACCCCGCTCTGAGACCCGACAAGCTGCCCGGACCTCTGGCAAGGCTGAGCACCACCAACAAGGCATGAAGCAGAAACGCTGACTACTGCTGACCAGAGTTTTTTGACCCCCACGCCAACCAGGGCAGGATGCTCACCCTCCCTGCAACCAGCGCTGGCAGCCTACAAGCTTCACCTATATAAGTCCGGACGCTGCCGGCCTCGGGCAGTCAGTTTTATTTCTTCTCTCATGACATCACCGAGCACTGCCTAATGTTGAGACCTCCAGAGAACTTCTAAGCTCTGAGTACGCCCCCAGTGGCTACTTCACAATTGATGATCAGTCAACCCGACAACCAGTGAACATGCTCACTAACACGTATTAAATTCACTTTGTCTGCTCTAGACACCTTTACTAGAACAGTTTAGTAGTAATATATATTTTACCGTCTAGATTTATCTTTCTTCTTTACAACCTAGAACCAGGTCGCCTACACCTGGCCAGTGTAGTTTCCTTCAGCACTCTACAGCTTGATAGGAGGTAGCATGCGTCACATGTTTATTGACTCCTCAATAAACATAATTTGTTTCCTTTACTTCAGCTTTTTCTTTCATAGAGATTCTTACTGTTTGCCCGCTAGAATAGTTTTACGACATTCACCAATGCCAGGAACCGGGCCTTTTTATATTGATGCATGCCTGATTAGACTGACTTGGCATGTTAGTCAAGGATTTTGTCTGGTACACCAAAAGCAGTTTGGTTTATATACAGTGAAATACCGTTACAACGAACTTCAGATTAACAAAAATTTCAGTTTATTGAATAATCTTTAATTCTCCTGCATGGTAAATATATTTAAAAGGTTAAAATGTTTCAGATTTATGAAATGTATTTTCATTACAACGAAAGCATTTTGTATGTTTTTTCTTTCTTGTAGTACATATTCACAAGATTTAATTATATGTTTGTCAAAATGTTGACATACTTTCTTTATCTGACTCGTCATAGTAATTTCCATAACCTATTTTAGACGCCAACATATTTTTATCGCGCTTGTTTAAATCACTCACTGCAAAAAAAATTTGTGCGAGAAGACTGCTTTCTCTTACGGCCACGTATTGTAAAGCATTCGTTTTTGGGAAACATACGACGTCATCTTCGATTTAACTTTGTTTAAATCCATCATGGCGTTCGATAATCGACTTCTGTTTTTCAAAGTTTGCTGTACGTACAGTAGATGGCAGTGAATCAGGCACTTTTATGCAGCTATGGTTTCGACCATTTTGTACTCGCATTGTCCTGTCTGTGGTATTTTTCCTTCACTGGTGATTTATTGTTTGTTTTGAAAGCATAGTAATTACAGTTTGGATTTCATTACAGTATTCCAGGCACAGTTAATATTTGGTGGCATTATTACTGTGGGTGATCAAAGTGATGAGAAGAAAAAATGCAAGCAGTATTCTTTAAAAGAAAAGATAGATATTTTAAAAGAATTAGATGAAGGGAGGAAATAATCACAAATGGCCAAACAGTTTGGTTTAGCAGCTTCTACGCTTTCTACTATGCTGAAGGATCGGGAAAAAATAAGCAAACTGTATAAACAGTCATCGCTTTGTTCTAACCGCAAGAGACTTAGGCTTGGTGATAATGCAGATCTAGAAGAGGCACTGAATAATTGGCTTAAGGATACCAGAGCACAAGGTGTTCCTGTCAGAGGACCGATGTTACAGGCAAAAGCCAAACAGTTTGCGGTTTTGCTGAACATAAAAGACTTTCAGGCAAGTTCTGGATGGCTGCATCGCTTTAGTGAAAGGTATGGCATTTCTTGGAATGTTGTGTCAGGCGAGGAAAGGGATGCACATACATCCCCTGCAGAACAGTGGAAATCAGGAAAGTTAGAAGAAATTTTGGAATCTTATGGCCCCGAAGACATCTTTAATGGAGATGAAACTGCATATTTTTACAAACTTCTACCTAATAAAACATTGTAGCACAAAGTTGGAAAATGTTCTGGTGGCAAGAAATCTAAAGACAGGTTATCAGTAATGTTCTGTTGCAGCACTACTGGTATTACAAAGCTACAGCCATTAGTGATAGGGAAATATAAAAATCCAAGATGTTCTAAAGGTGTGGCATCACTTCCAGCTGATTATGTCAATAATAGCCGGACATTGATGTCTAAAGAAACATTTGGTAACTGGCTAGTCAAAACTGATAATGACATGCAAAGGCAAAGCAGAAAAATAATTATTTTAGTGGATAATAGTGCTGCTAATAATGTTGATGTGCGGCTTTAGAACATCAGGCTGGAATTTCTGCCACCAAACTGCACTTCAATTTTGCAGCCATTGGACCAAGGCATAATCCAAAATGCCAAAGTCCATTTTCAAAAAAGGCTCATTGAAAGAATACTCATCACCAGGTTGAAATTACGCACCAACATTGATGTGCGACGAGCTATTCAATTAATAACTGATGGCTGGTGAAATGTAAAAGTAAAGACAGTTGTAAACTGCTGGAAGAAATCTGGAACTGCACGGGGTAACGAGCGTCACCCAGGATGAGAATGGTGACCCCAGCTGTAGTGAAGAGAACATTTCAGTAGAACTTTGGAAGTATGTTTCAGACACACCGCAGTTTGAAAACATTTCTTTCGAAGAGTATGTGTCAGTTGACAATGATGTACAAACAACACCACTTTTGACGTTTGACAGACAGTGAAATAATTAATCAGGTCACTGAAAAGGCGGCAGCAGACACTGGATCGTCGAGAGATGAGGACTCCTGGGAAGAGCCAATCACCTCAAGAGATGCTGTAGTGTGTTTCGAAAAATTGTCCAAGTTCATTACTAAAACTGGTAGTGTGCTAAACATTGTGTTGCATTCGTTAAATGATGTAGGACAGTTCCTACAACAAACTCTATTATGACAGAATAAGAAGTCGAAAATATCTCAATTATTTGAACAGATAAACCTGTGAATGAGTAAGTTTTAGTACAATTGTTTCAGGGCTTATTATATAATTTGTACTTTTTCTTTCTTAGCTTGTTTTTCCAATTATACAGTGTATGTTGTTAATTGTTATGCTATTATATTTTTGGAAGTCGACATTTGCAAATTTAAAAAAAGTTATTGTAATCCTATACTGTAGTTTCTGAGAGTTTACTAAAATTTGATGTTCTCATAATAAACAGATGAAACCATCTTGCATATACTCTACATAATTTACTGCACTTTATTTCATTAAAGATGATAACTAAAATTGGCTCCTTACTGAGTATCCTTTCAAAGAATAGTGAAATTTCAGTTTAAAGAAATTCCATTATAAAGAACAAAAATTGGAACTTTATAAGACTTTGTTGTAATGAGATTTTACTGTGGGTCAGAAGTCCTTTGACAACCGGGTGACACGTAGGATGTATGCGGATATACGGTGGGAAGTCAATTAACCAGAACTGGAGCAAGCGTGACTGCTTGTCGGCTAATTTCAGCGGCGCGGTCCCGTTCCACTTGCCTCTCCTGCGTAGGACGGGGTAATACCATCCACGACCTGAGAGCAGAATGAGTCAGATGTCGTTCCCTGCGTTATCCATCATTCTTCCTCCCGTGAGGCATAGAGCAAACAGTTTTATATTCTACGTGATACACTTAGACATGAAGGTTAATAGTGTTACCTAATTGTGACTTGCCGGCATGAGCTCAATAAGAGTCCCCACTGTTCCCCCACCGTGTGGGCCACCAAGCCTCTACTAGTTGTGTGTTCGCACTAGGCTGCACTGCAAGACTTCAGAATACGGTCACCGTGCACTGATTTAATGCGGATGATGAGAAGCAACCTGAGTCTGTCGCACCTCCTGGTGTGAAGGTGTTTCTAGTGGTTGTGGCGTCACTGTTTCTCCCCCATGATCACTGACTTAATGCTGATGTGTAACTGGGAAGAAACAAGTAGCCGTCTAATATGTATGTCTACTGACGTGTGGACACCTGGAAAGGACTCCACAATCAGGCTAACTCGGTTTAACTAAACTCCCGGTTCCTGTCGGTTGTGCACAGCGTATCCTATCCTCAACAGTTGATGCAAATAAATACTCTGGAAATGAAAGACCGAAAGGTAGAGAACAATGAGTGTTTATTGAAGGTTCGATAAACACGTGACCTGTGCTACCTCATACCATTCGTGGATAGCTGAAGGTAACTGCGTTTCCAGGTGTAGGCGACCTGGTTCTAAGTAAAAAGGGAAAAGCTGGTTGAAGACGAATGCAAATTAATTAAAGTTAAACTGCTAAAAAAAAAGGTGTATTGAGGAGTCAAAGTGAAGTTAAAGTATATGTGATCGTGTTCGCTGGTCATCAGGTTGACTGGTCATTGACGTACGTAATAAGCAGCCGCGGGGGCGTACTTGAAAGTATCAAACTTCTCCAAAGATCCCAAGCACAGGTATAGTGCTGTGGGAGGTTGCTAGAGATGCGAAAGAATGACTCCCGAACTCGGCAGCGTCTGGACTTATATAGTGGAAGCTTGTAGGCTGCCAGCACGGGGTGGGGGAGGCGTGACGTCCTCCAGCCCTTGCCAGCGATTCTGTTTATGCCTCGTCGGAGGCGCTCGGCCTTGCCCAAGGTCTGGACTGCTTTTAGGCTCTCAGCGCGTGGCTGGAGAGAGGGGAGGCAGCGTGCCTGCCGGGTTGCGTATCCTCCAGGTGAGAAGGATTTGCTCAAAATTCCTGCTGCCTGTAGGGTAGGCAGCATGTTGCTCACGTTTGTAGTGGTGGATAAGGTACTCTAGGCGATGAGTCGTAATCATATTAGATTAGTTGTATAAGCGCCGTTGTATAGTCTCGTCTGAAATTGAATCAATCATTCGGCTTCTGAATATTCAGTTTCTTCTCAGTTTGCGCCATTTTTCATAATTGAAAGGAATGAATGAATGCTGCCAGATCGAAAAGTACTTTTTTTTAAGTAAGGGTCGATTTTGCTGAAGTTATAACACTTGAGTTCATAAGAAGTTATAATATTTATATGTATTTGAAAAAGGTTACATGTTTAGTTGGCGATTTTTTTTCATCCTAATGTGTATTCCGGAGCTGTAGTAAACTTTTGAAAATGAGACGGAAGGCTTTTTACGTTATTTTATTTTTAGTCACAATCGGCTCTCGTCGGTTCAATTATAAATAAATTTTCTCAAGTATTTTGCAATTCACGAAACATTACTTAACTGAATGACAAATGTTGCTAAATTTATTTTTAGAAACATTAATGAATGTTTGCATAAGTGAAACGAATGAACATTCGCATGCGTGAAGCGAATCATTCTTCATTTAATAAAGTAAATGTTGGGTGGAATTTTGCTTGTTTTTTAAGTAGAATACTCAACATAAACTGTGTTTAAAAGAAAAAATGCAAAGAGAAAATGTTAAATCTTTGTACAAAAGAGGCAAAAAAATAAATATCATTTGCTGATTAGCTTAAAAAATTACATAAATATTATAGTGCACCGAGTGCCATCTGTTGTCGAGAAGAAAAACTTCATACCAAATGATGCATTTGAATATCAAAGACAAAAATTGAGAATTCGATTATAGTTCAACAATCGAATATTCAAATTGTTTTCAATTGATTTTGCCCATCACTAGTCTACGTTGCATCACATAGCCTATGATCCTATAAAAGGTGTTTTGTTTTAACTGCTGGAAAGTATGACGCTGCGAATTACTATGGATTTTCCGTAATTATTACTGGTTTTAGCGTCCAGTTACGGAATTATGGTTTGCTTGTTTACTACGGAAATTGATAGCCTTGACAATGCATCGGAATTATTTCGTATTTTTTTTAATTTCGTAAATTTTTACTGTACAATGTATTGTCTGAAGTACGGTAAATATCCTACTCTTGCCAGAAGCTTGCATGTGAGTCGACAATTTTGATATTCTCTGCATACAGTGCAATACATACATACGGTACAATGTATTATCTGCCGTACAGTAAATATTGTACTTTTACTAGAAACTTGCATGCCAGTCAAAAATTTTGGTATTCTTGGTAAACAGCGCGATAAATTCGGTATCACGAGCAGTAAAAATTGTGGCAACACTGGAAAGAGAAAACAGCACTGTTGTTAGAAGTGATGTGGTGTCGCCATTGTGTACTCTGTGGTCGTCGTGTGTTGTACAGTTTTAAGTTTGTTGGTTTCAGTAAACATGCACAGTGTTAATTTTACTGAATGATTCTGGGAATAAATTATTTAATGCTAGTGATGAACAGACGTTATTTTAGTGAAGTAAATGTTCAAGGATTACCCCATTGCAAAACCCGTGTTGGAGAGGTTGAGAATTTTACAAACAGTGAGTTTGCCTATTTTGTAAATAATATATTTGTAAACCATTACTATAATTATTGAAATGTGCGTGTCCTGAAAAAGCTGCACTTTTCAACACACTTGTAGTGCGTGAATAATATTTATTTTTTGTCTATTTCGCTAATTCAACAAGTGTAAGGTTAACTTCAGTCAGTGTGTTTGTGTATTGCTGCAGCTGTATGAATACAAACAGCGACGTATGTATCACTTTTTGTTTTTTTTTTAAGTTAAAATTTTCGAAGTTACAATAATTGAAATGTAATTTCCATACAAACTAAATTTTCCCCTGCTCTATTATAATAATGTGGAACTCAAAATGGCACATTCCCTTCTAAGACCATTCCCATCTTATGCCGACACGACTAAAAATGCAACCATGACACATTTCACTGTGACTACAGTGAAATCCCATACCTACGAGAGTTCATAAAAATGTGAAAAACTCACTTAGTTACGAGTACTCGTATCATCAGATTCATCATAAAAAAATTGAGTATTAATTTTATGGAAAATGTAGTGTGACTTGGCTGATATAAACATGGCGGAAATTACAAATATAGCTAGATAATGTGCGCTATCACTTATAGAGTAATGAATAACCATGTCTGACTTCATGATTCATAATTAAAACATGATTTTAATGTTAAAATATGTACGTATGTAATGTATATTATAATGTGATTGCGGGTGATGTAATTACAGCAGTAAAAATTATTCGCGAAAAGTTACTATTCTATACCGTATTTACTAGCATTATTCTCGCACCTTTTTTACAGAATTTTTTAGTATAAAAATTAGGGTGCCGGAATTATACAAGGAATTGCCAAGTTTTGTCAAAACACGTGCATGTAAACATTAAAATGAGGTCTTACTCTACTTGCATGTTGTCTCCAATTATTGCTATCTGCTTCCTCTACATCGTCAGTTGAAATAAATACAGGAACAAAATAAAGAAATAAAGGCCAATCGCTAGTATTACTGCACATTGTTTTTATTTTACAGTGCAACTAGATGTAGAAAAATGTGTGTGTAAATATCTGTAATGGCAATGCAACTGTTTTCAACATGGCTGCTTACCAGGAAAAAACAGAAGCAATATTTAAGCTACGTACATTTCAAAACATCCCGCAAGACCAAAAGATGATAAAAATGTCATTCATGTAAACATTATTAGCAAATTTAACTCTACATGTAAACCAGCAATTTATAAACTTTTATCGATAACGAAACCTGAGCCGCACGCCGATTTATGTTCCAAAAATGTTCAACCAATCATCTGCTCGCACTCGTATTGATCCAGTGCCTCTGTTCTAACTAAATGTGTGGGGCACGCATTTAGTTACATGCATGCATATTATACCGGCCATCTTGTGAAACCTAAACGCACGCCACAGAACCTTCCACATATTTTCAACCAATCATCTGCTCGCGTTCGTATAGATTGTGTGTCACTGTTCTAACTAAATGCCTTGACAGCGTTTGACAAGGCGTGTGCCATTGCAACATCTACTGCACTGCAGCATTGCCACTTCTCATGGAGTGTGGCTTATACACGTTATACGAGATTAATAACTAAATGCACAATTTAATAAATTTCAATTAACCACAATTGTTAGTAGAGGCAAATACAATTAATTTAAATGCATTCGATCCGCTCGTAAAAACGGAATTACAAAATAAATCCTCACTCGCTGTGACCAGATAATTTAAGCTTGGGAGTATAGTACTATATGATGGTGTATTAAAAAACTGCTGTAAGTACGGAATACTCGTAACAGGCCATACTCGTAGTTTTGGAATTTCACCTAACTATTTAGAAGGTACTGATCAGCTACGTTAGTTTCAAAGGCAGTGAAGAAGTAGGATATTTGTAATACATAATAATGACAAATTAGTATCGCTAATGCATAGAAAGGTAAAATGATTATTTTTAAGTGTTAGGTACAGTAATATTCAATTTATTTTTCTTTTAAGCTGCATATTTACCATTGTAGGGAAAGCTTGCAATATAATTTTGTTTTGTAAGGTTGTACATTCTGTGCATCGTGCCAAACACGACCAAGAATAGAAATCATTTCTAATCCAAAATTGCTGGTCGTACGACAGAATCAGTCGGGCTTACAACAATCTATCTTGTATTTCATTGACTGTTGGCCGTCGTGTTCCGCACGTCGAGGCTGTGTGATTCTGGCATCACGAAAGACGTAAAACTAAAGCATCCAACCCATCACGGTTTCCTCCCCCCCCCCCCCCCCCTCCAAAATATAATTAACAGAATCCCAACAAAGCTAACTTGGCAATTACAAAAATATAACAGTTGGAATGCCAACCTAGCAATTATTCATCAGAGAGAGAATTTTTAGCAGTGTACGAAATTTGAGTATCTCTGTCAACTGCAAATTTAGGTGCTCTTATTATTGAGAAAGTAACAAGTAATTCAATCGATGAGGTATGTTACTAAAAGAAACAAACTATCAAAGAGCTTCATAAGCTAAACATCTTAGGCCTACTATTCAAATGTTTTGTCTTAAATGTACATACGCATTTTAATTTGTATTATTTTATTTTACAATAGACATAATTTAATGTGCAGAACTGAATTTAATAACATGACACTTGTATTTTTGTTAACAGTAATAATGATTTATGAAAATTTCAAAATGGATGTTTTTTTTATTAAAGGTAAGCTTTAGATCTAGGCATTTTTAGTTGATTTACCTACACTGTAAAAAGTATGTTATAAAAATATTTATCAGGAATTGAACCATCACTACTTTGTACAATATTACGCTATGCTTAAAAACAACATAAACAATACTGTAAACTACACATTATATTAAAAAAATCTTAATCGGAATTGGAATTGCGAATCGACCGAAGAATCGGTATCGGGATCGGAATCGAGAAAAACTGGACTCGACCCATCTCTGGTGGAGACTATTACAGAGCCTGTGTCAGCAAGCCAAAACCGGACATACACTGTAAGGTTGTTCTTTGTTAGGGTGCACTCCGTATATTGTAAGCAGCGACTCTATGCCCTACCAAGTGAGGCACGGCAAAAAAGCATAGAGAACAAAACACAGCATTCCCTGCCACCATACAGTTGAGTGCACTAACTTGTCCTACTTAGGAAAGGCAGGTGGAGCGGGACCGCGCCACCCAACTTAGACACCAAGCAGTCCCACCTGCTCCGGTCCTTGTAATATATTTGTCGCCTTGGTTGCACATTCTTCCATCATACCACCCTGTGGTAAGAGGTTTGTTAAACCATACTGAGACAGGGTACGGCTGGGCAAATCCGTGCTTCTGGAGCCGTGAAGCCTACAACTGGAATCGGAATCGCAGCTTCGGAGTGAATTGAGCTCGCCACTACTGGATGAAACCCGGATCAACCACAATACCCAAGATGACAGCATAAGTAAATTGCAATCAACACACCTAGCCACCTGCGTTGTAACCCAAGCCAATCACCCCGCTTTTGGTCTAGCTGAAAAATCCTCGACCAACGTGCCTGTCAGTCTAACCGGGCATGCATCAATAAGATGGCCACCAGGTGACAACATTGCAGCGGGTCAGCATGTGGCAACTTTGCTTTGTGGCCTTAGGCCCGAATCAGCGTAATCATTCTTTTCTGGTTGACTTTCACTACCAGCTCACTTTCTTTTCACTGCCCTCGTCCCACTATTCTACTTTTTTACCTTTGCTACTTGAACCACTATTCCAAGACTTGGCACACACTATAACACCCCCCCCCCCCCCCCCTTATCTTTCCCAATGACCTTAAGGCTGTTTCACACTGAGCATTCCTCTTCATACTGAGTACTGGGGTATGGCAATTGCGTATTTACCACATTGTAAGTCAACCTTTTTTTATCAGTTTGAATACCCCCTTATTGCTTGGCTGGGTCGGACCTCTAACAAAGTCATGGCGGCAGGCGGCAGCAGTCATGGAGTATACATAGCCTCTGGCCGCTCCCTTCTACATCCCCCTCGCTACCTTCTCCCCACCAGGCCTTCCTCCCTTCTTTCGCCAAGTCCACACCACTCTGTTCCCTTCCTCCCTCCCCTCAACGACACGTAACACCCTGCTCCCTCCCTTCCATTAGGTCATGCCCACACCTCTCTGCCCTCCCTGACTCGCTCCACCTGTGTAGCCATGCTGTTAACCCATCTCTTCTACCACCGCCACATCCATCTAATCTAAAGGCTGTTCACAGTCAAATGTGCACTTTTGAAAGCCTTCTTAAGATCTTCTTGTATGCATGTTGTGTATTCTTCTGCCTTATGTAAAATTAACGTTGCCATGGGTCTCATCACTTTATTCATGCAATGGTCATGTGAAACTGTGAAATTATTAGAAAAGTAAATCATTTTTACACTTGGGGGCATTAAAAAACCAGAAAGCGTATAAAATAATTTCAGATATCACAAATAGTAACACTTTTTGTTCGACTTTAAGACTTGTAACTACTTTCTCTCCATTGTTGCCAACTTTACAAGGCACATATCACTCAGTGTGCTCCGATTAAAATATATGCATGTAGGAGCAGTGACTTTTTTCTAAGGGTGATTTCAGAAGTGCTCACTTTATCGTGAACAGCCTGTATATGCTTCAACTACTCCAAGTTCCTTTTCTTACCACCTGTCTCTTTCATCTCCCCCCCCCCCCTTCTCCCTTCCTCCACCTACTTCAACATCCGTATTCTCACCCTCTTGCTCCTACCACCCCCACCCCCTGTAATCGCATGCACCACAAGCAGCCACATTTTCTCTGTCTTACTCTCCCTCCCCTGATCTCATCAAGAGGCAGCATCTTTCCTCTCCCGTGACATTACCATACACAGGATGTGAAAACTCTGGCACAGTCGGCCACATCCCAACTCGTCTTGCGTATCACATTATTTTATTTTCCTGAGGGTTTAAAAGTTGGCGGTAGGCTTGCATTCTGTGTTGACTTACAATGCGGTAAATACGGTAATCTCATCTTGCCAATTACCACTGTGAAGTTCACCACTATAGAGCTCACCACTGGAGACTAGTGTCTTGACTGCTGTTGTAACCTTCAGTTTGCTTGGCATGCCGGTGATAATCCTGCCCTGCATGAGTACAGTGGAACCTCTATGTATTTGAACCCAGATGGACGTCAGTCCATCCCATGGAACCCAGTCCACGTCCTTGTAACATATTTTGTGGTATCAATCTTGATTTTTCTGTATTTCAAGACCACATTCATTGGAATTCTACATGTATTGAAATTTTTTTTTTAGTCCACTGTGAAACCATGGATAGAGAATCCACTGTACTTGGTGGGGACCAGCAGTTGTAGTTACTTATGGATGCAACCCGCGAACCTCCCCCCAGAGACTCAGAGTGTCTGTGGTAACCTCGTCCTCTCCGATATCCTGGGAAAGGGGGCCTGTGTTGTGAGACTGTGTGGGAAATCACTGCCATCCAGGACTTCCACCATTGGTGTGCCCTTGTTTTCTGAACTCTCTATGTCAGTCGCTACTGATTGCTTGCTAATACTCCTCTAACTTTCTACTTCCTGTATGCCGTACCACCGGGCTGAGCCTTGGCCTTGGCGGCTGAACATTGTATACTCTCTGTTTTGGGAACAGTCTGCACAGCTAAGGAACATGGGCATCAACCCACGTCCACATCCATCATCAGCTGGAAGAGGATACATTGGAAAGATCATCCTTAACTGCGTTCACGTACCATGTGCAGTGTCTCTTCGCCCCCTAATGCCCCAGAGGCTGACGGAGTCACGTACCATAGTACCTGCACTGACTGCCTCCGGGCTGGTGTTTACCATACAAACCTTTACTGCGGTGTACTGGAACACCTGACACCACCTCGGGCCCAGTGGCCGCAGCTGTAGCCACTCCGCAGGTTACCTCCTCAAGTAATCTGCGAGTCAGTGGGACACACGCACCCTAGTCCCAAGGGGGAGGGAGAGCTTTGACGAAGCCCACTTGTTGAGAACCCACTTAAACAGGTGAGACATAAGGGAGTTAGGATCGGTGGAAAGAACACACAGTGGCCGAGAGTTGAGGATTGCCTCCACCAGTGTGATACAGTATACAGTTCTTCATATGTGAGAGTTTGCAAACCCACACACTTGATGAGCAAGGATTTGTCCGACTTTACCCCAGTCTCCTAGAATCCTCCAAAATGAGGGGCTGAAGGGGGGTTAAAATGCCAAGTCACTTGGTGTTCGTTCAAGACCTGTGCCAACACATCCTGCGTGCCCTTTTCTTTCATGAATGTCTTCAATTCAGTCAATTATCGATTGGCGCCAACGAAGTTGATACCATAGTCGCTATAAATGTCGGAACATTGACCACGACTAGAGAGAAAACGACGGAACGCCACCAGAAAGGCATCAGTGAGATCAGATGCAAGTTCAAGATTAATTGCCTTGGTAACCAAACAAACAAATAAGCACATATATGCATCAAGTACTCGTGCCTTCAACTGTGATATGTAATCTTGAAGGGTCCTGCATAATCAACACCCACCTTGAGAAGTGTCTTTGACTACCGAACACGATCAGCTGGGAGATAGCCCATGGGTAGCTCCAGTTGTGTAGGGCGTACCGTGAAGCAAGGCATGCACTGCTTAAGTATATGTCGAATTAGGTTGCGAGCACTTATGATCGAGAACTCTTGTTACATTACTGGCTGCAGGATCGTTGGTCCACAGTGCAACAGGTGTTCATGAAGGTGGTCAATCAAGAGTTCTGTGAGATGGTGTTTTGGTTGTAGTATTGGAGGCCTTTGGTCATATGGCAAATCAGACAAATGCTAGCATCTGCCCACCCTAACTATTCAAGAATGATCTACAAGGGGAGACAAGTTGGATAGTGGGCTCCTGTATGGCTGCCTTGTCAGCAGTGCCCTTATATCTGCGGCAAATGCTTTGGATTGTGCAATCGTAATTGATACCATCAAGACAGCATTGAGTTCCTCAGGGCAGGAAGGACCAACAATAGGTTGACAGTAGGCAGTGATACATTTTATCTTACTCAGAGATGAGAATATGTGCAACAGTGAAGTGTCGGCAGGAATTCCAATAGCATGGAGTGTGACAACCCATTGTTCTACAAGCGCTTCGTCAGTGTGACTCCTTGCCGGGTAAGGCTGAGGCCAGTGTTCTGGCGACACACAGCCATGGTGGGCCTGTCCACCACAATGGATGTGCAGTCAGCTTACTGGGAAAGATATCTCGAGAAGCGCAGTCAGCAGGGTTGTTTTCTGATGGTACATGATTGTAGTTTTTTTGATGGAATGGGATGCTGAATTTGGCTGACCCGATTAGCGACAGATGTTTCCCAACCATGTGGTGGGCCATTGATCTAGTGAAGAACAGTCATTGGATCAGTCCAGGCAAACGTCAGGAGATTTGACCACAGGAGCTGATTTTATCTTGTATTTTGCACATGCTACGGGCAAGCAGTAGAGCCCCACATAGCTCTAGACGAGGTAGAGATACTTGCTTGGTGGGAGCCACCTTCGACTTGCCAATAATTAAATGAACAGTTACTGGACCATCCGGTAAGGTGATTCGCAGGTAGACAACAGCTGCGTATCCACATTCCCAACTGTCGGAAAACCAGTGCATCTGAAGATCTACATTCTGCAGGTAAACAGGCACCTGTCTAGGAATAGCAATGCTTGCCACACCTGGACGCTCCTTCAAAAAGTGTTTCCAAGTGGCTAATATGTCATCCCAGTCAATGTTGTGGATCTGCATATGTTTTACGAGATATTTTGCCAGTAGAACAATGGGTGACAACCATCCAAGATGATCGAATATCCGGGCTAAGTCTGATAATATACTTTGTTTGGTAGAAATGGTACAAGAGACACATACTCCACAACTGTGGTCATGACCTTATTAAAGGTCACACCTAGCCAAGCGATAAGGTGATGTGCTTTCCACAAAAACCATGCATTTTTATGAACCTTGGACCACTTTATTATATTAGTATTAGGGTTGCAATGGTACTGATTAATATTCATTGTCCATGTTATTGTCTGTTTTATATATGCTTGGTCTAAACTGTGTGTAACATTGTTTGTTCCAATTCTAAACTGAGGCATGATTTTGGAAGATTCAAATTGATAAAAAAGAGGTCGTTTACATTGCAGTAAATACGGTAACTAAAATGTTGAAGCAATCTCGACACTAAGGGCTGAAAGGGCTGCTGTTAATGGCCGGCCTTGTTGCTATGTGTGTGATAGTGAATCATTGCTGTTGCCAGTCACCACAAGATTTAAGTAGGTGTTGACTGTAGCTGGGTGTGGGTGAGTGGGAGAGGACAGGTGAAGGACACAATCCCCTTGTGACGTGTGTCGTGCAGCACATAGCAGACTAACCTTCAGGCACCATGCAGTGAACTGATTTCAAAACGTACCGCCTCAATTTTTTTTACAGATCCCCCCCCCCCCCCCCCTTATTCTTCTTATTATTGTTTTTCTTCATATTGTGGCATACAAATTAAGAGTAGTGACATAAAAACCCATATATTTTATCACTGCGAACTGGCAAACATATTTTTAATCATTTTTCATTGCTATTTTTTTTTAAATATTTTCCCCAGGATTTTTACTTTCTTTTTTGTCAATTTTTGTGATTTTTTACAGTTCCTGAGAATGGCCACGTAAAATCATTGCCTCATTAAATCTGGTACTCGTAAAATCGGGTCCGACTATATGTATATACAGTAGAATTCATGTACAACTTACTTCATATTAATGTTTGTTTCACTTTAATGTAATTTTTTTTCAATTCTTGCCGAAAAATATTTTGCTTTAAGAAACAAAATTAATCTTAACTTTCAGTACAATGAAGATTATTTTACCTTGCACCTTCCAAAATGGAATTAATTAAATGTCGACGTGTGGGCTTTACATAAATGTATTCATTGTTTAGCAATTTCCAACATGAATTGTGTTTTGTTTACCAAGTACGACATGTAAAATGTCATGCCAATAACTGAGGGTCGCATACAGTATATTATGTATACTGTACAGTGCAAATAATTGTATCTCGGTCTCAACTCGCAACACTTTTGATATTCATGTTGACCTAGATGAACTGTGTCAACAAGCAGCACAGCACTGCATTGAATTCTTTCACACATAAAATGTGAATGTAAATGGGAGGCCATATAAACGTGTTTTGGTATTACATCTCCCCTTACGAGAATGACTTTGTATAATTGCTACCCTTACTAAAATTCAAACTAATGAATTTTAACTCCTAAGAAATTTTTAAGTTGTATATCAAAGTGTGTTTCTCCTCCCTCCAAAATGAAGACAGTGTTTAACATCTCCCTCATAAAATAATAATTATTTTTGTATGAAATATTAATTTAAATTAATTGGTAGATGTCTTTCAAATTAAGTGATAATCCATAAGGGTAAATTTTCACCTACCTATCGCCAAAAATGTTTATTTTCATAGAGCAGCACATTTTACTGAGTACTATGATTTTCAAGTGCTTCTTGTAAAAAAAATAAAAGAGGGTTTGTTTCTGAAATACCATTTTTACCACATTATAAGCCAACCATTTTTCATAAACTTGAATCCTCCAAAATCACGCCTTCGCTTAGAAATGGGACAGGCAATATTACACACAGTTTTGACTAAGTGTATATAAAACAAGCTGATAACATGACAGTGTAATTTATGAGTACTGTTGCAGCCCTAGTACAAAAATAATTAAGTGGTCCCAGGTCATAAAAATGTGACATTTTTCTGTAAAGCACCCCCTTATTGCTTGGCTGTGAATGACCTCTAACAAGGTCACGGGCAGTGGCAGTTGTCTCTTCTACTTTTGCCTCGCTCCCTTCCACCCTCTGCCTCTTCAGCCAAGCCCACACCACTCCAAGCTCCCTTTGTCCTTCTGCCGCTCCAGACACACCAACCCCACCTGCTTATTCAATATCTGCATTCTCATCCTCTTGCTCCAAACACCCCCACCCTCTTTTGAGGCAACCGTCGCAATATGCAGCGCAGAATCTTCTGTGTCCTAATCTCCCTACCTTTGTGCAGTGCGGCACTAGCTGTCATATAGTTTCGACTCTTCTGGGGTGGAGGGGCAGAAGAGGGGACAAAAACCATTCAACAACGTGACAACTCTGGCACGATCAATGATGTCACTTTGTTCTTTCTCAGCTGATAGTGTCTGTGGGATGTTGAAAATTCAGTTGCATTCGGTATCATATTAGGTATTTTCTCTTTCCGAGGATTTAAAAGTTAGTGGTTGGCTTACATTCGATATCGGCATATAATCAGTTATATACTGCAATATTTTTCTATAGATAAACTTCTTTTGATAAACTTTCTTCAGTGTTATTTGCTAAGGTTAAATGGTGTAATTTTTTCTAAGGAAACTTTGCAGTAAGGACTACTTCCGTTTGCAGGATATAATTTGTCCATTTATATCATTTGAGAAAGTATTGTTTTATCCTTGCTTTTTTTAAATAGCGATTTATTTGTTATTGCATATTAATTTTATTTACTGGAATGATTAAGATTGCCATAATTTCATTAAGCCCCATGTTACATACGTTTAAAAAATAAGATTTTTAGTAAGAAGTACTTTCATTACCAAGTGTAAAAGTTGAAGCTTTATCGATGTACATTACAACGAGATATTACTATATGCACAACAGAACAAGAAGAGAGGTAGTGGTGTATGTTGGCAGGCAGAGGTGCAGCTGACATGGCCGCTGCTGGCCAACTGGTCGCTGAACGGCGGAGGTGGGACCGTACAGTTGCCACTGACGCAGGTTGGCAACACCTCGCAGGCCGCCCTGACCGTCCACAACCCCAGTGCGCGGCTCGTCGTTGCACAGCTGGTGCTGCAGGCAGCCTACCCCCGCACCGACCACGCCCTCCCCTCCCTGGCATCCTGGTGAGTATCTCTCTCTCACTCACTCACTCACTCTTTTCGTGACTCTACATGCTGGCTTTGTGTGTCTTAATTTCTATGTGGTGATTACAGTAAAATCCTTTTATGTTCTTTAGGAGACTATGAGAAAGTGTCATAAAAAGGTAGAATATATTATAAAGGGGAAAGAGAAAAATTCTGGATGCAAACAAATACATATATGTGTGATTAGTAGTGAAAAAAAAAAGTATTAGAGTAGCACAACCAAACATTATTCACATTTCTGGTGACATTTCCTTGCTTCAGTAGATAATTATCTAAATTTATTAGCGACTGTTTTACATAGGACTGGGAGATAACACCTTAGTGCCTCTGAATATCCAATGTTTCATGAGCTTGCGTCTGCATCACTTTTATGGTTGTCTTATCTCCAATCTGGTGCTGTGATATTTTGATTAGACATTCATTATTTTGTTGGTACCACTAATGTTACAGTTTTACCGAAACTGTTTTGAGGATAAATTACCTACAGCTTTACATAGAATCAAACCATAAATTTATGGGTACTAGAAATTATGGCTTAAGTCGAATACCTGTTTGGACCTCGAGCTTGACTTGTATTTTTCAGGCTCAAAAAATTTGAACTTCTGTATCACCACCTCATTTGGATAGCAATAGATGAAACTGTTATTTACTGTTCACAAAAGAAAGTAACACGTTGTGTATTAATTAAATGTAAATATTTAAATGGTAGACAATTACTTATGGTGTGTGATGCATTACTGCGCATTTGCAATACGCACTCTACTCGCTGACTGCGCTCCATCTTTGAGCAGCGGCGCTCATATGCTGGCAAGTCATTACTCCATAACAGTGCAGCGGGACTCGTGCCTACAGGTTACTTTGGCACATATCAAGAGAGACTACAGAATCGTGGCCCCAGATTGTACTGTCCACCTAGAAACTCCAAGAAGCCGTCATGCCATAGCCCAAACCCTGATGTGAAATTTTACTGTTGGCTGAGGCACCGGCACCCTCCAGGAAGGCCAAGCTAGTGCCACAGCTCGCTACTGGTGGACAACACCCAGTCTACTCCAGCAGTTCAAGCCTCCAGTGCCTTACACACAGGTGATAAGAAGGGATCACGCCTCCAGTCAAGGCGATAAGAAATTAATTTTGGCATCCCTTCAGCAGCAAGAATTTTCAACTCTAGAGACAGAAGCTATTTACCACTCACCCTGCACCTCTGAGCCCCTAAAAGCTTCAGAAATTAGTATAAAAGGGAGAGTATCCCTTTGCACTTCACTCTCTCTGCTCCTCCACGGCTTTGCGAGGGCCGTAGGGGGGTGCGCAACCACTGGTACGTCAGAGATCCCAGCGCTTTTAAGGGCCGGGATCTCTGCCAGTCAGAAAACACTAACCGACGAGAAGCTTGACATTTCAGCAGCTGCTGACTCGCCTCTGTATCCACCGCAGATTCTGAGCTTCTTTGGGACTCTGCTAGACCAGAGACTCCCGAAGATGCCGCTCCTCGCCTACCACCCTCTGGTGCAGCCCCTTTGGTAGCAGGTCGCATCAAAGTCCCTTCTGGACCTCTTCAGCCTACCGGACGGTACAGCTACGTCAACTACTGCTTTGGTAGTTGCAGTTCTTGTATTCCTTGCCACGATCCTTTATTTCTACAGCTTTTGTGAGAATTGGTTTTTTTTTTACCCAAATGGGAGCCAATATTTTAAAATCCTCTTACAATTTTGTTACAAATTGTTTTTATTATGTAGTCTAATTTCTTCAATACAAATAACAGTATAATTTTAACTAATTATTAAATATACAAAATTTTTGTTAATTAATTAATTGGCTAAAAGTATAGACTTTTTTGTGTTGGAAAAATTAGACTTCCTAATAAAAACAATTTGTTACAAAATTGTGATGGGATTTTACAATAATGGCTCCCGTTTGGGTACAAAAAATTAATTCTCATAAAAGATGTAGAAATGAAGGATTGTGGCCTTACGAACACTCCCCAATAATTAGGTTCTATTTAAATGTGTTAATTTTGCCAGTTTTATTCACTTTACACCTAGCTCTTGCCCAAGTTGCCTTCACCTGGTAGCATACTTTATTTCAGTTGGAGTTAGTGTGGCATCACCCTGCTTTCTCGATACGTTTAATAAAATACGTATGTTACCATATTGCTTGAGAGTTTCATTCCTCTTAAGTAATTCTAATATAATCCATTTGCGGTATCTTCAACCTTTTCTGAAGCCCTGCTTGAGTTCTACTTCTAAGATATTCCTCCGTCTCTTACAAACTAAACTTAACTAACTCTAGAGAATTATACCAAAGGACAACGCACAGTGTTTGTGCGTACTTAGTGGTAATGATGTTTTGCGCGAGAACTATTTCTTATTAGGCGCTACCAACACACATGTTTTCTCACTTTTTTATACATATTTATTAAAAATTAAACATTTTTAATTTGACTAATATTTATAAATAAAATATTAGTCAAATTTTAATTTAATAGAAAATAAGATAATTTTGTGTTAACAATGGTATAAAATGCTTGTGATACATGGCATATTTAGAAAGTAACTACACCCAGCACACATGGGGTGATTTTCCAAAGGTATGATTCAAAAAGGATGAAAAAACAGCAAACAGACTATAACCTTTTTTGACATTGCAAATTTAATACAATTTTTCACCTCAAAGGAAAAGCTGGTAGCCACATAAAACCACTAATGTAGACATGTGCGCACACACACACACGCGTGAATGTGCACACACATGTGAATGCGCACACACACACCAATAAGAGGCAAACAGAGCTTTGCCAATTGGTAGACCTTCGACTGCTCCCATAACACTAGGTACTCTAATACACTAAGATATTCGACCAGACCAAGTGTTCCATACTCCGCCATCCCTTGCGAAGGCCAGATAGGGGCTGGAACCACTTAGGCCTGGTCGACCTCTTGTGGGTCTCTGTGAAGTAGTGACGTGTGCTGCTCAATCTTTCTGACCACCGCTTACAAAGGCTGAACTATAGGAATGCCAAGTGTTACTGCACGTCACAAGTCTGAGCACTGGAAGTACACGTTAGACTCATCCAAGCACCGGCTTATCCTCTGTGGATTATTTTTTTCTTTTCTCAATGCTGTACTCCCATCAAGAAGGTGTCAGAAAAGACTGAAGCAAATCCTATGAGATACATTGAGTAAAATTGTAAATATAGCTTTAGTCAAAACTGTCACAAGTGAAGACAGTATACCCTATATCTCACACCCAACTACACCATTATTTCCACCCCTATTCAAACTACCATGTATGTAACATCCAGCCAAAGAGGCAATTTTATAGGAAGGAGAGGCCCTCTTAGGCATTAGCAGACACTGGTAAAATGCCCCCCCCCCCCCCCCCAATCAGAAGAGTCCCAGCTACCCATTGCCACAGTTAACGAGGAGATCAATTTCCTGGCACCTCAACCAGCCAGCTGCTGTTCAACCGCTCACCCACTGTATGAGTCAGCCAATGAGGAGCAGCACTACTCCTCCCATCACTTACAAGATACATTGCCTGCCAAGATGATGGGTTGTTTTTAACCCCAGATTTTGTCACTCTACACAGCCAACACAGCCCACTCTATATACCGGCCGGCCCCCAAAGTGGGATTAAGGACCCAGCGTTACTTTCTGTTTTCCCTTAATGCACCCTGTGCTTCTGACATTACAATATTTAAAGTCTCTCAAAAAAAAAACCAGGACTAGATCTTCCTATGCGGTAACATTTGTTGTCAGAATCAGTTGATGCATGTCCGATAGTGAAGGCTGGATCATTGTTGTGTGGCTTTAGTTGCACTTAGGTCAGTTGTGCGTGCGGGTTTGGTTTAAGGCTTAATTACGGCTGGATATTGCAGTCAAGCACGTGGCTTTACAAGCCGGAACAACGTTCTTGATTTTACAGTTCTCTAGCCCCTTGGAGGGGTGTGGCTTGTGACTTGCTTCGGAACCAACTGTAGTCGGTGACGGGCGGGAGGTACTAGGGGTTGGTGCCTTAGCGATTTGCAGATGAGGAGTAGCGGAATATAGTTGATTATGCCTTATGTCTTCAGCTCAAGGGGTAACAAGGGTATGACGTGACACGATGCAGAACTCGCCATTCCAGTCCTCTGATGCCCCGCTCCAAAAGTTACTGCTCGACACGCCTAGCCGGTCCTCGGTTTTGCTCAGTAACCCTCGTACCACAGGATGACAGGCCGTGTGTGTGCGTAGAGGTGCTGACAGGAAAAGAGCGGGGTTTACGGCAGTCGTAGGTGGTGCCAATGAACGAAGTAGGGTGGTACGATCTTGTTCGGCTCTTCAGCTACCTTGAAGCAGGGTTAGACCAGTCAGGTGTCTAGCAGCAAAGCGCGCAACTCTTTGCTCCTCTCTCTTCTGGCACTGTGCCTCACCTTGAGTGGCATAGAGTGGTGTAATTACGGAGAACACAAAATAAGCACCACGGATGCAGGTATCCCTAACTTAGTTTTGCCTGGCGACAGTCTTGCCAATGTGAGCTCCGGTGCTTCAAAAGATCCCCCACTGTTGCGGGCTGATCAGAAGTGTTGGAGCCGTGTGGGTTCCCAACACTATTACTGGATGTGAGTTTCCCAACAAAGGCCAGGCCGTAGCAGCTAAGTAAATACCCCCACCAGCACCCAAGTGCTCCGGTAGGGCTACAACTCAGCGGTACTGTCTCTCCCTGATTAAGAAGTGTTGCTAGTGGTCGTGACTTGTCTATTCTATTCCTCCAGTACCTGTATATGGACAGGAATAGAATAGCTGGCTGTCTAATGAGTGTGTTTTCAACTTGGACCCACCTGAGGGGGAGTCTCCAGTTGTAGCTAATTGCGAAAATAAGAATATTTTCCCGGCCCCAGTCTGCGGTACTCAATTGGAGGTTCTCCCAGTAATTGGTGACAGATTACCCTATGAATAAGACTCGAGGGTAAGAGAAACAAAGCTGTGTTTATTAAACATGGTGACACGTGCTCTCCTGCCAGGCAGACCGGTGGTTGGAAGTAATCCTATGGAATCCAGGTGTAGGTGACCTGGTCCTAAGCTATATGGGGAAGTTATGTTAAAAACTGTCGAAGATTACTTAAATACAAACACAACTTTATGTGGGGGTGTCTGTAAGAGACAAAGAAAGAATTAAGTGTGGAATGTATTATGTACGGAAAGCTTCTGGTAGCTATTGGCATTGCTGGAACGTCTGGTAGCGAGGCTGCAGAGCTCTAATGGTGGCAGCCTCTGGTGGCTGCTGAAGACTGTTAAAGTCGTTGGCGACAGTCTCTGGAAGGACTGTTGAAAGGCTCGTAGTAGTCTAGACTCCAGTACCCAGGTGCTCGGAGAACATTGTAGGAACAACTTGCAAAGGCCACAGCGCACTGTCTTATATAGCGAGGCAGCGCGTGTTGTGGGGGAGGGCGTGTGACGTCCCTCAGGTGCGAGACTGGAGTGGGGGTAGCACCTTCTGGTCATCTCTCGGCCTTCGCGTATCCTTGGTGGCACTCGTGAATGGCCCGAGGCGGCTCATGGCTTGTAGGCTCTCAGCACGGAGAAGGGGGGAGTGTGATACGCCGCTGTCTTTTGCAACCCCTCATATCCACATGTCCTGCCACCCTCCAGGATTGTGGCAGACTGGTACTTCCGTGTACGAAATGACGTGGGGTTTAAATCTCACGAGTGTAAAAGTATACACTAGGGTTGCAGTGAAGTGAGTCGTAATTGTTATGGTAACTGGTATAAGCGGTATGCGTTACAGTATAGTGTTTAAATTCCCTAGACATTGGTCCCGGATTGACGCAACTAGGCCAAAGCGTAGTATACATCCCAGCGTGGAGAACCCCCCCTCCCCAGCCAGGTGATATTTATTTGAAGTTGTGGGATTTGTGACATAACCTTAGTCCTACGTTGACCCCTCTTCATACTTCAATAATGGTGCCCAACATGGGGCATAAATGCTGCACAGGCATCATGTGGCAATAAGAGAGAGAAGCAGGCTTCTAATAATGGTGCCCAAAGTGGGGTATAACTGATTCACAGGCATCATGTGGCAATAAGAGAGATGCAGGCTTCTAATAATAGCGACCATCATGGGTCATAACTGCATGTAGTTCAGCCTTGGCAGTTAGACAAAGCCAGCCGACCCCGCATCCACGACCACGCGGTCGTTTTGCGTAGTCTATAAGTTTCTGTGGATTAACTGAAAAAGTGGTTAGTGGAAGCAGCCCACATACTCAACAACCAGCATTTTAGCCGGATGTCTAATTTGCATGGTTATCATATTTCATGTTGACGCATGACGTCTTTCTACATATTAAGTCGACTTCTACTCATAAGTGCAAATGAACTTGGAGCACCTTCAATGGAGTTTGATTTGCTGTCACTAACTAGAAACGTCAAGAATTGTTTTATCTACCCAAGGCAAAGGATGGACGCTCCATGCCAGATATAATTATTCGCCAGCCGAGCCATCGAAACCATGCATCAAGATCGATTGAGTACAGCAGCATGCTGCTAGATGCCACTACTAGTACATTCGCGGAGGCATGAGCATGGATCCAGCGCCTGCCACTGATGTCACTTACTGAGGATCTATGTCACGCCCGTCGCACAACCAGAACCTCTCTCCAGGACAACCCCTTATGTCAGACTAGTAAGGGGCATGCCCCCAAGGAGTATAAATAGAGGGCCGCACCAAGGCTCCTGACAAGTCTTCAAGCAGTTGACGTCTGTCGTGTCCCCTCACCACACTTCTGATGCCGAAGGAACCATCAGCTCTCCTACCTTGGTCTTCATCGCATCCTAGTGGTGCCGAAGATCCTTCACTTCGCATCTTTGAGTTGCAGCTTACACCGAGACTCGTACCAGTCTCTTCTGGACAACAGTCGTAGCGTAGCTTAAAGTCAGAGTTGTTTTCATAGCCACTTTACTGCCTACCCTGTTAGTCTAGAAGCAGGTCGGTCACCTTCACCTGTGTTTACGTAGGGTGTTCAACTTCCGTAAACTCAAGAGGATAGGAGGTAGTACATTCACCATCACTGTTTATTTATGTTAAAAGAAATAAACACACTTTAGCCAACTTATGAATATCACTCCTGCAGTCATTGTACTTCTCCTCATAAACATCAGGCCCATATGAGGGACAGCAAACAATAATCAAATGTGACTTGTTTGGTAATTTTTGTTGTTGCACGACACTAGGACTCAAGGCATCTAACCTTTGTAATGCTAAGGTGACAAAGGCCTATACCGATTGTGGCACCAACTTTGTGGGCCCAAGTCTCTTATCTGTCTGAGTTGTATAAACACATCATGACTGCTCCATATAAACTCCAAATTGTGGACTGAGCGAGACAAACTCAGGCAGTTCAGAATATGTTTATTTATTGCAGAAAAAATGAAACACATATCCAGCTTGTATCCTGATTATGTCCTGAAGGGTCGAATCTAGGTTGCCAACCAATTTTTATTAACAGTCTCTGTAGATGCGGTGGCCTAGAGGGGAAGTTAACCCAAGTCGAACGGTACTCGGACTCAAGAGCAAGAGATGCTTATAGCTGGAGAGATGTGTAGTCACGTGGTGTAGATGTCTTTGATCCGCTTCCGGGCATAGTGACGTTCTGCAACTGGAGCTGCGCGAGTCAGCCCTGAACCAAGGCCAGTGGATCCTATTTATTAGGGATGGGATGAACCCAGATTTTGGAAATGAACCGAACTAGAACTTAACCCAGAATATTTTTATCAAACCAAACCTATAAATTTATACTCGAACCGAACTATGCTATAATATGTCTAACTCAAACCGAACTTTAAAAACTGTCTTATCCTCGCACATATGCCTTCATAGTTCAGCCCTAAATTGGTATATATACATAACAAAAAACAAATATGTAGAACCACCTTAAAAATACTTTGGATTATGGATGCTAAACAGTAATCAGTGTTTGCACACACGCATATCTGCAAATTACGTACTTAACATCTATTACAGTGGTCCCACGGATCATTTTAGCAGTGTTGCCCACTCAAGTAATGAGAGTTTTGTTACTGGACCTCTGGACTTGGCTACGAGGTGCAAAGTGAAAACAACATATATACATACAGCCCTATTTGTTCAAGTATAAAACACAAACAAATACAACCACATTCACAATTTCATGTCTATTTCTTTAAACATGTGGGCCTAAAATAAAGACTAAACACACACACACAAAACCTGCACAGTTTCACCACTTATAGTTCCAATATGTAATGGTCAAATTTTTTCTAGAGTTTATAAGAAGTACGAAATTAACATAATATTAACTTTTGATTTTCATAGATTTGGTTGGTATGATAATTTATTATAACACTGGGAAACGTATCTTTCTAGTTGTTTTAGACGTGGTATGTGAAAACCACAAATTAGCAGCACAAAAAAAATGTTAATTGAAAATGTAATTTCCCAAAAACTTATGCAAATCACTTATTTTGTATACAATCATTTAAATAAAGAATAGCATCTGGTTTTACATACTATAGCGTTGTTCAAGATATAATGCTGTCATCACTGCTACAAAAACAATAATCAATTATGACTTGTTTGGTAATTTTTGTTGTTGCATTGTTATTTTTCAACTTCTTTTGAAGTGAAGTACCAAATTTACTTGTGTATAGTGCACACCATGATTTTTGCAACAAGTTCAAGGAAAACTTCTTTCTTTCCTAAACTAAAATTGCATCAACAATTTGTGGGGCCTTGTTAGTAAGTATGTAACAAATTATTCTTTTATTCTAAATTAATTTGTGGCAATTGCGATATATTTAGAAAATATTTAAATTAAATAACTCGTTGGGCTAAAAGCCAAAATATTGTGGCATTCTATAAAGTCAGGTAACCTTATGGTCGTTAAAAGAAGAATGTCAATAACTGAGTTAGGCCAGGGGGGGGGGGGGGGGGGGGGGGGGTGTGGGTGTGTGTGTGTGTGTGTGTGTGTGTGTGTGTGTGTGTGGTGTGTGTGTGTGTGGTGTGTGTGTGTGTGTGCGGTGTGTGTGTGTGTGTGTGTGTGTGTGTGTGTGTGTGTGTGTGTGTGTGTGTGTGTGTGTGTGTGTGTGTGTGTGTGTGTGTGTGTGTGTGTGTGTGTGTGTGTGTGTGTGTGTGTGTGTGTGTGTGTGTGTGTGTGTGTGTGTGTGTGTGTGTGTGTGTGTGTGTGTGTGTGTGTGTGTGTGTGTGTGTGTGTGTGTGTGTGTGTGTGTGTGTGTGTGTGTGTGTGTGTGTGTGTGTGTGTGTGTGTGTGGTGGTGGTGTTTTTTTTAAGAGAAACTTGGCCTGCTTTTTTTGTTGCATCTTTTAGGCAGTTGCATGCTGGTACATTTTTCTTGCCTGGTCCTTTTTTTTTTTTCTGTGGTGGAATGTGAGAGACTACCATTATCTAAAAAAAAAAAAAACAAATGTGTGGCCTCTTCCCTTTTCGCCCAGGTAGCAATCCTCTAGACTCTTCCACTACACTTCCCTTTGAACATCAAGGGACAGTTTAGGAGTGGATAATTTACGACTCCACTCTACAGAAATGTTTTCCTTTATTTTGGAGAAAAAAGGGCAGCTGTATATGAGTAAGAACTTAAGTTCATTTATGATGTTCCTTTTTAGCACATTCTTGAGGAACTCCTGTATATTTTTCAACTAGAACTGATCTTTGACATGGCAATAAATCTTGAACCAAACCAAATATCTCTACTATTTACAGCTGAAGGACAGGGTCAGCATGGGTAAGAAGCTGAGAGGCAGAGTCTGAGATGGCTGAAGGCGAAGTGCTGGGCTCCTGCGTTCCCCTCTATTGCCAGGGGCTAGACGAGTGTGATGCGGGTTGTCAACTGACAAGGTAGCCTGCAACAATTCCTTGCATCACAGTAGGGTAGGAAAGGGAGTGCTTGTAGTATCTACAGCATCATGCTTTTCTTGGGAGGCTAGAACATGTTAACGACATGGCGTTTGGTATGTCACTTTGAGAAATTTGCTCCATCTTTAATGACTGCACCCTCGACGAGATGTTAAGACCCACATACCACCATAGCATTTAATTGTTCTATCTTAAGCTCAAATGACCACTCGCCGATACTACAGATGTGTGTATTGATCCTAACAGACCTCCCAGGTGTAAGTGAAGTCGGGGAAGTAGCTAGGGCGTGATAGACTGACCAAGAGCCAGAGCTGCAGTAAGGTTGTCGTGTTGTGCAGGGCGACAGCAGGAGGCTGCGAGGGAGACTGCTCCGGAGAGAGGTTCAAGTGGGCCAGTGGAGACGGGGGTGCCGTGGCCAGCAAGCGGGCCCAGGACCTGCTGGGTGTGGTTACGCACAGGGATGCCCTCACGTTGGTGCTGCGGCCTGATGAGACGGCCTCCGCTACGCTCACCTTCTCGCCCCACGTGCCTGGCCACCATTCCGCCGTGCTCTTCATCAGGTGAGTGCGTTATCATATTCGTTATACTACTGCAGTTTCCTGCTTTGTGGACCTTCCTCCAGTTATCCAGGCCTCTTTTCAATTATTCATTATGACAATGTAATTTTTTGATCAATGAGTTGGATCTCTACATATGTTATAATACCCTTGGCTGTGGTTTAAGTTTTGCACAGAATCTTGTAAAAATTGACAAACAGCATTTATTTGAACTAGGGATGGGCGATTTCTGATTCTCGATACATTGATAACCTCTATACCACTGCTGTCGAGAGGTATCAATCTTCACACGAAAAATATTTTATTCTTTATTGTAAACATTCTTGTCGAAAGAAAATATATACGTACATAAGTTAACGTTTGTGAGAAATGCAACAACAAGAAGAAGAAGGATACGTGTGATTGAAATGAATTTTATACCGCAGATTAAGTACTTGACAATACACAATTGATTAGGATTACAGAACTGTACTTGATGTCTGCCCTTCAGAATTCAGTATTCATAGCCTCTAAATGTCATGGTATGGAATCAAAGAGTACCTGGATATGTTCCTGGGGAATCTCCCAATATGCACTTTGTATACTAGTCCACAAAGTATCAACAGTGGTTGCTGGAAGACTGTGATGAACAAGTCGTTGACCAACCATAGCCGACACATGTTCGATGGAAGACATGTCAGGCGAACGTGCAGGCCAGGGAAGCAATGGTACCGATGGTGATGCCTAATACACTCAACTTGGAAAAATGAATGAAGGAATACAGGCACAGTATCCCTCTAGAGTCCAGGGATACTGAGTATCCTTAGTGAGGATTTTAATTGGACTGTATGGGCTGATGCGGGGCACCCTGAGGGCTTCTGGTCCTGGCTCACCAGAGCAATAGCTTGGCACTGAGGGTAATGCTATCCCTTTTGTGGCCCGCCAGGTGATTGGACATTTAGGAAATAGCTGTGGGTACACAGCTATGCACGTCCAGTGATGTTTCGTTAAGTTCAGATGAATAGAGAATTATGATTTAGCAGATTCAGTGGGTGTCCTGGAGACACAGGCATGACCGTAAAGCTGGTTTAACACAGTCGAAACTGGAACCATCGAACCCGCTTGAACCGAAAGTCCCTGTCCAACGAGCATTTTCTGTGGGCCCAACCAAATTCCTATGTAAACAATGCTAAAAAAGTCAGTTTCGTCAAACTCAAAATTTAGTAATTCGCAACGATTGAACCAAAACTTGTGTAGCATCGCTGAAAATGACGTGCTCCTATCATTAAACAACAAAGTATTTACAAAAAAGTATTAACTGTAGGCCTACGAATTCTGTACATAGTACATTATATAAACATGCACAAGTAATACTAATAGACATCACAGATAAAATAGATTTTCAACATGCATTGTTTGGCTTACATGTCGCTGCCTTGCATTTAGTCCTATTTATGTCATTTATAACTTTGGAAATAACCTGTTGTACATTCGATGGATAGAGTTTCCTCTGTATTATATAGCAGTGTGTTAGGACAGGTTCTTTTATTGGTCTACCCGGGAATGAATCTATTCTTCCTGGGGTCGGTGCCTTGGGGTAAACCTCTGCCGGAGCCCTATCAACCGATCAGTACGGGAGCATGTGCCTCACAAGGTCACGGAAACATAAGGGAATATTTTTATAGGGATACTCTTAGCCACCCTGAACACGCCATAAACAGAGCAACAGCTCTCAGGTTCTTAGAGGAGAAGGGACTTTGTATCCATACCGACCCAGATTATAATCTTAATTACTCATGTTATATGCAGGTAATAAAAATGAACACTGTTACAGGCAGAGAAATGAAACCATTAAGCCTTGTGTAGTAATGGCGGTACCATGAAATAATAGTGTAATATTTAGGAAAATGTTATAACAGGGTTTTACTCTGTCATGTGGTTATCTCTGTAGTGAGGGTTGATAACGAGCTTGTTAATGAATTTGAGACAATCATGTTGAGTATGCAGGTGATGTGAATGCAGGAAGGGAGTGTAGTGTAGTAATGTGAGATGTTTGTTGCAGGAACAACCTGACGGTGGTGGAGGTGCTGAAGGTCGCAGGTCAGGCCGCCGTGCCTCTCTTCAAGTTCGGCAACCGCAAGCCTGTGTCCGGCACGCCACTGCTCTTCGAGCTAGCTGACAAGCACCTCAAAGACTGTGCAGGTAAGCGTCTCTCACTCTCTTCTTTCACTGCAAGTACTGTGTTTCATTGCATGGTCTCACATTTTGTATTTAAAATTTCCTTCGTAATTTTGGGTGTGACTGATTTGTGAATTATTGCTTTTACACACGGAAGAAATTTGTGAACAGCACTTGTTACAATGTTAATTATGCTCCTGGTCACCACTTGATATCTATTCCTTGTAAACTTCACAGATTTCCCTTCAATTATTTAACCAAACGTCTGGAAACTGTCAACAAACTTAGCAATTATTATTCTTTCCCCTTTTGTTCGGCTTCAAGCTTAGGCGCTTAGCTGACGCGCTAGGCTGGCTTCTATCACATGAGCTGGGTTGGCATGACGCCTGATAATAAGGCAAACTAACTTGGCTGCCTTTGTCCGTGAGCTGCCCCTGCGTCTAGCGGCGTGCTGGTAGACTCGGGACGCAAGTTGTTTGACGTTCACACTCATCCTAGGTTACGTGATTAGGTAAAGTCATGTTTATATTTACTTATCAAAGAGCATCACTCCTCACAGTAAACTTTTATTTTTTTTAATGTGTGTGTTGCATACTTGCTAACTTTCACAATTTGCCTATAAAATGTATGGAATGAAAGGTCTTTTACGGTTTTTATTCCAACATAGAACTCCTTTTCAGGTTTTAAAAGAGACATGAGCCGCTTATATATCTAATTTAATACAATTACGATTCATCGCCTAGAACACCTCTTCCATCTCTACAGATTTGAGCAACATGTTGCCTACCCTACAGGCAACGGGAACTTACAAGCAATTCCTTCTCACCTGGAAGGTGCCGGCCTCTGCAATCATTTTTTCACATGTCTAGCAACCTCCCACAGCACTACTATAGTCCAATCCCCATTGGAAGCAACTTTCTCGGAGCCTTGCGAAATATCTACTTGCAGGCCTGTTTCGTATCCTTCCGCCCAATGTAAACAAACATTGCCATGTGACTGCCATGCAGCATCTGTCAAACTCAATGATTACATGAGTGAATACGTGTTCGTATACATTGTGAGTGAATACGTGTTCGTATACTTTCGCTACACCTAAAAATAAACATTGATATGTGACTCCTACCTTTATGTCTGTCAAATGTGTTGTTTACTGTTTACAGCTTTTCAAAGAATTGTCTTAGGTCTATTACAAAAACAATTTCTTACCTATATTCACAATTTAGGCCTATAACATTATTTTGGTCACCTTTATGACGTTTTAAAATGCCTGAATTAACGATATTTCTTACGGTTATGTTACAGTAACATATATGTTTTCCACGACATAGCACATTACACGTAATGCACGTTGATATTTTGCAGCGACTGTGTTAAACAATGTTACAACTGGGGGGGTAATGAACTGTAGTTTTTAACTTTTTGTTATTGATATGCGTTGGGTTATTTCTTTAAAAGAATGGCCTCAGTTCTAATAACGAAGGAATAGCCAGTCCAACGTAAAAGCAACATTAAAATTGAGCGCACAACTCGTTTCGCTCATTTTTTTGTTATAGAAACTTAAAATATAGCTGTGAACATGCACACAAATAAACTTACCGTAACTTTTATTCCGCTCATATTTATGTGTATTGCTACTTACTGTGTATTAGGTTTATTGAAATATATTGGAGCTGGGCTTGGTTATTTTGTTGATTAGTGGTAAATCACGTTACACCACTGTGTTTCAAACACCCACCAGGGCAAAGGTAAAATGTTGTGATAAATAAACAGACGTGGATGAAAATAAATAACTTCGCCATAAACCAGTTCACATTTACAATGTATAAATTGTTAATACCAAATATTTGAAATCACGCACACACAGGGCCAGCGTATCGGCCACGATGCACAAAGGCATGCCATTTCACAGACGCATTGATTAACGAAACACACATCACAGTATATTTATTACTGCCGTGGAAACACAGATTTATCACAACATCGTAACTTCTCTAGGTAGGTTTAAAAAAAGAAACGTCTACAAACGTGATGTATTAATTTGAAGTATTTTTTGGAGTAAGTATAATTTACGCTTCATTTGGTAAAACAGCAACACGCCATGTCACTGCTCACCACGTCTGCCAACATCACTTTGTTTCTGCCCCGTCATCATATCTAAATATATTAAAATAAGTATTCAAACATTAAAATCTTTTTTCAGTTGTAGATTACAAATTCAAAAATCATTATTTTGCTGTAATAAGTATGAAGTATGCTAAAATTGAAATCGTGTACAGTTTTGCAGCGTACTAGCGAAGTGAAACTTTCCGAGTGTGAAAGACACAAAGACAGAGAAAGAGCGACAAAGCTCGCTCAGCAGACAGTTGCTTCAAAATTGCTCTTGCTCGATAAAATAACACCGTACCATTATGGCCTACTCACAATATTTTCCGCTGTTATTTTAAACTGTAAAAATGAGATATGTTACCATCTGGGTTACCTAAATATTTAAATAGGCATACGAACACGAACATTTTCTTTTGTCTTTACTTTGTCTCCTCTAGACACCTTTATTTTGCAGTTTAACTTTAATTCATTAGTCACATCTAGAACCAGCTTTTCCCTTTTACTAGAACCTGGTCCCCTACACCTGGAACCATGCAGTTACGTTCATCTATCCTCGACTTAGTAAGCGGTAGCATAGGTCACGTGTCTATTGAGCTTTCAATACACACACGTTGCTCTCTACCTTTCTTCTTTTATTTCCAGGGTATTTATTTGTATCCACAGTTGAAGGTAAATTACAGTGTGCACTGTAGATGGAAACCGGGAATTTTACTAAACCAAATTAAGACATACATATTAGACGGCTACCTGTTTTTTCTCAGCTACACATCAGCTCTGTTAGTGCTCGTGGGGGAGAAACAGTGACGCTACAACCACTAGCAACATATTCACACTAGGAGGTACGATAGATTCAGGTTGTTTCGCACCCTCCGAACTAGTTAGTGCGCGGTGACTGTGACCTACAGTGTTGCCGGGTATCCTAGTGTGAACGCACAACCAGTAGAGGTTTGGCGGTCCACACTGCTCCATGTCCCTGATCAGCCCGCCTACAGTGGGGACTTATCGAGCTTGATCCGGCAAGTCACTATGGGGTTACACTGTTAGTATTTCTGTCTAAGGTGCACTACGTAAGTTAGAGAACTGTTATTCTATGCCTCACAAGAGGAGGAGTGGTAGAAAATGCAGGGAACAACACCTGGCTCATCCCGCTCTCAGGCCGAGGATAGCATTACCCCATCCTACAAGAGGATAGACTAGTGGAACATGACTGTGTCGCCAAACTGAGACAACAATCAGTCGCGCCTGCTCCGGTTCTAGTAATTGACTTTCCACCGTGTGTCAGCATCTATACCACGTGCCACCTGGTTGTCAACGGACTTCTGACCGGTACTGAAGTGTGCCTAGGCTGGGACATTCTCATCTTCTGGTCTAAAGAAGCTCGTCTGTGGAACATCCGTTGCGGCATCGACCAAATTTGTCCCGCCTAAAGCTAAACCTACCTCGACTACAACATCCTGGAGCAGGAGTGAGTAAGTTTTAGCCAACACCCCTCGTCTCACCCTAGCTATCTAAACCCAGTTAATCCGCTTTTGGTCTAGCGGTTGAAATCCTTGACTAACATGCCAAGTCAGTCTAATCAGGCACGAGTCAAAAGTTTCCGTTTTAAAATGTATTTTCAACAGTTTTTGTGTCCATCTCCAGTATGACATTTTAACTTGAGATTTATTCAAATTGTTATATGAATGCCTGGGGGGCATATGTGAGAGTGTGAGGGATGGAGGTCATAATAAAAATTAAAGATCTAAATTTCATTTTTATTTCATTCACATAGCTATTATTTACACCATTAAATTATCTGTCCATGTTTATGTATTATGTTTTGTTTTATTATTGTCAAATAACTCATACTCGTCATTAACACACATTCACTTTATCAGTGTTGCCATCATTTGTAACATTTTTCACACACGCATCCAGACCAATAGTCCATCCTACTACAGTCGTACTCTTCACTGCTCTAATGTTCGCAGCCGCAGATTTTCCTCCCACTGGTCACTTCTCTCGCCGTGCGCTTCTCTTTTCACTAGGCATCTATCGCTGAAACTCATAATTCAACAACTGATGGCCCAGAGGCCCAACATGCTTTTTATAGCCACTGGCCCTGACCTGCAATGTTTGCAGCACCCCGAGTCTATTTAAGGGTAATGGGGTCAGGAATCCAGAGCATTCTTCAGATGTCTCAAAGATACGAGAAACCCAAGTTTGGGAGCGGCAAGCACCCTGATAGTTAAAACAAGCATGCTTTCTTGTAAACATTCCTTTGAGAAAAGCCACCGCGTCTCCAGTTACAACTGATAGTTCATACATATATACATCCATGAATCATCCAACTACTCTGGCCTTCACTTCCTCTCGCTCGCGCAGGACAAAGCAGCGAACGCTTAACATTATGTTTACAAGTCCACAAAACAATGATTTTTGTACTCATTTGACAAGAAACTCATTAAAATAAAACAATTTTGTATGTATATTTGATGTAGCCATTCATCGGCAATGTTGTTTTTTATGTATTACAGCTTGTGTACCGATACAATCAGCGAAGCTACATGAACAGTCTGGTTCCTTCGGTTATGTGCCTTCACTTCCCTGTTCCGTGATGCAGTTAAAAACAGCATCCATCCACATTGTGGTTAACTTGTGTGGAAGAATGTAATTAATTTTTTTGTATATTATCATTTTTTCATCATTCTGTGTCTTCTCTGTATGTTTATCTTGGTACAGTATTATTTTTTCTGGTTAATTTTGTTGTTCCTGTGTTGTTCGTAGTGTTGAGTTAATTGGTTTTATAATCTGACAAGGGATCCTGACCTGATTTGTGTTTCATTGTTTTTTTTTTTGGTTCAACTGTGTCCACTGATATTGGTTTTTTGTACTGCTGTTGTGTTCATGGTGTGGGGTTTTCATTTTTGTCCTCGTGTTGTCTTTTCTTTTGATTTGTTTTTTGTTGGCTGTCCTGTTTTGTAATAATAAGTTGTTCATTATAGTTGCCTAGGATGTGGTATCTACAGCTAGTGAGTCTGCTATTGAAAGAAGTCAAGGGTGGGTGGATACAGCGTGAGCTATTGCAGAGGTGGGATCCTCTGGGGGTAATAGGTTGGCATTTGTGGTAGGCTGCAGCTTTGGATGAACCCATTTGTTGCAGACTTTAGGTGGCTACGCCCCACCCTAGTTCGCCACCTGACACCTAGGTTTACTGCCAACAGCTCCCTTCCACGTTATTGCAGTGTCCTACAATTCGCCACCTGATGAAGCTAGCGTAGGTCAGCAAAATGTAGCAATCGTGCAACTGTGTGAAAAATGTGTCATCCTTTTTTGTGTGCGTGCCTTACGACAAGTATTATACTGCGAGTACTTGAATTCCTATCCTTTTATATAGTATTTGTGGTGGCCTAGCGGCCTACTTGTAACCTTAACTCAAATGTTTATTTTAAATTTCTTTAATGTTGGTGTAATTGTTTATTTAAAGTTATCCATAACATTAACCAAATCTGATTCTTTGTAAAAATTGCTCCATGTGATTTATGTTAAAATTAGTGTAAATTTTGGAAGTGTTTTACTGATTTCCTTTTCAACAGGTTGGCAAGTATTGTGTTTTTCTTTTTGTTGGTTATTTTGGGTCATGGAGCCTTGCAGTGCTGTGTATCCAGAACAGTAGTTGTTTCAGTCTCATACCTCATTGCTTCAATCATCACAAATCACCACAGACAATCAATACTTTATATTTTCCAACTTGATTTTTACTGTCTGTTTAAAAATCATAATTCCATATTTCCAATATTTGGTAATACTTTAATTACAGCACGTTTTGCTAGGTGTCTATAGTATAGAAATGAAATACAACACTGATTTTTATAATAGATGATAAGATAAACAATTCAACTGGGCAAATAAATGATTCAACAGTAAAGTAAAATCTGTTAGCCGACAATACAGCATTCCGTACTAACTTAGTTCAATAAAAACAGCGTACAAAACTTCAGGCAATTTGATGCGGACTTGGATTCTAACCTGAGAAATGTCATACATAACCTCAACATGCATGTTTGTTTAAGCAAATAGCCTAAAGATGTCATTAAAAAGAACTTATTGACATCAATTTATTACTCAACATTCACTTCAAATTGAGTGAGATTTTATTTTTATTTATATTAATATTTTTAGCCATACTCAATCCCTTGGTTAAAATGACCACAACTGATTTATTTGCGACAATTTTTGCTAATTATTACTTGCTGAGTCTTAATTAAATCTTTAAAATTCTAACAAAAACCACAGCAGACAGTTTCTAATTATAACTATACGCATCAAAACACCTCCACCACCACCACTTTCCTTTCAAATTCAGTTTACAATAACACCACCATAGTTAGTTGAACACGTCATAGAGAGTATGATTGATTTTCATTGTCACCAACTTACCGAGTGCAGTAAATGCATAAAAAGGGCAAGAATCCCATTTGCTTTCTCATTGTCGGCAACCTACGAATGTAGTAAAGACGTAAAAAGAAAACGGAACACGAAAAAACTCTTGCAGGATGTAATTAATACTATCAATATAACCAGTTGTTGATTATCATTGTTGTTTTCCATTCACTTTGTATTCAATAACGAATGATGCACATCATCTTTGGTGAATGTATTGACAGGAAATATGGTAAAACATAAACAACTGGAACAAATAATAAAAAAAAACAATTGCTCAGAATATACTTTGGGTTTCAGACAGAATATCTGATCAATGGATGCGGTAAATAAATGCTTTACAAGATGTAGCATGCTGGTTTATTTAACATTGTTCGTGCAGGATATTTTTCAGGACTGTCCAAAAATTGACCCGTATGGGAAAACTGAATTAACGGGATTGCAACAATGAGGTTCCACTGTATTAAGAGCCGTCGCGCAGTGAACAGTCTCACGTTCTTTGACGTAGCATTGGTAAGTCCTACATACATGCTACTGAGGTAATCGAAGTACTACTAATCTGTAAATAATTCTCTGCAAATGATGTTCAGATGCCTCAGATGCCGATGGTCATGGTATCGGCCGGTTCATTGGTACCAGCATCTGCATCTGCCCATCTCTAGTTAATAGCTCCTGCAGACACATGCGCTCCTTCTCTATTCACAATCACTGAGCACTCCCTCAACTTGCAATCATTTTTATAATATCTACAATTGAATTGTTTTTTTTTTTTCTTAGACACGTTCAAAAAGTAGAAGTCATACAGGAGGGAAGTAAATTAGAAGTTATTTTCACCAAGTCATATATTGTTGTTATTTATAAATTTGAAAGGTTTTTTAATTGTTAACATGTTTTCTATTTGCACTATTATTCAAACATATCACAATGTTTTTTTTTTTTTGTGCAGGAGAAAAGAATAATTTGAATCCGACTCCAAATTTAACTGTGAAGCGATCGTTCACGGCGCGGAACTATGGAGAGTTGCCAATCTATGTGAGTGGCTTCAGTGTGAATGGACTAGCATGCGAGGGCTACGGCTTCAAGATCCTGAACTGCGAGGCGTTCTTGTTGAAGCCAAATGAGACAAGGAAGGTGGAGATAGCATTCACACCAGACTTCACTCTTGCGCGGGTGCAGCGCACGCTATGCGTGGAGACAAGTGTGGGCACTGCAGTGAACTACAGCCTGGTGGCAACGCTCCCTCCTGCGCTGCTGAGTGCGTGTGCGGGTGCACTAGCACGGCCAGCATGGGAGCCACTCCTCTACTACTCTGTTGTGAGCCTGGTAACATTCCTGCTGTGCTGCGTGTTGGCCACAGCGTATCTTGAGGCAGACCGCATAATTAAAGGCGCTTTGGTGGTTGCACGGCCCACTCACACCCTGGACCTGAGCCGTCTGGCACGTAGCGAGGTGCGTCCCAACAAGCCTGCGCCCAGGGCGTCCCTTTCACCACTGTTGCCCGCACGCAGCCGCAAGAAGCCCACCAGACGTGGTGGGGATGCAACTGAGGAAGTGCCCATGATGAAGAAGGGGTGGGGCAACATGTTTGCCGCAAATGGGAAGGGGCGTGGCTCGGATAGCTCACTCTTCCCCGGCCCTACGCAGCCACCTCCCGCCAAGAAGGGCAAGGAGCCGCTGGAGACGAAGTGTAGCCGCACCTTCAAGAAGAACAAGACTACGTGTGATGCACTGGTGTGCTCCGAGGAAGAGACATCATCCACCACCACAGAGAGCTCCAACAACGATGATGTCGACAAGGTACGTGTTTCCGACTGACGCTCCTGATACCAACAGTCGACCGCTTTTGTCCATCTGTCAACATATGCAACTCATCAACACTTTTGTGTGTTGTAGGCCTTTCATCATCATCCACTAACACACACGCTTAATACCAGTAAACACCCTATCTTTTCTTAAAAGAAAAATAACAATAACTCAATAGTTGACAGTGAAATAGAATGTAGCGTGTCTTGACAGCTGCGTTTTCCACTCAGCACTATTATTCCCAGAAAGATTATTAAAATCATGACAACTGATAATAACGCACACACAGACGAATGCTCACAACCACACACGTGCTCATAACCACACACACACCACCACCACACACATATGCTCACAAGCACATCACCAAGACTGAAAATAAACACATACCACCAGGGCTGCCACCAGCCCTGAAGCTGAAATCCTGTTTTCTGTTCATAAAAATCCTGGAATAATTGGGTTAAATCCTGTAAAATCCTTAGAATTAAAAAAATTGTAAATTACAGAAAAAAAGTGTATATGAAAAATGTTTACATATTTTATGTAGTAGTTTTGGTTTGGAATGTACAAGCAGTTTGAATTCTTTTCTCCACTCACACTTACACTTTCATTTATACAACGACTGTATTGGCAATAATTTTAGTTTCCTTTCCATTGTGATATCAATGCTATACTCAAAACACAGTTACCAAATTGGGTTTGAATGTGATCATACAGCCAGGAACAGAAATATGTATATACCTGTGCCAGTGAACAATTGAGTAAAAATATTTTGGACATAGACTATTGAAGGAATGGCGTATGTCCAAAATATTTTGCTTAATTATCCGCCTCCATTGTAAGAATCTTTCAAACAAATGCATCAGTGAAACTGACATGCGTCGCTGTGGGCGCTAGTGTTGTTACTAAAAAAAAAAAAAAAAAAAAATCGAAATTTGGCCTGTGTTTAAATGATGCTGCTTCTAGATCCGAACTCACCAAGAACAGCAACAGCCTTCATTCATCATTTGCAATCCAAATAATGTTGGAGGTTAAAGGGCTGCAGAAGATGTGAATACACCATCTGCTGAGTGTAAATTCCAGTTTTATTTTTCCATTACAGTATCTGTCCCTTTTTTTTTTCGTTTGTTACCTCGCCCCTTTTAGCAGCTCACACGATAGATACTTTTCTCTGCCCCTCACACCCCCTTTTTTCCTCTGAATACTACTCTGCCTGCTAGATCACTGAGAAAACACCAAGACAAGACCGACTTTGAACCCAGCCAGATGGCATGGTAGCTTTGTGTTAGTACGCGGGCAGTGAGGCAATATGGGCTGGCCTCAGTTTCAGATCTTCAAGCTTAAGCTGTATGGTACATACGTATTAGGTCAAGTTCATCTCATTCATTTTTCAATCCAGTCTAGAAAACATTGTTCTAAATAATAGTAATAAAAATAATTGTGGGCTATTAAAGCACACTCAGTTCTTTATTTTAGATTATGTCAATTATGTATTTACATGTATATTTTATAAGTAAACTAGTTCACAGCCTCCACTTGAAAATAAATATAGGGGCAATTTGGTAGTTTTGTGTTAAAGGTTCACTAGATACAAAAAAATCAAACTATGAAATTATAAAATAAATTGTATACAAAATTGGGTCACATGACCATTATATTATGTTAACAAAATCTACCAATTTGAACACTGCCTTAAGAGTAAATGAATTCTAATATTGGGTTGCAAATGATGTACTAAATACTGCAACAAAATTAATATACTTACCTTGTAACAATGTGTATTATACAAGGTATTTCTAAATTAGACCCACAAACTTCGGCTGCAGGTTAATCACAAAAAAGAAGTTTAGAACATACATATGACCTATGTGTTGTCTAAAGGGAATCCTAAAGGCGGTACCTGTCTTAGAAGTTAGACCTGAAGCACTAGCTTATAACAACTACTGGAGATGAAAAACTTGAGCGCCTGGACAATGCATAAAGTAGGGCTGTGCGAATTTGACTTTTTTCTCACGAAACGATAACAGAATATAAGTAAAGAACCGTGAAACTGAAACGAAAGAAAAAAATAGCATCGTTAGAGCTCAGCCTTAATGAAAGATTAATCAATTTCATAACATTTCAGCAAGTTATCCATTATAACAAATTTGTTGCATAATCGAACTACAAAACTGTATGTTATGGAATATTTACCACAGGGGTCTTGCCTACATTTAAATTTTCATTTTATGTTGTTATTTCAGTTATAAAATAATGAAAACAAACAGATGATTTGCAGGGAAAAATTTTCTTTGCTATTGCACTCAATGAACATTCATTAAACACCCATAAATTCATATAAATCAAGAATTTGCATTTGTTACAACTTTTGGTAACCACATTTCTTACCAAAACGAAAATGAAGTTGTCATTTTTCATTTTCATTTTGGTATAACGAATATTCGCACAACCCTAGTGTAAAGTTAATTGTGACATACAGGTTAATAATCCATCTTTCAAATACAAGTATGCTATAGCATCATGCAGATGAAGTAGAAATAAGGGTTGGAACAACGATTATTTCCATGTAAGAATTTGATGACAGTGACAGACAGGTGTTGTGTTTACATTTCTTTGTTCTGATTCATATTGTTCAGACATGAATGTTCCATTTAAAAATTTTGTCTGTTTTTTATAAACAAGTCTTGTCCAACTTCAAAGATCTGTATCATCCTTAGGACTTATCATTGGATGAAAATTTAAACACTAGCAATTTAGGAGACACTTTCCTTCAAGTCTTGCTGTATTCTGTATCTCCGTGATTATAACCTGCACAATTTTTGGCTTGTAAACAAGGGTGCAAGCTATATTGGAGGAGAGTTCAATTGGTGTTCGCAAGTGTTGTTAAAATTTTTGCAAACAAAAAAAGTAAAGTAGTCAAACAACACTATTATCACAAGTAATTGGTTTATTATATGTAAATAGTACTACGTAAATACTGTAGTAACGTCGGCATATTCACCAGCAGTTGTAAACGTGGCTCGATAGCGGCCATGTTGTATACTGAAAGATAAACAAAATTTTTACACCGCCAAAAAAAATTACCAGTGTAATTTTTTCAAATTGTGGATATTTTATTTTTATATAAATATGGACTAAAAAAAAAACATTCACAATATGAAAAATATTTTGAAAATAAAACTGAAAACACAAACTTGCACTGAAAGTTTATCATCGTAGTCAGCCAGGAGTTTCTGATAAAATATGTAGTTCCTCGCCTTTGTACCACCAGATTGTTGTTACGCATGAATTTGTGAACCACGCACAACTTGCTTTGAATTTTGCCCTTGAAACATTATGACTGCATGCTACTTCATGCGTCTCGATTTGAATTGTGTCGTATGTGACACTGCGCCAATAGTTTCACAACTCGTGAACAAGTTAAAACTTTTGTTTCAACTTCAGAAAATTTGCAACTTTTAGTCCTTAAATCCACATCTGGAATAATGGGTTTTTTTTTTTTTTTTTCCTACCAATAATACACCTTTTTTTTTTATCTACACCAAATTCTCTAGCCACCTCTGTATTGCCATGTTGTTCTGGGAACTGACTGGCTGTGGTTGTGGGACGTTGACAACAATGCAGACTCACTAGATCTGGCAACAGCATGCGCTGCCTGGTGGCCTGGCGACTCCCATGCGATGACTTTCCGGCAGACCAGATACCATGCACAGAGTAGGTACAAAGCAGTGCTAAGTTCGAGCAGCACGTGAAAGTATTTTTGCCTGCAGAAGTAATGTTATCATAACACTGATATTTTCACATAACTTTTGAAGTTTTGTATAATCTTGAATAGGGCTGGACAGATACCGATACATCGGCCGATTTATCCAAAATCTGTATCTGTTACAATTGGCCATGGTCCAACCAAATAGTTTCATTAACCCTAATGATTTATTATATTTTTGAATGTGTGAACTGAATTTCACCCAACTCGGTACACGCAAGTAAGGACACTTTACTTATATAGTTTTCGACTATGCCGGGCACTTATTTTCATAATGGCGGCCACTTTAAAATTTAGTGTGATATGTCATATCTTGGAAACCATTCAACCGATTTATACCAAATTTTGTATTGAATTCAGGGGTGAATATTGTTATAGGTCCGCCATTTTTGTAAAATAGTGCCACATGAAAAAATGAAGCTTTTACATTATATCTCTAGAACATCTCAACCAATTTTTGCCATATTTGGCATGTAATTTATACTATGATAGACCAGGTAAATGTAAGTAACTGAACTTCATTAGGCACTTATTTTAAAAATGGCGGCCCTTGTAAATATTTTAGATTTATTTGGCATAACTACCATGCTGTTTGATCAGTTTCAACCAAATTTTGTACACTGACAGTATTTCTTACAAGCAACATATACGCAAAATCAACCACTTTTGTCCTCCATTTTGTATGATAGAGCTGCATAAATTGATAAAGTTTCTCTGTAATAACAATAAACTGAAATTCTACCAAATTTGGCAATCCAGTAGCGCTATGGCAGACCGTGTAAACTTAGAAACTTTGAGGTCAGACATACCGTATTTACCTGAAAGGAAGACTAAGTTTTTTGACAGAAAAGGAATAGAGAAAATGAGGAGTCGTCTACAATTCAGGAATCGTCTTCAATTCAAAACCTAGGCGATTTTGAACAACGCTTTTTATGTTTAAATACAGTGTGTCCTATGGTTGTACGTATTTTTGTAGTGCTGTCGCCCAGCCATAAAGAGGAATTGCTTTGCCGGTCAGTGCTATCACTACCATGTGGAATGCAACCAAAATCTGCCATTTCAGACCTTGACTCAGTTTTCCCGTGCTTCAACCACTTCAATTCTTGTTCCCATTCTCTTTTGTAGCGTTGTTTATATTGAAATTAATGAGACACTGTATAAGTTTGATGCATGGCGTCTATTAGAAATGTCAAAAGATGTTACTGTCGGACAAGGGTTCTATAGTGCTGATCAGAGGCACTGGTGTCAGTTTACCTTGCTTGGGTCTCATGCGAGGTAGATCCTGGCTTGGCGACTGCGGACCGGAATGAGGGCCCTGTCCTAGGGCAGGTGCTGGGCTGATCGCTGGTGCACGCGGCAATGCCTTCTGGTAGAATGATTGTGGCACATGGAAGTGCGAACTGGCATGGCCCAATGATACTGGTAGGCCCGGTCGTAGGCAGACTACGTTCGGGTGCTAGGGAGGACTGGTAGGTGAGGCCTCGCCAGTCGTCGGCAGGAGGGGCTGCTGAAGGTAGAAGGCAATGGGTTGCAGCTCAACTGACTAGGTTTAGAGGCAGTAGCTGCCTTCTTAACTCTCCACCTTGCACCGATGAAGGGCATACAGGAAAGGTACTATGGTCTACCACACGAAGTTGGAGCAGGCAACAAGTTCCCTGGCCAAAGTGAAACCAGAAGAGGTTAGGCCACCCAGAATCAGTCTAGTCGCTCCATCTGGTGAAGTACAACATGATGGATGGAACTGGTTAGCTGATCTGGAGGTTTACCCACTTCGTTGTGTGTGTTCATAGTGGTTGTGGCTCTAGCTTACAATGTTCCAGTTCCGGAATACTTGGTACAAGATACGGGTGGCTGTCAACTGGGTTGTGTTTGATGACGTACGTGCACCCGTTTAAGAGTAGCTCACAGTCCTACACTAGTTTTGGCAAAATGTGTTTCAAGATGCTGTCTCCTGCTTCACCTTTGTAGTTTTGACTTCTGTGAGGTCTGAAGTCACAGTCACCCTAGAATAAGCACTTCGGGTTAGGTAAGAATACGTGTTTATTCCCCAGAGGAATATACACGGTAGGCCGTACTATCTCCTACCTATCAATTCTACTGAAACCGGTGGATGTAAACTACATCAAACCAAGTGAAGGTTACCTGGAGCAGAACTAAACGAGAGCAGAAAATAAGTGTGTGTGTGTGTGGTCCGGACTGGTTGTGTGCTAACCTCCGCACCACATCCAGGCTGGGTGACAGCCCTTGCGTACTCATGGGTATATGACTCCGCGACCCTGGAGTCTCCTATGGCGCTGCCAAGATGTGTGTGCAACAACTGCTTCACTCAACCCCGGCGCATCCTGCAATCTGCAAGCATCCATGACCATAGCTTCCTTTGCCGGTGGCTTGGCACCAAATGCAAAGAAATTGGCAAGTAAATTTGTCCTTCCATTTTCGTGCTTGCACAGTAATTTGATTCATTGTTGCATGATGCTTCATATAACTCCTGCGCTTCATCAGCTAGAACCAAAAGTAAGTTAAAAATGATGTATTGTAGTTGAGGGATAGCTACAGCCATCTTGTGGCCTGGGTTTGCAGGTTAGGCCGTTACAGTTAATTCAGTGTTCCGTTAACGTATGAATTTCGTAATGCGATAATACATTCTTGTTAGTTTACTTGTGCAAAGTAGTTGTATCTTTACCTATCCTACCATTCATTGAGAATGGGCAACTGCAAAATATGAATTCAGGCCATCAGATGTAGCATGTAAATCCATGTTCCGTTTCTTGAACCAAACTGACCGTTTTCGAACCGTAACTGGTGGTTAATGAATGTTGGGCATAACTTGCCATGCACTACATGGTTAGAAACCATAATAATCCAAACCACAAAACCAGAAAATGTTAGCAATGCAATACAGTAATCATCTTACAGGCACCATGTTTTCAGTACTGGTTGTTCATCCAGTATGGCAGGCTGGTGCTTAATTTAAATTGGCAGTTCTGTACAAACACTTCACATGTCACACTGGATATATCCAACAGTACCCTTTGTCTTATTATCTCTTTCCTCAACCACATGTAGCCCTTCGAACTTCTGTACAGCACCCAACCAAGGCCAAGGTCTGTCCGGCCGTCATCCACTCCCCAGTCTGGTGACGTATAAGGGGTTCACAGAGAAGCAAAATAAGTAGGTGTTCTTTATAAGAGGACACAGCTGGTCGGGACAAAGGGGTTTTCTACTAGTTGAACATCGGTGTGACCGTCTTGAGGGCAGTGACCTCATATTATGTTACCTGCGTAGTACGTGACCCTGCTCCTTGGTTATCTGAGAGAGCGGAATATTGCAGTGCAAGGACCGTGTCTCCGGTGCCGCTGGCTTGGACACCACAGCCTTGTTTGTGTACTATGTTCTTGAGGTCCAACTGCGTATTTTGTCCCTGCAAGTACTATGGCAGAGTGGGATATCGCCGACAAACCAAACACTTGACAGAAATGTTCCAAAGCAGTCTCATGCTCTGCTCTCGTGTTGGCCAGTAAGACGAGTTATCAGCCTACACCAACCCACAGTGCAGGGACAATGATAGTTCAACAGTACTGCCTGAAGGGCGAAGGGAACATTGTGATTCGTGCTCACTTCGGGAAGAAAGCACTCCAAATGTGAACATTATAGTTTCCGTATTTTGGCATGTATAGGTCGCACATTTAAAAAAATGACTTAAAAAACCCTTTGAATTTGTGTGCAGTTATAAGATGTTACAGTGGTTTTGCTTTTTCAAGTCATGTTACCATCTGTGGAATAGTAATTGCACAATGTATATTCGTAAATATTGCAACATAACACAAATTTTCTGTCATAAATGTTTTGTAGAGGAGAAAGTAAGTCGGAATTTATTATGTTTGTATGGAATCATGACTTAACAATATTTACAGGAATACAGAAATTCAGTGCGGCCTATATTTGAAATATGAACTATCCTTAATTTTTCATTAAAAAAAACTTGTGGTGCGTCCTATACACGCATGTGGCCTATTCACGCCAAAAGACAGTTTTTGCAAGCCAACAGACTCACTACCCAGCCTGTATCCTGTATAAGGCTTGAAGGGCCGTAGCTTGGTTGCCAACTTGGAGACAAGGGAGGCTCAATAGCTGCAGCCGCATGAGGGCCGAGTGCGACCCCAAAGACAGGTGTAACATGTACTCGAGGTACTGAGAACTATAGCTCAATGCTAAGTGTAGACATTGATGTGTGAAAGAAGCCAAAGCTGGCAGTGGTAGAAGTGTCAGAAGCACAATCCTGTAGAGGGACTGTCTACGGCTAGACCTGTGCGAGTTAACCCTGAACCCAGGGCTGTGAGTCCTATTTATACCCCGAAAGCACAGGGCCAGCATGGGGGGGGGGGGGGCGGTGGGATGTGGCAGAGAGAGAGTTGAAGATGGCCGAGCACTGAGCTGCACTCCCTTCACGAAGAGGGGTGGTAAGCGGCCTGAGTGTGATGTTGGATGCCATCTAGCAGCCAGCTCGCATGTTTCCCTGGACTTGAAGAATGTGGACCTGTGGTTTGTACAGCCTGATGTACGTTCTTGCTTGGGAAGGGCCGCTGCTGGGGTGACTCTGTGTCTGGGAAATGATGTCACTGTGGTGCATCAGTTCTAATCCAAGTTTGAAGTTATACTATTTGTAAAATATGAATGTATGTGTGTGTGCGCGCGCAGGCGCACACACACAGACAGACACACACACACACACACTTGTTAGTGCTGGGCTGTGGTTCCATTTTCAATTTCTACTAACAAACACAACTTCCAACTTTGCTTAACCTCTACATGTATTTACCATTTTTTTATACCTAATATTAGTTATAAAAATGGAAACCAAATAAATACAATAATTTAAATGAATATTATTTGGAGAGCATATTACAAATTATAAAAAAAAATTAACTTTCATTTTCCATAATATGTTTATCCACTTTATAAGGAAAAATGGTAGGACGCAAACAAAAGTACTGCTTATCCTCGAGCATGTGGCAGGTTGTTGCTTGCGAGTTCGATTCATCATTAGTCGCTCCCGTTTGTGGAAATAAATACTAGATAGCAGCACTATGTGTGTAGAGTACGGGAATTACGAAAAACGAAAACCCTGTTTCTCGACTCGGAAACGGGAAACTCAGAATTAACTGTGTTTAAAGTTAAGGTGGAAACTATAAAGGGTCAAATATTTTCCAAAATGTGTAGGGTAAGCATTGCGTGTCTTGCATCTATGGAATAAACACCAATGGTAGTGTGAGGCATCAGTGGTTCAGTCTTGTGGAAATTCTTTGCAAAGGAATTGCATTCTTCTGTGAAACAGATGTGAACACCGGAAGCAGATGATGTCGTATCTGTTGCAATGTTCCAGTGTTCTGCTAACTGCAGTGTGAATGAGGTGTATGTCATTCAGTGGTGGTGTCACATTTCATGGACCAGTTTTGAGGGTTTTCAACTTGTCCTGTTATCTTCAGTCCAAGGCTTCAGATTTTAAACACTTTTTTTTTTGGCATTATGCCTGGTATGAGCAGCAATTTCACAATATGAAAATCCTCCTCTTTGCAAGCTGATCATTAGGTCCTTTTTAAACTACGTAACATGTTTAAACAGTGTTTGTGTCATCCTCGGAAGTCGTTAAAAAGTCCTTACATTCTAATGTTAGTCTAAGAGTCCTTTAAAGTCTGTATAGGATCCTGTTAAGTCCCTAATTTTTTGTTGTAGTTGGAAGTCTGATAAAAATATTGGTTTGTCACAAATGTGTTTTGCCAGCAGGAAATGTTTTTGCTTCTTGTATCTTGACTCCCATTGTTTAGTTAATTACCGCTAGTGGTTCTGTGCACTAGTGGCTGAAGAATGGTAGGATTTACAGCAGTGTCATATTCCATATGATTTTGCTATAACTGGTAAGATAGTACCTGTTATAGTACAGATGGTTAATTATACTCCACCAATTTTTGTTGAGTCAGTTAAAACCCACATAAATTACGTAATATCTCTTTAAAAGTCCTTCAATTTTTTTTGTTCCGTAGGAATACGAACCCTGTTACATGGTGCTCTTTCACGTCGTGGAGGCACACTGGCTCCTCTATTAATGTTTACAGCTCAATGAATAAATCTTTAAAAGTCTTATATTTGTGTGCTGTTGCCTATTACATGTCACTACAGAAGATGATGGCGTGTCTAGGCATGTGTACCTAATCATTCTCAAATTCGAATAATTCACATTTTCTATCCTGCTTTCCATTGCCTGTGAGTTTTGCTTTATTGCATGGTTTCTTCATAGTGTTGCATTTTTCACGTACATGGGCTTATATTGATCCCAAAAATATATCAGTGTTACGATCTCAGGTCCTTGTGGGTGGAAATTTTTCAGAAAGGGATTCTCACAGTCTATACGTGACAGTAATTACTGAAAGTGTGGCATGTACAGTATTCACTCCACAGTCTCTGTGGAGGCAGGAAGTGTGACTTGAATGTGTGTGTTGGGTTGCATGGCAGGAAAGAAGCGACCAGCTATCTGACCGCAGCGTGAAGCAGAGTCCAAGGAAGACGAAGGCAAAGGACAAGAGCGCAGACTACAAGGACAACTACGAAGGAGACTGTGATGACGATGACTACGAGCGTGAGGTGACACGCCGCAGGGACCTGAACCTGCGCTGGAAGGCGGGCTTCAAGGTTGCGAGTGTGAGTGCCGCGGTGCCCAAGCCAGTGGCACCGGAGCCACGGCCCTTGCACTGCGAGCATCGTTCCTCCGGCCTCGAGTTGCCGTATAAGCTGAAGTCTGCACGCAACGCCACACGTGACCGCAAGGACAAGACAGTGCTGAAGAGACGCAGCATCGACAAGGTTGCCACTTCTAAAAGTGAGTGCTCTTGTCCTCATGCGTCACACTGTGTTGTTTGCTGTAGCCTTGTCAACAAGCTTTCCCTTTTGAAATTCTTCCTCGCCTCCACCTAGGCAAGCCAGGTTCGATTTCCAATAGGGTCGCTTCCTGATTTTCACGTGTCAGAATCATGCCGCACAGTGCCGCTGGTCGGCAGGTTTTCCCGGGGATTTCCTGTTCTCCCTCTCCTTGCATTCCGGCGTTGCTCCATTTTCACCTTGCTTCACTCTCATCGGCTCTCAAGGCCTTGCTGTTAGGAGCCGTCCAAATGTCTTCAATCAATTAAGTGCTTGCTCTTTCTGACTGACCACTGCTAGCATATATTTTAAAATAATTCATTCATTCATTCATTGATCAATAAAAAGTACATAAAAAAGGGCATGCTTTTTGTACCTGGGCACATAGATGCAGCAATGCTGTTGGCTGTAAGCAAAATCTTATGATGGTGTATTGAACTATCTGTTTGCCAGCATATATGTTTTCTAATAATTTTTAAAAAGTACGTACTTACTTACTTAGTTTATCTTGAGTATCACAAAATGGCAGTCCTGATTCGGTGACTGGTTATATTTGCGTACAGTGGAACTGTGGTATAGTGAGAACTGTCGATGATGAGATAAATTATCACTATAGTGAACTATCATTGTAATCAAAATTTTCTTTGTAGCGCCATTTCATGCAATGTTACTGTACACTCACGTGGAGGATATTCTGCATTTTCTGAAAGTCATAATGTGCACCAAAGCTGACAAGTTGACAGTAAAATAAAATGCAACACATGTAATAGTTGCATTTTCCACATAACCATCATTCATGTAGAGATTGTTAAAATTATGTTATTTGAGGTTGCAAGTAGGCAGCTTGGCTACCAAAAATATGTAAAAGGACAGGTATTCAAATACTCACAGTGTAGTACTTGTCGACAGGCATGCTTACAAAGAAGGATGACACATGTGAATGTATTGTTTGTACATGGCAGATAGCGGTGTAGTGGGTGCTGAGACAAGGGGTGCGGTGCAGACACGCCCGGCCAGTTGTTGGACGGAGATGAAGGCTTCATTCAGCGATGTTGTTGCACGCAACGACAGTGCCTCGTACTCGAGTGTGGTTGCTCCCCGCACATCACCGCTTACCAACACCCCAGAGTGCAGTCCTGCCTCTCCACTTGGTGAGTGTCTGCCCAGTGTACGTACAAGTGTCCTTGTGCAGACCTGCCTTTAACTGCGTTATCCCATACCATATCCTAAAACATTCGCCAACCAGAATAGTTTATGCATAATTTTATGTGGGTAAGTGATAGAAAAAACATCAATTTAAGTACAAACTATTTTAACAGTTTTGAATTTAGTATTTAGCTGCCTGTATATCGTAGTATTATCTAAAAGATTATTATTTCAATAAGGAAGCTTATTCCATCACAAATAAACATCAATTATGCACATGGTACATATCCGCAAACACTGTCATAAGTTCATAGAATAAACTGTTTTTTGAATGCGGATCCTTAAACATTATAATTGAGATACTTTAAATGGGTGTAACTGTAAAAAATATAATTTACAATTAAACTCGTGTAAGAAAATTCATTTTTTTTATTTTGATGCACGAGGAGTTCTTGTTCAGAGTAATGTAGTGATACGTCTCAAAGTAGCGACTTTGGTTAGTGCTCGTCAAAGGCACTTAGTGGACTGACCTGCATCTCAATTAATGCTGGACAGTGGCACAACCTGAATATAGAGTGGGTTGCTATTGCTGCCAACTTGGCTTGTTTGGCTATAGGTCTGCCGGTTGAGCTGGTGGCTTACTCAGTCCGGTGCTGGGGCAGCTGACCGGTACCGTTGGTTTACTGACTGGGGTGCAACTGCTGGTCGATCCTGACTGTCTCCACCTGCTGCTGCGGCTGGAACTCCAACTGCTGATATTGAACCAGGGACTCGGCAGGCTGGGGTAGTGTCTGGTCTTGAGCCAGGGGCATGCTGCTCGCACTGGCACCTTCTCTCCTCGGTTGAAGGCGGCGATGGTGGGATGCACGGTGCCTAGAAGCTTCCGGGGAGGCTGAAACAAAGTAGGGGAGGGAATCAAGGTGGGTTAAGCCCCACCGACTTGCAGGCGCCTTGAGCTCGTCACCGTGGGGTGAATTGGCCAAGTGCTTTGCTGGGTTGGGTGCAACACCATGTAGATTGATAGGCAGCAGTTGCCTGTCAATCCCTAACATCCTTCCCACCGCTCTTCGTGAAGGGCCTTAGGGTCAAGAACCTTGCCCTGGGAAATAGGAGCAGACAACATGCATTCCCTATCAAAGCATGTTCTGCCATCTAGGCACACGAGAATGGCACCGAGTACGACCGTTTTCCTCAACCTACAACACAAACGGTTGGGTGGTTGAAGAATGGGTTCCCTTGGAGGCACTCCAATAGCTTCGACGGGTGAGCCCCTTGAGCGGACAGGTCCGACCCAGAGCCAACTGACGGCGGCTGCGATGAAGGTGGTATCTAAGAGGAGAGGGGAGGGGGGTAAGTAATAAGTGATCTACCAAATGATGTGTACAAAGAAGTACACCAGTCAAGTTGTGTGGTAGTTAGCATGATTTTATTTGGCGAAAAATACACACACACTCAGAGTCTGTACCCAGCAGGTTATGGGCCTTAAGCGTGGGATCAAATACAGTCGTCACTAGATGCGAAAACCCACTGATGATGCTGCTAGTTAAGGACGTTAGGTGTCTGGCACACAGTTACTCAAGACGTTCCTTGTGCGATGAATGCCAGCACCTAGCTGTTTGTGGCTCCTGCTGGAGTTGTTCCGGCAGCAGGTTGAGGTCAGGTCAGCTGGGTTTCTCTTCACCGTTTCTCAGCTGGGTCTTGTGGGCGTGGTGGTTTCAGCTAGCGCCTTTCTTCAGGACTGGATCTCTTTGGCGGCGTGGTGGTCATTTTGCTGCTTTCTTCGGGGTTGGAATAAGGTCTCCAGTAAACGACATCTCCTTTGAGGTTGCTGGCATCAACTGGTGTTTGAAATGTATGTTGCCGCATATATTTTTGCGTCAAGCTTCACACGTCGCTGGCACAAGCACGGAGTGCAGCTCCTTCCTTACTCCACCGCTGCATAGCCATGTATACTCGCTACCTTGCGTGACTTCTAGGTTGCGACTGGTTTCATCACCGCTCAGGCGCAAAACATATGGATTTGTGTGCTATTCTCTCATCGGGAATGCTGGTTTTAGATGACTACGTTATGACAGCAGCGTTTTAGAATAGAAGCAGTATGCGGCATGTATCTAAGTATCGCATAATTTTTAATACGAACTTTAAATATTAGATGTTCGTCTGCTGAAGGAGTTTTCTAATAGGTATAAAGCCCCAAATATATCACATATACCTATGATTTACCAATTACTTTTTCTACTATATTCAAATATTTCTTTGTTCATAGAATTGTATTTTATACAACTATAGATGTGGCAACATGGTTTGGTAATGCTCGTCAATAGGCTGAGACTGAGTGGCCAAGAAGTTCTGTGCCTGGTACAAATCTTGTCAGCTGTATGATTGGTTCCACAAATAATTAAAATTGTCAGGTTACCACGGATACTCTGGCTTTCAAAGAAATTGTTACTAATTTGTATACAACTGTTCGTCTCACATGTATTGTGCACACTTTTTAATCTTTCTATCGTAATCTCTAACTGGCAGATCCAGAATTTGACTGTCCTGGCTCAAATTATTTGCTGCTGGGAGCCGACATGTACCTAGATCTGTTGATGGGGGTGATATTGACTCACTCAAGAATTTCCCACAGCTTTTCACAGCATCTTTGGCTGGTACTCATGGATGGGTTGGCAGTCATGAAACATGCTCACCATCTAACATTGTTACTTTCTTCACGTTACGTGAGATATGGCGTGAGTAGGCCGCTAAGCCATTGATTACATTATAAAAGGTAGGCAGGATTCACAAGTACTCATAGGGCAGTACTCGTAGATACACACACACAAACAAAATTTAGACGAACATATTTTCCATGTGGATGCATAGTCGCACATAATTTCGCTGGCGAGACCATCTTCATCAGGCGGCGAGAAGTGGCACACTGCAGTCTGGTAACGGTACTTGTGCATTCTGTCTACTTTCTGTCATTTCTTCATGTTCATGTTACACCAGCCTATACTTAGTATCCTTCAACAAATTTAGGGGAAATGAAGAATTGCTATCTCTAAGGCATTCTGACAGTAAAGAAGTCAAATTTGAGAACCACACACACACTCACACTTTAGATGGGAGTTACGTAGTGCTACCTCCCTTCAAAGAAGCTAAAACCTTAGCTAGATATTGACGTGCTCGGGCAGCTACAAGAATGCATCATCTAGTTTGCTGCTTGAGGTGTTAGCCGAAAAAAATATAGCAGAATTATAATGATTCCGTGAAGGAATATGTGCAGCTGTGACATAAGCATCAGGTGGACAAATTGGTTGAAAGGTTTCAGTTTTACATCCCTCAATACTGTGATCTGAAGAGGACAAGTTCAACAACCAAACTGAGGATTGTTTTTTTCAATGTATCAGCTAAATAATTACCAGGAAATGACTTAATGAGCTGTCGATGATTAGTGAAACATCAAAATAACATAATATAAGTGATAACCAATTTCCATACTTAAACAGTTATGTTGTCCACAAATCTCTTTAAAATATACCGTATTTACTTGTGTATAGTGTACACCATGATTTTTTAACAAGTTCCGGGGAAAAAAATTTTAAAAATAAAATTGCACCAAAAATTTGTGGTGCCCTATTAGTAAGTATGGAACAAATTATTCTTTTTTATATTGTGTGGTGATTGTGATATGTTTGGAAAATACTTTAATTAAATAACTTGGGTGTAAAAAGCCAAAATGAAAATAATTCCCGAACCGTTTCGATCCTACTACTCAAGGAGTCCAGCTTCTTTTTTTTTTTTCTCCTTTCTCCTTATAGCAGTGCCCCACTCTCCTTTTTTTGCTGTGCTAGAATGTCACACTAACCTTATCACAAAAAAAAAGGGCCTCATCCTCCCTTCTCCCCCCTCCACCTCCCCCCTTTCACCCCTTTTCACTTCCTTGAACATGGCTGGCTAGCCTCTGCCATGGAAACAAAGAGGGATGGCCGGAATTATCGATCTGCAACATCTGGGTGTTATTACAAGTGGGGGGGGGGGTGGCAGCTCTGGTTTTGTGGCGTGACAGGATGTCATCATTAGTTGGAGTGGTGGAGCTGGTTTCGACCTACACATAACTGAAGGGTCACAGAGAGAGAGAGAGAGAGAGAGAGAGAGAAGGGAGAGCAGTGAGATAAGAGGGCGAGATGAGACAACAGACAGTCCTGCCACTCTCAACACCTCCCCCCAACCCCCAACAATTTATGGCTACCACTCCCCCCTTCCTCTTTTTTTCCCCCTGTATATAGGTGCAGTCCATAAATTTTTTTCCTTCATTTTGAGGGGGGAAAGGGTGCTATGCACAAGTAAATAGTATTGTCAGGTACATATTCATCCAGATGATAAACACTACCAAACCATTCTTTGGCATGAAGACCCAAAATAACCAATCATAATATTTCAGTTAGTCACATATTGAATGTGTTGTGCAACCTTTTCTGACCATGCATGCATTGAGACGACTAGCTGCAGATGAAAGAATAAGATATCCCACAGCTGCAAAGGTTATACTTGCGAACATTTTTATGGATGATATTATGACCGGCTCCTCATCACTTCCAGAGCAAGAATTGATAAGTGTGCTGCAGTGTGAATGCTTCACAGAGGGAATGGCCAAATAATAATTGAGTGCTGTTAGCAGCAGGGAAAGCCCATTCATCTTTGAAGAGAACAAGGTGTTTAACATGCTCCTAGGGCTACAGTGTCACACACATACTGAATCCCTCCATGAATGCTATTGTTAAAAAATTGTTATAAATGAACATTACAAACCATTAAAATGTCTTTGTTTAATAGTTAACGTGTTTATGTTTATTACTTTACCACAGATTACTATATGGCACTACTGAGTTACATACCAAGAGTATAATATACACATAGAATTTATATTTATTTTACGCTCCATACTATCCAGACCCAACCCTGTTTGAAAATATCCCAGTGTTTGCCACAAATTCTTGTTCCAGTATGTTTTTTTGTCTTCCTTCCTTCCACAGACAGTACATTAATTTCAATAACACTGTAAAGTTTTTGTTCCATTGAAGTAACTTTCTTGTAATTTCTTTTTGTCTTTGACATTAATTTATAGACACATAAAATCTTCAAGTGACAAGATATACGTGAAACCCTGTTAAGAAGTTTCGGAAAAATACTAAAAAATGTGTGATTACTAAGCAGGAAAACTTCTTAAAAGGGTAAAATTATGTATTTGTAATAGACGAAGTGCCACAAAGTGCTAGTTCCAAAATGAAAATCCTGTACATATGTATGTGTTGGAAACAAGTTTTAGAGGAACTATATTAATTCCTCGAAACCAGAGTAGAAATGTAGATAGGACTGGGGTTATTTTTAAATTGTTGTTGTGATGCACACTGGGAGAGGTACAGTGTACGGAAAGTTTGAAAGAGGAGGGAGGGTGTTGCTGTGTTGCAGGTCCAATAGGCTCAAAGCTAGCGTCGTCGTCTGGCCAGTGGGAGAGCTTCCTGGAGCCAGTGCCTCAGCCACACTTCCTGCAACAGGAGCCGACATCTAGCCTCTTCCTATCTTCCTTCCCCCAGGTAACTGCCATCTCCTGGTGCACTGCCACGCTTGTCCAGCATCAACTTGTGGTTTTCTACCTGACTTTGCATGGGCACCAAATACCTCACCAAGGGCATTCACATTATTTTACTATGTTTTTATATGCAGTGGAGCATCGATAATCCGGATTAATTGGGACCACACCCCTTCCGGATTATCAAATCATCCGGATTTTCTAAATGAACCAATAAAAAGGCCGGTAGACATCTTCAATGTAAAAAATCTTGCTAAAATTGTCTATAGTTCACTCTGTTGGTTACAGAAGTGGAGCGGATGAAGAATAGAACCATTAATGTAGTAAAATTTTTACGTGTTTTAATAACAGAAAAGAAATATTGTACTCTATGTACAGTATTGCATGTACAGACTGTCTTATTTTATGTACAGTACAATTGAATATGGATTATCGTCTGTCCAAATTATTGACTCCCCACTGTATATGTGTGGTCATATTAATTAAATCAGAATACAAAATTTGGGGTAATTACTTTTTTTTCGTACACACATTAAAAATTCAAAGCTTTTTGCCAAGCAATTTTTTAAAAGTTTTTTAATACAAAGTTAGATACCAGTTAAAAAGTTTTATATTGCATAGCATGGAATTAAATATTTTCTTTGAATTATGGTTTTTGACTTGTTTGGTTTTTTGACCATTTGAATATCCAGGAAGGGTATTTCTCATTCTGGTGAGCATAGCCAAACATATTGTCTGTATAATGTTTTATTTGTTTGGCAAAAGTTGTAAACTTTAAATATCTATAGTTCATTTACTGTATTTAGTTTCAGAATAGCAATGCCCTTCCGCCCCCTTTTTGAAAACACTTTGTGTGGCTTCTGTGTGATATCACAACCCTTTACTGGTTGTAAACTTTTTGAGTACAGTTTTGTCAATAATCTGCACAGTTCATTGGCAATTTGAGGAGACAGAATGCACAATACTCGGTACTTATGGACACACAAAGTCAGACAAACACTTTTTCTGTGGAAAATGTGTTTGACCAGATTTTTTGTGTGCATGTGCGTGCATGCATAAGTGTGTGTGTGTGTGCGCATGTGTGTGTTTGTCCATCCATCCTTTCACAAGTATCACCCTGTGAGTATTAGTGTATTCCATCTCCTCTCTATAATTAAATTAATAGCCTAATGGCCTGTTCTCGCCATATGTTACAATTTGTTAGTAGTTACGTTTGGTCATATCATGTGAACTTTATCAGCTTTGTGACTAGTGGCTAGCATTTGCATGTTAAAAGTAAGTATTTGCCTGAATATAAGAGCCGGTTTCTCCACACTTCAAGTACAAAAATTTCACATTTATCTTGCATTTGGGAATCTTGTTTAAATTGACTATTTTGTGAGTCCTTTCCAGTGCACGATTTACATTAGTGCAGGTCTATATGTTATTATCTAAGTCACTAATCATTTGTCTATAACATTTTCCTCGAGATACCGTATTTTGGTGTGTATAGGCCACACTTTTTTACAAAAGAAATTACTACAAAAAGTAGGGTCCGGCTTCTTTATGAGATATTTGCATTAAAAAAAATTTTCTACCCCAAAACATGTTCAGAAATTTATTAACATACAGTACATTTTAATTTTTATAAAATTAGTTTCTAAGGAAGTACAAAAAATAAGAACAAATTAATAGTTTACCACTAAGACTAATGATTATGCTCTGTGGAGGGAAAGCTGGGTGTTTTTTTAAATATTTTTTAATATTTTTTTTAACCTCTTACTTCATATCGCTCCTTTTCGCCTCACCCCCCCCCCCCCCCCCCCAAGCCGCTTCATAGCTTGCTTCCTCCCATTATTTTCTTTCTCCCTCTTGCTTGGCGCCCCTCCCTTCTACTACCTGACCCCCTCTACCATGACCAGTTTCTTTGTCACTTCCTTCCGCTCCCTCTTCCTCTACTACGTGTCTCTTCCTCTCCCCCCTCTATATATATATATCTCTTTCTCTGTATATCTATCTCCATCTCTCATGCGGATAAAAGAGCCTACAGCAGTTGTGTATGTGTTTGATGATGCCTCCACTGTACCAGGATGGCAGGAGCAGGGAAGACATGACAGTTTATAATTACTGCGTTCTGGATAGTTCGTCTAGGGCAAGTATTGATACAGGGTTTTAAGTATGTACATAATTATGTAAATGTGCCCGAGATGACTTAGTTATCTAGCATAGCGAGTTTAAATTATGTTTAGATTAGTGTAGCATACCAACGTATAGGTCTCAAATGAGGTTAAACTTATTCAGTAACGTGCTGTTCACAGCAGAATTAGGCCCTATGCCACTGTCTAACTTTTGTGTGAACCCCAAATGCCAAGGACTGACTGAATGAAGTTTTTAATATGCCCAGTACACTTTGAAGTTTTGGCTTGTATCCCCAAGTGTTTGTATGGCCTGCGATGTTGTTTGAGTGAAAAGAAAATGTACATTGTAATAACCTCTCCTTCAGTGTAGTGTTTGCTCTCACAGAGCCGAGGGTTAACTATCCAACTAGTAGCCAGGCCGGCAAGCCTGAATAAACTGGTGTGTAGGCGCGTGACCTTGAACAGCGAGGGACCGCAGTTAGCCTGAACAGGAAGAGAAAGTGCCGCTGTCATACCCCTGCCATCTTATACAATCATTCCAATGAGAAAATAGCTCACAAGTCCGTATGTTCTGCGCCTGAAGCGGGTGGCGATGCAACTCGCTGCAACCTAGTAGCCCCACAAGGCGTATTGCTTGCGAGGCCGGCCGGCCGGCCCAGCAGCAAGCATACATTGCAACACAGCGGTGGAGTAAGGAATTGGTTGCACTCTGCGCTCGTGGTGGCGGCGCATGAAGCTTGTCACAAAGATATATACGGCTATGTGCTGTCCAAACACCTGTGGATACCTGCGACCTTAAGGGAGAGAGTGTCTACTGCAGCATTTACTCCAGCCCTGAAGGAAGATGCCAGCTGAGACAGCCGTGCCAATAAGACCCAGCGGAGAGCCCATAAAGGGCTCGGTTGGTATTTGATCCTGCCATTAAGGCCCCTATGTTGCTGGGTACAGGCTCGGACAGTGTGGCTATTGTTCGCCAAATAAAATCATGCTAGCTAATCCACAACTTGACTGGCGTACTTATTTATATACACCGTTTAGTAGATAATGTATTGCTTACCACCCCTCCTCCTCTTTCTCGTTCGGTGGGACTAGAAAGCAGTCACCTTGGTAAAACAGAGTATAATCAGCCCCCAAAATTACCCCCCAACGATGCATCACTCTTACGGCTGCAGAGGAAAAGGAGACAAAGCGTTACTCATGGTTTCAACCCTCTACACCCAAGATTCCCCCGTCTGTGCCAGAGTTGTAACTCATACCCTATGAACTATCCTGTATATCACAGGGAGCCAGTAGCGTCAACTTACTGCAAGGTAATGATATTATAAAATGTCATCGCTATTCTGGTCTACGTCTCCTGAAAATGTAGGAATCTTTTCTGATTTTTGCATAATTACTTTAAGTGGTTGTGGGTTGGCCATTTCTATTTGTTGTAAACTTTCAGTACTCATATTAATATTAGAAGCAAGAGGGGACTGAATATTGATATAATTATGCTGATTGTTTATATTACAGTTTTCATACCGGATGCTATAACAGTCTGTATCATCGTATGTTTGCTCAACTTCATCATAAGCTTGAATGGGAATTAAACTTTTATGTCCATATCTATATACTAAGCTTCTTGCAAGATGTGTGGATTTGCTTTCTAATTCTGAAATTGGATTTGGATTTTCTTTTATAAGTTTATCTACTATTTTAATCAGAGAATTAAATCTTATTGTGCTAGTTCTCTATGTTCTATCGCTTGCCTATCTTCTGATAGAACTAATATTGCGGTTTTAAACAATTTCTTTGCTGATGCTAACAACGGTTTACTTGTACCAGAACTCATAAATTCCTATACAAATGCAGCCATTAAGTGTGTTATTATTATATAGTATGCACAATACTTATAACGCGTGCCAACTACGATTACGACTCATCACTCTTTATGTAAAGTATACCCTTACTTCAATCTATGTAAGAGTTGTCTACTTCAGCCACCCATATGAGAGTTTGTGCACACGCCACTTTGCACATAACTTCTCGGCCATTTATATCTCCTGGGTGGCCGAGCACGTGGCCACAAGGTTACGCAACCAGCGGGCACGCAGCTCCCCTCCCCCCACACTGAGTACCTACAAGCTTCAGCCACTTCGGGCCGACGCCAAAGATGCACGAACCAAGAAACTCTGACAAGAGGGTTCCCACCTCCTGTGCCAACTTACACTGCAGAAGAACGTCACATGCCTTCCTCGCACCCCACTGTGGCAGCCTAGACTTCGCACTATATAAATCCGTGTGCAGTGGGGCTCCAGGAGTCATTAATGTTTCCTCTTTCGCGACATCCCAAGCACTGCTCAGTGCTGGGACCTCCAGAGATCTTCCAAGTCTTAAGTACGCCCCCAGCTGCTATTTCCAACAACGACGACCACCAGTTGTACAACGAACATGCTAACACTCGTTAACTTCACTTTGTCTCTTCTTGACACATGCATTCTTTAGTACAGTTTAGTAGTAAAGTATTTTTCATGTCTAGAGCAAACTTTCCCTTTTTAACCTAGGACCAGGTCGCCTACACCTGGTTAACGTAGGTAACCTTCAGCACTCCACTGTTCGGTAGGAGATAGTACGAATCACATGTTTACTGATTTTTTAATAAACATAATTTTGTCCTCTTTCCTTACGATTTTTCGTTTAGAGTGTATTTTGCTATTTTGCCTGCTAGGAGTAATTCACGTCATGCACTGCCGACAGAAACTGAGTGTTTTGGTGTGTGTCAATTAGTGTATGTACTTGGATTCAAAATCAAACTTGGCGCCAACTGTTGCGAGTGCTATGGCCGGTGACCATCTTGACTTGTGGTGCTATCTATGAATGAAAGAAGTTAGTTACCGCTACTCTGTGTTGCTGGACATCACGCAGCTGGAATGTGCTACAAATATATTGTGTGGAAACATTTTTGGTCCTCCAGGCCGGATATGCATTATTGAAGCCACTTAACAAAGTTTAATCTATAATTACGGTAAACAGTGGACGTGTTTTTGGTATTTCTTTGTGTGCGGAATCGGGCGTGGTGTGGTACTGAAACTACTTCATTTTGCACCATGGCAGTTATGTATACAAATACCGCTGTATTTAATCAAGACTTCTGTTATACAATAAGTGTCATATTTATCATTTTCATGATTCGTGGGGAAAGAGTGTTTTTTTGAGGTTAGTCGCACGGTATACCAACCATAACTGCAATTATTTATGTTTTCACCAGGCCAGCAATTTATTGGAACCACAATGAGAAATTATTAAAATGTCTCAACACCAATTGAAGACACGTTTACGCCACCTGAAGTGTCATATAAACAGATTTCTGACCTTGGCTGATGAAGTTGACAACAATCCGTGTCGGGCGGGATTTTTCAAGGTAACATGCTGCGATTTGCAGCAACTGAAAACAGACTTTGAGGAAAGCCATTCGCAACTTGCTGTTCAAGCATCGGAAACTACGTCAGTTGCAGAGTCTAAAGCCAGCGATAGGGAACTCGAGGAGTTTGACGAGGCCTACTGTAGACTACAGGAAGTTTTTAACAAACTTGTTGTGAACAAAGAAGTAGGAAGAGAACAGCAATGTCATCTCGGCCGAGCCTCATCCAATGTTAAGTTACCAAATTTACAGTTGTCTACCTTTAACGGGTTGCTTACTGACCGGCCTACCTTTTATGATTTATTCACCTCGCTGGTGCACAACAACAAGGTCCTCGCTGCAGTGTAAAAGCATTATTATCTCCTTACGTCAGTTTCAGGTGACTCTCCCACTGTCTGAAGATAATTATAACCTAGCATGGCAAACATTAACTGAAAGGTACCATAATGTCAGAGCAATAGCCGCGATGCATTGAGAAAAATATAATGCAACTTCCTTGCTTAGCTGCTGTCTCTCCTAACAAATTTGCAGAGTATGGTAGACATTCTTAAGGAGAACTTGGGTGCCATGAGAATTCTAAAACTGCCAATGACTGAATGGAGCTTTGTGTTGTTAAACCTTACATTACCGAAGCTTGATCCAGATTCAAGAGCCCAGTTTGAACTAGCTCATAATACCATTAAGATGCCCACATTTGATCAGCTTCTCGAATTTTTGGAATCGCGTTGTAAGGCCTTGATGATGGCTAACTATTCAGCATCAGGGTACACTTGTGCACAATCAACAACTAAGAAGTTTGTAACTTCAGGCACAAACATCAGGGCTTCATTCTTGGCAACTGCGGAACATGATGTTTGTATAACCTATGAGGGCGTACACCGAATTCACAAGTGTCCTAAGTTCAATGGTCAGTCAGTTGATGAGAGGATAGAGTTGGTGCGACAAAAGATGATGTGTTTCAACCGTTTGCAAAGCCACAGGGTGAAGGATTGCAAGTCAAAGAGAAACTGTATGTACTGTAGTAGGAGACCCCACTCCCTTCTTCACACTCACTGCTGTCTCTCCAAATCAAGTGGAGCAAACTCCAGATATTTCTAACCAACAAGAAGCAGTCACTTCCATTCCCAATGAGGAAACTGCAGCTGTAATCTCACTTACCTCTTCCACTGATGTGTCGGCAACTGTCATCTTAGGTACAGCTGTCCTTAAAGTTAAAGATGTAAGTGGCAAGATGCAGAAGGTTCGAGTGTTGCTTGACCCAGAGCTCATTCATCTCTGAAGAGTGTGTCTGCAAGCTAGGGTAAAAACGCCAAAGGACTCATGTTCCTGTTGTGGGGTTGGCCCAGTCAGTTGTTCTTGCAAACAATGGTTCTGTTACTTGTGTTCTGACACCTGCTACAAGTGAAGGGCCTCAATCACCAATGCACTGGTCTTGAAGGATATAGCCTCCAAATTACCCAGCATCCCACTTCCTCACCACATGAGGGGTGTGTATCGTCATTTGGAATTAGCTGACCCATCGTTTGATACTCCAGGGATGATCTTCTTTTGGGTGCTGATGTATACCCAGATGTGTTTGATGGTGGGCGGTACCAACTACCACGTGGGTTCCCCATTGCTCTTCACAGTATATTTGGTTGGGTTCTAATGGGTAAAGTCAGTCGGACTGCAGCTGCTGCCGAGACTTCCCTAACAGTCACCATCTGCAAGTTTTGGGAGAGCGAAGAAGTGCCTTCTGTTCAACATTGTAGCCCAGAAGATATTGAATGTGAGAGTCACTTTGTTGAAACCCATTCGCGAGACCCAGAGGGTAGATATGTCCTGAGACTACCTTTCAAGGAAAAGGAACCAGAGTTAGGAGATTCCCACAGCTTTGCTGTCAAACTGTTGCATCAACTGGAACACAGATTGCATAGTCAGCCAGAAACCAAAAGGGAGTATTCCAATTTTTTGTGTGAGTATGAACAACTTGGACACATGCATCCAGTTAAGAATGGAGTAGGGCACTCTCCTCGTTATTATATCCCACATCACTATGTGTTGGAAGAATCCAGCTCAGCAGCCAAGTTAAGAGTGGTGTTTGATACTTCAGCGGCCTCCACTTCTGGAAAGTCTCTTAATGATGTGCTTCTGACGTGACCTAAACTTCAGGAGGACATTGTGGACATTATTACACATTTCCGTCTTCATCCTGTTGTAATGACCACAGATGTTTGTAAAATGTATCGACAGGTGCGCGTACATCCAGAGGATGCATCTTATCAAATAATTCTGTGGCGTGAGTCCCATGATCAGCCAATACGTGAATTCCAACTAGACACTGTCACTTATGGTGTGTCAGCAGCTTCTTTCATGGCTATGAGAGCCTTACAACAGCTTGCAGTTGAGGAAGGTGGCTTGTATTACAAGGCAGCTAAGGTCGTGATGGAAGACATATTTGTTGACGATGTCGTGATAGGTGCAGCATCAGTTGCAGAAGCCCTCAAGTTGCAGCAAGAACTGATAAATCTCCTAAAGCAAGGGGGTTTTGAATTAGGAAAATGGTTCAGTAATAGCCAAGCTGTTTTAGATGCAGTACCAGAAAACCACGGAGAGTCCACTTAGCTTTCAAGGAAGTAGTGAAGTGATCAAGGTACTTGGTCTCCAGTGGGACTCGCAGTTGGATGTGTGTTTATATAATATTCAATCAGCCAGCACAAGAGTCATCAAACGAGCTATTCTTTCAGACGTTGCTTGGTTGTATGACCCACTAGGATGGCTTACTCCAGTTGTAATTCGAGCTCAGATTTTCCTCCAAACACTCTGGCTGTTGGGTGTGTCATGGGATGAAGCTCCACCTCGAGATGTGCTGGAGGACTGGCAGGCTTTCATCTGCCAACTGGATGTTCTCAGCAACCTGCCCATACCTCGTATTGTGTTAGCATCGCAGTCAGAATATCAGCTTCATGGCTTTAGCTATGCATCCAATGAAGGTTACGCAGCTGTTGTATACCTAAGTACTGCTCATCAAGGTGGGGTAGAGTCACACCTGCTTCTGGCCAAATCACGTGGTGCACCATAAAAACAGTGACACTTCCTCGACTTGAATTGCAAGCTACACATTTACTCATGTTAATTGAGTCGGTAATGTCGACTCTTTCAGAACGTATCCACGTTAGTTGTATTACTGCTTGGTGTGACTCAACAGTGGTCAGGATTCCTCATCATCGTCTGAAAACTTTTGTGGCAAACAGAGTTGCTCGTATTCAAGAGAGCAAGATAACGGTCCATTGGAAACATGTGACTTCTGTTGACAATGCTGCAGACTGTGCTTCCAGAGGACTCTCACCCCAAGATTTACTGACACACACACTTTTTGGTGGACTGGGCCTTGCTGGTTAATATCTAAGAAGGAATCGTGGCCATGTGGAGGAGTAGCAACCAGCATTCATGAAGGTGAAGAAGCGCTAAAGCAGCCTAATGTAGTCTCAATGGTTGGACATTGTGAGCCAAACCTCTTCGCAAGCCTCTCTTCTTCCTGGTCTCAGCTTCAGAGAGTGCTTGCTTATGTATTAAGATTCATTTCAAACCTGAAGGTGTCACTAGGGTGTCTACACACTGGTCCCCTTACTGTCGTAGAACTTGATGCTGCTAAGAATATGTGCCTGAAGCAGGTTCAACGAGAATATTTCAGCTTTGAGATTGAATGTTTGATTTTAGAAGATGAATGCCTCCCTGGTACTGGTATTAGAAAGTTGAATCCATTCTTGGATTATGATGACATTCTGCATGTGGGTGGACGTTTAGAAAATTCACAACTAACTTACAAAGCTAAACATCAAATCTTGCTACCCAAGAAGAATTTTGTGACAAATCTGATAATTGATTATTATCATCTCGTGCACTTCCACGCTGGTTCCAATGCCACACATGCAGCCATTCATTGCAAGTACTGGATTGTGGCAGGGAAGGGATCTGTCAAGGCCAGGATCCACAGTTGTATAAGATGTCACAGGTTCAGGGCCACCAATACACAGTTGTCTTCCACCAAGTAGGGTTTACAAACGAGGTCATTTCTAAACGTTGTTGACTATGGGGGCCAATTCCAAATCAAACAGTTGCGTGTTCGGAACAGTCGTGTGTGAAAGGCTTATTTGTGCCTATTTGTTTGTTTAGCGACAAAGGCAGTACGTTTAGAAGTTGTTTCTTCTTTGAGCACTACAGCTTTTCTTGATGCATTATTCAGATTTACTGCTAAGCGAGGGCTGTGTAAAAATTTTTTTCCAGACTGCGGAACAAACTTTACAGGCGCACACCGTTATTTCAATGATCTACAGACGTTCTTAAGTGAGAGTGCCAACTTGCAGTGTGCTGTGGATACCCTTGCCACTCGTGGCATTCAGTGGAACCTCAATACTCCATCTGCACCACATTTTGGTGGGTTGTGGGAGGCAGCCATCAAATCAGCTAAGTATCATCTGAAAAGAGTTTTAGGCCCGCAGGTTCTTACATTTGAGTAGCTGTCTACTCTCTTTGCCCAGATTGAAGCTGTTCTTAACTTACGTCCACTGTGTGCCATTTCGTTAGATCCAGATGACTTAGAGGCCCTGACACCAGCACACTTCCTTGTAGGCACCACACTGACAGCACCTCCAGTTCCAGACCTTACAGAGATTCAGTCAAAGAGATTGGACTGGTGGCAACTGACTGGTACAGTGTGCCACTCAGCACTTCTGGCAGAGATGACACAAGGAGTACCTGCATACACTACAACCACGTGGAAAGTGGACCAAGAGTGAAGGTGAGGTGCAGATTGGCGACCTTGTCCTTGTCAAGGAAGACCACTTGCCACCCCTGCAGTTACAGCTTGGACGTGTTGCAGTTCTACATGCAGGCAAGGATGGAGTTTGCAGGGTGGTCACCATTAAGCAGCAACATCAAACAGTGAAGCGTCCAGTTATCAAGTTGTGTCGCCTACCTATTCACTGAGAACCACATATATCATTGTGACATTGTACAGATTTTCTAGTTTGCTTAAAAATGTTATTTTTGGTAGGCGGTATATGTTTAGGTTTGTTTTGGTGTATGTACTAGGATTCAAATTCAAACTTAGCACCAACTGTTGCAAGTGCCATGGCCGGTGGCCATCTTGACTTGTGGTGCTATCTATGAATGAAAGCAGTTAGTTATCGCTACTTCCGTGTTGCTGGACGTCACGCAGCTGGAATGTGTTACAAATATATTGTGTGGAAACACTGAGTATTTTCCTAAACCGAATTAACACACCCATTAGACGACTGCCTGTTTCTTCCTAATTACCCGAGCACTGGTAGTGCTGGAGGGGAGGCACAGAGGAGCCACAACCACTAGGAATACCTTCATCCAAGGAGGGGCAGCAAGCCCAGGTTATTCCCTTTGCTTCTAGGATTGATAGTGCTGGAGTGACCATAGCCTCAGTCTTGCCGTTCAACCTAGACTGAATTCACATCCAGTAGAGGTATTGGTGGTCCAAATGGCTCCACGTCTTTAATCAGCCCGCCAAGCATTGGGGATAAGTGGATACTTTTACTATGCTCGTTCCAGCAAGCAGCTCCTGGACTAACACTGTTAAATTGTTTCTCATCAAGGTGCACTACGTGTGTTGTTTAAACAGCGACACTATGCCTTACAAGGTAAGGCGCAACCAAAGGTGTAGGGAACAAAACCTAGCTTTTCTTGTTGCCAAACAGTGGTCTGCACTTCCCCCTCTTACGCAGGAAAGGCGGCAGATGGAACTGCGCTGCCGCACTAAGGCGCCAAGCAGTTGTGACTGATCCCGTGGTATTTGTATATTTTCTGCTGTATATTCACACCAGCCAAGAGTACCGTCCCTTCCGAGAGGACTGGTTTACAGGACCAAGGCAAGGTACATACAGCCTGGCCAATCCCAGGTTATGGAGCTGGGTATCTGCTGCCTGGAATTGTCAATACGGCATGAGGCAACCCAATATCCATTGAGTTGAGACCTAGGATCGAAACTTCAGCTTCATCAGCATCACGAGGTCATCTGAGTAAGTCAGTAGCTAACACCTCTCACCAGCCACTGATAAACCTGTATAAAACTACGCTATTGGTCTAGCTTACAAATCCTAGGTGATCGTGCCAAGCAGACCTTAACCAGGCACGTGTCACTTTAATTTTTTAACGTGGCCCTATCTGCAAAATGTTATTTATATGATCTTGATAATTACACTTGTTAACAAAGTGTGTTTTAAGTTGACGTATTTTGTGTTATTGCTGACACTGGTAGTAAAATTTACCGTAACTCTCCACTGCACTTGTTCGTATTCCCAAATCCAAGCATCATCAAAACATGCATTAGCGTACTACAGAGCAAGTCAAAAGTAAGGCAAGCAAAATTGATGGATATATAATGCAAGCAGATCATGGAAACGTTAGGCACCTCCTCCAAAGTTACTGTGTTAGGTCATGCCACCTAAGGTAGTCCAAGATAAGGGAAAGCACTGTTTGTAAGGGCTAGACAGATAGAATAAACGACTCAATAAAGCTAAGATTGTGCTATTATTTTACTTCACATTAACTAGCTTTATATAAATCTCATAAATGGCAATCCAACGTTTTAAGCAATTCTAGCATCCCAACAATAATTCTGAATGATTAAACTTATGAAATGTTTGCAATCAAGCTGCTAATAAACCCAACTCACACACTCAGCGAACTCCACTTATGCCAACTTGTAGACAGTGCTCGATCGAGGGCACTCGCTAGGTGCTGATGCAGTCTGCCCGCCTGGAATGGGCTCCCGCGGAAAGGCAGTAGGCTAAGACCTTGCTCCAGTATCGTAAGTGCCTTGGTGTCATCCTGGTTTCTTTATGCGGCAGCTCTGTTTACCCACGTTTCTCAAAACACGCATACCTCTTCCGCTCAGGCACCTCTCTGCAGGCTCCGTTGTGTCTCGCAACAATACGCATGCGGCATATCGTGATACCCAGCTTCACCCTCTACTCCTTTAGGTGCTGAAGTTGCAGAAATTACATCCCATTTAGGCTAATGGTGCGCCCGTGTCAGAAAATGTTTGTTTACCTGTGGCTGCAGTATATAGAACAGTGTGCAGTGCTAATAGCAAGTTTCTTTGAACTCTCGAACATATCAATTTTAAGTTTTGTACGATAATACTGCGGCACCTTACATTAGTGACTATAGAAAATATAGTGCATTGTATTCCATCTGGGACAACTGCAGTCTTTTTGCGGAACCATAACATTGGTGTCATCTGGATAGTAGGTTCATTTATGTTTAACTACTAAAACATTAAACACCGTGATTTTTTTTTCTATTAAAGCAAACATCAGTTGGTATAATTTCTCATGGAAATAGTATTCACAGTTATATTACAGGTGAGCTTAAGTGTAAATGGGCAAAAATCACAAAATATATAAGTTTGCTGATCATATTATAGGAATCTTAGAAGATTTTTGTTATGTTGAATACGAAGAAAGAAGTCTTTGATTCAACTTCAAAATTTGGAAACTTCACACACCCCTAATAATTTGACATGTGGCAGACTCGGCGGATTGTCTGCCCATGCCCCTGGGTGACTTGTTAGATGCTACGCTAGTCGCGTCTTTAGATGTCTAGTTGTCTCTTGCAACTGGTGCCCAACCGGAATACAATATTGGCCTAGATACCGCCAGCTTGGTATCAAGTCCGGCTCTGGCAATACCACTCTGCATGGTGTGGTGGCTTAGGATCAGGGACTGAGTTCGAGCGAGCGAGACGGTGCATCTGGCCCTGGTGTGGCTTAACTATGGTAAGTCCCTCGGCCCTGGTTGCGCTTGACTGGTGTGTGTTGTATGCGTCCGAGGTGCTGGGGTTCTCTACTGTCGTGGTGCTACCGGGGTTAAGTTGGACCCCTTGCCGAATAGAATCTCCTATATTACGGGATGGTATCCTTTCGCCGCTTTATGGATGGGTGGCTCGAACAATGATGTAGGAGTGACGGGTGGTACTAGTATGGTGAGTCATCACAGTAAAGCAGCTTTTGTCATGGACTCAGCAGTCTGAACCTGCTGGGAAGGATGTGGATCTGTAGAGATAGTCCTCACCTTCTTTGCCTTCTTCTGAACACCACCTCTGTAGGTGTAAGGCATCAGGCTCCAGACTATGATCGGGCCTGCAGGAGTTAGGCAGTCAACATGTTGGAGTGCAAGAGTAGGTGCGAATTACTGCCGCCAACACTGCACCCCACTCTTGATTCACCCACCATAGGTGAGGGAGTCTCGAGTTGCAAAGTGTTGGCTGCAGGGACTGTATGGTGTTGTCCCAATGGGATTGGTCTCCCCTGCATCGAAGTGTAACTCCACTATGCACTGCTAAGTGTGCGATGAGAGGAGTTTACCCCAGCCTGCAAGCAGATCCCACCGGGAGCGTACCTAGTGTCATGGCTCTACCGTTCCCTCCACCTGGGTGCAAGGAATGGGTGGCCTTCCAAGGAAGCCTTCTGTTGTTGGTGTGAATTCGGAAAGAGCAAAACCCAGTCTCCTGCAGTCCCTATCAGATACAATGAGGGTGAAGAATAGCAGGTTGGAGTCATACTCAAGAAGTTAGGCAAGCTCAATGTTTATTTTGCCGTTAAGGATAATAAACAGAGATGGTGGAAGTACTACCTCCTGTCCACATGGGCTTGGCGGAAAGTACACACCCTAGCGTAAAACAGGGGAAGATGCCCTGTGCAAAACTAATAAGAGTAAGCAGTAGATTTCTCCTCTGGACTTGTTCTACTCTCTGTTGTCCATAAGGGTGAACAAACATGTATCAGTGTGAGGTGCTGACGATGCCGCTGCTGCTTCCTTTAGTAGAAGGTTGGAGAAGATCTTCGGCGCCATGAAGTAGCGGTGAAGTGTTTAGGATTGGTGTGGGCCTTGGCACCACTTGCATGTGCGACGAGAGCCAAGGAGAGAATAGGTCAAGAACTGAAGCAGAACTGATCATCCGGAGGCCGGGAGCGCTCTGCCTTATATATTCCTCGGCCATCCCTTCCTTCACTGGTATAGGGTGTCTGGAGAGGGGGTTAGAGGTGCAAGCCCAGCGCCTAGATCCTCAGTTGGAGCAGCATAGTGGAGAGTTGTGGGATCTAGGAATCATACTTGTGGCTGCATCCTGTGACACACTACTGTACTAGCCCCGGACCTCTTGCATGGTCCCGGTGGCTCAAAATAATTTCCATTATTGTGACGTCTATTGCAGCCTGGTAAATACAACAAACTTGTAGCGCTGGCGGTGACTCAACTTCGTTGACAACTGCTAGTGGTATAGTTGCACTTATGAGTAGTAGTTGTTTGTTAATAAGTATAAAAGATGTCATGCGTCAAATATATAAAAGGACAGAATTTCAAGTACTCACAGTCTAGTACTTGTCAACAGTCACACACACAATGAAGGACAACACATTTTTCACATGGTTTAGCAATTGTGACGTTTTGTTGGCTAGGCCAACTTCATCAGGTAGTGAGTGTCAGGCAGCGAGTTGAGTGTCCTACAGAGAAACATCGTGACTGCATGAAAAATGTGTCGTCCTTATTTGTGTGTTTTTGCCTGTTAACAAGTATAGTCCATTCACGGTTTCTTCTGCCTGTTTTGAATCAAACATTCAAAAAATCTTCCCATGTATGACATGTTTAGTTATTCCCTAAATACGCCCTGTATCACAAGTGTTTTATACTTGTGTGTTCATAAAATTTACTTTTTTTCCTGTTAATTTGAAGAAAAAAGACGTATGTTGGTAACGTGTAGTGAGAAACAGTTCTTATACAAAATATCATTACAACTGAGTGCGCACGAATGTGGTGCGTTGTCCCTCTGGTGTAATTCTCTGGGCTTAGTTAAGGTTAGTTTCCACGAGGCGGAGGAATATCCTGGAAATAGAACATTAGTAGGCTTCAGAAAAGGTTGATGTAACCGTGAATGGATTATACTAGACTGTGAGTACTGGAATTTTTGTTCTTTTATATAGTTTTAATGTGACATCAACTGTTAACTATCACTGTAGTATAACTCGTAATAAAATTATATATTATTTATTATATTATTGAGTCGCCCTCTACCTCCGAGGGCGTGGGGGTTCTCACTACTGCTTCACTCAATGTAGTATTTCCGAACAACCCCAACATCTATTCATTACCAACTGGAGTATAAAGCAAACTCGTGAAAGAAGAGTATAGTGAAGCAGGGCATTCTTAACATGAACCATAATACCTTTAAGTTGAGCACATCCAATATTTATAGCAGAGCAAAAATTATGTTAAATAATTTTACTGGGAGACTACATTCATGAACAAACACTGTGACACCAAATTCCTTGTTGCAAACAATGTTCATTTATTCATAGTTTAACGCACAATCTGAAAATCAACACAGTCGGAATCACCCTATATAACATCTCACCAAAGTTAATTTCCATATTTAGTAATTCACACGGTGCTCACACATTAAAAAGGCTAGCATAAAAGTATTTTTACCAGGGCACTGACAACATTAAAAGGTACAAGCACCAAATATCTGCAGCCAAAGACTTTGCCGACTTCGGGAGTTACGTGTGGCACACAAGGAAGCTTCAAGACCGCAGCAAAAGTCATATTTCCAAATATTTCACCCCAACACCAAATGGGGATACAAATACGGTTCTCTCATACCTGCAGATTGATGAACCCGATGATTCTGTGGCGTGTGGGACACACATCGCCCTCACACCTTCGAAGCCGCGTACAAAACATACCAGACGACCTCGTGCCCCAGATAACTTTTAGGTTGACCACAGTCAGCGATGAAGCATCGGCGCATCTCCTCACACATTTAGGATTAGCGACGTTAATTCAGGATTTCCCACACACAAAAAGTTACTGTTTCAATTAGTAGCTGACGTAATCATACTCCACGCAGCATAGCTCAAAACTAGCGTAGTTTCCTGGGTGAAAAACGTCTGCATTGACAAAGAGAAACTACAACGAAAACAATTGAATAGCCGTACTGATGAATAGTTCCATACTGATTCATAACTCATAACTACAATAAAAGCAACTTAAGCAGACGTGTACAAGATGGCACCATCTCGGCACAAGCCAGCCGCATTTCACCCTAACTGCCAACTTAATTAGCACGCGATGCAAGCTGCTCAACCATCAACTCGAGACACACTCTCCTTCATGGAGCTCGGACTCGACTGCCTCGGCCTCGCACCTACGCGCAACCTTCAGTTCGCATCACACACAGATGACGTCACACGCTCGCCACATGCAATGCACCTAGTGGCGACCGCCGCTAGGTGCATTATGTTCCAATACAAACCATTTTAAAAACATAATGACATATTATATAAATAACCATAGCATTAATAGAACTTTATAATGTAACAACACAACAGACCGGTCTGTTTAAAAGGTTTAAAATACAAACACCTGTTTACACTATCAAGTTGTTACCAACTTTCATATCAAAAACTTACAATCATAACCTGTGATGGTAGTACAGTCACAATTACCCTCACCAAAAAAAAATTTTAGCACCCACCAAAATTTGCCAACAAAGTCGAAGTGCACAAGTTTCACACTAACAGTTCTGCTGTCACAAATTTATTCAGATCTAATGATACCAAAACCAATGTCTGATCACTCACTGGGATGTCAACAAATAGCACTTAACTAAACACAATGAAAAACAAGTTTGACCACCTTAACATATAGAAGAAAACAAATAGTATTTAAGAACAAGTATAAGAAGAAACATAGCAAAGGAGCTCACTAAAACTCAGTTAAAATCCTCAAGTACGCACATTAGTACCAAATGCACAAACCCAGTGTGATAAACCATCTCTCACTATCATTAATTCAGCGTATACACATTCTCCAACCAAATTTACAGCGCAACATTTAATCACTGTTTTTGTCAGTCTTGTGAAACTTTTTTATCTGTGATAAACGTGCTTTTCTTACCTCATAATTATTTTTAAGGTCTCCCAGCAAAACAGTAACAGGTGCTAGATAATTTTACTGAAAAATATAATAATAAACTGGCTAAGTATAATTGAGAAATGTCTTTGTAATAATTGAACGAATGTGGCTTGTCAAGCATTGCAATTATTTGTGCATGGTCTGATTGGAGAATTAATTGAGTAGTCCTGCATATACCCTGCCATATTACAAGACACTGTGTTTGTTTCCAAGAAGTCGCATATCAGAGCCCTAGTTGTGCAGTGTAAGGGGTGTTTGGTTGGTCACGCTGTGGGCTGGTGTGTTGCAGCGAGAAGAGCCGCGAGTGGCTGACAAGGAGAGGCTGTGGGAGGAGCCGGTATCTACAACCGAATGCAGTATTACAAGACACTGTGTTTGTTTCCAAGAAGTCGCATATCAGAGCCCTAGTTGTGCAGTGTAAGGGGTGTTTGGTTGGTCACGCTGTGTGCTGGTGTGTTGCAGCGAGAAGAGCCGCGAGCGGCTGACAAGGAGAGGCTGTGGGAGGAGCCGGTGTCTACAACCGAATGCAGTATTACAAGACACTGTGTTTGTTTCCAAGAAGTCGCATATCAGAGCCCTAGTTGTGCAGTGTAAGGGGTGTTTGGTTGGTCACGCTGTGTGCTGGTGTGTTGCAGCGAGAAGAGCCGCGAGCGGCTGACAAGGAGAGGCTGTGGGAGGAGCCGGTATCTACAACCGAATGCAGTATTACAAGACACTGTGTTTGTTTCCAAGAAGTCGCATATCAGAGCCCTAGTTGTGCAGTGTAAGGGGTGTTTGGTTGGTCACGCTGTGTGCTGGTGTGTTGCAGCGAGAAGAGCCGCGAGCGGCTGACAAGGAGAGGCTGTGGGAGGAGCCGGTGTCTACAACCGAATGCAGTAGGAAGCCAGATGAGACAACGCAGGCCAACCTCTTCACAGGTACGTCACCCAGTTTTGCAATCATTAGCTCAGCTCAGTGCTTCACTTACACTGTACCTGCTTGCTCGGGGGCAAGGAGTGATAAGGGACATACTGGTACACATAGCTAGTACCTGATCACCTCTATGCGCAAGCCACTGTACTGGTCTGCTGACTTTTCAGCATGCTGAATACGGATGTGGCGTCATGTGCAGTGACCTCTTTAATGATGGATAGAATCTCATTTTTCCTCAAATCCTAATCCGTACGTGTTCTGCAACTCCACGTCTCAACTCCAAATACTGATGAGGTCTGAAAATATTTCATTCACAAGCACTTTAAATATTTAATTTTACATTTTATTTGGAAACTTTGATTTCAAAATAAAAAAATTCATGAGACTTTTTGGTAAGACTATGTTTGGCAATTATAACAGAAAATCATTTTTTTTGTGTTGGTAGAAAACCAATGAACAAGCTTGTTCAACATGACTGAGGAACAAATTATGTGTATCAGCATTAAATTTGTTCTTTATACAGTGGATTCCCTATCTATCATTTTTCAGGGGATTGTCAAAAAATTTCAGTACATGTGGGATTTCTGTAGATGAGGATTCTGACATGCAAACTAATGAAATACAACTTCTAACCTTATTAGACTTCTTTTCATATAATGAGAACTGTACATTATTCTGTAAATAAAGTGTTAAACTAATACAATATAAATGGGAATTTTAACTGAATGCAAGCAGACTTGAAACTTTCAAACCCTTAGAAATTGAAATAATATAACCCTGAATGCAAGCCGAAATTAGAATTTCCCACGCACATTCAATCAGCTGAGAGCATAGAGAGGTTTTCGACCGGCAGTGTATTCATGGCGGATGAGAAGAAGAGGAGTAGGAATGAAACAAAATAGGTACTATGTACTGCTCTGCCAAACCAGTCTGCACCTAGAGGGAGGGTACAAGGGTGCCATGCTGGTTGCTAGGCAACTAGCGCCCTCCCTGCCGACGTGCAAGGAGAAGACATTAGCTCTGTCGAGTACCACCTAGAACAAATGTTCAGGCCTCGTACATCTACAGCAAAGTTGGCAACACCTGCTCATGTGGCAAGTGTCTAGTTGAAGTTATTAATTTTATTTCATTATAAAAAAAAACCAGTGATATTGAGGCAGAGATGAATAAACAATGCAAATAAAATTTATGTCTTCATGGTCTTCAATAATTAATCATTGAAAACCATGTCCTCTGATTTTTCCACATGCATTACACTGCACTTGGGAGCGATTATTAGAATAGAAAATGTGTCAAATAGGCCCTTACAGAATGTCAGATTATTCGATAGACGACTGTCTATTGATATAAATTAATATAAATTCTCCAATTGCCCTCAAGAAGTTACTGAGAATAAACTTTATGCTTGGTATTACAATTTGCACAAAATTTCAAACTATTTTTTTTATTACAAGGGGAGGTTAAGTACCATATTTACTCATGTATAGCACGCACCATAATTTTTGCAACAAGTTCCAGGGGAAAAAAATTTCAATGAAATTGCACCAAAAATTTTTGGCACCCTGTTAGTAAGTATGGAACAAATTATTATTTTTTACATTCATGTGTGGTGATTGTGATATGTGTGGAAAATACTTTAATTATATAACTTGGGTGCTAAAAGCCAAAATAAAAAAAATCTGTAACCTTCACGCTTCAACTATTCAAAATTTCCAGCTTTGTTTTTCTTTTTTCTCCTTTCTCCTTTTAGCAGTGACCCGCCCTTTTTTGCCTTACTAGAATGACACACTACCCTTCTCTAGTGTCCCTTCTTCCCCCTCCCCTTCTCCCTCCTCCACTCGAACATGACTCGCTAGCCTCTGCCACGGGAACAGAGAGGGATGGCGAAGGAATTATCAACAGGCAACATCTGGGTGTTATTACAAGAGGGAGGGGGCCGTAAACATGTGGAAGCTCTGGTTTGCAGCATGACAGGATGTCATAAGTTGATGGTGGGGGGAGTGGCATTGCTACCTACACATAACTGAAGGGTCGCTGAGAGAGAAGGGAAAGAAGTGATGTAAGAGTGATAGATGAGACAACAGATAGTTCCGCCACTTCCCTCAACATCCTGGGAAAATTTATGGCTACCACTCCCCCTTGCTTGTTTTTATGTCCTGTATAGCAGGCACCCCAGAAATGTTTTCCTTTATTTTGGGGAAAAAGGTCACGCTATACTCTAGTAAATACAGTATAAATTTATGGGCATATAAATTTATTCGCAAAGATGCTGTCCATTGAGTTAAGCTGGTCACCTGAGTGAGGTCTACTTACGTTTAGCATTTAAAAAAGTTACAGTCTGTATACATTTTTCAGTTTCTCCATTTATCTTTAAAGCATGTTTTTGTGGTAGTGAAAGTGGCTCAAACATGTTTTCACTGTCATTTTTAGGTATTAACATTTCGGTACAAAACATTAGAAAAGGAATAGGGACGTGCATCAAACCTTTATTTTTATTATTAAATCATAAAATGGTATGGTCTCTGCTTAAAGTCTCATAGAGGCACGTTATCGACGACAAGACTGCACGCAGTTCAGTGTTTCATGCGTAGAGACAATGAGAGAGAGTGTACATGTCTCTGTCGCTCCAATTCTTTTGGGCCTCAGACATGCAAAATTTCTTCAATCAGGCAGCTACCTTAAATTAATATATTTTTAGGGACGGTTATCGCACAGTTATTGACCAGTCCGTACTGGACACCCCTCTAGACTGGACTAGGGAGCTCACGCACCTAGATAACTGCCAGCCACTGTACACTTCCCAGGATATGTTGGATCACGATTATTACCCTTGGAATTTTTACTTAATATCACAATCCACAAACCCAGTTACTATCTTGGTTGTTAATGTCTGTGTAAATAGTTTTGGGTACTCTTAGTGTGAAGTTGTAGACCTGTTAGATGGACCAAGCTCCAAGTTTATTGATAGAATGAAAACAGCAATAAAGTTAACTCATGATTCTTAGACCTTTCATTGTTTCCATAAAAAGGGTTGTTATTTCTAAGGGGTTGTTATTGGAAAAAACCTTTCCACATAAACTTGTTTCATTTGTCTCCAAAAAATGAGATTTTATTTCAGGAGGGTTACTATTCCAGGGGTCGTCAAACTAGAGAAGACTATACTATGTACTGATGTGTGACGCATTTCCGCATGTTTGATGCACACTCTACGAACGTCTTCGCCTCATCTTGAGTGCAATGTTTAACCCTTTGGGCAGGTCAATTACTCATTTGTAGTACTGAAGAGGCAGGACACGTGCCTACAGAGTACGATGACGGAATGTCAGAAGTGACTACAGACACGTGATCCTAGCTTGTACTGTTCACCCAGAATCGCCAAGAAGCTGTCACATCCCCAATGCAAGATTGTACTGTCAAATGAGACAATGCTCTCTCCAGTCAAGGTCACACTAGCTCCATAGCGCGCCACGAGAGGGCAGTACATATTTTACCAGCACCTGCAACCAAGATACTGAATGAAAGCGCCGCGTCTGCACTTCTGAATTCTCAACCCCTGCGGCCGAAACTATCACCCCCTGCACTCCTCATCACCAAGTGCCTATACGGGATTAGCCCTCTGGCCACCCCTAGCTGAAGGCAGTCTCTGCTCTTCCACCATCTTGGATGGGGCCAGAAGTAGCCATCACTCGGGACTCGCACACTCTCTACTAGTGCTGAGCGGATACCGATACCAGATGTCAAATATCAGCCGATATTAGTAATATCGGCCTGCTTGAACTGATCTTATTTTGAGCCTATATTGAGACTCAATATTTTCCCTTCAACCTGAGGATGATATGGTGGCAATTTGAAGTAAGAGAGGTTCAACTGCTGCCATTTTTTTGTCAGCAGTTGCCGTTCTTATTCCAAGTATTAAACTGACAGATTATCACTCCAGGACGGCAAGGGCGGATGGAACATGACAGGACATGCCTCCCTGCTGTGAGATAATCATCTACAGGATGAGAGAGAGAAATGCAGCTCCCACTCCACTGTGGCCGCCTGCTGTGACAGGCACTTTTAGGAAAGAAAATCATCCACAGCTTGTATTGCGGATCTCCGAATTACCAGCTTTGCAGGCACCACACTTGCCTTACTCTTGTCATATCAGTATTTAAAATTTTTTAAAAGCAATGATTCTGGCATTCTTAACTCGGGAACTGGCAGTGCTTCAATTTTACTCTCAGTAAAATAAGGGAGTGCTGAATTAAAAAACTAAACATATCAATAATATTTAATTTTCTGAATATGAACAAAGTTGAATAATGCTGAGAAATGTGATACACGACCTTGTAGATTTAATATTTTTAATTTTATTTGTTTAAAGCATAAATTGCTTAAATTTCCATGACCTAAATTTCAAAATAAATTACTAAAGTATATTTTGAGTGCTGCTTTTAAGCTTATAATCTCTTGATTTTTAAGAATTAATGTGAAATTAATATTCCTAATGTTTTGTATGTTTACTTAAAGCATCTACTAGTGCATTGTGTGACACTGAGTTTAACACAGATTTTCATCAGCTTCCCAAAATACTTTTAGTGCTAGTAGAAGTCTTTGTCCATTACTCATATGTCCAATGTATCAGTATCGGATATTGGTTGTATCGGCAGGAAGTATCGGTTTGTACCAGTATCTGTAAAAATTTGTATCTGCTCAGCACTAGCCTCTGCTCCTCCACCGCTCTCTTATAGAGCCGGAGGTAGCCATCAGTGTGTGCAACCGCTAGCACACGTCTGCAGATTCCACCATTTGAAAGGGCCGGAATCTCTTCCAGCCAAAGACATCACCGACCAGAAGCCACATCTGCAGCAGCCGCACAGACCCTCTGCTTCTGGGAGACTGGACCCACCGGAGGCTCCTGAAGACTTCACTCCTTCCTTACCATCCCTGGTATCAACACCAGAAATTGATAACTGCTAGGTCAAGTCCTTTCAGGACCCTGCCTCACTGGATGGTGATGGTAGCTTCAACACTACCATTCTGGCAGATATTAAACTGGTCTGTGCCTTCAGAACAAGCCATGTTAGTTGGTTTAAAGTTGTTAAATACTTTATCTAACAGAATAATTGCCTTCATACTTATCTTTTTCTCTAGGTCTCCTTCGCCTGGCTGTTTACATTATGTTTAACTTCCGTCGCAAGTTGTATGTGCTAGGAGGTAATACGGAGCCACCTTGTTAGTATTACTTACCTAATAATAACACGTGAAGTCAAGCTGTTCTCTGAATTATAATTTCCTTTAAAATATTGGATAGTTTCTACGTAAAAGCACCCGTCAGAAGTGAAGCCGATAGACCACCAAGCACAAGGCTAAATACACACCCATTAAGTGACCACCCGAGCTCTACCAAACAGTTAGAATTCAGTAGAAACTATATCACTAGAAATTCCTCCACCAGGTGTATCAAACAGGCCATGTTTATTCCGTACTCCACCACCGCTTCAGCTGGGGCCGGAAAGGAGCTGGAATTAACTTAGACAGATTGAACCCCTGTGGAGACCACACCTGGGTGGTTCCTGTCAAACATCTTGTAGCACTGCCTAACGCTCTGTCCATCACTTGTCCAGGGGCCAAGCGAAAGGCGGACAAAGTAACCGCTCTTTCCTGGGAGACTGTGAACTATTCAGAAGTACAAGGTAAGCAAGGCTGTATTTGTTCCTCTCGCCTTATGCCATACTCTCGGAAGGAAGGCATGTGGAGAAGGTTGAAAAAGCCCTTGTACCAGGGCTGCCGCCAACCCTGGAGCTGAAGTCCTGGTTCCTGTGTATAAAAATTCTGTAAAATCCTGGAATCATTGGATCAAATACTGTCAAATCCTTGGAATTAAAAAAATTTGCAGATTACAGAAAAAAAGTGGATATGAAAGACATTTAAATATTGAATGTAGTTGTTTTGGTTTGGAATTTACAAACCATGGTAATTCTTTTCTCCACTCCTACTTATACTTTTGTTTATACAATAACGTATCTGCGGTAATTTTTGTTTCCTCGCCATTGTTATATCAATGCCAAACGCAATACAGGGTCACCAAATTTGGATTGCATGCGTAAATACGGCAGTTCTCCTTGGCCTTTGCATGTGATCATACAGCGTTGAACAGAAATATGTAGATAACTGTATACCTGCGCCAGTGAATAATTAGTGAAATATTTTGGATGTACACTATTGAAGCAGTGGTGTATGTACAAAATATTTCGCATAATTATTCACCTCCATTGTAAGAATCTTTCAAAATGAATGCTTCAGTGAAACTGACACACATCACTGTGGGTGCTTGTGTCGCATGTACGCAGCAGCCATTTTGAGCAAACCGTTAAAAAAAACTTGCCACCACTACACTTTAGGTTTGGATTTTTTTAGGGTGTTAAAAATCTATAAAAACTGATAAAATCCATTTTGAAACGGCAGGCCTGCCTTATACTCCTCCGAAGGTAATTGAAATTGACCACCCCTTTCCACTACTGCTCTCAGCAGTATTTCCACCCCGCAGGACAGAATTCAAACAACCTGCAATACTGGGAGGTCTCACCCCTCAGTCCTCCCACAGCCTGTATTCTTGCCATTGATTAACCTCCCTGGGAAGCCGCCTCCGTAGTGGACGCCATACTATGAGAAGAGCCGCCTCTTGATCTTACCTGCCCTTGGTTCGGGGCCAACCTGCAGGCAACCCAGCTCCCAGCGAACTCCTGCAACACTTCACTTCCCCAGGAACTTGCCGCCAACCAGCAGCCCGCCAGTCATCTGGACCAGACACCGTGGAGGAACTTCCAACTCCCAGGTAAACCAGGGACAAAAGGTCAGTCAATGCAAAGGGTTGTGACAGCGGCTGTAGATTTTGTGCCAACAAGACAGGTGTCCAGACCCGTCTTATACACCGGCTGGACACCCCAGAAACATTGAGGCCTCTGTCTCCCATATGTTTCTCGCAATTCTGGCATCACAATATAAAATTGTGAAAGTGACCACCACTAAAACTTTGTTTATTAAGACTTACTTCGCTAAGTTTGGTGTGGTACATAACCTCCCAAGTCATTGGTCCCTACTCGTGCATGCGTCCGTACATAATGCAAATTGAGATATATGGAAAAACAATATTGTGCAAATTACACTGTATACAGTAGGCCATCAATTTTATGAGTATAGTAAATCTCTGTTAGGACAGTTCTGAAAGGATTGAAAAAATAATGCTTATTAAAAGTATCAAATTACACATGTGCATATAGACAAGGTGCATAATTATTCAACTTATTAAGCCAGAGAACTCCTTAACTGGGAACAGCCAAAAAGTTCCAAAAATTGCAGTGGAAATAGAAAAATCTTAACAAAAATGAGAAAAGCTGCAATTATATTAAAAACTATGTTTGCTACGTATGAATTACAGGTGTTGTAGTGTTGCTGTTACACAGTGTCCATCCACAAGGAAAACAGAGAAGGCAAGAAATTTATTGTGACAGGGAAGAGTCAGGGAATTTTCACCGGAGTCAGGGAAAATTTAAATACTTTGCTACTGTGCAAAAGTTGTTAATTGAGTGAATGCAAAGTAATTTAATTATTAGCATACGTGAGTTAAGATTCCAATTTTTAAATTTGTGAACTGACACTAATACATTTTTGCCAAGTCACATAGGGCCTATGTGTATAAAATAAATTATTTTTGTGTGAAGCCAATAGCGTATATCACAAGAAATATAGATGGACTGAATAAAATGGGGTCCCTGCTCTCTTGGTCTCTCACAATTTAATTTCATTCTGCTTCACTAATAGCATTTTGTTCTGTCAGCGATGGAAAAATATAATAGTGGAAGGTTTTGGACCTGGAAATACGTCAGGGAAAATGGTGAGATTCTGCTTGGAAAACAGGAAAAATTCAGGAAATTCGAAAATGGAATTTCAATGGACATCCTGTGTTATTTGTTGTGCCACAGCATAAAAAATTGAAAAATGTTGTGAAAGTTAGTTTAAAAGCTGCAGCTGAGGTAGGTTAGCATAAGCACCATAGTAATGCAAAGTGTGCGTGGAAATGCAATGGGAAGGAGGCACAGCGACTACGCCTCCTTAGGCTCCATTCACGCCCACCTCACCAGCCATTGTAAGAAGGAAAGAGGTCATGCTTGGAGGTACAGAATATCGCCCTAATAGAGCTGAAGCTTTACCTTCCAAGCCACTCGTACCTAAGTTGGTGATTTTTATGCTTGCACATAATGGTCTTCCTTTTTTGTCCAGGTCGCCAATGTTTCCCCACATGTGCCTGCCAGCCTACCATTACTCAAGATATGCTACAGAGTTGCTTAGCGCCGAGAGATGGCATTTTGTGAGGCCAAATAATAACAAAAATACTGGGCTGAACTGCTGAAAAGAGAAACAAATACTTTCTTTCTTTGACAGGACTGTGAACAAATACAGTAGATTAATTACAAGTTCATATCCAGACACAGATGTTTTCTTATTTGGAGGTTATGTACTAGTACAACAGGCAAGGCGAAAAATTTGTATTTTATTACAGCTAAAATGTACAGTAACTTGTTTTTTAAAGTTCTACAATAATTTCATTTTTAAAACTTTTTTTTTATTTATTTATAAAACATACACACTTACTGTTTGTAATCCAAATCACATCTCCTAAAAACGTGTTGTGTGGCAATTTTTGGAGGATTGCTCAACTAAAATGACATTGGCTTGTCACTAATACAAAATAATTTGCACAATCATTAATTTTTTCCCCCAAATAAGCCAAGTTATACTGGAAATGTAAAATACATTGAAACCCTGTTAAGAAACTTTCCTGGTTAGTGAGCATTATTTTTTCAGTCACTTATTTGTAGTGCTTCAAAACAAATCACTGAAGAAAATGCATTGGAAAGGTGCCTGCAATAAACTATACTTAATGAAAGCAAATATAAAAATAAAAAATAATAACTGCTGGTAGAGTATTCAGATGGCGGCAGATAAAAGCACGTATACAAGCAAGCAGTCGGCGCTCTACTCTATGGTTGTGAGGCGCAGTGTGTACAGACCCGGAGAATGGAATGCTAGGAGTGGTGAAGCACATGCCAGCAGTACCAATCAAGTGCATGCACTCTCTGGCTTTGGAGGGAGGGCATGCTAGCTGCCTTCCCCTTCCAGTCCTATTGCAATGCTACCATCAGCATTGTTATATATGGATTTTAGAGGGGACGTAAAACTTTTTATACAAAACACTTCAAAAAAGTCATGCTCGAAATAGAAAAAAAGACGCATCACATTATTGGGGAGACGCATCCCCCCCCCCCCCCCCTTATCGATGCCCATGCTGCTCCACTGCCTTTTCAGTGTGACAGCGATGGGATCCATGATAATTGCAACTGTATTAGACGTGTGCCTTTTATCACACTTATGTCGAGTGTATATAAGCATGTGAAGAACCTGATAATAGACCTGTGATAATAAGTTAAAATTTAAAAAATAGTTCATATAGTTTTCCTGCAAGAGCTCAGTGAAAGTGTGGCTTGGACGTGCTACAAGGTGCTTGGAGCTCTGTATTTAAGCTTTTTTTTTTTTGGCAGCCAAGGAAAGGCCTATTTGTCAGCAAATTAAGAAAAATAGTTCCAAATATTAACATTTTGTACTGAGTGTTTTTAATTTGTATGAAATAGAGTTGGTATTTTGTGCTTTGTACACATTACACTTACATTATAAAGTGGGTTATTAATAACACATGTTTGTTCCTAACAATTTCTCATGTATATTTATGAAAGAATATAAAATGAGCAGAAATGTATAGCTTAAACAGTGGTTTCAAAAGTCCTCAATTTAACATGATCATAAAATAACTTTATTTACTAACAGGTAGATCCTTGAAGGTTGAACTGTATGTAAGTAAGACTTTCATAATTTTGACGATATGAATATTTGCATAACATTTACAGCACATATATATATATATATATATATATATATATATATATATATATATATATATATATATATATATATATATATATATATATATATATGTAATTGTGTGTGTGTGTGTGGCAGGGTCATGGCCAGCATCGCTGTGGGACCCACTGTGCACGCCAGCAGTAGCAGACGCATCTCTCTTCCCAGGGGACAGCCCCTCCTCCGTATGGTCTGGATGTGTAGACCCTGTGTGGTCCAGCAACCCCTGGTCCCTAGCATCTACATCCACTGCTGCCACCTCCACCACCACTGCTGCCAGCACTCGTGACCACCACGACACAATTGACGTGAGTTGTTCGCTCCTTATACCTGGTCTCGCATACTACTTTTACCACTTAGCATGTATAGCTCATTACAGGATTGTGCTTCATTTCAAAAACTTTTATTTTCACAAACTAAGATGTTATGCACTACAGCTATGTTGTGATGTAATATCACTGCACTGGAGCAAGGTTTTCGTGGGTGGCCAGTCAGTGTCATCAGTGATGAGTGAAGCTTTCTATTGAGGAGGTGTCTTTAGTATCAGTAGCTTTGCTCTTATAGGTCTCCTTGGAAGGGTCGGTCTGGTAGGTTACTGGCAAGGGATGTAGTCTGAGTTTATGAGGTGAAGCCTCTTGACGATTGGGGTGGTGGCTGCATCGTTCACACTTCCGTACCAATCGGTGGTTTGCTACGGAGGTACTTCTGTCCAGGGCTGCTGGTCTGGCGGAAACTGTGGCTGGTAGAACGCACCAGCGGTGCACCACAGGTGTTGGCTTGCGTCGGGCTGGAATCGAGGAGGCGTCCTGCCCCTTGCAGATGCAGAGGATGGGGCTACTGGTCGCAGGTTATTCCCGGGAAATTCTCGGTGTTAGAGTTATTAGCAGTCGGAGCTGGGTGATCACAGAGTGTTCTTTCCCTGGAGTACAGATCAGTGGGCCAATACATATGAAGCTAATTATTTTTTTACATTAATGTGTGATGGTTGCGATATGTTTGGAAAATACTTTAATTAAATAACTGGGGTGCAAAAAGCCAAAATAAAAATAATTCCGGAACCGTCTTGCTCCTACTACACGTTTCCAGCTTCGTTTTTTTCTCCTTTCAGCAGTGCCCGGCTCTCTTTTTTTGCTGTGCTAGAATGCCACACTACTCTTATCGCAAAAAAAAAGGCCTCATTCCTTCTCCCCCCCCCCCCCCCCCCTTCACTCTTTCCCGGGAAAATAGCTTGCTAGCCTCTGCCATGGGAATAAAGAGGTCTTGGTGGAATTATCGACTAGCAACATCTGGGTGTTATTACAAGGGGAGGGAGGGGGGTGCGTAAACACATAACTGAAGAGTAGCTAAGAGAGAGAGAGAGAGAAGGGTGAGGAGTGATGTAAGAGCGAGAGATGAGACAACAGACAGTCCTGCCACTTTCCTCGACACCCCCCGGACAATTTGTGGCTACTACTCCCCCTTCCTCTTTTTTTTTTTTCCATGTATAGCGCACACCCCAGAAATTTTTTCCTTTATTTTTACAAAAAAGGGCATGCTATACACAATTAAATACGGTACTATGGTTCGCTTCTCCAAAAGCATGGCAGGAGACAGTTCCGTAACTGAAAGTGCCCAGAGATTGTTAGGTCACGCTTCGTTAGGACTGTCACTCCATCCGGCATATTTATACTTGGTGGATGGAGTGGGTTAGCTGACTGGCCTGACATAACCACTTCATCGTGTAGTGTTTCCAGTAGCGAGCTCTACCATACTATGCACCAGGTACTGTGCTGTACCTCGTCCACAATATGAGTGGCCTATGAAGGTTTGTGTATTTGGACTACAGCTTGTAGTCTTGTTCTATGATACAAGAAACGTCAGAGAGGGGAAGTAAATTTTACCCATGAAATTACACACAGAGTTTAAATCGCTACATATTTTTCCAAGAGAATAAGCGCGATGACATGTACTCCCTTCTAAGTTCGATAGTCTCGTGATAACAGATTCGTCCCTTTGGAAGAGCAATGTAGATAGAATGTTTTCATCAAGTCTGGACTAGGGTTATACTGTATGTCCCACACTTAACCTCTGTCAAGGTTAAGTGTGGTGCTTGCTGATGTTGATGGTCCAGTGTGCTTGGTGATCCATCAGTGCTAGAGTTGGTGTGCAGAAAAGAGGGGTTCTGCGACTGGTCGCTAGAAGGCGACTGGCAGTTAGCCGCTGGAAGGTGGTTGAACATTTCATCAGTGGAGGCTCCTCAGGAGGAGTAGTAGGCCGAGATATTCAGCACAAGGAGATACTGAGGCAAACTGCCAGAGATGAAGTATGTTCGATGATGACTCCTCAGGCGTGAGGAGCTGGCAGAGAGTCCCAGTACACTGAGGTGCCAAGGCAACATCCAGAACCATCGTCTTTCTGGGTGTGCTGCCTTGCCATATTTCGGCATGTATAGGCCGCACAGTTTTAGAAACAAAAATGACTACAAAAAGCAGGGTGCTGCTTATATACGAGATATTGGGGAAAAAAATTTACCCCTAAAACATGTTAAGAAATTTATCAACATACTACATTTAATGTTTTAACTTCGTTTCGAAGGAAGTTGGAAGAAAGGAAGTAAGTGAAGAGAATGACTGAATGAAAGAAAAAAAAACTTTCCACTCCTGCAACTATTTGTTCAGTTTTGTTAATAAACAAAATAACCTTCATTCCACATGTATAAAATGTAAACGTGTTGGAGTTCGGCCATAGACGCCGTACATGAGGAAATAATTTCTCTGCTGTTCAAAAGAAAGATATTTTACGTAGTTTGCACGCCTGCCACCATGCTACACGTGTACATTGATAAGACGCCATTTTTTTGTAACATGTTGCCATGGTTTTGCTTTCTCAAGTCACATTACCATTTGTGGAATAGTAATTGTGCAATATATATTTGTACACATTGCAACATAATACAAATTTTCTGTCACAAATGTTTTGTAAGGGAAAATTAAGTCCCAATTTATTATGTTTCTATGGAATAGTGACTTAACAATATTTAGAGGAATGCAAAAATTCAGCACGGCCTATACATGGAATATTAATTATTCCTAACTTTTCATCAAAAACTTCTTGTCCGGCCTGTACACGCCAAAATACGGTAGGCTGCACATTTTTACAAAATAAATTATTACAAAAGTGGGGTGCTGCTTGTATATGAGATATTGGCATTAAAAACATCCCCCCCCCCCCCCCCCATCATGTTTAGACATTTGTCAAAATACAGCACACATTAATGTCTTAACTTGCTTTCTAAGGAAGTCAAAAAATATATTTAATAAGAACATATGAATAGCTCGTTACTTATGTGTATAAAAAACAACTTTGGTTATGGACCACATATAATGTAAACACATACATTTGCTTGGCACCATCTTCAGACAGTCACCTTCCTCTCTTTGTATGTGGTTGACCGGCGCAGCGACTGCCACACACAAAACTTTTTATTGAGATAAGTCGGGTAACTGGTATACCGTATTTTGACGTATGTAGGCCGCACCAGAAGTTTTTGATGAAAATTTAGGGATAATTAATATGTCAAGTATAGGCCTTGCTGAATTTTTTTATTCCTGTAAATATGTGTAAGTCACAATTCCGTACATACATAATAAATTCCGACTTAATTTCTCCTTTACAAAACATTTGTGACAGAAAAATTGTATTATGTTACAATGTTTACAAATATACGTCACACAATTACTATTGCACAGATGGTAACGTGACTTGAGAAAGCAAAACCACAGCTGCAAAGAGTCATAGCGTCATAGCCTCGCTCGAGGTATTCTCAGCAATGTATGTCTTTGTGACACCCCGAAGTGCTCTCTCTGCTTCCATGAAACCATTCTCCTTGGACTCACCCTTCATATCCAGTGATAGCAGCCTCCAGTGTAAATGTGTGTCATATATATTTTCACGATCTCTACAGAGAATAGTGTTATCTGGCGACTTTGCCACCTCTGTTCATTTATATTACCTTAATATAAATGGTAACGATGAATAAAGAGTATGTACATATTGTTTGTTTTGTACTTTTAATATACCAGTACGTGAGTTTTTCGGGTTAGTTTGTCACTCGCACACCAGAGGAATAATGATGAATAACTTACACATTTGGATATGGTTTTTTCAAATATATACATTTTTATTCATTACATGTACACACGCAAAACATGAAATAGAAAGGAAAAAACATTGCATAACATATTATAGGGTATCAGTCATGCTGTTTTGTAGATGTCTTCGGTGTTCTTTTACTTCAGCAGCAGGTACTGTAGCTACTGTCAGGTGTGGCTTTGTGGGCGGTAGCAGGCCGCAAGTAGGACAAACTGTCCTCATGTCGTTGTCATCTCCGCCGTGAACACAGTAGTTGCTATGGTGGTAGTCGCCTTGGCATCATTGCACTGCCTGCAGGCGTCACGGGGACGTCTTTGCCACTCAGGCAGTGGTGCAGTTAACGTGGTGACGTCCGGGACCTCAGTTTTCGCAGACATGTCTTGATCTCATTATTGGAATCACGGGCGTGGAAGTGACAGTCGGCAGCTGGGTAGCCTCGTCTTCATCAACAATGGTGGTGATGTTGAGAGGAGACATTGCTGCAGCTGCTACATAGTCAGGCGTGTGGAATGACACTGCATTGTGTAGACATGAGGAGGCGAAGACCTCATCCTCGGTGCAGGGCAGCAATGTATTACCTCGCATGTAGAATACGATGCACTTTCCGTATGAAGTACACTCAATAAGCTGTTTGCTGGGCACGTATGACACAGGGTCGAGCGCCAACATGTGTGTCTTTTATAGCTCTTTCTCACGAATGACGTCACAGCTACCACCACCACTACTTCAGAATTTCAGCCAATAACATCAGAATGCATGCAACAAGGTCACTTAGATTCCCAGCATTTACTCTTGCTGCGGCATGTCAGTTTGCTCTGGACCATTGCACCGTCCGTACTTGCGGCTTCGACGCCCATGCGGATGTACTATCCACACACACACATGTGTAAGTTAATTTTTTTTCCCCTTATATACACAACAAACCTTAGCTGAGCAGACTAGAATCCATTTGCTTCCGCAGTCTTCCAGTGTAGTGGTATGTATGAGACCCATACACTCTTCGGTCGACTGGTAGATTGTACCAGTGTTGTCATCGCGTAGGGTAAAGTCTACTTTCCTGTTCTCATGATGCAGTTCGGTAATATCTTCAATCTTTTGAATACGCTGCAAGGATATCTCCATTTGCAGGTAGCTGACTGTTTTGGCCAGAGATTGGCAACAGCACATTGTTCGTACTTGTAGCAGCGTAGAGTATTGCTGTGTAACTCGTGCCACACGTCATCGTATTCCCACATATGACTCTCACCATCACATACCCGCACTTGCTTGTATCCAAGCTCCGGTTTAAACATCACTCGCCTATACCCCACAAAGTACCTCTCGTACAAGTTCACTTTTTCCGGCAGAAATGGTACAGAGTTGCTTGAGTCGAATGTACTGCTCATGGTGGTGGTTGTCTATTGGATGCTGCTCTGTCGATGATTGCGGGCAAGATATAACACACTGCTTCTTGTACGTCTGTGACGACGACGTACTTATATTATTGTAGCCAAATAAACTTCACATGTTAGTGGCGAACACATTCTCTTCCATGTAATTGCTTCACGCTTCATGATGGTCATGTGCTGTTTGCCCGTACAGGTCTTGGTCCAACGGGTAATTGTACCACTGTTGGGATGGTACAGTTCATATGCAATTGACTGCTTAATCGATTTCTGGCTTATATTCTCATAATTTGCACAAACTATCAAAGGCGTTAAGATACAAGGCAAGTCTGTCTCTGGCTGCAGGTAGTACACTGGACACACAACAACACTGCATGGCGTCATTTATATGGTGAGACATTCCTCTTCACTTTCAATTTTAGGACTCACCCCGTGTTTGAAACCATTACAGCTTTCCACTTGCTCAGGCAGTCCAGAAGATTTGAAGTAAATATGTTGGTACCCAGTCGGAAAATCGCCGTACTTGCACACATCCAGTGAGTTGAATGCTGTATACATGGTTGGAGAGCTGTCCTACTGTGGTAAGAGAGAGAGAGTTTGCTTTGTACGTACACCCATGTTATGAAAATTGCATCACGTTGATGCGTGCCCGGTGATGATGGTCGAGGATTTTGTCGGCTAGACCAAAAGCAGGTGGTTTAGTTTAGATACATGGTATTAGGGGAGGGGTGTTGGCGATTGACGTACACTGTCGTCCTGGTTGGGATGGGAGATGTTGTTCGGGATTACGACCGAAGTAGGCTCGACTGCTTGGTGACTGAGTTGGGCGGCGCTGTCCTGTTCCGCCGGACTTTCCTTCATGGGAGGTGCGAGTGCACTCAACTGTCTGGCAGCAAGGAACGCTGCATTTCGTTCTCTTCGTTTTCGGCCGTGCCTATGGTTGTAAGGCATCGAGGATCTGCTCACAGTATACTAGGTACACCCTGACGCGAACAAACTAAACACAGTTTACAGTGTCAGTCCGGTTTTGGCTTGCTGACCAGGCTCTCTGAAGTCTCCACTGATCCCCCGCGCATGCTGGCTGATCAGAGATGGGGAGCTGTTTGGGTCACCAATGCCGCCACTGGATGTGCACTCACACTGGAATGGGCGGAAAGTCTCAAGCTACGAGATATCCCAGCACTAGCAGTGCTGTGGGATAAGGCAATAACTCAAGACTGTTGCTTCTCCCTGGATGATGTTACTAGTGGTTGTGGCTTCTCTGTTCCTCTCCACCGGCACTGGTACAGTGCTGTGGCAGTTGGAAAGAAACAGATGGCCGTCTAATGAGTGTGTATGAAAATGTGACGGACCCCTGAAGGGCGCCAGTAGTTGAAGTTGATTCGGTTATTAAAATTATCCGGTTCTTGTCAAGGGTGTATGTAGCAACCTGTATCTAGCAGGCAAACAGATAGATACTGTAAGAAATAAAAGCTGAAAGGTAGGAAACAAAAGTATGTTTATTGAAGTCTCAATAAAAATGTGACACGTGCTACCTCCTACCAGGTAATTGAGTGCTGAAGGTTACTATGCTGGCCAGGTGTTGGCGACCTGGTTCTAACGGAAAAACGGGAAAGAATTAGCTAACGAGAAAATATATAATACTTCTAAACTGTTCTTATAAAGTTGTCTTGAGGAGACAAAGTGAATTTAAAACGTGTTGGTTGTTGGGTTGACAGATCGTCAATGGTGAAGTAGCCACAGGGGGTGTACTGAAAGCTTCGAAGTTCTCTGGAGAGCCCAGCACTGAGCAGTGCTGTGGAATGTCGCGAGAGATGGAACATCCGGGAGCATCCAGACTTATATAGTGGAAGCTTGTAAATTGCCGGTGCGGGGAGGGCGCGACATCATGCCGTGGTTGGCGTGGGAAAACTCTGGTCAGCATTTCTGCTTTGTGCCTCGTCGGTAGCGCTCGGCCTTGCCCAAGGTCTGGGCAGCTTCTAGGCTCTCAGCGCGAGGTACGGGGGGCATGCCTGCCGGGTTGCATATCCTTCAGGTGAAGAGAATTTGCTTATACATTCCTGTTGCCTGTAGGGTAGGCAACATGTCACTAACGTCTGTAGTATTGGAAGTAGGTACTCTTGGCTATGAGTCCTAATCGTAGTTGATTAGTTGTATAAGTGGTACCCGTCAATGTGCATTGTCAATAAGTTTGATGCTGGCATAGACTGTGTGGACTCTCATCCCATTAAGCATCACCATATCACTCTTGGTGATCAGTTGGACGTAGCGTGAAGGCAGCCTTACTCGAAACTTTGCATTTATCATGCATGTAATGCATTTGCCGTTCAATATCTCCACCCACCGAAAGTCTGATGCTACATACCGCTTGACGTTCACCAGGTCCATCAGCATCCTATATGGAGTGTTACAGTTCAACTTCGCAATAAGTCCGTCCATGGTGCTGTCAAGTAGTACAGTGGTTTACCTCCATCACTGGGCCGGGGTTTATATTGCTGGCTGTGAGCAAAAACACGTAATTACAATTGCCACCCACCACTGGGGTTTGTATTACACTCCGTAGTTCATGTTCTTAGCAACAGTCTGTTCAATGAGTGGTCATGACTGGCCCAGCCTGTGCGTCACCATAATCACAAAAGAAAAAAAACAATTGCAATTGCCCCCCACCACCAGGTATGTATTATGTTCCATTGCTCATGTTCTTAGCAGAAGTGTGAGAATGACCAGCCTAGCCTGCATGTGTCACCATCATGACAATTGCAATTGCCTCCCACCACCGGGTATGTATTATGTTCCATTGCTCATGTTCTTAGCAGAAGTGTGAGAATGACCAGCCTAGCCTGCATGTGTCACCATCATGACAATTGCAATTGCCTCCCACCACCACTGTAGTATGTACCGCACTTCATAATCCACGCACGGACATTACCAGCCTATCCTGCACTCGTGGTTCATCGTGTACCGAGCCTTCAATGTGCGCGTATTGAAGGACAGTCATACTCTGTCTGCAAGTCACATACGTTTGCGCTGCAGTGGATACTAAGCCATTGCTTCTGCTCTGGGTCGTCATGAAAATGACTCCATCGCCCTCCACAGCTATCATAGAGGTAAGTACGTCACATATTTTATCATACTCTTCATTACAATCGTCCCAATTAAGAAAGTAATAGTGTTTCTCCAGCCATATATTTGTCCCTGCTTTTCTTGTCGAGTGAGTGCCATGGAAAGAGTGGCTGAAATGTACTTGTGACTATGCTACCATCTATGTATGCTATGCATATACTTTTGATTATGAAATCACGTGGAGATATGCAGCCCTTTAAGTTCGCGAATATTGTGTGACGGTCGGGTGGTCAATGGGCTATAGGTATATTTTATGCCACTATTTGAACTAGTCGATCACGTACATTGTATGTGAAAAGTCGATCATGAATTATTAAGGCATAGACCTGAGTGTTGGCTAGGAAATTTGCTGTTGCTGTCATGACAGTCCTACAATCCACAACGCCCATCTGTATTCTATCTTCCTGTTTACTAATGTCAAACACCAGCAGAGGGGTTGTGTTCATAAATTCTGCAGGTGCTAACGTTTGCAACTGTGTTTGTTCATAGTATGCCCTCTGAAAGTCAGTGTACATTTCATATGGTACCATGTACATACCGTTCGCAAAATCTGTGTTAAGTCTCCATATTTGTAACACTCAGAGTTGAGGTGTACTTTATTGTTTTTTATATTCGCATGATCGAATATCAAATTATCTGCACCAAGGACATTTTGTTTGCCTGTCTGGAACACAAGGATTATATAGTGTGGTTTCTCACTTGTTAAACTTGTTTTAACATTCCAATTTATGCTTATGGCATGATGTACACTAGGATACGTTTCTAAACTCCTTGATCGAAATGCCATATTAACGTTCCTGCCTTTCTTTGCATATTTAAAAAATTTCGCTCGTTCCGAAATTTTCACCTGAAGGTGCGGCAACAGCCATTCAATAGATTGGTTCACCATCGTCGTGACTTCCGGAGCAGTCACAGTATCCAGCAAGGCGTTCACTTGCATGTTGGCCATGAGAATAACTAGCTCTGTCTTGGAATTAATAATTACATGCTTGTAGTCCTCGGCAAAGCCTAACAGTATGGCAAGCAAAATACAAACTTCGAATTTTCCACTCGGATAGACTAAGACCTTATAGTCCTCTTTGATCCCGCAGCCGTTCATTTTAACCGCAGGAAGTTGGTTGCGCATTAGCTAGAAGTGATTCTTTATGGTGGCCATAATTCTCACATCCTGAGTCGCATCTACTTCATGGTGATTCAGCTCATATGCGATGCAACTTATCATGTGCAGTATTCTGTTTCTAATTATACTAGTTGTCACTTGCATTACATTCCCCGCCTTTGTAATTGTACCCCAGAACTGCAGATATAAATTACACGGTATGTTGTACATGACTTGGTTTTGCACTGGGATCCGAACCTCGGATGAGGGAATGTATGGGACTGGCAGATACTGCATGTATGTGTGGATTTCCGCCTTGGTGATCGCATCTTCGAAGTCTGATGTCTATGTGTTACTTAAAATTTCCACGTCCATATTTGTTGAGAGACAGTACCCAATCTTTGCAGAAAACTTTCATTTTCATTTGATATCATGCTGGATACTCGCTTCATACTGACTCCACGTTTGGTATGATAAACCACTTTTATTACCTTATTACTTGAATGCTTAAATTCCAGACCCATCTATGCGCAGGTGCAGGCGAACAGTTATTTCCTCACCCTGGAAATTAATCAAATGACTCGCTTGATCTACTAGAGAGATGAGCACTTCATTTACGCATTCTGTGATGACTAGTACGTAAATGGGCATCTTCAGTACTCCACGTCAATCTCATATGAACCCATGGGTATATGCACTTGATCTCTCTTACCACTCTCCTTGATCTACCTAAACATACAATTGTGTTCATCTGTATTCGGTACAGAGAAGTAAGTTTGAAAATCAATTTGTGCGATATTCCACGCTCCCTGCAACTTCAACAGTAGAAAATGTGCAGAATGCAATTATAAGCTATTACCCAACGTGAACAGCGTTATAGGCATGACTGATTCTTACAAGTAGTGCGTTTTCATTAAGTATAAGTCCACCTTGAAAGGAATCTCATAGTGGCCACAGTTCCACTCTTGGGGCAGTTGTTCTGTCTCATAGTTATAATATAATCTTGATGCGTACCCGGATAGGCTACTAGGCACAGTGGTCGAGGATTTTGTCCGCTAGACCAAGAGCGGGGTGGTCTAGATTAAATAGACAGCGAGAAACAAGGAGTGTTGGCTAGTACGAACTTATTATTACTTGTTGGGTGCCGTGGTCGTTGTGGGTTTTACCCAGACGTAGCAAGCTTGACCAATGCTGAACTGGTGATTGGCGATTCCATAGGTGAGCTTCGTTTGTCCATAAGTTGACGTTATCCCAGCCGAATTCTGTAGCAGTGCCGGTTAACAATCCTTTAACCATGGGATGACACGAGGGATGAATTCGGATACACGGAGATACAAATAAGATGGTTACTGGAGCAGCCGATACTGACTCGTGCCCGAGTTGGGCAGCGCGGTCGCGTTCTGCCTGTCATTCTGGAGTGGGTTGAGGAAGTGCACTCAACTGTCTGGCGGCAAAGAACGCTGCGTTTCGTTCCCTACATTTACGACCGTGCCTATGGTCGTAAGGCATCAAGTCTCTGCTTACAGTATGCTAGGGTACACCTTGACGTGAACAAACTAAACACAGTTTTTAGGGTCAGTCTGGTTTTAGCTTGCTGACCAGGCTCTGTAAAGTATCCACTGATCCACAGCACATGCAGGCTGATTAGAGACAGGGAGCTGTTTGGGTCACCAATGCCGCCACTGGATGTGCGTTCACACGGAGATGGACGGCAGGTCTCAAGCTACAGATATCCCAGCACTAACAATGCTATGGGCTAAAGTAATAACTCGAGACTGTCACTTCTCCCTGGGTGAAGGTGTTACTAGTGGTTGTGGCTCCTCTGTTTCTCTTCGCCGGCACTGGTACAGTGCTGTGGCAGTTGGAAAGAAACAGGTGGCCATCTAATGGGTGTGTAGAAAATATGGCAGATCCCTGAGGGGCGCCTGCTACTGAAGTTAATTCGGTTAGATCAAATACTCGGTTCTTATCAGTGGTGTACGTAGCAACCTGTGTGTAGCAGGCAAACAGATCGATACTCTCAGAAATTAAAGTGGTAAGGTAAGAAACAAAAGTATGTTTATTGATGGTTCAATAAACATGCTACCCGTGCTACCTCCTACCAGGCAATTGAGTGCTGAAGGTTACTACGCTGTGAAGGTTACTACGCTGACCAGGTGTTGGCGACCTGGTTCTAATGGAAAAGCAGGAAAGAAATATCTAAAGGAGAAAAGATACAATACTTCCGAACTGGTCTAAGAAAAGTGTAGTGAGAAGACAAGGTGAATTTAACGTGTTAGTGAGCGTGTTTGCTGGTTGACTGATCGTCAATGGTGAAGTAGCCGCAGAAGGCGTACTTAATGCTTCGAAGTTCTCTAGAGGTCCCAGCACTGAGCAGTGCTGTGGGAAGTCGCAAGAGAAGAACAAGAATGACTCTCGAGCTCGGCAGCATCCTGACTTTATAGTAGGATGCTTGTTGGCTGCCGGCGTTGGGTGGAGGGAACGCATGACGTCCTCCAGCCCTGGTTGGCATGGAAATACTCTGGTCAGCATTTCTGCTTCGTGCCTCGTCTGTGGCGCTCTGCCTTGCCCAATGTCTGGGCAGCCTGTTGGCTCTCAGCACGGGATAGGGGGAGCTGCATGCCAGCCGGGTTGCATATCCTCCAGGTGAAGAGAATACACTCTTAAATTCTCCTTCCCTGTAGTGTAGGCAACGTGTCACTCATGTCTAGTGGTGGAAGAAGTATTCTTGGCTATGAGTCGTAATCGTATTAGATTAGTTGTATAAGTGCACGCCTCAATCTTGCACCTCTCAAATATGTTTTCAGTTAAGGTGGGGTTCTTAAATTACCATAGCTATCATAGTAATTGGCCCTATTGCCACACTTTTTATATGCTGTCCAATGTGTCCCTTGCCCACAGCTGGTATCTAGGTTTATTATACCACTCTCCACTCACCATGGTGTGTGCGGGAGGTGGTCACACATGTATATGCCCAGGAATTTGGATATTTGATATTTCTGAACAAACTTTTGTTTATCTATAATTGTGAGTGGGCAGTCAGAAAGTGTCGTTAATATAGGGTATTTCCTCAGACGCACTTTTTCCCCACTTGTCATTGCCTTCTCCCCTCTCCTCCCCCACCTATGCGGTAGGGACGAAGGTACAGTCTTCGACCGTGTTTTGACCCTCTAGTGAGCACTTCCATTTGTCGATTGTGTCGAATACATTCTGAAAGCTGTTTGGTTTTTTCTTTTGTTGACTGTTCTGGTGATCCTACTCACCCCTTCGATCAGGCTGTCTAAAACGCTTAGTGCTGGCAGGATGACAGACAAGGTGCCTCCTCGCTTCCCCCGCGCTACTTTATGAGGTTTCCTCCGCTGCTTCCCTTTTCCTTCCTTCCTTCCTCCCTCCCTCCCTCCTCTTCACCTGATCTCGAACGTGGACCTGTTGCCTTAAGTACTTGTGGTTTATGGTTCACGTCTCACTACAATGGAGATTGTGCCCCAGGCCACCATGTTACCCATTCACATCACTGCTGATCATGAAATTACAACTCGTGAATCGCATTATGGGAAGCTACAGCCGAACACCATGTGAGGTATCGTAGTGGGGCCAAGCAATTATGGGAAGGCATGTGTACTTCTCAGCCTTCTGGAAGAACCCAATGATCTGTGCTTCGAGAATGTGTACTTCTACTCAGTCACTCAAAAACTGAAATACCTATGCCTAGCACAAATTCTACAGAGAGTGGATGGACTTTATTTTCCATTTAGTGACAATGAAGTAGTTGTGCCGCGGAGTGAAGCAATGCCAAACTCTGTGTTTGTTTTCAATGATGTAGCATGTGAAAAACAGTCCACAATGCAACAGTTTTTCAGTATGGGATGACATGATGCAATGGACTCAATTTACCTATGCCAAACGTATTCACATATGCCTAAGCAACTTCTGCATTACAATGCTAATTTCCTCATTCTTTTTCACATGAATGACATGAATGTACGCTATGTATACTCTTACCATGTGAATATTGGTATGACATTTTACAGTCATAAAAATATATGTTCATGTTGCTGGTAGGAACTGCATGGTTTTCTCATGATCGCCAAGAATTTTCCAAGGGGAGGTATCACTGGGGATTCCATTAGTTCATTATCGCACATCAGTGAACTATGAGCTACGCCGTATCCAAGTTCGGCCGTAACGGCCAGAAGCTTGTGCCAGACAGTTGTATCACATCTACTAACTATGGGAATTGCAGTTTCGGCGGGAAACAAGCAGAGAATCTCGAAAGGCCAAAACATGATGGCGATATTGCCACTGTGTCCTTTGTCCGCAGCATCACTTCCGAGGCTTTGCAACCGTTGGCTGCACTGCAGGCCTCATCTACTAACACCGAGACTCATCTTCACTCACTGACGTCTGGTATGACTCAGCTCGATGCCTTAGTGCCGAAACTCAGCATTGTAGGCAAGCAAACAGCCAGCAGGGTGACTACTGAATTACATACATTGACTTATGATGTACTACTTTAGGCAAGAAGCTGCACACCATGGAGAGTTGTCTCGTCAATAAGAATATACTGACTACTAACATGGTTAAGTGGCTTGATAAGTTGATCGAGATGGTGGCCAGTCTAACTGATTTTGCTTCTGACGATGCACTCAAGGTCATGGAAGGATGGATATTAACCAACACATGGAAGCGCAGGTTTGCTCATTGACTACTACAAATGCGGACACACTAGCTGCACTAGGGAGCAAGCTTGCAGCCCTGTAGAAGCAACTCAATGTTGTGGGCACGCAAGTTGCCTGCAGCGGCATTACTGACCTGACCGCAAATTTAGACAGGTCCCTTAATGTCAATTTACAGTTCGTGAAGGGAACTCATTAGGAGGAATACACCCTTGTGGTGTATTAAGGTTGTAATTTGACATTTGATTTCAGATCCAGTATATAGGATGTACCATAGTGTATTTGTTACTATATGTTATTGTGACATAATTTTTTGTGTGTGCAAATTTGCATTTCTTTCTCATTATTGTGCTGCTGCAGTGTGTGATGTCATTGCAATTTGTTTGACCAACAATCAACGTGTAAAAGAAAAGAGTTTCCATGAGCTGCATGAGACACACTTACATGTAGGCTCGCTGTTCAATTGGCAGAATCAGTGAAGTACTTCAAAAACTTGACATTGTATTGTGAATGTAATGTTAATATTCATGGCAAATCATGTTGGTTTTTTCTTTCCTTTTTCCCCTTTAGTGTACAAATTGGCACATTGCAGTAAAACCTGTATATAGTGAACCTCTTCATAACTAGTTATTTTCCCTCTTTGGCACAAAGCCACTGTATAACAGAGGCTGAAATTTTTAATTATATTTTATTTCCCTTGATATTGCTCCCTTGGTTTTCATAATTTTATTTAAAACTGTAAACTTAAAAAGTCCCTCTATTTTTCACATATTTTAGAGGATAAAGATAATATACTACAGCCATATTGTTATTTTCAGTTCTGTAGAAGCTGTTACGTATAATTTTCTCATTTGCTGTGTACTAAGTTTTTTTTTTTGCATAAGAGATTTTATTACCTAAGTGTTCAAAAGAAAATCAATTTAATCCTTTTTATGTGTATGTCAGCGTGCTGTGTTTGCCGTGTTGCAGCCAGCGCTGGGTTTCAGTCCGTTCCACTCCAACAACATCTGGCTGCCCCATTCCACGGATGCTGCCTGGAGTTCGCCCTCCAAGGACTAGCCTCGCACTGGTGCAGCCGCCGTAGCCACGACTACAACACTGCCGCTTACCAGCTCTTCAGCACATCTCGTGTTACGTACACCTCGACACTATTTTCCTCCTTCGTTCCGTACATAAACACATATACCACCATCAGAACAGCAACATATTTTTTTTATTTCAATAATGTTTTCTTCACAGAAGTACCGTATTACACTTTTAAAAAGTTTGGGACAAAAATGTGAAAAATTATACTTGTCTGGAATACAGTAAAAAATGTGTGGCTTGTCTTTAGTGGGCCTTATTCTTGGTTATATCGCATGTTAGTTTCCTCTTGTTCAAATTGTTGGTTTGGTGTGTAGCGATGAATATCTAATCCATCCAGCTGTTCGTGATCAGTTTGCATGTTGTGACTTTCAGCACTTCAGGTTCAAACCAAACTCCATTCTATTTTCCGTACCCTTCTGAAGTAACTTCATTGCTACATTTGTAATTATATCCAAGCCTAGAACAATGTTTGGTTTATTGCAAATTAATGGAGTCCTAATTTTTGTTATTTTAAACAATTGCATTATGTTGGATCATAGATGTTTTACGACTTTGGTGTTTGTAAGAAGATGATATAGACGATGACCATCTTGTGTAATGTGCAGTGGTAAATATTTTTTAAAAGTGTTTTTTATCATATGGTCTTTTATCTAATGGTCCCTTTAATTTAACCAGATACATTGTTGAGCTTGTAGTGAGAAAAGAAAAGTGGTCTTTAGTATTCCCTGTTTTCGTGAAAGACTTCCGCCATAACTAATATCACAGACTGTGCAAGTGAACCGAACTTGTCACAAAATTCACCTCTACACATTTTGCTCAAACTGAACTGTTTTCGTACAGAAGTAGAAACCTGATTGGAATACATATTATCACGACTTGTGTGTCGAAAGTCAGTTGACTGAAATTCATTCTAAAACATCTTTAATTAGTTTCCACGCAGTCGTACAAGGCTGCATGATTGGTTATCTGTCGCTGAACACCATCTCGTAGTTATTAACATTTCTCCATTTCTGTTGCGAACACACATGTTAGTAAAGTTACCATACAACCTATTCTTCTTGTTTATTCTCTGTATTATGTAAGGGTTGTTATTTAGGAATTAACGTTTTATTAACAAATTGCAATTAATGTCAAATGCACATTTATGTGAGTTCCTAAAATGAATTGTGTTTCATCTGTCACTGTGTCACATCTGACGTGGTATGCAGAGGTTTCTGCAAGAAAAATACTAAATGTATTGGAATTTTAAATTTTTTTTGTAAACTATTTGTATTTATACAATTTTTTGTATGAAGTGCTCCAGCCAGTTGAACATTGGCCTAATTAATTTTCGTCACTTAATTAATCACGAGTGGCAGGAACAATACAGTTTTTTTTTTTTTTTTTTTTTTTTCCCCCAAAAAGATTATATACGATTGTTTTGCATTGTAGATTAATGTGCATTATCTGGCAAGCTGTTCAAAATTTACTATCGTTTTCATCAGTAGTCTGCTGTGAGAACACTTAACAAATCTAGTGTGTATACAAACATACAGTCTGCAGTATACACTTGCTGTGTAGTGCCTGCAGCAGTTTTGACTCGCTATAAGCGTGCTGATGTTCATTTGCAAAAATTCCAGTTTCTTTTAGTTGTACAGCATTTCCAGAGTACAATCAATGCTGTGGACTGCGCTTATATTCATTTTTGTTACTACAGTGACGAGATAATAAATTAGGGCTCATAGGAGCATGTTGATATGTGACTTGGGCCAGTGTTTGACTGTGGTCGCTCTCTGCTTGTGTTGTGTTTTGTTTCACGTGTTGACTGTCTGGTGGCTCACCCCCAAGACTGTGCCATACACACGCTCCTGTGAAGTGATGTTTATTCTGTGAACACATGTATGAGGCCGTCTCTGCACTCTCTGCGACGTAATGCAATTTAACTATCGTAAGCCTTTCAGCAGTTTTTGATGGCTGTCACCAAAGACTCCTCCTGGATATGAACATGTTGGCTGCTCACTTGGCATTTCGAACCAGACGCATGTGTTTGACCACAATAAAGCTTCTCTTTTTGTGGTTATTTTTGTGTTTGTTTCTTCACACCCCCACGACCACCATTCTTGCTCCCATCCACACATTTCCCCAGCAATGAGCATGCTGCAGTGTAACTCAGCAGCCAGTGACATGCGTGTGTAGGACGCTCCTACATACGGTCTTCCTTCCGACCTCTAGCAAGTTTGCTGTTCTTGGCCAGTTGGCAGAACTGCTGGCTGCACTGGTATAAATAAAATCACTGTTACTACAGATCTGGATAACCTTAAAAACGAAAAGAGGTCAGGGAACTTGAAAACGGCTGGGGAAATTTTGGAAAAGTCAGAAAAACTGGTCCTTAATCCTATAAATTAAAACCTGCAACATGCTTTTCAGTAACAGATTTTCTGTACGGCCAAAACCTTCTTATTAACAGCCCAATAAATTTGTTTAAAAACTGGTGAGTACAAAAAAAAAAATTTGTGCTTTTAGAGAAATCACCTTCCAAGTAAAAAAATTGTTTTGTTAATGTTATATTTTTAAAAAGGTGCTTGAAAAGGTTGGAAATTTTTTAATTGGCTGGAAAATTATGAATGTCGGAAAACTTAACAGTTTATATTCTACAGCAGCCCTAAAAGTAATATAAAACCGTGTTAAAAAATCTTATAATGGTGAATGAAAAAAATTCTTTTGATGAAAGTATAACCAAGATTTATTTAATTTTTTTTGTGTAGGTTATATTCTGAACTTCAAAAGTTACGGAATAACACGTATGTGTATGTACACAAACAAAAGTAAAATATAAGACATTTTTCATTTCATAGACATTACATATGAGAAAAATGGATGTCTAGCAGAGCAACATTTTGTGTGTTATAAACTGTTGCTGGTGCTATGTCTGTATAGGTAGGGTCCCACAATTATGGCAAATAAAATGAGCTGGTATAGTCATTAAAATTTCACCATTTCGTCAAGAAAATATCTTCATTTCGTCAAATTTTATAGCAAAAAAAAATGCATGCATTATTATTAGATCATGAATCTGTTGTTTTTGTAACTGTTTGACTTGTAGTGACCTGCAATAGTTCAGGCAGCACACACTCACTCTGGAACAAAGACTATGCATTATTATTAGATCATGAATCTGTTGTTTTTGTAACTGTTTGACTTGTAGTGACCTGCAATAGTTCAGGCAGCACACACTCACTCTGGAACAAAGACTATGCATCGTACCGCCACCGGCATCCATTGGAAATTTTAATTCTTCATGCATTCAGAAGGTGATCTCATCATCCTGCCACAATGAAAACACAATGCCACAATGTGATGTCCGACTTCGGGTGAACAGTACAAGCTGATGTGTGTGTAATAGTTCCCCGCGACAAGGGGCCTGTCCTGTAGGCTCTCAGGTAGCTATAATTCTGTTACAACCCTGCCCGGAATGACATGAAGGCACTTTCAGATGAGGCAACGTTGTGTTTAGTACAGTCAGTGTAAATGTAATGCATCACAGTTATTACTGCCATATGAAAAATGGGGAAGCACCATGATTCCTGTTTGGGTGATTGCCAGTGCTGTTAGTGTTATGCTGTAACCTGGGCGCAGAACCTGTGCTTGAGAACCGATGAGGGCAGGGCTGCCATCAGCCCTGAAGTTGAAATCCTGGTTCCTGTATATAAAAATTTTGTAAAATCCTTGAGATTAAAAGTAATTGGAAATTACAGAAAAAAAATGGACATGAAAGATGTCTACATATTATAAGTAGTTATTTTGGTTTGGAATGTACAAACCATGTTAATTCTTTTCTCCACTCACACTTATACTTTCGTTTATACAATGACTGTATCTGCGATAATTTTTGTTTCCTCACCATGTGATATCAATGCCAAACCCAAAACACAGACACCAAATTTGGATTACATGCATAAAAACAGCAATTCGCGGCAAAGGTTCTATTCAATAATGGGCTTGGCCTTTGCATGTGATCATACAGCCAGGAACAGAAACTAAGGTGCAACGGTTCGCATGATAGTAACGGCAACATTTAAATGTGTATCATGATTATCTTGGCTGGCAGCTGGCATTTCAAAATACCTTCGTGGGTCGAGGTAGGACGACCAGTTTAAAAGTTATTAAATTTTAAATGTACAAGTGTACCATAATATACTATACTTTATTCATAGCATAATATCCACACAGCTCCGAGGACCTTGAGGTGTTTTTAGGCAACCCATACATACCGTAATTACAATTTTTGACAACATTTACTTTTATGGTGCATAATTGAGACGCAATAAATACGAGTTGAAAAATGTGAGCGAACTCCGATAGGTGCAAGTGAGCAATTTGAGCAGTTACTGTACACCCAATACATGTTGTCCATGTTATATAAGTGGGGTAAATTTTGACAGTTGTAGAAAAGTAGCACGGCCACAATGTATCCTTCCACCGCAGCTGTTTTGAGATAGAAAAAATATTTTTTTTGTAAACAAATGTTAGTCCAATGCATACTTGCATTTTCCTCCTTCCTCGTGTTCTCTGTCATGGCAGGCACGGAAAGTTTGACGACGCTAGCTAACTTCCGTCCCGTAATTAATGTAGGATAGCTAGGTTGAAATTCCAACCTGTTTTATTTTTTAATTACAGAGTAAAATTTGTCGGATTTCTGTTACTTTTATTTTGAGGAAAAAAAAAGGGAAAAGTGAGATGGGGGAATCTTTAGATCAATGTCTTTCATGAGACTGCATTATTTAGATTTTCTTACAAGTGTGTGGCATTTTGAATTGCATATTTTTTCGATGGAGCAGTGGGAAATTTTGCTCGTATGGAAATAACATTTAAATTATTTATCTTCGAGAATTTTTTTTTAATGAAAAAACAAAACGCGATACATACGTGGCTGTACGTAATCATACAGATACAGCAATATATACATGCACACACTGACCGAAGTTAACCTTACACTCGTTGAATTTACGATATAGACAAATAAACAAATATTATTCACTCATTACAAAAGTGTGGAAAGTGCGGCTTTTTCAGGCCACGTGCATTAAAATAATTATATTGTTATATTATAATTAACAATTATATTACAAAACACGCAAACTTACTGTTTGTAAAATTTGCAAGCTCTTGAAAACGTGTTTTTCTAATGCAATCCTTGCAAGTTTACACTAAAATCACGTTTGTTCGTCGCTATCATTAAATAATTTACTTGCGGAATCATTCAGTAAAATCAACACTGCGCACGTTTCCTGAAACCAACAAACTTGAAACTTGCATACGTAAATTATATTTGTGTCACTTCATTGCTGATGGTGGTAAGAAAAATGGCAGAACGAGCAGTTTTAACGAAGCTTTAAACACGTGAGGAATAATATTTCATTTCACTCAAAAAAATGCACAACGGTACCTACAAACAACTTTATACATAAAAAAATATAAATAATTAACTACCGATAAGTATTCTGACAACACCAACAAGATATTCGTATAATAAACACTATGAGAAAAAAGCAGACACACAATGGCCTTACCGGGCTGGAAACGGGAAATACAAACATTGCTAGCCAATGGCTGGAAACATTTATTGTTCGTATGTGTTGACATACACTGTCATAAAAGATAAACATGTTTTTAAAATTAAGTCACTAATAGCCAAGAGAAAAAAAGCGCACATGCACACACACACAAAAAAAAAATTAAACCATAAATGTTGTAAGTATAATTAAGATTTTAAATTATACTTTTCAGTTCAGAGTACTATTTTCTTCTAAAGCCATCATCAAAATAGCCAACTTAACAACACGGATTCTGCAGCAGTTATTCAGCTGATACAATACTCTACGAACGACAGCATTTACTGTTTACATAGTGTGTAGATTGGTCACATTGTCTGTCAGATTTTACCCCACTGATACAAAATGGACAATATCACAATTATATACTGCACCAAAATTATTTCATTAATTTTTATCTAAGTAATCATTTTTATGGTTACTATTTCCAGAACAATAAAGTGGGTAGAGAGCTGCAAGCAAGTGCCGATAGGCACAAGCGAGCAAGTTGATTAGTTATTGTACAACCCACATGTACCTTAGTTATCTGATGCTACTGCATTACAGTATTACATATTCACAAAAATAAATACCATAATTATCTGGCACACCTCTCGTAGCCCAGCTCGCCTATTCCGCGGCCTAGGCCACAACGGGTGTACCAGATAATTACAATATTTATTTACAGTTACAGTAATTTCCTTGAAGTCGTAAAAATAAGTGTGTACTGAGATATCATTTTCCTCAAAGTTAGTATACAGCTTTTAGTGTGGAAACGTGATTCTATAGAATTGAAAGAGACTGTGTTGGTTTATCACTGGTTAAAGGCGTTTGGGTTACAGGCCTCCCACCATTTGTTTCCAGTGTAATGTGTGTCAAAGGCACTAGTAAAATCAGCAATTTTTTTGGACAAGTCGTTTTGTGTTCATGACAAGTTTAATTTGGTATCGGGGAAAAATATCAGTATCGAGTATCGTGAGAGTGTTTTCGTATAGATACTGGTATTGAGTATCGAGAAAATGTAGTATCGACCCATCCGTAATACATACTGCTAGGCGTTCAGGGACAACAAAATTTCATTATGTGACCTTATTGACTGCGTTTATAACAAACTACCCTATTTTCACACGTATAGGCCGCACAGAATTTATGTATTCATGTGTTAAGCCACTATTCCATACAAACATAATAAATTCAGACTTAATTTTCCCTTACAAAACATTTGTGATAGAAAATTTGTATTAATAACTGCACTTTTTTCTTTTTTTCCTCTCCATTCCCTCCCCTTTCTTCCTTCCAAATTAAGTTAAATCATTAAAATGTAGTATGTTGACACATTTATAAACACGTTTTGGGAGTAAAATATTTTTTTTTGCAAATATCTCACATTTAAGCCGCACCCCTCTCTTCATAGTATTTTTTTTTTGGGTAAAATTGTGCGGCCTACAAACGCCGAAATATGGTATACTGTTTTCGATACGCCTATTTCGCGGGACTGTAACCATGTTACTCTGGGGATAGTTATTACCTCAAAAACTGGAGTTACTTCTACCATTTGGGCCACGAAAACTTGATACATGCGACCTATTCCCAGCCAAGCTCTTGGTCTGGGTCGATTACTATTATTAATTTTATACACCATGCTATGCCTGAATTAGGAACTGAAACATTATATATTCTGAAATTTCTTTGTGAATTAGAAAGTCTAGCCTTTCTTCCCTGGTGTATTTCAGTCATTTCTAGAGCTATAGCGATTGTTTCTGCCTCTTCCGTATTTTGTGGCATTTTTTATCTAAGCTACTGGCCTACATTACCAATCAAACAAACTGAGAATGCGACTAAAAGTCTGCTCTCCGCTTCCTGCCTATCAGGATCCTCGACCTGCTGAATGGTTTCTCCACGTAGTTTGCGGCATCTATCGGCAAATTTTTTAACAGTCTCACCACGCCTCTACTTCACTCTGTTTAGCATCCACTAATGAAACTCCATAGGTTGTCTTTCTTTGAAGCGCTCTGTTTGTTCCTCTTTGAGGATTTTGAAAGTAACATTCCCTTTACAACTTGGACACGAGGCAGCAAATTTGCCTGCCAACCATGTTTGCTTCATATCACATAGTCACACTTTGTCTGCGTCCATCCAATTACCTAGGCTATCTCTCCTCCTACGCTATCTAAAATCTCGCGTACGGGTACAGAACCTTTTTCTCCCACCTCTTCTCTACAAGTGAGATAATGGACAAGCCTTTCATTTCTACAGCTTGCGCATTCATTTCTGCAACTTGAACTTTAGCTACTACATTCTCCAAATTCGCTTCTGCAGTTACGCTAGGCTCTACAACTATGTTTTGTTCAGACATTAATGAAAGAAACTAAATTTCCATACAACTAACTATTCCTGCAGCAAAGCTAACGGAATCCAAGTTTTTGGATTAGAAGTTATTTTATTTGGCATGTCATAGTGATTTCTGTTTACTACAGGTTGTTCGTTTTGCGTAGAAACTGGCTCTGATGGAATGTTCGACGGTCCTGATTGTGTTCGGGGTGTTGGCGCTTGTGGTGATAACACTACTCTTGTGTTCTCAGGCGTATATAACTTCAAACTCTTGATAAACACGCCAAGCTGGATTGCACCACTGTATCAGTATAGAACTCTGCCACTCGAAGATTCATATTCATAGTTTATATGTGGGAGTTGGAAACGTCCATTTAGGTTTTCCTTCAAATGCAATTTTGATGCTCGACAAGGTCATAATATTTTCCAATTTATCCTGAAATGGCTCAACCTGACTTATATCAAACTGAGTATGTTTCCTAAAGAACTTGCAATTTACTGTATAGTCATACTGTTCTAGGCCTACCAAAGCTTCTTAGTTATTTGCAGAAATAATGCTGACTTCAATTAGCGTAACAGTTTTATTTTTATTCTCACTTTTAAAGAATCGCTTGAACATGACACACCTCCTTATTCCTATAGACACATTACACTTTAACAGTTTTTGCAGTATGCAGCACAAGATATGTGCTGAATCAGGAAACGTCTTACCAAAGTGAAAGGACTGGGATCATTCAATTCTAAACCGCGATATAATTTTGACGACTTACAATTTTCAGCAGTACCATACACAAATTCAACAACAAATCGGTATGATGTCCTAAAGTACAGTAGAACCCTATTATAACATTCCAGCATGTAACATTTTCTTGCATATAACACCATTATTTCATGGTCCCACCATTTCTTCATAAGGCTAAATGGTTTCATTTCCTGCATATAATAATGTAAAAATTTCCTGCTTATAACATGGGTGTTTGCTTAATTCCTTGCAGAATATCAAATTAAAATTTTCTCTTAAGAAAAATTTCAGACACACTAAAAATGCAGTAGCCTACAAACAGATACAGAAAACAGTTTATACTTGAAAAATTAAGGATTTTAGAGGTGATGGTCCTGAAAATGCCTAAGGTAACCTAGAGTAGATGGAGTGAGTAAGCATCCAGAATGCATGTCATCATGAATTAATTGATGATGCTTTGGTCCATGGAACTCAGATCACTGATATTTTTTGATCAAATGATTGAGATGATGATGAAGAACTTGACAAGCTACTTATATATAAAAATTATTACATTAGAATTTTGTTTTGCTTAACGTGTCCCTATTTATAACATTTTCCTACATATAAAATTTTATTGTACTGACCCCTTGAAAAATGTTATAACAGAGTTCTACTGTACACATGCTCACAATAATCTTGTAGATCTACCCTATCGCGACTTACAATGCTGTTGTTACTGGAAACAATCTGTGTTATATGTTTGGCCTCAGGACACTCCAGAAATTACTGATGTTAGTGGTCGCGCATTTCTAAAGCTGCCATCATAGTCTTCGACATTTGTTGTCCCAAGCAGCGTGAAGCAATAAATTACTTCATGTCAGAAGGGGGGAGGGGTGTTTTGGGGTGGGGAAGTTTCAGGCCGGGGGTCCTCCATGAGAATTCTTTGTCCTAGTCACATACCACGTCTCTGCCTTACCCTCCCTGTTGTTTTTTACTTCTGCCATCCCTCCTCTTTTGCTGTAAAAACAGCTGCACTTTACAGAATAGATGCTTAATCACTGTATGAGTTATAACTTCAAATTTAATTCAATGTCGTTTTTTAATGATTTTTTTAAGTTTATGTGCATCCATGCATACACAAGGTGCTAATTTTATATGGTGAGCAATTGCTTTTATTTTACGAAGTCAATTTTATGAGTAAAGTGAATAAATGTGTGTGCAAGTAAAATGTTTCTTATATTACCATATTTTGGCAAATAAGGCAGTGTGCATGTATAGACCATGTAGGAAGTTTTCGATGAAAAATTAAGGATAACTAATATTTCAAGTAGCCCGCACTAAATTTTTGTATTCCCGTAAACATTGCCAGGTCTCATCGTGCCACACACTGCCTAAATTTCATATAAATTCAACACATTGACGTGAATCGCATCTATCACCATGTTTTCCCAACAATGGGCCGCTGTTACAATGTAAACCGGCCCTGTAATGATGGCAGTGGCGGAGGCCGGACGCCCACCACAGTAATCTTGTAGCAACCAACCGACAGCTGTAGGAGGGAGGGAGAGAGATGGCAAAGAGGCGAGGCCTCACACCCCCACCCAAGACTCCCTCCTCCTAACCGGCCAGCCAACCAAAGTGTGACCCGACCACGCAGTGCGTCAGTCATGCCTATCTGCCTCGGATGAGCAACAGCTGAGTGGCACTTGGGCAGGCCCTGACACTATCACCACCTCCTACTTCACAGCCCAGCCCGAGGATCTAGTGATATTCCGGGGCTGCGAGGTAGAGTAACCTTCCAGCGCAGGGGTAGGTTTATCAGGTTGCGATGGCGCCGCTAATTTTGTATCTCTCTTCATGGAGGCGACGACAAATTTAAACACCTCGTCCTGAGGCTGGCGGGATGTGGCGTCATAAAGTCTCAGGGATGCTGCCATCTCGTGTTGCCGCTGGAACTTCTTCCATAGTTAAATGTAAGGTAGTGGTTCGTCAAAAATATTTTATTTATTACTGGGGTGGTGCTTGCATGCGGGATTCTGGGCGGACAATACATTGCATAAGTAATCGCGTTTATCACTTTTAGGTATGCGGCTGTCCAACACGTGGAGTCTCATTGCTCGGTACATGAAATTACTTTGCCACTGATTCTGACTTTCCCCGAGCTCTCATTGGCTCGAGATGGGGCGAAGTCACCCATAGAGAGCACAAGTGCACTGCGCAGCATGTTGGCATGCGTCAGTATTTTTGTAACAACTATGTCAGTCTCATGGCTCAAGTTTGCACTGTCGTCCACTCGGGTAGCGAGCAATTCCTTACTGGTCCTCCAGACTTCTGCTTCGAAGTGCGAAGAGAAAACACAGTGTACATTCAATAGTAGTTCAGTTAGTAATTGTAACTGAAAAAACTATAAAATGTAAACTGCACTCTAGCAAGCAATGGTGGTTTGTGATTTGTACTGCATACAAACAAACCTATTTGAATTTAGTTAGCGCAGGACCGCCCTTTTTTAAAATCCGTCCTTGCAAGGATGTTTCAAAAATGATCAAAATAATTATTGGGGAAAGGGTATGCCCATAATGTTTTTTTTTTTTGTTTTGTTTTACTCATGTTTTGACCCTGAGTTGGAAGGACCGCACATCATAATTCAGAGAATGGGAATGTACGCTTGACCATAGACGAACAGGGTCAAGTATGAAAGGCGACATGTGACCAGCTCAAACAACAGCACGTCCTCAATATGTCGGAGTTGTCCAGTACCTCTGAAGGTGATGCAATCCACACGATACACTCTGTCCTCTGGCGGGCAATGGAGGTTACAGGAAGTGCACAAGTGAATGCCTGACAGTTGGTGCCTTCGAGTGAGTGAGTGAAGTGATTTGGGCAGTTGATGAGGGTGAAGTGAGTGAGTATGGAGCAGCACCAGATTGAGAAATCGAGGGAATTGGGAGATCTGTAACAAAACCCGCCGTCCAGCAGCATCGTCCGGCACAATTCCCACAGGTGAAAATCCGGGAGCAACCCCTCCAGTTATTGAACCAAGCTGACATCGGTGGGAGGCGAGTAGTCCAAACTTCGCCACCGCGGCCCCATGGTGCCTTCGAGACAGAACGCCTATAGGCTATTCACTGTAAAATGAACACTTTTGAAAGCCCTGCTTAAGATCTATTTGTGTACGCGTTGTGTATTTCTCTGCCTTATGTAAAATTAACATTGACATTGACCTCCTCACTTTATTCATGCATAGGTCAAATGAAACTGTGAAATTATTAATAAAGTAAATGATTACTTTACAAATGTGCATATTTTCTCACTTCGATGCATTAAATAGAACAGAAAGTTAAAGAAATGATTTTAATTTATCACCAATGGTTACGAACACTTTTAATCGATGTTAAGATATTGAACTACCTTCCATCCATAGTTACCAACTTTACTGAGCGAATGTCACTCAGTGCTCCAGTTTAAATATATGCATTCAGGGGCAATGCCTTTTTTCTAAGGTTTATTTTTAAAGTGCTCACTTTATCGTGAACAGCCTTTAGTCACTCGGGTCATCTGCAGATGAATTTGCAGCATGATCGAAGTACGTACAACTGAGGATTATTACCCGAAAGCAATCAGTCAAAGTAATTTGGAATCACTGTCATGGTAGGACACCAGCGAACTGTCGACCCCGATCCTCTGAATGCTCCCCATACAAGCATAACCTGTGTTAACTCTCAGCACTCCATAGGTCACCGGATAGTGACACCGCAGTAACAGCGATATGATATACAAGTTCGGAAATTAAACGCCCAAACTACGGGAGGTGATTCGATATGAAATATCAAGTTCAAGTTCAAAATATATCTAAACGGAATATTAAAAGAGATACGAGTCTATGAACCTTTTACAACGCCTACGAAGTCCGCAGCAAAAATGTGGCTTGTGCTTCTCATGTTGCTGAGACACATGCGTAATGCTGGCCGTCCCCGGTCTGTGCGTACTGTTCGGCTTGGGGCAGTGTTACGTCACCAGATAAACAACAGTACATCCCACTAGTACATGCTCCATCATAGCATGCCAAATGGGTGTGTCCCAGTCAACCATGTGGGACGTACTGTGGGTAAATAGCTGCCTTCCCTACCGCTGGCTGAAAGTACAATACATTCAAAGAAAATACATTTTCAAACCCCAATTTTCACATACTCATATATCATTTAATATTCTTTTTAGGTATATGGTGTCCAATATATTTTCGACTTTATTTTTTCATAAGGAATCACCTCCTGCAGTTTGGGCGTTTAATTTCCGAACAGCCCGTATATCGCAAATCCTTATCTACATCAATAAATAACATTAGCTGACATTTACACTAGTAATAAAATTAGAAAGACTCCATGGTTTGACATGATTTAAGTACTAACAGAGAAAATATTTGTTACTGTTTTGTTTTTTGTATGAAAACAAGTTCAATAAAATATCATAAGCTCATTTTAATTTTGGCAGTATGTACATAGATTAGTACAACATAAACATAAACAAATTGAAAGCAACCAAAATTATAAACATATACTTACTTATGCATTATTCGCAGCCACATAAAATTAACACCACAATAACAAGAGTAAAAATTCGTAAAAATATTAAAATTTATAGACAATGACTGTCTATCACTAAATTGTAATTCATTTTGTTCGTCGTCATTCGGTTCGTGTTACAGAAATCGGCCATGAGGATTTCTGCATCGTCTGCTTCTGCAATCCTGTATCTGGTCGACAAACACTTGCAGTCCGACCCAGAGAACACTGGGGAGAGTCACTTTACGTCCGAGTGCACGGACTGACTGCCACTCGACGTGTCAAAGTTCAGAGTAATGGAAAGCAGCTTGTGAAGTGAGCACACAGATCGACAGGGATACAGCACGTGAAAGAACTGCACAAACTAAGACTCGAGGAGAGAGATCTCAGCGCAAAAAAATTCGCCACATGTATTTACAAATTAGTTGAGGCTAACTGCTATGACGAAGGAGATGACAGGTTATTATTAACAGGAAAGCTCGTTATCGAAGTTGAATAAGATGAAGGGAAATGCGTGCACTTGGCCTGTGGCCATTCCCGAAGAGAGAGCGCCGGCATGGACCACCGTGAGTTGCCGCTGCCTCTGATCGTGAACCACGCCTCAGGTGGACGGCGGCCTTGAGTGTGCTCCACAGAGAACAAGAGGAGACCACTATGCTGATGTCTGCTACTGCCTCCAGCCATGGACCGCTCCTCAGATGGACGGCCGCGGGCTAGAGCTGCTCGTGTCTTGGGCCGCCTCCTTGGGCATCTCCTGGGCTCGCCGCTTCGCTTTCTTCTCCTTGGCCTTCTCGCGGCCCATGCGCCAGAACTCCTCGAACTTGGAGTTGATGTCGACTTCCGACTTGCAGGCAGCTCCTGCAGTGGCCTCGCCGCCCGCCGCACCGGTCTCCTCTATATTATCCTCGTCCACCTCCTGCAACACATCACAGCTGACACTCTCTGGCCCACATACTATACCCACATAGCATGTGAGCTTGCCGTTTTAATTCAATTTGTATTGCTAAACAAGCTTTATTATATCAAGCGTGATTCAACCCAAATTTCTCACCAATGACACATACTTGTAATGGCAAGCTTGCAGATGGCTTGAATTATGCTTGATGCTTGACATGTGGAGATTCAAACTTGCTGGCTCACACAACAGGCTTGCTGCAAGCGTGCAGACTTGTTATGACAAGCTTTATTCAAGTTTGAATCATGCCGATTATGCTATTGGAATGATTAGCTTGATTCATGCTTGAATCTAGCTTGTTATGATAGGTCTGTTCACTTGCAGCATGCCTGATGCATTAGTGATCAAGCTAACTAGTTTCTACATGTCAAACTTGTAGCACACTTGGTAAATAAATGTTCCTTGCAAGCTTGTCTTGACTAGCTGCCAGCATAATTAAAGCCATATACAAGTTAGTCATTGACGAGTATGTGCTGTTTAAAAGAAATTTAAATTAGATCATGCTTGAATCATGCATGTTATGATAAGCTTGCTAGGTAAGGCAAATTCAAGTCAAATGTAAGCTTACAATGCGCTTACATGCTATCTGTGAGGTATCTCGTACTGAGTGAGAGGTTAACAAGTACATAGTTAAAATACATACTAATGATTCTCAATCAACGTACTCCCCATGCGAAGTATTTGGTATAGTCATATCCTATAATGGGACCTTGGAAATTATAGTGTATATAGCAAATACAATCGTCACTGCGAGCATGACAAGAACTCAATAATGAACGAAGCACGACTCCTGGAAGCTACTGTTTAGTAATTACCCTAATAATATTATAAATGTGAAACTTTGTATGTTCGTTCTCGATCATGTCCTAACGGCTAGTATTCAGGCAAGTTCCGAACATCTTATGCACCATTAAGTGATGTAGTTGTGAAATGGAAAGGCGAGATGAAAAAAAAATGTATACAGAATGCTCGGAAATTCCCCTTACA